>JAYESA010000011.1:134937721-135685221 GCA_036927795.1 Iris macrosiphon
CAGCACAATATATGGCCAATACTTCCAAGCGACATGGTCCTTATGTGGTATAGGCTCTTTGTCACATAGACAACCAACATCCGTCCATATTGTTGGATGCATGAATGACCATTACACAAAGTATTCTGGAGCTAAGTGACATAACTCCTTGTGTTTTGTTCGTTGGACGAATGAGAAATTCGCTAAGTCTAAATAGAAACATGCGCCCGAGTGACCTATGCGACAAGCAGAGCATGCCGCCACCTTTCTTGGATGCATGACTCTGAACCGTTAGCACATGATCTTGTGATTTTGTCCTTTCTCTCTGACACACTTTATTGTTTGTCACATCAATCATATTACTAACTTTATATCAATTCACTGATACTTTATTTACTGTCGGTCACTTCAACACTTGTCCCAAGGAGTAGACATTAACCCTGAGCATGCGACCCTGACTCCATATGCGGCCAAGTGGTTCATGTGGCCCTGACTCCATATGCAGTCAAGTGGTTCATGTGGCCCTGACTCCATATGCAGTCAAGTGGTTCATGCGACCCTAACTTCATATGCGGCCAAGACTTCACATGTGGCCTAGAGACATATGCGGCCAGGACTTCATATGCAGCTTTGATTATATTGATTGAATATTTTTCTTATTCTTTTATGATTTATATTTGGGTTAATGCTAGTGTTATAATTCTAAGAAAGAATGGATTTAGTAACCAGACCTTGTACTAAACATGACCATGGTCTAAGATTGGCTATGAACATGGCATGAGTTGAACTGAGATATCAGTATAAACCAAACTAAGTAGATAGTGACTAACCTGCTATGTACATGACATAAGCTTCATGTTACAATATGATCTTGATTCATGTGACCCAATGTATAATTGGTAATTTGATTCGAATATTGTATCCGTGCTGATACAAATTATTGTCTGAAAGTATATATGATCATATGTGTGCCGAGGTACGACATACCGTATCACGTGTTAAGTGATTTATATTTGGGTTATGCATCGATAATGCCTCCAAATCTTCTAAATGTGTGATATTATATATACATACTACTTTTCCCCAGCACGGGAATGGTAATCAAGTCGAATACCAAAGTATGACTAGGATATTAATTGGCTGAATGTTGCATACACACTCGAGTGAATCCAGATTTAAATTCCATGGATTCGTATCTAGCACGCCTGTACTTTGTACGATATCTTAAGAAAAATTCTCATTTGATCACGCGTTGAGATTTTGAATACAATATAGGACTAATTAGGTAACTAAAAGTGGTAGTAACATTTAGAGGAAATGGTATCCCGAGATCATGCCAAGAACTTTCCACAAAGATTCATTCAAACTGCGTTGTGGGCTGGCCACCACAGATACTATATATCATCTGCCTTAGTGGAGTACAGTATCTGACCTATTATTATGCCGAGCCACTATTTTACTATAAGAATATTGGAACCGCTAATACCATAATTTTAGTGTAGTAGCCCTACAGAGAACTGGTGCATCTCGTGTAATGCCTGTTTTATTTATCTATTGGCTCGGTTAGCTCATGTTCGGCACTGGCGTGATCTGAGGATATCTATTATGCATTATTTTTTAGATAACCTCAGACTCCAAAAATAGTAAGCCGTACAAGTGATTGGACGATATAAAGAAAATAGACTTAGTTGTGATTGTATTATCCGGTTAGTAGCGTAAGAAAATAGACTATCATAGTTTGATGGTTTAACCCTTGTCCTTGTTTGGTTGTAGGGTTGGGCCTTTGCGCTAGGGTAAGCCATAGACCAAAGTTACGACACTGAACCTATGTATTATTATGTAATTATTTCTTGGTTTTTTGTTTCTCTATTTTGTGCTTTCTTTGTGGTACTTGTTATTTGGAGTCTAACCCCACTGGTTTTGTATCGCCAGATTTCAAGCCAGTACCCGAGGATCTAGCATACTATCCCCCAACTTATAGAGTGTACCAAGAATATGGTCGTAGAGGATAACGAGTAGGTTTTCTTCTTCCCTGCTCGTTATTGTACATTTTTCTTCTTTTGGGCGTTTAGCCACCGTCACCTGTTAGCTGGCACGTCTGGATATTAGTCTTCTTATATGATTGTATTAAAGTAGACTGTAGCTGATCACTGTCACGTACTTTTTCTACTCTTTCAGCTTCTTATTTTGTACTGCTGGTCTCTAGAATATTTTAAAAAATTATTTGGGATGCCTTATTGCTTTATTATATATGCTCTATGTTTACAGTTTCTTGTTTGAATAATTTAGAAATAGAAGTTCTCGATCATAGGAGACTTGATTGTAGCATGCACCCCTTGTCTTATTACAGCCGTAATCTTTGTACGACGTATAGTACCTTGTACGGAGTAGCTGGCTATGTCCGTCTCTGTATTCTGGTACTGGGTATGACAAGATTTTAGTGGTGGCCCATGCAGGTCTATTCTTCAGACTTGTGGGTATCATGGTCATAGGAGTCTCAATCAAACATGATCCTTCTTGAAATTTTGAATTCATCATCTTCGATACTCAGCTTGAAATTTCCCAAATTGGTTGCTTCTTGTTCTTTCTCTTCCGGTACTTGATTATTTCTTATGCTCTTCTTTAGGGATTCTCCTTCCCTTGATGCTGCAGCAACAAGAGCGGCATAGTTGCCAATGGAACGAGATCCTATAGAACTCTAACTAAGGATCCAAGTTGAGCCTACGATAAATGGGACAGAGCAGCAGGCTCCAGGTGTTCCCATACCTCCTGTAATGCCGATAATACTAGATACCCTGACCTTGCTAGAGATTATCCATAGATTATTAGCTACCCAACAACACCAAATGGTGGTATAACAATAACAACAACAGCAACATAAACAATAACAGCTTCAGCAGCAAGAACAGAATATCATGTTGAACCAAGGATTGTAGACGGCCCTAGAACGAGGCGGAAGAACATATTCTGGGATATCTATTAGATTTTGCAGACTAAACCCTAAATATTTTGATGGCACGGAGGATGCAATTACGATAGATAATTGGCTCCAGGATATTAAGACCATTCTGGCAGTAGCTAAGTTTTGGCCAAGGAACAGGTTAACCTGGTTTGCTTACAGATCCATGACCTTGCAAGTGATTGGTGGGCTACGATGGAGGTAGGATTGAGGCATCATATTTCCTGGAATAATTTTAGGACCCAGTTTAGGGTAAAGTACTTTGGGATTGTGGCTCAGTATTAATTGCAGCAAAGGTTCATTAATCTCAAGCAGGCTGGAAGGACAGTAGACTGCTATGCGGTAGAGTTTTGTCGACTGAGAAGTTTTGTCCAACCATGATGGCAAAAGAGTTGGAGAGAGGAATGAGGTTCCAATAGGGACTTCACTCAGAAATCTTACACATGGTAGAGGTGCATGACTACCAAAGTTTTAAGGCGGTATTGATAGCAGCCAAGAGGGTTGAGCTTACTTCTCAAAGGATGACATCAAGAAGAGTCGATCGAAAGAGGCCTCATGGACAGAGCAATGAGGGAGGACCACTACTATGAATGTCAACATTATTGCCTGGCATTCGCATCCATTACGTGATACAAAGAAGGCCATTGACCATGACAGTAATGGCACCGACTCGGCATCAACAGCCGAGGCAGCAACAACGACGGGGAGCACTGACAGGCTGTACCTATTATGGCAAAGGAGGTCATACCCGAGATATTTTTTGGATGGCTAATAGACTTTGCTTGAGATATGGGAACCCTGATCACAAGGTTGCCATATGCCTATTGATACAGAGTCTAAGAGGCCCAGTACAATAGTTTTTTGCATTACCAGCACCAAGAGCAGTGCAGCAAGGAGGACCAGCAGCAACAGTACGACCTTTAGCTCAGCGTCCGCTACCAACGCAGGCCAACCTTTATAGATAGAAGCAACAACAGAATCAGCAGGGACTGCAACAAAGACAATAAGGAAGATAGCAGCATGGAGCTCGACAAGGCCAAGGGCAGGCGCTCACCTTGTCTTTGGAAAAAGCTATGGCGTCCGACGACGTAGTGGCAAGTAACATTTCAGTTACAATATTTTCTGCTATAGCTTTAATTAATTTTGGAGACACGAATTGGATTGAAGCTTGAGGCATTGTCAGAGAGGCTGAATATACTCACTGGCAATGGGACCATAAAAGTTAGTAGGGTGTCCATAGCATGTCCAGTCATAGTATGTGGCTATTTGTTACCTGCAAAGTTGATCGAGTTTTCTATGGATAACTTTGACGTTATCTTAGGCATGGACTGGTTGAGAGACTCATGCAACGATAGACTATTATGAGGGTAGAGTGTTGTTTAGAATTTCCAGTCTAGAAGAATTTGTCCTTAGCAGAATAGCAAGAGACCAGCACAAGGGAGAGGTCACAACAGTAGCAAAGGAAGAAGACCCGATATCCAAGATAGTTAAAGAATTTATGAATATCTTTTCCAACGAGCTTCCCGAATTTCTCTAGTTAGAGAAGTAGAGTTCTGTATAGAGTTGATGCCAGAAGCAGAACTAGTATCCTATAAGGTATACCCAATCACCATCAGAGCTTAATTAGTTATATCGTCATATGGAAGAACTGAAGGCGAATAAGTTTATTCGGACCACTAGATCACCGTGGGGAGAACCAGTGGTATTGGTGAAGAAGAAGGATGGATAGACGCAGTTGTATATGGATTACAAGCGGTTGAATATAGTGACCATGAAAAACAAGTACCCATTGCCAATGATTGATAATTTATTTGACCAATTAAACGGAGCAAGAGTCTTCTCTGAGATAGATTTATGATCAAAATATCATCATGTGCGAGTTCAGGAGAAGGATATAGCGAAGACAACATTTAGGTCATGATATGGGCATTACAAATTCCTAGTTATGCTATTCAGACTGACTAATGCTCCAGTAGTATTCATAGATTTGATGAACCGTATCTTCATGCCATACTTGGCCCAATTTATGGTAGTATTCATAGTACTGCAAACTTTGAGGGAGTACCAGTTATATGCGAAGCTGAGTAAGTATGATTTTTGGCTGGATCACGTATCTTTTCTTGAGTATATTATTTCTGAAGCAGGAGTGTCAGTAGATCTCAAGAAATTAGATATAGTAGAGAATTGGCCAGTTTTAAAGATAGTAAGAGAAGTGCATAGTTTCTTGGGCATGGCAGGATACTATAGAAGATTTGTGTCAGACTTTGCTAAGATCTCGCCAAATTTGACTCAGTTGATGTGCAAGGAAGTTAAATTTGTGTGGTCAGCGGAATGCCAGATTGCCTTTGAAGAGTTAAATAAGAAGTTAATCTATGCACTAATTCTTACTCTTCCCGTAGGCTCCGGATGATTCACAGTGTATTATGATGCATCTGACAAAGGACTTGGATGTGTTTTGATGCAACATGGAAGAGTGATAGCGTATGCTTCTTGGCAGCTCAGAGATCACGAAAAAAACTATCCAATTCACGATTTGGAGGTAGTAGTAGTAGTATTCGCACTTAAGTTATGGAGGCACTACTTATATGGTAATCGAGTAGAAATATTCACAGATCATAAGATTTTAAAGTATGTGTTCATGCAGAAGGACCTGAACATGAGGCAGAGAAGGTGGCTAGAGTTATTGAAAGACTATAACGTAGAACTTCGGTACCATCAAGGTAAGGCTAATATAGTAGCTAATGCACTTAGAAGAAGAGGTAGGGAATTTATGTTGAATACTTAGAAGTACATTCTTGAGGACTTACGAGAGATGGGTATCGAGATAGTACTTCCACTGAGTAAAGGAGTTCAGGCCAACCTACAAGTTCAGTCAACTTTGGTAGATATAATCAAGCTAGCTCAGGCGGAGGATCTGAAGATTCAAAAGCTAGAAGAAGAATGTGAGTTAGGTCTTTGGAAGGAATTGACAATACATGCGTATAGAATGCTAAGGTTTAGGAATCGTCTATACGTACCAAGCAAAAATATTCGACAAGAAATTATGACTGAAGCACATAGTTCCCAGTATTTTATTTATTCGAGAGGCACGAAGATGTACCAAGATAGCAAGCAACACTTTTAGTAGAACGGAATAAAGAGGGAAACAAAATGCTTCATATTATGATGTCTGATATGTCAACAAGTGAAGGCAGAACAGCAAAGACCGACAAGATTATTATAGCCGCTTCCTATTCCAGAGTGGAAGTGGGAATACATCACCATGGACTTTGTGACCAGTTTACCTAGATCACCAACTGGTCGAGATACAGTTTGGGTGATGGTGGATCGGCTCACAAAAGTGACATATTTTTTCTCCTTCAGAGTGAGACAGTCAACAGAGCAGTTGACAGATTTGTATATGCGACAAATTATGAATAAGTATAGTATCCGACCAAGATTCGAGGTTCACTTCTCATTTTTGGAGAAGTTTGCATGAGCGATTAGGTACCAAGTTAAGATTCAACACAGATTACCACCCCCAAACAGACAAAAAATCAGAGAGAACTATCCAGACCTTGGAGGATATGTTATGAGCCTGTACCTTAGACCTTGGTGGATCTTAGGAAATTTACCTTCATTTGATGGAATTCTCGATTAATAATAGTTAATAGGCCAGTATTCAGATGGCACTTTTTGAAGCACTATACGGCAGAAAGTGTAGATCACCGTTGGCTTGGGATGACATTGGTAAGCGGAAGATATTAGGCCCTAAAATGATCACACAGAAAATAGAGGTTATCAGGCAGATCAGAGAGCTACGTTAGGTTGCGCAAGACTGACATCGCCATTGGACATATCAGCATCATAAATTTTTAGAGTTTCGTGTCGGCGACCATGTATTTTTGCGGATTTGTCTACTCGTGGAGTCATTAGATTCAGGGTTCGCTGAATCTTAGTCCACGATATTTTTAATCGGGTAGGTGATGTGGCTTGTTGGGTCGTTCGATATTTTCAATCGGGTAAGCGATGTGGCTTATCGTCCTGCCCTTCCACCTTTCCTACGTGAGATGCACGATATATTTTATTTATCTCAGTTGCATAGGTATGTCCCAGATCTGACTCATATCCTTGACCACTCTGAATTAGTCGTTGGTACCGACTTATCTTACGAGGAGCAACTCATATCCATTCTGGATCGAAGAGAAAAGGTACTCAAGAACTACACTATTCCTCTTGACCGAGTTGCCTGGGGCCATCACACTCTTGGAGAATCGACGTGGGAGCGCGAGGACGATATTCGGTCTTGGTACCTGCACATGTTCAATTCAGAAGGTATATTCTACCTTATGCCTTTGTATCTAGATTCCATGATCAGGTGATCACCTATGTGTTATGATGATATTGCTTGTATGTGTAGTTTTACTACTAGAATTATATCGTACTTGTCCTAACTTCTCTAGCTTACTTAGATTCGAATTTCGAGGATAGAATTTTTCTAAGGTGGATAGAGATGTCACTCCCCGTTCTCAAATATACATAATTTGGAGCGTATTATTTTCTTGCTTGCATGTTTAGTATATTGCATGAGACTAGACCCATTCTTTGGTTTATCTTGGTTCATGGTTTATTTGTTGGCTTAGTTTAATTATGGGTTCACCATGGTCTAAATCTCAAACCTCTATGTATATAAACCAAACCACTCCTTCTCTCTCTTCATTACTTTATTTTCTTTCTCTCTTGTGTTTCCTCCCTCTAAGTCTTTGGCAAGTACACATTGCATGAGAAATGGAGAAACCCTCCATATTTTTGGTTCATTATATTTTTTATGTGTTTTAAACCACTTTTAATACTTGGAGTTTTCAGTTTTGATGGATGAATTTGAGCAGATCTGCATTTGAAGTTTATGATTTTGATGGGTTCCATGTATTTTTTGTGGTTTTGATCTACTAAAATATGGTATTTTAGAAAATCAAATTTTATGGTTGATGGAGCACTTTATTTCGAGCATTTTGGTTTGTTTCATTTGATTCGGAGTTAAAATAAAGTTTTTATGATAAAAATATTTTTTTAGATTTTTCGGAGCTTTTTCGCCTTGGTTGAACTTGCTGTTTGGAGAAGATAAAGTTCTCATTAGGCCAACATCATATGCGGACAAGACTTTCATGCGGCATTATCCTTATGCGACATGGGCTCTTTGTAGCTTAGCCAACCAGCATGCGTCCATCTTGTTGGATGCATGACTGACCATTACACAAAGTGTTCTGGAGCTAAGTGATATAACTTCTTGTATTTTGTTTGCTGGACGAATGGGGAATTCGCTAAGTCCAAAGAGCAACATGAGGCCGAGTGACCTATATGGCAAGCAGAGCATGCGGCCACCTTCCTTAGACGCATGACTCTGAACCGTTGGTACATGATTATGTAATTTTGTTCTTTCTCTCTGATACACATTATTGTATGTCACATCAGTCACATCCATCACTTTATGTTACTTCACTGACACTTTATTTATTGTCCGTCACTTCAACACTTGTTCCAAGGAGTAGACTTTAACCCTGAGCAAGCGACCCTGATTCCATATGCGGCCAAGTGGTTCATGCGACCCTGACTTTATATGCGACAAGGACTTCACATACGGCCTAGAGACATATGCGACCAGGACTTCATATGCTGCTTTGATTGTTTTGATTGAATATTTTTCTTATTCTTTTATGATTTATATTGGGGTTAATGCTAGTGTTATGATTCTAAGGAAGAATGGATTTAGTAACCAAATCTCGTGCTAGACATGACTATGAGCTAAGATTAGCTATGAACATGGCATGAGTTAAACTGAGATTTCAGTATAAACCAGACTAAGTGGATAGTGACTAACCAGCTATGTGCATGACATAAGCTTCGTGTTACAATATGATCTTCATTCATGTGACCCAATGTATAATTGGTAATTGGTTTCAAATAATGTATCCGTGCTGATACAAATTATTGCCTGAAAGTGTATATGATTGGATGTGCGTAGAGGTGCAATATACTGTGTCACATGTTAGATGATTTATATTTGGGTTGTGCATCGAGAATACCTCCAAATCTCCTGAATGAGTGATATTATATATATACACATACTACTTTTCTCCAGCACGGGCATAAAAAGCACGGGCATGAAAAGCGAGTCGAATACCAAAGCGTAGCTAGGATATTGATTTGCTAAATATTGTATACACGCTCGGGTGAACCTAGATTGAACTTCCATGGATCTGTATCTAGCGTGCTCGTACTTTGTACGATATCTTAAGAAAAAATTTCATGTGACCACGTCTTGAGATTTTGAACACAATATAGGTCTAATTAGGTAACTAAAATGGTAGTAACATTTGGAGATAATGTTATCCTAAGATTATGCCAACGAACTTTTCCAAAGATATTTGTTCTAAGTGCGATGTGGGCTGGCCACCACAGATACTATATATCATCTGCCTTAGAGGAGTACGGTATTTGATCTATTATTATACCAAGCCACTGTTTCACTATATGAATATTGGAACCGCTAATACCGTATTTTTAGCGCAGTGGCCCTACGAAAAACAGGTGCATCTCGTCTAATACCTATTTTATTCATCTATTGGCTCGGTTAGCTCATGTTCAGCACTGGCGTAATCTGAGAATACATATTATGCTTTATTTTTTATATAACCCCAGACTCCAAAAATAGCAAGTCGTACAAGTGATTGGCCGATATAAAGAAAATTGACTTGGTTGTTATTGTATTATCCGGTTAGTAGCGTAGAAAAATGGACTATCATAGTTTGATGGTTCAACCATTGTCCTTATTTGGTTATAGGGTTGGACCTTTGCACTAGGGTATGCCATGGACCTAAGTTACGACACTGAACCTATTTATTATTATATAATTATTTCTTGGGTTTTTGTTTCTTTATTTCGTGCTTCCTTTGTGGTACTTTCTATTTGGGGTCTAACCCCACTGGTTTTACCTGGCTAGGTTCTGAGCCAGCACCCGAGGATCTAGCATACTATCCCCCAACTTATGACACATACCAAAAATATGGTCGCAGAGGATAACGAGTGAGTTTTATTCATCCCTGCTCATCATTTTACATTTTTCTTCTTTTGGGCATTTAGCCACCGACACCTGTTAGCCGGCATGTCCGGGTATTAGTCTCCTTACATGATTGTATTAAATCAGAATATAGCTGATCACTGTCATGTACTTTTTCTACTCTTCTAGCATCTTATTTTGCACAACTGTTCTCCAGAATATTTTGAGAAAGCATTTGGGACACCTTATTGCTTTATCATAAATGCTCTATGTTTACTTTTTCTTGTTTGAATGATTGAGGCATAGAAGTTCTTGACCATTGAAGACTTGATTGTAGCATGTACCCCTTGTCTTATTACAACCGTGATCGTCGTACGACATATAGTACCTTATATTGGGTAGCTGTCCATGTCTGTCTTCGTATTCTGGTACTGGGGCATGACACATACAGATCATAATATGGCACAGGAAGTCCAGGTTCACCATATCGAAAGTCTTCCTAAGGTCCAGTTTGATACAAGCTTTGTTCCCCCTTGCTTGTTGAAATTTTTAACCAGCTCGTGAGCTAGCAAACAATTGTCAGAGATGGACCTTCATTTGATAAAAATAGCTTAATTAGGAGAAAGAAGCTCTTTCATAATCGGTCCTATCCGATTGCACATCAAATGTGTAATAATCATATAGAGGAAATTATAGCACACAATAGGCCTGAAGTCACCGAGGGAGGAAGCTCCCTCTGCCTTAGCAATCACAACCACAAAAGTATGATTAAGTTCCTTTAGCAGGTTACCTGACTCAAAGAATTCTATAACCGCTTCCAGGATATCTAGTTTGTTAAGGTTTCAATGGGTCTTAAAGAAGGCAGTGTCGAACCCATCCGGTCCCGAATATTTATTCGTTTCTTCTTTCTTGATAATAAGTTCAATCTCTTCAATATATACTAGCATCCGTAAAACCTTGTTAACTCTGCTTGTAACTATTTTTTTAAACTCACATTGAGGAAAGCTGGTCTGATAATCGGACTGATTATAAAGTTCCTGGAAGAATCGTGTTGTTTCATCACAAATTATATTTGCCTCAGTAATAGTGGCCCCATTAGAGTCAATAAGGCCGTGAATGGCATTATGATACTGTCTAGCTTTACCATGTCATGGAAAAACTTAGAGCACTTATCACCATCTTTGAGCCAGTTATATTTTGTCCGTTGTCTAACTTGTACCTTATCAAGGAACTTCTTCCTGCCCAACAGGTCCTGAAGGGCAACTTCCTCTTTATTGAGAACAAAGTTGAAGGGGTTAGAGTGGACTCTCATTTGAAGATAAGCAAGGATATCTTCCAGCTCTTGAAGAGGGGTAGAATGGTTCTCGGTGTTCCAGACCTTAAGTTGCTATTTGGTATATTTTAATTTGGAAACAACCCTGAATTGGGCTGCCACGCACTAAGTAGTTCCAGCCCAGGTGATCCTCATCTTCGATTTCCTCCTTATGACTCCACGTATTATTAAATCTAAAAGGTCTCCCTTTGAAAATTGGTTGTTCCGCCAATTGAATGATAATAGGGGAGTGGTTACTGGTGCCCAGAGGCAGGCATTCTGCTCCAAAAAATTAAAAAATATCCAGCCACCGTCCATTGCAAAGAGCATGATCTAATTGGACAAAGATATTATTGCGGATACCCTGATTATTCCATGTCCAGATGTGGCCCAACTTAGCCATACAACTGAGTCCAGAGGATACCTTATGACTCCATGCATTGTTAAATCTAAAAGGTCTCCCTTTGAAGATCGGTTATTTCGCCAATAAGATGATAATAAGGGAGTTGTCACTTGTGCACGGAGGCAGGCATTTCGCTCCATAAAATTAGAAAATATCGAGCCATCCTCCATTGTAAAGAACATGGTCTAATTGGACAAAGATACGATTGCAGATAGCCTAATTATTCCATGTACAGATGTGGCCCAACTTTGCCAAACAACTAAGTCCAGAGGATAAGAGACAACTTTGAAATTATGTAAGGATAGATTCCTGAACAAGCCAACCCCCTTTCTTTTCATTGGAAAACATGACAGTGTTGAGGTCTTCCACCATGAGTAAAGCAGTCTGTCGCCTATAATGTTGCTGGTAACGGTGATCTCTCTCCACAGTCCCATCCGTTGGGTCTGATCGTTATGTCCATATACCGCTCCAGCCAGAAGTTCAAGGCCACCCCTATTGATGAATTTAATGGTGATCAGTTGATCCGAGTTGTTATCAATGTCCCTTTTTCAAATTCTGGTGTCCCGCATGACCCAAACACGTACCATATCTCCATAATCTAATTGTGGACAGATTCCCAGTGAGCCGACGTCCTCATTTTGATCTTGGAGATAGATTTGATTTTAGATTCTAAAATATTAATGATAGAGCACTTCGACTTGTTAGTGTAGTCCATAGCTTTCCTCCAACTACCTATAGAGTTAACCCCCCTAACATTCCAAGTGAAGATTGTAAACCCCCATATTTTGGAATAGGGGTAATTTGGTATTTTTTAAATTTATTTATTATTTATTTTAATTGATTAAAAATGTTAAAGTATTAATTTATAAAATCCTTATATATATATATATATATATATATATATATATATATATATATATATATATATATATATATATATATATATATATGAGACACTTTGTCATGGCTTGGATATTTTAAGAAATGCACGACCTTTTCCCTTCCAACCAAATTCACATTATTGACCTTGACTATACTTAGTACCTTTGGGACATGGGTGCTACATTAGTTTGATCTCCCCCAAGCTCCAAAAATATTGACAAACATCTAGAACCATTGACATTGTAAAACTACCCTTATTTGGCTAGTTGAACCCAACCGAGCCTAAATACCCTACTCGGGCTCTCAAAGCAATTCCTATAAGACATGTACAATACCACCACACATTTTTCCTATTCCACAATACATCCCACATATAAAATATATCCACAAAATATGAACAAATCAATTAAATGGTCCATAAATGCAATATTTCTAAATTAGGGAAGACCCTTATGCAATCTTGTTGCATATCAATTTAAATATGAAACAAATATTTTAAAATCTAATTTATAGATTCTATATCATCCTTTCACCCTATTTTAGTCTATTTAAATTATATCCAAAGGTGAAAATACTAGAACAAATCATAACCACCAACCTACATATCTTTATATATATATAAACCTATCTAATAGGAGGACGGACCATATTTTCTCTCCTCTGTCACGTATCACTCCTTCCCATAAATTTTAAAGAAGCTCCCACTCTTCTTCTCTCCTTCTCCATCATCCCCAAGCCTCCACACAAACCAAGGAGGCCGACCAAACCCCCTAGAAGTGATCGGCCACCCCTTTGAAGCCGACAGGTACTGTTGGTTGCAGCAATAGTTTTGGCCCTTCATAGCCTACCAAAACCCTTCCAAACTTAATATATACCTTCTACTTGAAGCCCCCAAGATCCTCCTCAATTTTTGTGGAGTTTGGAGTCCGTTTGGCACTCCAAAAGGTCTGTGTCGCAAGAAGAAGCTCCGCCATAATCAAGAACACGTAAGTTTTGTAATTTCTTTTTAATATATATTTTCCCATGTGGAAACATTTGTATGAACCCATAAACATGATATATGATGAATGATGATACCCCCATATATGAGAGCCATATTTGATGTGCAAAACTACTCTTAGATGACATAAAACCAATGCTTGACAATGTCGTGATCATATTAAATTAGTATTGTTGCTTGTTGATATTTTATTATTAAAATATAATTTTCTAAAAATTAAATATTTACTTTCATAATAAAATTGGATATATTTTCATATATTAAATAATTTTGTGCAAGATGACGATCGTGCATGCAAAAACTAGTCGTCAAGTTGCTAGAACACCTAATCGACGCGCAATAAAATATTGTGCATGCAACGATGCCTGTTTCGGTATTTTTTACTAAATAACTAATAATTCCAGAATTTAAATTATTTTAATTCAGTATTAATTTGTTTTGACTTGCGTGTTGGATCGATCATATGCATGCTCGAAGTAAAGGTTAGCGTTGTTGCAAGTTTTAGGACATCGTAGCCTATTTGTGTACGTATTGGAATACTTGTATTAGAAGTTATATAATTGTCTAAACGCACGTATGATAATATAATGTACGAGACCCTCACAACATAACAAATATTAGCATGGTACATATTTATTTGCATGCTATCCTACGCCATATGACTGCTTGATTGTTGGCACAGACGTCACAATATTAGGCGGCGTTGTGCAACGGGCATGTTCTTTTATATTCATTAGATTGTGAGTATTGATTAGAACATGTTATAATAGGACACCTTGGATTCGTGGCACCTTCGGTTAAGGACTTATTATGACCTAGGACCATATTTGCTATAGGTAGCAGGCAAGTGTACTTTACCTTTGTTCCAGTATTTGTGCTCTTTTCTATTATTAGCTTCTGATTTATTTTTATTTCTTTGTATGTACTTATTTTGACCTAGGACCGTTATGATACTTAGCATCAGAGTCATATTCGGGTGCCAAGTTTCGTATACGAAATCGGGTATCATTAGATTGCATTGTCATCGTATCACCTTATAAGTACAATCCTTGCACTACATACCCTAGGACACTGTACACGACTTTCATGTACAGAGACCTCACTTGAGACATTCGAGGATTTTAGTTTCTGTGTTAGGACAGGACTCATGATATGTGATTAGTTGACTTTATTGAATCCTCTTTCTTGACTCGAGACATAGTTAGTACTTGTCTTGCGTGTTATGGACATGAGACGCAAGATACATGGGGATCGGGATGAATCTTTCGTACCTTTGGACTACCATACAATACGTGCTACCGTTGCTTGCGCTTCGCGCCCTATAGCGCTGTAGGTACATTTATCGGACTTGTACGTATCTACTACTACTACTACTACTACATGCTACTGTCATGTCTATGATACCTATGGGCCTCGGTGGTTTGGCGGACGAGTACGTTCTTAATTGCATTCACTTAGTTGGTTATGATAGGTAACCTGAGCATTCTGTTTATTATTTATTGTTACATTAGCTTGAGTGTTTATTATACCTTGATATGTCCCCTGAGGACCTGGATCCGGATTATCTCCTTAGGTATAGACTATGAGAGCTACCCCGAGGTTTACGGGACATGAGCTGACTTTGGAGCAGTACTTACACCAGAGGACGAGGTTGTGGCAGAGGACTTCTCTTGAGCACTCTGTTATTTATTTATGCTTAGTATTTGTTAGACATTAGACTTTGCTTAGTAACTACTGGAAAGATGTACTTGGGTTATTTCTCTTTTTATTATTTTGATGACGGGTTATTCCCCTCGATATTTCTTATACTCCACTTAATGATGGATATTTTTATTTTTATTATTCTTTTGACTGGACTATCCCTTGTGTTATGATTCTTATTGTGGATGAGATTAGATATATAAACTGTGATAGGTGTTGGAGACCCTTATTTATATATATTACAAATTAAGTGTACTCTAACGGGTCCATTAAATTGGGTTTGCCCATTTGAGTTATGCTACAGTCCCAAAATACGTAGGACTAGGAATACGTAAGCATACCAGCCGCATATATATGGCAACTCCAATATATGGAAACCATAACACATGTGTACGCTGTATTATGAACAATAATCCACAAGTGGTATATAATTATCACAAGTCACAGGACATAGTCTAAATCTTATCCACAAAAATTATAAAAAATAAATAACCCATAACCAAGTAACTAAATATCAATATGAAGTATCAAAGATGATAGTCGGATGGAAACAAATCCACTGCCAAACTAGAATATAAGATAAACAAAATAATGTACAACAACTAATAATCACGAGGCTCGAAGAAATGACCTCCTCGAAATATAAGTAGCTAGTTCGGATCTGCGCTCCTACCAAGTCATGAATATCTACACCTGGAAAGGGACCAGGTCCTCAGAGGGACAAAACAAGATACATAGAAGTATGCAAATAAAGTACTGAAATAAATATCCAATGGGTCGCCTAACCGTCTAAGTGAATGCAGTTTAAGAATAACTTTCCCAACGCGTAGGCTATCTGGCTAAAATAGGATTGGCATGATTCTCTTGGAGATTCAGGGGCCTAAAAAGTATGTCATCTTTTGAACAGCAGAGGCCGCCTGATAATATATAATATATAGTGGTCATCATGACCGTGCATCTCCGGCAGAGCGTACGGGTTATACAAGAAAAGTACAACGGAGCCCACATACCTTACTTGTTGTTCTCCCTATCCCATGCTCTAAGTATGTCACATCCATGATACGATAATACCTCTAATAACTATCAGGTCTACTAGTATGCAAAGTTTCTATCGACAGTTATTTCCTTAACGCACGTCCCATACGTACAGGAGGCCAAACCCTGCACAAAAGTCCGTGATCTATATGAATACAACTCGTGTAAAAAATATATCACAGCCAAATGAAACATAAGAATGCCTCATGTCATATAGAGGTCTCGTAAAACTAGGTCAACATGCATATACATAATAAAAATATATTACGACGACACCGTCGTTGCACCCAAGTTTATTTGGACGCGCAGTTTATATAGCAGTTAAAATATATGAACTAAATAAGCAGAAATAAGATGCATGCAACATGTGGAATATAAATTATAGTATAATGGCAAGGTATACTTTTCTGTCAAGGAAGCTGCATAGTACCAATAACCTGCTCCAGAAGTCGCACAGAACGATCTAATATCCTATATACATATAATATAGTATAATACAACATCAGCCATTATACTAGCACATACACAACCATAATTATACTGAACTCAGAGGGTACACTAGGGGTGACACTAGTCAACTAACAGGGTCAAATGTACGTCTAATTATGCAGGTGTCGTGTCTATAATTGTTGTAAAAAATCAGACAGTCAAAATAATATGGGTCTCGCTAGTACGTTAGTGTACATAAGGTAGTCTTCTCACAGTCATTCAGGTCCCATGGTCAAAGCAATTATGGAATATTCATAATTAATACTAGGGTCTCATAGTACATATATACATATATATAGTCCTAATTAGCATTTAATTACTTACAATATATATATATATATATATATATATATATATATATATATATATGTATGTATATATCAACCAATAATTATATGTATACCAAATTAAATAATATACATATACTAAATATATATGTAAATATACCAAACTGAATAATATACACGTACGCGTACGAGTACGTGTACGCAACACTGGGTTCAGCGACATGGGTCGCACAATGCACATCACATAAACTATCATGAAATAACATGCTATCCTAATACCATTCACACACGTATTCATAGAATCACGAGAGGGCAGTTCGAACCTGCGCTAGCGTGTACATGCACGAGATCGACGATGACGACGATAATGGCAACGATGACGACGATGATGATGACGACGATGACGAGGATGATGATAATGATGATGATGATGATGGTGGTGAAGGTGACCGTGGCAGGGTTGCCGGAGTTGGAGTTCAGGCAGGAGGAGGAGAGGTGGAAGAGAACGACGAGGGGGAGGAGAGGTAAATGGTGGTAGTGGCTGGGAGCAGTGGCCAGGGAAGAGGGTGGTCAAGCGGGCTTGGAAGCGGGTATAAAGGAGGTTGGGATGAGGAGAATGGCGGGTTGCTGGTGGAGGAGTCTGTCGTGGTCGGGTCGTGTGCTCCGGCGGTGAGGAGAGTCAGGGCTGACCGGAGATGGAGGTCAGCTCAGGGAGTCGGGTTGGCCGCTGTGAGCGAGGTCAGGGAGGTCGAGGATGAGGTGGTTGTTCAGCGGGAGATGGCGGTGAACTCCGACGAAGGGTTGCTTTGATCGTGTGAAGGAGGGGAGAGGATGGAGGAAGGAGATGAACAGTAGGGGTCGGTTGATTTTGGGTTTTGATGTGGTAAAAAAAAGTGATTATTTATACATGTAGAATTTGGGTTGGGTATTGACCTAGGTAGGTGGGCTTAGTCAACTTCCTCTTGGATTGGGCCTTGGCTTCACATGGGGATATTTGTAGGGCTAGTAGGATTTGAATTGTTTAAAATACATGGCTAGGATTGATGAGGGGGTGATGTTTGTGTGTTGTATATACTCCAAAAATCATGGCAAAAATTCACATGAACAAATAATAAAGAGAAAAATAGTTTTTTTCATGTATTGTGTCCAATGGTGTGGACACCATAATGCACTTTTGCATAAAAGCGCCCAACAATTGGAAAAATTGCACAAAGATAGAAATTAGATTAAATAATTAAAATTAATGCAAATGGTGTTCTAAAATTAATTAGAAGTACATGGATTAAAATTAGGTAGGACACAAGTGTCACGGACATAGGGGACTCAGAATAGAATATTATCATAATTTGGGTTGCATAAAATGGGTCAAGATTATGTCTCCAATTTCGATTGAAATGCACAAGGATACAAAGTTAAATTTATTTAGAATTAAATAATAATGTTCGCGACGAATATTGTACGACTAAAATATAGCGCAAGAGAGCATAATTATAAATTATACAAAGGTCAGAATGGAAGGCTGGCATGTCTAGGATAAGGGTGTAAAATTTGTAGGAAGGCAATAGCTAGTGTAGTGCTCCAACTATCGAAGCAAATATAAGGTGCACTGTCATGTCCCAGTCATAAAAATACGTAGGACTAGGACACGTAAGCATGCCAGCCATATGGATATGGCAACTCCAATATATGGAAACCAAAATCCACACATACGCTATAATATGAAAATCAATCCACAAGTGGTATAAACATATGTCACAAGTCATAGGGTACAATCTAAATCTCATCCACAGAAAATCAATATAAATGAATAACCAGCATCTATATAACTAGATCTCAACATAAGTATCTAAGGATGATAGTTGGATGGAAACAAATCCACTACCAACTCGAATGGAAAATTACAACACAATAAACACAATGTAGGAATACCAGCTAACAATCATGGGGCTCAGAGAGAAGACATCCTCGAAATGTATATAACCATCTGAATCTGCGCTCCTGTAAATACTCAAGAATAGATACACCTGGAAGGGGACCAGGTCCTCAGAGGGACGTAACAAGATACAGAATAGCAAGCCAATTTGAATTCAATAAACATGCATAATATTTAAAAATATATAAGTACGCTGTACAAGACAATCTATATGAATGCAAATGAGGACAACGTTTTGACGTATGGGCAAGGGTAGGCTACTGGATCTAAATCTCACACTCACACACTCGTCAGTAGACATCAGAAATCGACATACTGCGGGGGTAGCGACCAGCGAGACTCCAGAAATCGACATACCGCGGGGGTAGCGACCAGCGCGACACACGCCCGTAGTGCGAGCTATATACTATGGTTTACCAGAGTGGTTAAAAGCCCATACGCCTAAAGATTGTCCTCTACGATACTAAGTGTCAAGTGTGTGTCAACATATCTAATATATAGTAATGACTGAAAGAACTACACATGCAATAAATAAACAGAAATACAATAAATATACAGAAATATACTAAATATGCAAAATACTGTAAACAATTTGGCAAGGTATCTTGCCTGGTCTGAAAAGGATGAAGTCCCAACTCAAGGCGTCGTCCGATCTACCCGTCACATAAATTAAACAAGTTAGGTTACAAAAGTGGGTGAATAGTTTTCGCTAATTTAATCTATTTTAACTCTGAATAAAATAACCTAAATTAGTATTTTAATCTTATTATAATCTGATTTTATTGTTAAGCTCTAATTTTTTGTCCAAAGAAAGTCAACTTTAAGGATTTGTGATCCATGGCACACAAATCGAGGCAATCCATTGACCAAAAAGTCAACTGACTCAAATCCTAGATTTGTGTGTGAAATCCTATATATTTTAATGCTACATGAACACCATATTCGACAGTTTTATAAAATCACAAGTCGGTAAAGAGTTATGTCCACTAGGGCGCATAGTTGACAATTTTTAGTGGTTTCCTATTTACGTCTACGTTGCACAAATTTTACAGTAGATTAAATTTGCATATTAAATTCTGCAAAAATACTTTTATGAAAGTTTATCATGTCATATTTTCGAAATTTCAAATGACTCATAATTCCGAGTTCGGGATCTCCCGTAATCTCAAAAACACTAAAATGCGTCTGATTTCGGATAACTGACACTTTTAGAATTTTTTGGAAAAATAGGTTCTGAATTATTAAAATAATTTATATATGCAGAAAACTAACCTTGATATGATTCTAACAAAAAAAACTGGAGCGCATTTGGAGTCCGGAGCTAGGAGATATCGTCTTTTTAAGTCGTCATAACTACTAGAAAATAAGGCTGAATTTATGACGAATTTTGACTATTTTTGGACGAAAAAGATAGGAATTTGGGAAAAACAAAAATGAAGGATGAGGTATTTATAATGGTGGACACTACTTAATTAAATACGACTAGGATTGGTTAATTTGGATAGGATTATGATGAATTTAAATAAGGATATGATATGCATGAAGTTGCTTTCCTAGTAGGTTCAGGATTTGAATTAATTTAAAATAGAGTTGAATTTATCTCAATAATTTATAATCTTAAATATAATTAAAGATAATACAAATAATTTATAAAATCTTATTAATATCCATTAACACTAAATTAGCATCTATCTAATATTAAGACTATATATATCCAAATAAATCCTAAATAATTTTAAAATCTAAATAAATTTCTTAAAATTCTAAATAAATTACAGAAAAATATAATTAAATATTTTAAACTAAAATAAATATTTGGTAGGAACAACATGCAAGTATGGTCGTATGGTAAATCATAGAAGTCCTAAAAATTTATGTTTCCTAAGTTTTAATTACCAAAAATTCTAGAAAAATCTCCAAAAATCTAAAATAACCTAAAATAATTCTAAATAAATATTTATATAAGTAAATATATCAAGAAATTTATTTTCTAATTAACTAAGAGAATACTCTAAAGAAATTTAATATCTATAATAAATATAATAATATAAAATACACACAAAATATCTATTTTTGGTAAGGGGGTTTACATGCACTAGGTGATATAAATATTACAAAATTGTCTAAAATAAAATATTCTATTTCAAATTGGATTCAAACTAGCCCTAGTCTCTCTATCTAAGCCAAGTAGGCATAATTTTGGGTGAGGGATTTACAATCTACCCAACTTAAAATAATTTTATCCTCGAAATTAAAATAAGGCATAATTTGTTAAATCCTTCACATTCGTACATAAGTCAAGTCAATCGCAATCTCTTCCAAAAATTTAAAATCTATTCAAATCCATCACAATCACTTTCAAAATTAAGGTAACCTCTGTTTAATCAAAATTTAATTAATCCTAATCTATTCTCAATTTTTAAATAATCAACATCCAAATCTAATTCAAATCCATACACATTTTCAAGATTTAAAAAAATCGTACCAAATTTTTACACTACTATCTCCGACTATCATAATCTCCCCTATTAATTCTAATCAAATATTATTTCTATTTTCAACTTAGAAATTTTATACTTTTTAAAATTTTAATTTAATTCCATCCTCAGCATTTCAAATAGGTGATCCAACAATCAAATTTTTTTTTACTTTTAACTCAAATCATTAAATTATAAATTTTCAAATCTAATTTACCAATTGTTCAAGTCTGAGATTCTATATTTATCCTCAATCTAAATTGATGATTCAACCTTCAATATTTAGAATTTAAATCATATGCTCAAGTATAAATATTTGGTTCTCCATATCAAGGTTTTTAAAAATTCATTAAATCCTCATCCTCTTAATCCTTCTTTTAAAATTTCTCAAAATTAAAATGACTTGAACCTCTCAATCTAATCTTACTTGATCACAATCTAAAAGAAATTTCTCTCAAGTTGACAATGCAACTTCTACCAAACTTAGAATTTGCCTATCTAGCACACAAGGCTATACATTTAAGAAAGATATTCCTCAAATTATTTACTCATGTTATTCAATCCTCAAAACTTTAACACCAAATATATTATATATGATATGCCCTTAATCAATTATAAAAGATAGTCACCTAGTAATGTGATTGGCCTATGGGGTATATCTAGTACTCTGTGTGTATCAAACTTATACCAAGCACGAGCGTTCGTCTTTCCAAAATAGGGGAAGATGGAGAACAATAATAAGGAATTCAATGAGGAGGTGATAGAGTACATGTACAGAATTTAAAGCGATTAAAGAATTCAAAGAGAATTGTCAAGGCAGGTGTGGATTAAAATCCTATTTGGTAGATTATTATTCATATGCTCCTATCAGTACAGTTATGTAACTGATACGATATGCTCAGACATGTCTAAGGGCAAGTATATTCGTCTACTAGTCAACTATGTATCTCAATCCACGTAAAATAGTCATGTGAAGAGCGAACCAAGCGCACTAAGGTTAGCTAGACCTTAATACACTGATTCTAATTTAGACAATGTATTAGTATGGGCCCCCTAATAATACATATGTCATGAACAAGCTCGATAGAGAATAAACTTGTAAAACTAGGCTGTAACTATCAAGTTCTAACTACAAGGCACATAATTTTAAAAATCAAGAGTAACAACTATAATCCTAGCAAACTATATATCCTAACATGAAATAAAATCACTTGGCCTACAATCAGTAGGATTATGTGGCACGAATTGAAGGATGAAGAAAATAAAATTAGTCTTCGCACAAATAGCGAGTGCTAAGGTTTCGGATGAACAAGATATAAAACTAAATAGAAAGGCTCTAGATAATATCATAGTTTTCTAAGGGAAAGATGGTGAGCTAATCTCTGTGTTCGAGGTATGATCAAGGAAAATGTTATATTTATTCCTCTTGGCTTCCTAATGTTCTGCTAATACCAAGACAAAAATCTAAATTTACTGTTCTCTAATACTATCTTACTATGAAAGTTAGGTTCAGTCCTAATATTAAAGCTTGGATTTCTATTGGTTCATCAATACTAGGGTCAAACAATATGGTCAAATTTCTAACTAACCCTAGTAGTGTCTATACTACTCTCAAGTCATCCCTAATTATCAAGAGATAATGGTCAATCAATCTACAAGTATGGGATGCTAGGGTTTATTAGGTAGTAAGGAATGCTAGGGTTCATTAAGTATTCTAACTTAGTGATGTGTTAATATTTTAGTGGTATTCTTATTAGCAAAGTTATCCTAAGTATCATCCTAACAACATAGATTTCTATATTCTAGTAGAAGGCTATACTAAAGGAGCTATTAGGAAAGTACATGAATCAAGCAGGATACAATTATTTAAATAGAACAGATTGGAAGAAAAGTGATTCATAGTCAAATGTGGATGAGATCCTATACTATAATCCTATTTGCAGGCTTGCTCGGTACAGTAATATAACTGAGACAATATGCTCTTGACCTGCATGGGCCACCACTAAAAATATGTCACATTCCAGTCCCAAAAATGTAGGACTAGGAACATATAAGCATGTCAGCTGCATGTATATGGCAACTCCAATATATGGAAACCATAACACATACGTACGCTGTATTATGAACAATAATTCACAAGTGGTATATAATTATCACAAGTCACAGGGCATAGTCTAAATCTCATCTATAGAAATCATAAAGAAATAAATAACCGGATATAGAAATAAATCTCATCTATAGAAATCATAAAGAAAGAAATAAATCTCATCTATAGATGATAGTCAGATGGAAACAAATCCACTGTCGAACTAGAATATATGATAAACAAAACAATGTACAACAACTAATAATCACGGGGCTCGAAGAGAAGACCTCCTCAAAATATAAGTAGCTATCCGGATATACGCTCTTGCTAAGTCATGAATGTCTACACCTGGAAAGGGACCAGGTCCTCAGAGGGACATAACAAGATATATAGAAGCATGCCAATAAAGTACTAAAATAAATATCCAATAGGTCGCCTAACCGTCTAAGTGAATGTAGTTTAAGAACAACTTTCCCAACACGTGGGCTATCTGGCTAAAATATGATTGGCATAATTCTCTTGGAGATTCAGGGGCCTAAAAAGTATGTCATCTTTTGAATGGCAAAGGCAGCCTGATAATATATAATATATAGTGGTCATCATGACCGCGCATCTCCGGCGAAGCGTACGGGTTATACAAGGAAAGTGCAACGGAGCCCACACGCCTTATTTGTTGTTCTCTCCACCCCATGCTCTAAGCATTTCACATCCATGACACGATAATACCTTTAATAACTGCCAGGTCTACTAGCATGCAAAGTTTCTATCGGCAGTTATTCCCTTATCGCACGTCCCATACGTACAGGAGGCCAAACCCTGCATGCAAGTTCGTGATCTATATGAGACTCACAACTCATGTAAGAAATGTGTCACAGCCAAATGAAATATAAGAATGCCTCATGATCATGTGAAGGTCTCGTAAAACTAGGTCAACATGCATATACATAATAAAAATAGATTACGACGACACCGTCATTGCACCCAAGTTTCCTTGGACGCACAGTTTATATAGCAGTTAAAATATATGAACTAAATAAGCAGAAATAAGATGCATGCAACATATGGAATATAAATTATAGTACAATGGCAAGGTATACTTGCCTGGCAAGGAAGCTACGTAGTACCAATAACCTACTCCAGAAGTCGCGCAGAACGATCCAATATCCTATATACATATAATATAGTATACTACAACATCAGCTATTACACTAGCACATACATAACCATAATTATACTAAACTCAGAAGGTACGCTAGAGGTGACACTAGTCAACTAACAGGGTCAAATATGCGTCTAATTATACAGGTGTCACGTCTGTAATTGCTGCACAAAATCAGACAGTCAAAATAATACGGGTCTCGTCAGTACGTTAGTTTACATAAGGCAGCCTTCTCACAGTCATTCAGGTCCCATGGTCAAAGCAATTACAAAATATTCGTAATTAATACTAGGGTCTCATAGTACATATATACATATATATAGTCCTAATTAGCATTTAATTACTTACAATATACATATATACCATATATATATATATATATGTATATATCAACAAATAATTATATGTATACCAAATTAAATAATGTACATATACTAAATATATATATAAATATACCAAACTGAATAATATGCGCGTACGTGTACGAGTATGTGTACGCAATACTGGGTTCAGTGACACGGGTCGCACAACGCACATCACATAAACTATCATGAAATGACATACTATCCTAATACCATTCTCACACGTATTCATAGAATTACGAGAGGGAAGTTCGAACCTGCGGTAGCGTGCACGTACACGAGATCGACGATGACGACGACGATAGCGATGATGACGACGATGATAATGACGACGATGACGAGGATGATGATGATGATGATGATGATGATGATGGTGGTGGTGGTGGTAAAGGTAACTGTGGCAGGGCTGCCGGAATTGGAGTTCAGATTGGAGAAGGAGAGGTGGAAGAGAACGACGAAGGAGAGAAGAGGTAAACGGTGGTGGTGGCTAGGAGCAGTGGCCGGGTAAGAGGGTGGTCATGCGGGCTTGGCAGCGGTTGTAAGAAAGGTTGGGATGAGGAGAACGGCGGCTTACGGGTGGAGGAGTCGGTCATGGTCAGGTCGTGTGCTCCGGCGGTGAGGGGAGTCGGGGCTGACCGAAGATGAAAGTCGGCTCAGGGAGTCGAGTTGGCCGCTGTGAGCGGGGTCAGGGAGGTCGAGGACGAGGTGGTTTTACAGCAGGAGATGGCAATGTGGGACTGGGCTACTGGCGGTGAAATCCGGTGAGGGATGGCTCCGGTCGTGTAAAGGAGGGCAGAGGATGGAGGAAGGAGATGAACAGTAGGGGTCGGTTGGTTTTGGGTTTTGATGTGGTAAAAAAATAGAAAAAGTGATTATTTATACATGTAGAATTTGGGTTGGGTGTTGACCTAGGTAGGTGGGCTTAGTCAACATCCTCTTGGAGTGGGCCTTGGCTTCACATGGGGATGTTTGTAGGGCTAGGATTTGTATTATTTAAAATGCATGGCTAGGATTGATAAGGAGGTGATATTTGTGTGTTGTACATACTCCAAAAATTATGGAAAAATTTACATGAATGAATAATAAAGAGAAAAATGGTTTCTGTCACGCCCCAGTCCCAAAATGCCTAGGGACTGGAGATGTGTGGCACTGGCCAGCAGCACGCACCGATGGACAACCCAATTTAATGGATCCATCAGGGCATACTTAAGCTGTAGTCTAGCAGTAATATGTACAAGTCTCAGGTATTTCTAATCTCATCCAAAGAATAAACTCAGATTAATTGCCAGGAACAATGCAATAGAAATAAATATGCAATATCAAATAAGATTATCTCGGGAAATAATCCGAGAATTAGTCTGTTACATTCAGAAGAAAATAGATAGGAAATAAATGCTAAAAATGGAAATACTGTGTAGGTGAAGCCGGTGCTCAGGAGAAATCTTCGACCAATATCTCGTTCTCTGTTCCGGGTTCTGCTCCAAGGAGTGCTCCTGTACCGTACACCTCGGGGTAGTTCTCCTCAGCTATACCTGGGGACATAGTCCATTCCAGGTCCTCAGGGGACATAACAAGGTACAGAAAATACCAGCCAAAATATATGCAGTGCAGCAATAATGAAAAAATAGAGTAAATATGTAAACCAGCTAGTGATATGCAAGTGAGAGTTTTAGTCATACTCGGGCTGAGACTACTACAGGATCAGTGTCGAAGAAACCATAGCAGTATTTTCTCGAAGGGCCAGAACTGGTGCCATAGCTCTGTTTCAGAGACTAAGACACATCCAGATAATATTATTTACATTATATTCAGCCTTGATATGATAATACTCTCCCCACCCCATGTAATCTCACGTCACAGTTCCAGAAAATATCAGGTACAAGTCACGCAAGTTTAAACTAATGCAATGAGTCAGGATAGGATCTAAGCATGTAAACTGTAAATGACATGAAAATGTATCCTATATGAAATCACCAGGTATATCTCAGGCAATTCTGTCATATGAAGAGTGTCAGGTGTCCTGGGTTGAGCAGTTAAACAAGATTACATATGAAGCTACAGAAATCAAGTAAAATACTATAACCAAAAATTACTGCGAATTGGCAAGCTTTACTTGCCCACTGATGCAAAATGAAACCAAGAAATATATAACCAGCTGCAGGATTTGGCAAGGTACACTTGCCCACTGATGTATAACTAAGTCCAGGAAATAGGTAGCAAAGCTGCAAGTTTCGGCAAGGTACACTTGTCTGTGGCTCCGGCTATGTTTGCAGTTCTGACTTCGGCGAGAATTGCAGGCGGTACTCCGGTTACTGAAATAAACATCACCATCAGATCCAGAAAATATCAATCAGCTAGAAATGCCTGTCCTTGGATCCAATTTGGAGACAAGGGCAAAACGGCAGTTTCGGGCCAAAACGGGGTCCACCGGTGGGCCCGCTTTGCACCAAAAAATACGTCCAGGTCAACGGTCTCCAAATTCACCAAACTTAGTGTCAACAGGTCAGGAACGATGATACGAACCCAACGGAACTTCCAGAATTGGATTCTGATAAGCCGACACAAAATCGCCCATCGAGCGGGGCTTGTGGGGCCCACGACACGCGATTTCGTTAACGTTCTCAGAATTGAACCAAACTTGACCCACAGGACCAGCGTATTGCTACGAGTCCGATGGCACAAGTTTTGTCTCGATCCGACGTGTGTACACAAAGTTAGGGCACATTCCAAAAAGTACGGATACGGGGCGATGTTCACGGATACGCGTTGATCCCGGTGTGCACGCACACCCGAATCGACTTCTGCAAAATTCCACACTTCCGTATCGACGACGCGCACGTATCTGTGAAGACCGCGCGCGACCAAGTCGTCCCGTTTGGCGGAGCGTACTCGGTTCCGGGGTGAAACAGGGTCTGGTTTTTTCCTATTTTTGGATCGCGGTGTGCGATCACCACAGGACGCGATGCCCCGAACGGTTTGTCCGGGCACCGAGAGGGTCATACAGGCTTCACAATGCAATTTACGGAATTAAAAACCGAGCTACGAGCAAGAAGTTATGAGTACCTGAACAGGGTCCTCGGAAACCGGGTTCACCGTGTCCGACACGTGTAGGATACAATGAATTAGGGTTAGGGTTCTGGACTCTCAGGCGGTGGCTGGTGGCTCCGGCGGCATGGGCTGAGGCGGAGGGGCCGGGCTAGGGCGGCGAGGCACGCGGCGGCGAGGCGGAGAAGGTCGAGGGCGGCCGGAGGCGTGGGCGACTGCCGCGGCTGCTGCTGTTCCTCGCTGCTGCTGCGGCAGCGTGCGGCGGAGGGGGCGTGGTGGCTAGGGTGGCTGGGGACGGTGCTGCGGGGGGGAGGAGATGGCGGTGGCGAGTGGTGGTTATGGCGGTGGTGGAGCGAGGCCGAGAGGGGGAACGGGGGGGGGGGGGTTTTATAGGCGGTGGCGGCGGTTGGGGAGGCCGAGAGGGGCGGAGGGGTGGCAGGGTCGGGCGGGGCGTGGGGTGGACGTGGAGGCATGGGCGGCCGGAGCGGGCGGAGGACGCGGCGGAGGCGGCGGGAAACGCGGGCTGGGGGCTGGGTCGGGGAGAGGGTGGCCGGGTACGGGCGGCGGGTCGGGTTCGGGCAGACCCGACCCGACCCGATAGGCGGGTGGGCTGGGTTGAGCCCAATGGGCCGGGGCTATTGGGTTGGGCTGGGCGCGGGGTAATGGGTTTATTATAAAAATAAAAAAAAAAAAATATTATTAATAATAATATCAGTAAATAAATAATTAAATAAATAAATAAATAAATAATTAAATAAATAGTTTTAGGTATTTAAAAATAGGTCCGGGGCCCGATAAATTCCAGAAAAATTGTCCTAAGTCCAATTTTTCATTTTACATCCAAAAATATTATTTTCATAATATTTTAATATTGTTTATTATCATTTAAAAATCATTGAATAATTAAAACTCTGTTTTTAAATTACAGAAAATTCTCAGAAAATTCCAGAAAATTGTGAAAAATCCAGTTTTTAAAATTTTGAAAAATCAGGGGGTTTACAGTTTCTTCATGTATTGTGTCCAATGGTGTGGACACCTTAATGCACTTTTGCATAAAAGCGTCCAACAATTAGAAAAATTGCACAAAGATAAAAATTGGATTAAATTAATTAAAATTAATGCAAATGGTGTTCTAAAATTAATTAGAAGTACATGGAACTAAAATTAGGTGGAACACAAGTATCATGGACATAGGGGACTAAGAATAGAATATTATCATAATTTGGGTTGCACAAAATGGGTCAAGATTGTGTCTCCAATTTTGATTGGAACGCACAAGGATACAAAGTTAAATTTATTTAGAATTAAATAATAATATTTGAGACAAATATTGTGCGACTAAAATGTAGTACAAGAGAGCATAATTATAAGTTACATAGAGGTCAGAATGGAAGGCTGGCATGTCTAGGACAAGGGTATGAAATTTGTAGGAAGACAATGGCTAGTGTAGAGCTCTAATTATCGAAGCAACGGTAAGGTGCACTAGGTGATATAAATATTACAAAATTATCTAAAATAAAATATTCTATTTTAAATTGGATTCAAACTAGCCCTAGTCTCTTTATCTAAGCCAAGTAGGCCTAATTTTGGGTGAGGAGATTTACAGACATAGTTTTTTTGGTGGCCCATGCAGGTCTACGAATATATTTCTTCGGTTTCAATTATGGAATCGAGCAAGCCTACAAATAGGATAGGATGAACTTCTAGGATCTCATCCACATGTTGACATATTCGTGACCTCTATATCGAATTCAAATTAATTTCTTGACATGCATCATGCCTTGATTCATCTGTTCGCCCCTACACTGATCCAGACAGAAGAAGAGAAGGAGAAGAAATTCTTTGACGGACTGAGCTTTAAGTTACATAGATTTATTGGCTCAGTTGCACTTACTTCTTACACAGAAGTCCTTGTAGAGGCTCAATGCATGGAATGCATCAACATGAGATATTCTAGCCAAAAATGGTCGCACATACTAGTACCAGCCAGAGCACCACAGGAAGAAGCTACAAAGAGACCTCACATGCACTAGCCACCCAGAGCAACTCCACCGACACTTTCTACATCCAATATTGTGGAAAGCAAGGCCATCACGCGAGCTAGTGCAGACACAAGTTGGGACTATGCTTAATGTGCGGATCGGGACAACACTCGACACAAGACTGTATGGAACAAAGGAAAGGAGCACCGATGATTCATCGACCAGCCTTACCAGCACCAGCACAAGGACTCCCTTCTTGTCATTATTATGGCAAGGTAGGCCATCTTGCCAAGGAATGTTGATGCAGATTGGGATTGTGTTTGCTTTACTGTTCAAAACAGCATTCAGCCAGAGATTGTACGGAGCATTGAGGAGGAGCACTGATGGTACACCAATAGGCTTTACCAATACCGAGACCATCCCAGCAGATACTTAGGCTAGCTTATCCAGCACCACGAGCACCACATAAGAGAGTTGGAGGAGTCAGATCACCATCTCAAGGAGGGTATCAGCCAGTTGGGATACTGGATACTAGTGAGAAGACATTGTGGGGTCAGACAATCAGACTAGTTTGGGTAGCTTGGAAGCATCATTCTCCAGGCGAATCCACTTGGAAGCGAGAGGATATTATACGACAATATTATTCTCACTTATTCGAGGATGCATGTATGACCTTAAAACTGCCTTTAGTTACTATATCTTTATAGATTCTTAGAGTAGCTTTATTCTAAATTGTGATGACGCAATTCTTTTAAGGTGGGTAGATTGTAAACCCCCACATTTTAGAATAGAGATAATTTAGTATTGTTTTAAATTATTTATTATTTATTTTAATTGATTAAAAATGTTAAAGTATTAATTTATAGAATCCTTATATATATATATATATATATATATATATATATATATATATATATATATATATGATACTTTGTCATGGCTTGGATATTTTGAGCAATGCACGACATTTTTCCTTCCAACAAAATTTATATTATTGACCTTGACTGTACTTAATACCTTTGGGACATGGGTGTTGCATTAGTTTGATCTCCCGATGCATTGACAAACATCTTGAACCATTGACATTGTAAAACTATCCTTATTTGGCTAGTTGAACCCAACCGAGCCCAAACACTCAACTCGGGCTCTCAAACCAATTCCTATAAGGCATTTACACTACCCCTACACCTTTTTTCTATTTAATAACATATCCCACATATAAAATATATCCATAAAATTTGAACAAATTAATTAAATGGTCCATAAATACAATATTTCCAAATTAGGAAAGACCCTTATGCAATCTTGTTGCATATTTAAATCTGAAATAAATATTTTAAAGATTCTAGAGCATCCCCTCACCCTATTTTAGTCTCTTTAAATCCTATATAATGGTGGAAACACTAGAACAAATCATAACCACCAACCTACATATCTTTATACATAGGGGAAGACAAAAAAAATAATAAAGAGTTCAAGGAGGAGGTAATAGAATACAAGTATGGGGTTCAAAGGCGATTGAAGAATTCAAAAGAGAGTTGTCAAGGCAGTTGTGGATTAAAATCCTATTTTTGGTAAATTCTTATTCGCATGCTTATATCAGTATAGTTATGTAACCGATACTATATGCTCGAACTTGTCTAGAGGACAAGTATATTCGTCTAACAAGCTAAGTCAACTATATTTCAATCCACGTAAAGTAGTCATGTGAAGAGAGAACCAAGCGCACTAAGGTCACTACTAGAAAAAGCGGGATTAGCGACGTATTTTAGCGACTCCAAGTAAAAATATCGCTAAATTAGTGACTCCGTAAAATTGTCGCTAGACGTCGCTAAATGGCGATATTTAGCGACGTTTAGCGACTTTTATTAAGATTTTAAAAGATTAGTCGCTATAAGTTCAATTAAGGTCGCTAAATATCGCTAATATATCTGATTTAGCGACGTTTAGCGTCGTAATTAGCGATGTATCTATCAAAAATATTTAGCAGATGTCGCTAATTTTTATTTAGCGACGTTTTTATTTGTGTCGCTAAACGTCGCTAAAATTTGGTTAATTAGGTCTCAGTTTTCTTTCCCCATCTGTCGAAAAATTCGAAACTTTTCGATTTCCCCCGCCCCCCCCTCTCCGGCGACCGGCTCTCCACGGCTGCGGCTACTCCGGCACCCCCTCCTCCTCCTCGAGCTCTAGGTAATCTCTCTCTCTCTCTCTCCTATGACACTGACACAAGACACACTTGACAAACATGACACACGTACACAGACACGACACACGCACACAGACACTGACAGACACACACGACACACGACACACACACACAGACGCAGACACACACACACACACACTCACACAGACACTGACACTGACACTGCCACAGGCACGACACACACACACACACACACTGACACACATACAATATTTGATCGATTGGATGTGTCCATGTGAATTAAGGGTTGGTATCATGGTGGTGTGGTGTATGGAGGATGTATCCTAGAGTATCTTGGTGTTGCATACCAAATGTTTATGAATTGGACTAGTAGTTGTGTGTGTGTGTGTCTATTTATGCCTTAGAGTATAATATAATATGTATATGTAAATTGGTGTATTATCTATTTGTATATGAGAGAGTGTATGCATATATAGGTGTATCTCGATATATATATATATATATATATATATATATATATATATATAGCTACCGTTATCTGTGTTGGTGTTCATAGTGTCTTCTAGCTGTGCTTGATGTGGGAGAGGGTAGAAGAGTCGAGTTGTGTGTGGGTGTCACTACTGAACAATGAGGCTTCAGAAACAGAACTCAATTCAGTTTGGCCTAGTGCATTAGGCAAGCTGGCAATGTGTTGCAGTGGTGTCGGGTTGGCACTGTGAGGAGGGGATTGGTTCCTGTCATCTTCTACAGTGGGAGAGTGTTGGTGCACACTTGGGCAGCATCAAACACATGTATGCTTGAGAAATGGCAAGGCAGCAACAAGCACTGCTGCGAGCCATGGCAGTAGCTAAGGGCAGTTGGAAACAACTAAGTGAAGGGAAGATTTAGCCACTGTAGAATAAGTGCAAAGTATCAGAGGTTACAGACTTAGTTAGGGTCTGCAGGCATGTGTTTGGGTTAAGGTATAGACAATATCGGGTAGGTGTTCACCGGTCACTTGTTGCATGCCAATACAACCCTTAACTGGGTTATAGTCCAATGAGCAAATATAAGGATGAAGTGCAAGGTGCCAGGCTAAGGGTAAGAGGCTCTCAGTGTGGATAGTAGAGTACTTAATTTCAAAGCAGAATATCCTAGTACGACCTAGAAGACATAGTGTAGCAAGGCATTAACCTAGTATTGACTAGTATAAACTAGTATGGATCTAGAAGTGGCTTAGAAATATCACCATGAACTAGTTAACCCTGTTTATCATTTCAAGGGCTCTTGGACTTTGATAAATGAAAGTATGTATTTTATCAGTTATGAAATAAAAGTATTGCTTATTTTAGACTTTGATAAATGGTCATTTATTTTGAATATTGCTTATTTTAGACTTTGATAAATGAAAGTATGTATTATATCAGTTATGATTTTTATAGTACGATTAAGTTATGAAGTTAGATGATAATCCACTGTATGTAATGATTTATATGATACATACTGTCATTTTTGCAGAAGTATCTAAAAATGGATATGAATTACTATCTACGTCATCGTTCGTGGATGTACAATCGTCATCCTGATGACATGTGCGGTGTATAGGATGAATTCATTGAGGGTGTACAGCAGTTCCTGTAGTTCGCCAAGACTTTCCCTCAGTACATGGACGGTACCAAAATTAAGTGTCCGTGTGTGAGATATCGCAACAGGAAATATCATCCAGAAGTGGAAGTTACATATCATTTATACTCGAAGGGCTTCACGCCGAATTACTATCAGTGGATCGTGCACGGAGAACTTGTATCTCTAGCATCAGAGTCGGAGCCCTATGTGGAGCCATATATGGATGTCCACGACTATGATGCTTATGACGACGGGTTGGTGAACATGGTTTATGATGTGGCGGGGAGTAGTTTTAATCCGGACAATTATGATACGGCGGGACCTAGTTTCAATCCGGATAATTATGATGCAGCTGAGGAGACACCGAATGCCGATGCTGCAAAGTTTATGGAGTTGCTGGAGAATGCAAGGACTCCACTATATCCTGGTTGTGAGGATCATTTACCATTGGAGGTGGTTATAAGATTATTAAGCATCAAGTCCGATTTTAACATGTCGCAAGAATGCTATAATCGACTGGTCGATTTGATTATAGAGATCTTGCCCGAGGGTGCAAAGTTGCCTAAAGACTTCTATCGATCTAAGAGGATGGTGAGATCGTTTTGGATGGGATATGAGAAAATCGATGCATGTCGCAACGGGTGCATGTTGTACTACAAAGATGACAAGGATGAAGATGCGTGCAGATTCTGTGGTGCTGATCGCTACAAGGCCACTGTTAGAGGAAAGTCTGTCGGTGCAAGAAAGCCTACCGATTCGATGCACTACTTGCTTTTGACGCCGCGGTTGCAGCGGTTGTTTATGGTTAAGTAAACTGCAGAAAATATGAGTTGGCACAGGCAAAAACAGATCGAAGGAGTATTAGATCATCCATCCGATGGAGAAGCATGGAAGCACTTTGATCGAGAGTATCCACATTTTCCCGAGAAAGCGCTTAATATCAGATTGGGGCTCTCCTCTGATGGTTTTACCCCATTCAGACTTTCGGGCTCCCAGTATTCGTGTTGGCCTATGGTCGTCACTCCGTACAATCTACCGCCTTGGATGTGCATGAAGACTCCGTATATGTTCCTAACCGTTATTATTCCGGGTCCGAACAATCCGAAGAGGAACATCGATGTATATTTACAGCCTTTGATAGATGAGTTGAATCAGCTGTGGGAAGTAGGTGCCAACACGTACGATGTTTCTAAAAAGTAGAATTTTCAGATGAGGGCAGCACTTATGTGGACCATCAATGACTTTCTGGCCTATGGAATATTATCGGGATGGAGCACCCATGATCGTCTCTCATGTCCGTATTGCATGGACCGTACTCAGGCTTTCCGTTTGAAACACGGAGGCAAACCGTGCTTCTTCGATTGTCATCGATAATTTTTGCCCAAGGATCATCCGTACCGGAGGAACCAGAACACTTTTCGTGCGGGAGTTGTGAAGAAGGCAAATCCACCGCCAAGGTGGCCCGGATGCACGATATAGAAAGAGGTAAAAGATTTATCAAGTGCTATCGAAGAGCCTGCTAAGGGGTACAAGTGTGACGGATTTGGTCGTACCCATAACTGGACGAAGAGGAGTATATTCTGGGATCTGCCATATTGGAGCACCAATCTGATCAGACATAACCTTGATGTCATGCATATCGAGAAGAATGTGTTTGATTGTAAACCCCCTCACCCAAAATAGATATTTTGTGTGTATTTTATATTATTATATTTATTATAGATTATTATAAATATTAAATTACTTTAGAGTGTTCTCTTAGTTAATTAGAAAATAAATTTCTTAGTATAATTATTATGTAAATATTTATTTAGAATCATTTTTATGCTATTTTAGATTTTTGGAGATTTTTCTAGAATTTTTAGGTAATTAAAACATAGGGAACCTAAATTTCTAGGACTTTCATGATTTACTTTGAGACCATACTTGCATGTTGTTCCTACCAAATATTTATTTTAGTTTAAAATATTTAATTATATTTTTCTGTAATTTATTTAGAATTTTAAAATTTTTATTTAGATTTATAAAATTATTTAGGATTTATTTGGATATATATAGTCTTAATATTAGATAGATGCTAATTTAGTGTTAATAGATATTAATTAGATTTTATAAATTATTTATATTATCTTTAATTATATTTAAGATTATAAATTATTGAGATAAACTCAAACTCTATTTTAAATTAATTCAAATCCCGAACCTACTAGGAAAGCAACTTCATGCATATCCTATCCTTATTTAAATTTATCATAATCCTATTCAAATTAACCAATCCTAGTCGTATTTAATTAAGTAGTGTCCACCATTATAAATACCTCATCCTTCATATTTTTTTTCCCCAAATTTCTCTCTTTTTCGTCCAAAAATAGTCAAAATTCGTCATAAATTTAGCCTCATTTTCTACTAGTTATGACGAATTAAAAAGACGATATCTCCTATCTTCGGACTCCAAACGCACTCCAGTTTTTTTGTTAGAACTATATCAAGGTTAGTTTTCTGATTATATAAATTATTTTAATAATTTATGAACCTATTTTTTCAGAATATTCTAAAAGTGCCAGTTGTTCGAAATCATACGCGTTTTGGTATTTTCGAGATTTAGGGAGATCCCGAACTCAGAATTATGAACCGTTTGAAGTTTCGGAAAGCTGACATGATGAACTTCCAAAAAATTATTTTTTTAGAATTTAAAATATAAGTTTATTCTACTATAAAATTTGTACAACGTAGACGTAAATAGAAAACCACCAAAAACTATCATCTGTGCGCCCTAGTGGACATAACTCTTTACCGACTTGTGATTTTATGAAACCGTCGAATATGGTGTTCATATAGTAATGAAATCTATAGGATTCCATACACAAATCCAGGATTTGAGTTGGTTGACTTTTTGGTCAACGGATTACCTCGATTTGCGTGCCATGGATCAAAAATCCGTAAAGTTGACTTTCTTTGGACCAAAATTAGGGTTTAATAATAAAATCAGATTATAATAAGATTAAAATACTATTTTAGGTTATTTTATTCAGAATTAAAATAGATTAAATAGAGGAACCTATTTACCCACTTTTGTAACCAAACTTGTTTAATTTATGTGACGGGTAGATCGGACGACGCCTTGAGTTGGGACTTCATCCTTTTTAGACCAGGCAAGATACCTAAACAAATTGTTTACAGTATTTTGCATTCTTAGTATGTTTCTGTATATTTATTACATTCTGTTTATTCTTGCAAGTGTAGTTTTCTTTCAGTCATTACTATGTATTAGATATGTTGACACACACATGGCACTTAGTATCATGAGAGGATAATCATTAGGCGTATGGGCTTTTAACCACTCTGGTAAACCATAGTAACTAGCATGCACTATGGTGGTCGTGTCCGATGGTCGCTATCCCAGAGGTATGTTGATTGATGGAGTCCGAGGGTCGCTATCCCAGAGGTATGTCGACTGATGATGTCCACTGACGAGCATATGAGTTATGAGGAGTAGATCGAGTAGCCTACCCTTGCCCATACGTTAAAAAGTTATCCTCATTTGCATTCATATAGATTGTCTTGTATAGCGTACTTATTTATTTTTAAATTATATGCATGTTTGATGTATTCAAGTTGGCTCACTTTTCTGTATCTTGTTACATCCCTCTGAGGACCTGGTCCTCTGCCAGGTGTATTTATTCTTGAGTATATGCAGGAGCACAGATTTGGATGGTTATATATGTTTCGTGGATGTCTTCTCTCTGATCTCCATGATTGTTAGCTGGTATTCCTATATTGTGTTTATTGTGTTATACTTTTCCATTCGAGTTGGTAGTGGATTTATTTTCATCCAACTATCATCCTTAGATACTTATATTGAGATCTAGTTTCATAGATACTGGTTATTTATTTATATTGATTTTTTTGTGGATAAGATTTAGATTATACCCTGTGACTTGTGACATATGTTTATACCACTTATGGATTGATATTCATATTACAGCGTACGTGTGGATTTTGGTTTCCGTATATTGGAGTTGCCATATCCATACGGCTGGCATACTTACGTGTTTCTAGTCCTACGTATTTTAGGACTGGGACATGACATATTTTTGTGGTGGCCCATGCAGGTCGAGAGCATATTGTCTCAGTTACATTACTGTACCGAGCAAGCATGCGCATAGGATTAGAATATAGGATCTCATCCACTTATTTAATCACCGTCCTTGATTTTATTTCGCATTCTCATTTGATTGCTTGTATTGCATCTTGTTTGATCCTTTCACAACGTCAATCTTATCTTTTCTTTCGTGCTTGATAGGAGTAGGAAGGTGCCTTATACTAGGTATATACACTCTATTGTTTAATAATGCTATTAGTTAAATTATTGTAAGTTGGATAGTATGCCTCGTAACCTAGTAACATATAGTCCTGTTGACTCATTAATGAAGTATAATTGAATGACACCAAAGACTTGCATAAAAAGATAGTGTTTATCCAGACTATAGAACTTAAGTGTTATTCTGGACTGTAGAACTTAGAGGCCCATACACCCATGTGGTTGACTTTAGACTTAGACAAGAAATTAGTATGGCAATTGTAGAGGCACAACACCGATCTTCTTGGTGAACTTAGATTATTCAGTACCTTCCTCCATCATAATCAAGCGTACTTATATTTTTACTACCTCGACTTATGCTGCTATTATAGCCTAGTTTTGTAAGCTTATTCTTTTATTAAGCTTGTTCATGACATATGTATTATTGGGGGCCCATACTAATACATTGTCTAAATCAGAATCGGTGTATTATGGTCTGATCAACCGTAGTGCACTTGGTTCGCTCTTTGTATCACTACTTTATGTGGATTAAGATATAGTTGACTCAACTTGTTAGACGAATATACTTGCCCTCTAGACTGGTCAGAGCATATCATGTCAGGTACATAACTATTCTGATATGAGCATGCATATAGGAATTTACCAAAATAAGATTTCAATCCACAACTGCCTTGGCAACTCCTTCTCAAATTCTCTAAACCCTTTGAATCCCGTACTTGTATTATATCACCTCCTCCTTGAACTCTTTATTGTTGTTTTCCGTCTTCCCCTATTTCGAAAAGACGAACGTTCGTGCTTAGTATAAGTTGATACACGGATAGTACTAGATATACCCCATAGGCCAAGCACTCATGATAACAAATAAGGAGCGCAGGCACAGGAAGTCGTAGATACAGGTACGACCTTAGTTATATGTGTCATTGCATACTCATGACCTCCTTTATGATACGAGATCTTAGGTGCATAGTAGACGTAGAATTATACATAAGGTAGTATAGCAGTTATAAGGATATGTTGATATCCTAACTAGATGGCATACACGCGATGCTAATAGATGATGCGAGTAGCAGTAGTATTATTCTTTTTCTATCACCATCTTACCCCCTTGGGTGGCTCATCTTCTCTTCTCTATCCGTTCATTATCTCGTGCTTAATTCTCCCTATCGTAGTTACATCTTTTTTGTGCCAACATGATTTTTTGGTCTACTTCGATCCTATCCTTAGTTTTGTTAGTTAAAACGTAAATGGTTTAGTAGATGATTAATAACTAAAGGATGAGTTCTTAATAATAACCCTTATGTATATGACCTATAGCAATATCTGTATCCTTTTATTATTTTAAAAACCATGTATAGCATCCCTTAGGCTAATAGGAATTTGTTAGAATATTTGAACTAGTTTATACTTTTAATAGTTTTATAAGTTAGTCAAGGCTTTAACTGTTGCCCAAAAACTTAGACTATGCCAAGGAAAGAATTGAAGGCACTTGTTACGAACTGACAAATATGATAAATCACTGGCAAAGTAGCGACAGCTGCAGCTAGACCGTTGTAGTAAAGTAGTCGAAGTATTTGCAGACATATTGGTCAGGTGGCATGGCAGTATTAGACTACGATACTTGACGGTTACAAAAAAAAATTATGGTTGTGAGATTCTAGACAGGTATCCCAAGATTCTCGATCCAATAAAAAAATTTGTCTTACAACCTAGACAATAGCCACAAGAGACTTTGACTACTAGTGGAACTTTTGTAAGTTGGGTAGTATAGACGAGTTAGAGGATGATAGAATAGTGTATGGACAATAAATAAGAAAGTGTTAGAATGGCAGACCATAACTTTTAGGAAGCACTGCTAGATAACAATGAAGTATAATAGCTATAGTGATTTATTACGAATATTGGTTAGTGTTAATTTCGAGGACGAAATTCTTTTAAGTTGGGTAGAATGTAAACCCCCTCACCCAAAATAGGTATTTTGTGAGTATTTTATATTATTATATTTATTATAGATTATTTTAAATATTGAATTACTTTAGAGTGTTCTCTTAGTTAATTAGAAAATAAATTTCTTAGTATATTTACTTATGTAAATATTTATTTAGAATCATTTTTATACTATTTTATATTTTTGGAGATTTTTCTAGAATTTTTAGGTAATTAAAATATAGGGAACCTAAATTTCTAGGACTTTCATGATTTATTTTGAGACCATACTTGCATGTTGTTACTACCAAATATTTATTTTAGTTTAAAATATTTAATTATATTTTTCTGTAATTTATTTAGAATTTTAAGAATTTTATTTATATTTTTAAAATTATTTAGGATTTATTTGGATATATATAGTCTTAATATTAGATAGATGCTAATTTAGTGTTGATAGATATTAATAAGATTTTATAAATTATTTGTATTATCTTTAATTATATTTAAGATTATAAATTATTGAGATAAACTCAAACTCTATTTTAAATTAATTCAAATCCCGAACCTACTAGGAAAGCAACTTCATGCATATCCTATCCTTATTTAAATTCATCATAATCCTATTCAAATTAACCAATCCTAGTCGTATTTAATTAAGTAGTGTCCACCATTATAAATACCTCATCCTTCATATTTTTCTTCCCCAAATTCCTCTCTTTTTCGTCCAAAAATAGTCAAAATTTGTCATAAATTCAGCCTCATTTTTTACTAGTTATGACGAATTAAAAAGACGATATCTCCTAGCTCCGGACTCCAAACGCACTCCAGTTTTTTTATTAGAACTATATCAAGGTTAGTTTTTATGATTATATAAATTATTTTAATAATTTAAGAACCTATTTTTTCAGAATATTCTAAAAGTACCATTTGTTCAAAATCAGACGCGTTTCGAGATTTAGGGAGATCCCGAACTCAGAATTATGAACCGTTTGAAGTTTCGGAAAGCTGACATGATGAACTTCCAAAAAAGTATTTTTCCATAATTTAAAATATAAGTTTATTCTATTATAAAATTTGTGCAACGTAGACGTAAATAGAAAACTACCAAAAACTATCATCTGTGCGCCCTAGTGGACATAACTCTTTACCGACTTGTGATTTTATGAAACCGTCGAATAAGGTGTTCATTTAGTATTGAAATCTATAGGATTCCATACACAAATCCAGGATTTGAGTTGGTTGACTTTTTGGTCAACGGATTACCTCGATTTGTGTGCCATGGATCACAAATCCGTAAAGTTGACTTTCTTTGGACCAAAATTAGGGTTTAACAATAAAATCAGATTATAATAAGATTAAAATACTATTTTAGGTTATTTATTCGGAATTAAAATAGATTAAATAGAGGAACCTATTTACCCACTTTTGTAACCTAACTTGTTTAATTTATGTGACGGGTAGATCGGACGACGCCTTGAGTTGGGACTTCATCCTTTTTAGACCAGGCAAGATACCTTGCCAAATTATTTACAGTATTTTGCATGCTTAGTATATTTCTGTATATTTATTGCATTCTGTTTATTCTTGCATGTGTAGTTTTCTTTCAGTCATTACTATGTATTAGATATGTTGACACACACATGGCACTTAGTATCATGAGAGAATAATCATTAGGCGTATGGGATTTTAACCACTCTGGTAAACCATAGTAACTAGCACGCACTATGGTGGTCGTGTCCGATGGTCGCTATCCCAGAGGTATGTCGATTGATGGAGTCCAAGGGTCGCTACCCCAGAGGTATGTCGGCTGATGATGTCCACTGACGAGCGTATGAGTTGTGAGGAGTAGATCGAGTAGCCTACCCTTGCCCATACGTTAAAATGTTGTCCTCATTTGCATTCATATAGATTGTCTTGTACAGCATATTTATTTATTTTCAAATTATATACATGTTTGTTGTATTCAAGTTGGCTTGCTTTTCTGTATCTTGTTACGTCCCTCTGAGGACCTGGTCCTCTGCCAGGTGTATTTATTCTTGAGTATTTGCAGGAGCATATATTTGGATGGTTATATATATTTCGTGGATGTCTTCTCTCCGAGCCCCATGATTGTTAGCTGGTATTCTTATATTGTGTTTATTGTGTTGTACTTTTCCATTCGAGTTGGTAGTGGATTTATTTCCATCCAACTATCATCCTTAGATACTTATATTGAGATCTAGTTTCATAGATACTGGTTATTTATTTATATTGATTTTTTGTGGATGAGATTTAGATTATACCCTGTGACTTGTGACATATGTTTATACCACTTGTGGATTGATATTCATATTACAGCGTACGTGTGGATTTTGGTTTCCATATATTGGAGTTGTCATATCCATACGGCTGGCATGCTTACGTGTTCCTAGTCCTATGTATTTTGGGACTGGAGCGTGACATATTTTTGTGGTGGCCCATGCAGGTCGAGAGCATATTGTCTCGGTTACGTTACTGTACCGAGCAAGCCTGCGCATAGGATTAGCATATTGGATCTCATCCACTTATTTAATCACCGTCCTTGATTTTATTTCGCATTCTTATTTGATTGCTTGTATCGCATCTTGCTTGATCCTTTCACAACATCAATCTTATCTTTTCTTTCGTGCTTGATAGGGGTAGGAAGGTGCCTTATACTAGGTATATACACTCTATTGTTTAATAATGCTATTAGTTAAATTATTGTAAGTTGGATAGTATGCCTCATAACCTAGTAACACATAGTCCTGTTGACTCATTAATGAAGTATAATTGAATGACACCAAAGACTTGCATAAAAAGATCGTGTTTATCCAGACTATAGAACTTTAGTGTTATTCTGGACTGTAGAACTTAGAGGCCCATACACTCATTTGGTTGACTTTAGACTTAGACAAGAAATTAGTATGGCAATTGTAGAGGCACAACACCGATCTTCTTGGTGAACTTAGATTATTCAGTACCTTCCTCCATCATAATCAAGCATACTTATATTTTTACTACCTCGACTTATGCTGCTATTATAGCCTAGTTTTGCAAACTTATTCTTTTATTAAGCTTGTTCATGACATATGTATTATTGGGGGCCCACACTAATACATTGTCTAAATCAGAATCGGTATATTATTGTCTGATCAACCGTAGTGCACTTGGTTCGCTCTTTGTATCACCACTTTATGTGGATTAAGATATAGTTGACTCAACTTGTTAGACGAATATACTTGCCCTCTAGACTGGTCAGAGCATATCATGTCAGGTACATAACTATTCTGATATTAGCATGCATATAGGAATTTACCAAAATAAGATTTCAATCCACAACTGCCTTGGCAACTCCTTCTCAAATTCTCTAAACCCTTTGAATCCCATACTTGTATTATATCACCTCCTCCTTGAACTCTTAATTATTGTTTTCCGTCTTCCCCTATTTCGAAAAGATGAACGTTCGTGCTTAGTATAAGTTGATACACGGATAGTACTAGATATACCCCATAGGCCAAGCACTCATGATAACAAATAAGGAGCGCAGGCACAGGAAGTCATAGATACAGGTACAACCTTAGTTATATGTGCCATTGCATACTCATGACCCCCTTTATGATACGAGATCTTAGGTGCATAGTAGACGTAGAATTATATATAAGGTAGTATAGCAGTTATAAGGATATGTTGATATCCTAACTAGATGGCATACACGCGATGCTAATAGATGACGCGAGTAGCAGTAGTAGTATTCTTTTTCTATCACCATCTTGCCCCCATTGGGTGGCTCATCTTCTCTTCTCTATCCATTCATTATCTCGTGCTTAATTCTCCATATCGTAGTTACGTCTTTTTTGTGCCAACATGAATTGTTGGTCTACTTCGACCCTATCCTTAGTTTTGTTAGTTAAAACGTAAATGGTTTAGTAGATGATTAATAACTAAATGATGAGTTCTTAATAATAACCCTTATGTATATTACCTATAGCAATATCTGTATCCTCTTATTATTTTAAAAACCATGTATAGCATCCCTTAGGCTAATAGGAATTTGTTAGAATGTTTGAACTAGTTTATACTTTTAATAGTTTTATAAGTTAGTCAAGGCTTTAAGTGTTGCCCAAAAACTTAGACTATGCCTTGGAAAGAATTGAAGGCACTTGTTACGAACTGACAACTATGATAAATAGCAGGCAAAGTAGCGACAGCTGCAGCTAGAGCAATGTAGTAAAGTAGTCAAAGTATTTACAGACATATTGGTCAGGTGGCATGGCAGTATTAGACTATGATACTTGACGGTTACAAAGAAAAATTATGGTTGTGAGATTCCAGACAGGTATCCCAAGATTCTCGACCCAATAAATAAATTCGTCTTACAACCTAGACAATAGCCACAAGAGACTTTGACTACTAATGGAACTTTTGTAAGTTGGGTAGTATAGACGAGTTAGAGGATGATAGAATAGTGTATGGACAATAAATAAGAAAGTATTAGAACGGCAGACTATAACTTTTAGGAAGCACTGCTAGATAACAATGAAGTATAATAGCTATAGTAATTTATTACGAATATTGGTTAGTATTAATTTTGAGGACAAAATTCTTTTAAGTTGGGTAGATTGTAAACCCCCTCACCCAAAATAGGTATTTTATGTATATTTTATATTATTATATTTATTATAGATTATTTTAAATATTGAATTACTTTAGAGTGTTCTCTTAGTTAATTAGAAAATAAATTTCTTAGTATATTTACTTATGTAAATATTTATTTAGAATCATTTTTATACTATTTTAGATTTTTGGAAATTTTTCTAGAATTTTTAGGTAATTAAAACATAGGAAACCTAAATTTCTAGGACTTCCATGATTTACTTTGAGACCATACTTGCATGTTGTTCCTACTAAATATTTATTTTAGTTTAAAATATTTAATTATATTTTTCTGTAATTTATTTAGAATTATAAAATTTTTATTTAGATTTTTAAAATTATTTAGGATTTATTTGGATATATATAGTCTTAATATTATATAGATGCTAATTTAGTGTTAATAGATATTAATAAGATTTTCTAAATTATTTGTATTATATTTAATTATATTTAAGATTATAAATTATTGAGATAAACTCAAACTCTATTTTAAATTAATTCAAATCCTGAACCTACTAGGAAAGCAACTTCATGCATATCCTATCATTATTTAAATTCATCATAATTATATTCAAATTAACCAATCCTAGTCGTATTTAATTAAGTAGTGTCCACCATTATAAATACCTCATCCTTCATATTTTTCTTCCCCAAATTCCTCTCTTTTTCGTCCAAAAATAGTCAAAATTCGTCATAAATTCAGCCTCATTTTCTACTAGTTATGACGAATTAAAAAGACGATATCTCCTAGCTCCGGACTCCAAACGCACTCCAGATTTTTTTGTTAGAACTATATAAAGGTTAGTTTTCTGATTATATAAATTATTATAATAATTTATGCACCTATGTTTTTCAGAAAATTCTAAAAGTGCCAGTTGTTCGAAATCAGACGCGTTTTGGTATTTTCGAGATTTTCGGAGATCCCGAACTCAGAATTATGAATCATTTGAAGTTTCGGAAAGCTGACATGATGAAATTCTAGAAAAGTATTTTTCTAGAATTTAAAATATAAGTTTATTCTACTGTAAAATTTGGGCAACGTAGACGTAAATAGAAAACTACCAAAAACTATCATCTGTGCGCCCTAGTGGAGATAACTCTTTACCGACTTGTGATTTTATAAAACTATCGAATATGGTGTTCATGTAGTATTAAAATCTATAGGATTCCATACACAAATCTAGGATTTGAGTTGGTTGACTTTTTGGTCAACGGATTACCTCGATTTGCGTGCCATGGATCACAAATCCGTAAAGTTGACTTTTTTTGGACCAAAATTAGGGTTTAATAATAAAATCAGATTATAATAAGATTAAAATACTATTTTTGGTTATTGTATTCAGAATTAAAATAGATTAAATTGAGGAACCTATTTGCCCACTTTTGTAACCTAACTTGTTTAATTTATGTGACGGGTAGATTGGACGACACCTTGAGTTGGAACTTCATCCTTTTTAGACCAGGCAAGATACCTTGCCAAATTTTTTACAGTATTTTGTATGCTTAGTATATTTCTGTATATTTATTGCATTTTGTTTATTCTTGCATGTGTAGTTTTCTTTCAGTCATTACTATGTATTAGATATGTTGACACACACATGGCACTTAATATCATGAGAGGATAATCATTAGGCATATGGGCTTTTAACCACTCTGGTAAACCATAGTAACTAGCACGCACTATGGTGGTCGTGTCCGTTGGTCGCTACCCCATAGGTATGTCGATTAATGGAGTCCGAGGGTCACTACCCCAGAGGTATGTCGGCTAATGATGTCCACTGACGAGCGTATGAGTTATGAGGAGTAGATCGAGTAGCCTACCCTTGCCCATACGTTGAAAAGTTGTCCTCATTTGCATTCATATAGATTATCTACAGCATACTTATTTATTTTCAAATTATATGCATGTTTTCTGTATTCAAGTTGGCTCGCTTTTCTGTATCGTATTTTGTTCCTCTGAGGACCTGGTCCTCTGCCAGGTGTATTTGTTCTTGAGTATTTGCAGGAGCACATATTTGGATGGTTATATATGTTTCGTAGATGTCTTCTCTCCGAGTCCCATGATTGTTAGCTGGTATTCCTATATTGTATTTATTGTGTTGTACTTTTTTATTCGAGTTGGTGGTGGATTTGTTTCCATCCAACTATCATCCTTAGATACTTATATTGAGATCTAGTTTCATAGATACTGGTTATTTATTTATATTAATTTTTTGTGGATGAGATTTAGATTATACCCTGTGACTTGTGACATATGTTTATACCACTTGTGGATTGATATTCATATTACAGCGTACGTGTGGATTTTGGTTTTCATATATTGGAGTTGTCATATCCATACGGCTGGCATGCTTACGTGTTCCTAGTCCTACGTATTTTGGGACTGGGGCGTGACATTGATAACATAATTACTACTGTAATGGAGGTAAAGGGGAAGACGAAAGATATTCCGAAGGCCAGGTTGGACTTAGAAGAAATATGTAGACGTCCTGCATTGCATTTGATAGAGGAGGGGAATGGAAAGTTAAAGCAACCTAAGTCAATTTTCTCACTGGAGAAAGAGGATAAAGGTAGACTTTGTAGGTGGATTCAGGGTCTAAAGTTTCCAGACGGGTACGTGTCGAACTTGAGAAGATGCGTCGACCTCAAGGAGAACAAACTGGTGGGTATGAAGAGCCACGATTGTCACGTATTCATAGAGAGGTTAATTTCAATTGCATTTCGGGAATTCTTACCGCAGGTCGTTTGGGACCCATTGACAGAGCTGAGCATATTTTTCAGAGATCTTTGTTGTACTAAGTTGCTCGTCGATCGTCTAGAAAAGCAAGAGAAAGACATTGTGGTAACACTATGTAAGCTCGAGAAGGTGTTTCCTCCTGGATTCTTCGACTCTATGGAGCATTTGCCAATTCATCTTTCCTATGAGGCACGTGTTGGTGGTCCTGTCGATTATCGGTGGATGTACCCATTCGAGCGGCATCTGAATCACCTAAAGAGAAAGGTAAAAAACAAGGCACGGGTTGAGGGCTCTATTTGTGAAGCTTATGTTCTCGAGGAGATTACAAACTTTTGCTCGACGTATTTCAAACCGCATGTTGCTACTAATAGGACGAAAGCTCCGAGAAACGACGACGCATATCAGGAATCTAATGATGCAATACTCAAAGTATTCAATGCGTCCGAAAAGCCTTCGGGAAAAATAAAGAAGAGATATTTGAATGACGATGAGCTAAGGGCTGCTCAATTGTATATATTACTCAATAGCGACGAGGATGTAGTGGAGAAGCTAGAGGGGTAAGTAATTAATACGTCCACGTTTACAATATCTCAATGTAATAGTATAAGATACTATTATGTTACTAATCAGCAGTTGCTTCATTATTTTTCAGCACATATAATGATGAGTTGAGGTCGGTTAGACCCTACATAACAGACGAAAAAGTAGAACAAGATATGATATACCATTTTCCTTCTTGGTTGAGCGCATATGTAAGATGCTTGGTAATTACTTTTTATTTCTGCACTTGCAAAACAAATAACTTACTATCGCTACTTTGGTATTTAGGTCGATCGTCTAATAACATCCGAGACTGAATCTATTAGAACTCTAGCCAAGGGACCAATTACTGTCGTAAAAATATGGCCAAGTTTCTGTGTGAATGGGATCAGGTTCAAGTCAACAAATGCTCCTATCAGAGACAGCATTCTGGATCTTGATTCCACAAAAAATAGTTGTTTGTGTATCAAATCTTTGAACTACAAAAACGTTAATCCGGGAAATAATTTTTTTGGCATCTTATGAGAGATTGTGGAGTTGACATATAATTATGGCACAGAACCTGCTAATATCGTGCTATTCAAGTGTGAATGGTTCGATCCGATTCAAGATCAAGGTTAGAAAATTGACAAGCATGGCCTTGTGGATATAAACTACAAGCGTAGATATCAAGGCTACGAACCATTTGTCCTATCAAGTCAAGCTCAGCTCGTGTACTTCACAACTTATCCTAAACGGGGGACAGTAAGGTCGGATTAGTGGGCAGTATGCAAGATTAAAGCTAGAAATACCTTTGACATTGACGAAATAGCTTATCAGGAGGACGATCTACCTCTTGTAACAAATATTGTAGATGTGGACTTAACGGAAGTTACTTATTACACGAGTAATAATATAGAAGATATAGAATTATCCGAAGAGGAAGACGAAGTAGATGAAAGTAAAGACGAGAAAAAGGAAGAGGAGGACGAGGAAGGCGAACAAGATAAATTTTCTGAAGATGATTGAAAATAAAATATATTGCATGTAGAATGTAACTATATTTATACTGTAGAATGTAGATCAAGGTTGGAAAATTGACGAAGTAGATGTACCCATTAACGAATATATGTATTATATTTTGACTGTAGAATGCTTTGAGATATGCATTATATTTTGACTGTAGAATGTACTATATATTTGTGTTTCTCTATATTCATCATATGTTATTATCAGATATGACAGGACGACGCGGAGGATTTGGCAGGTCCCGAGGTAGACAGAGTGCTCCTCCGGTACTGCCTACTGTTGGTTCTGGATCATCGTCGCCCAGTACTCCAGTGTATCGATCACTCACATCTCCGACTGTTGGGACGAGTAGTTCCTGGCGTGGTAGTACACCCTCGTCCAGCATTCCTCCTGCTGACGGAACTATGGGGACAGATGAGCATGTCAAGGAGTTCGTGCCCACGTTATCCCAGCATCAACAAGATCCTCCATGCGTACCTCCGGAGGAGACGAGGACAGAGATTTGGGCCGACGGTACAAAGTAAGTTAATTGGATGGTTTAGTATATATTTGTGTTTCTCTTTATTCATCGTATATTGACTTTTTCAGTATTCTAAATTATTATCTCTGTATAGATATCGTCCATCGTCGGTTCAGAGACGCCTGGGCCAATTTTTGAGGAACAACTACGGTGGCCCTTGGATCAACTACTCTGAGGCTCCGGAGGAGAGAAAGGCGTTCTAGTTTGCGCACTTCCAAGTAAAAGTATATTAAATAAATCCTCTAATTTATGCATATTATCCGTGATGCTAACTTACTAAATTATTTATTGTAGCAAACGTATTTTTATCCTCCGTACCGGGCCGAGTTGATCGAGCGGCTCTTTCCTACCGTTGACGCCAAGCTTATCCGAGATGCTCTGGATGACCAGAAGGCTCATGATCATGCTGGAAAACCGATCCAAGGTTGGATCATACCTGAGCAGTGGACTGCGATGAGGGCTAGATTCGACGATCCGAGCTACAAAGAAAGGTCTAAGAAGGCCAAGGCGGCTAGGCAGAATGCTGCCAAGTGGTGTGGTGGCTCGATTCCGATGACGGAACATTTTCGTCCTCTGGTATATTTTTTCTTTTAAAATATATTATTTTAATATAAGTACCATAAAATGGTACTTGGAAAAAATGTTTAAGTTTAGTAATAAATAATATATTTTTAACAGGTACAGAGGGGTGAGGATGCAAACATGGTGACCGTCTTCTTGGCCACCCATCGCAAGGACGGAAATCTCATTGATGAGAGGGCCTCACAGACCTATGTAAGTATTACTTTACTTTGTGTTAATTTTAATATAACTTAGGCAATTATCGAGTTTCCAAACCTTTCTAGGCCGAGTATCTTAGGCTGTATGAGCGGGCGACTGCTAGTGCACCTACACCTGGAGAGGCTGGTACTTCTTCGCAGCCCGCTCCAGCTCCGTCGGCGGACGACCTGTGGGTGACCGCAGCTAGTGGTCTCCAGAGGGGTACATACTACTGTACGGGCTCCTATGGCGCCCTGGTTGTGACGCAGTCATCTAGGGCCTCCCCGATAGCTGCGTATTCCACACAGCCCTCGCAGTCGCAGCCCTCGCAGTCGTCGGCCAGAGTCCAGGAGGCTGTCCAGGAGGCCGTTGACCGTCAGATTACGTCTCTCCGTGACGAGTTGCTGTGAAGTATGGAGGAGCAGCCTCGGTCACAGCTGCAGGCGGACGATCCGATGCTCATCGCACGATTGGATATGCTCGACCGCAGCATGACGGAGCTCCAGGATTTGACAAATGATATTAGAGCCTCCAATGACCGCAACATCATAGAGCTGCAGGCGTCACAGGTATCAATTGGCGAGAGGCTGACGATGATGCAGGATTCAATGGTTCATAGCAGTACAAGGCTGTTATCTACCATAGATTCTTATAACTAGCGACTCGCAGACTTGGAGCGGGCACGGCCTCCTAGTGCGCCTACATCGACACATACTCTACCGACGTCACTGCCTTCTCCATCGACATCGGTGTCGATTCCACGGGACGAGTATGAGGAGTTCTTATCCTTCAAGCGTGCCGGTGGTCAGCCTTCTGCAGATCCGCAGTAGTATAGTTAGTTACTGGATATTTATATTTTTTTTATTATTTAGGATACAATTTTATGGATATAAATTTGCCATATTCTTTACGTTTACTGTGAGATTTGTTGGATGCTTTCTTTTCTTCAAATTTTATTATATTATTCATATTTTGGTTTAAAACTGATGACTGATACTTGGCCTGTATTTACCCAGTGCACTAGAATTTTTTCCCTTGGTGCTGCTACTATGTTCTTTATTCAATTATTTCTACTACCATCATATACCTGATAATGAACCCAAGGGGGTTGGTAAACCCAGAAATGCAATATTTTTTTTTTTGAAAATTAGCGACATTTTTAGCGACGTTTAGCGACGTTCTCCTTAGTCGCTAAATACGTCGCTAATTAGCGATGCTGTAACAAGTCGCTAAATACGTCGCTAATGACGTCGCTAAAAACGTTGCTGTATGTCACAAATTGCTGACATGGCAGTATTGCCAGGTCATTAATGACGTCGGTGTAACGTCGCTATATAAGTCGCTAATCAGCGACGTTTAGCGACTTTAATAAACGTCGCTATTTAGTGACGCGGCGTCGCAAAACGTCGCTAAATTTAGCGACACATTAAAGTCGCTAAAAAACGTCGGCATAGCGACGTTTAGCGACATTTTTTGTTTTAGCGACTTGGTTTTTTTTGACTGCTTTAAAACGTCGCTAATAACGTCGCTAAACCAAATTAGCGACGATTTTTAGTTATTTAGCGATATTTTTAGACGTCGCTAATTTGACTTTTTCTGGTAATGGGTTGGCCAGACCATAATACACTTATTCTGATCAGATAATGTATTAGTGTGACGCCCCAATAATACATATGTCATGAACAAGCTCAATAAAGAATAAGCTTACAAAACTAGGTTATAATAGCGGCATAAGTCAAGATAGTCCAAATAATATAAGTATAAGAGTTTATGATGAATGAAAGTATAATAGTTCATGTTTATCAAGAATCTAAGACTCGACCGATATTTGTGCCTCTATAATTGTCATACTAACTTCTTGTCTAAGTCTCTAGTCGACCAAATGGGGATATGGGCCTCTAAAGCTCTACAGTCTGGATAAACACTTTCTTCTTATGCTAGCATATAGTTAGTGTCATTCAATTACACTTCATTAATGGGTCAAAATGACTATGGTATACAAGGTTGTGAGGTATGCTACCCAATTTACGATAATCAACTATATTGTAACTGCCTTAAGGAGATTCTATAAAATAACCTTATTCTTGTAAAGAACGTAGAAACTCTTATTGGGGTATACGAGGAAAAGACCTCGGTACTTATTAGGGTATCTTATTGCATTATAAAACTCCATAGGTAATGGTCATCTTAAGTCTTAATCATAGTACTTATAGAACAAAAGTGTTAATATTAAGAATGGAGAAGTTACTGGCTCTCAAGTGAAAGATGATATAACCTGTATTGAGATATGTGGAACAGATTACTTGATTTGAAACTAAAGGATAGTCATAAAATCATAACTTAAATGAACAACTTTAACTATCAAGTTCTAACTACTAAGCACAAAAATTTAAAATTCAAGATTAATAAACTATAATCCTACTAACTATATATCCTAACATAAAATGAATCACTAGGCCTACCATTAGAAGGGTAAGGTGTCACGATTTGAAAGATGAAGAAAAAATTAGTCATCGCACAAATAGCGAGCGTTAAGGTTTCGAAGAAACAAGATATGAAGTTAATAGAGACTCTTGATAATATCATGGTTTCCTAAGAAAATGTAGTATGCTAATCTCTATGTTCGAGGTATGATCAAGGAAAGGGTTCTATTCATTCAATGGATTTTAATTGGGTAAAGAGCTATTATGATTGATCTATGATGGAGGGAGGGATTAATTCAAGATAGAAAAGTATATAGATACTTGGCTGATATGGCACGGTCAGTGACTCATGAAGACTCAAGTATGCCTCAATGATGATCATAGATTCTAGGGGATCTGCTAAGCTGAAGGTAGAGTACCCTTACTCTTACTAAGGTATTGGTTCATTCCTCTTGGTTTCCTAAGGTACTGCTCAACTAATATCAAGACAATAATCTAAATTTATAGTTATCTTATATTATCTCACTATGAAAGTTAGTTTAGTCCTAATATTCAACCTTGAATTTCTATTGGTTCCTCAATACTAGGGTCAAACAATATGGTCAAATTTCTAACTAAGCCAATAGTAGTGTCTATACTACTCTCAAGTTATTCCTAAATATATCAAGAGATAATGGTCAATCAATTTATAGGTATTGGATGCTAGGGTTCATTAGGTAACCTAAACTTTTGGGAGCTGTCGATATTCTAATTTATTTTTCTTAGTAGGTATGCTATCATAATTATCTTCTAACAACAAGGATTCCTATACTTTGGCAGGAGGCTACACTCAAGAAACTATTAGGGAAATACATTAAATAGAAAGAGGTGAGGAAACAAGGATACCGATGCCAAGAGAATTAAGCGATTACAATTTTGAAGGTCAAGGAAGGTAGGTGAGTTCAAGAATTCAAAACAAAAATAAAGAGAAAAGTCAATTATATGGATGAGGTCCTATACTCTAATCCTATTTGCAGGCTTGTTCGGTATAGTAACGTAACCGTGACAATATACTCTCGACCTGAATGGACCACCACTAAAAATATGTCATGTCCCAGACCCAAAATACGTAAGACTAGGAATACATGAGCATGTCAGTCGTATGTATATAAAAACTCTAATATATGGAAACCATACACATACGTACGTTATTTTATGAATAATAATTCATAAGTGGTATATAATTACACAAGTCACAGGCAATATTAATCCCATCCACAAAATTAAATAGAAATATATAACCAATTATGACAATGTACCAAGTATGAAATAGTCGAGAAGAAACTAATAGTTGGGTGGAGACAGATCCACTACCAAACTAGAATATGAAAGAAAACATAATGAGTACATCATTTAATGATCATAGAGGCTCGAAGGAAAGACCTCCTCGAAAGAGAAAGAAGTAGTTAGTCCTGATCTATGCTCCTGTAAATAACATGATCTTATATACCTGAAAAAGGTGCCAGTTCCTCAAAGGGACATAACAAGTACACAAGAATTGACATGCATAAAAGTAAAGTAGTAAACAATAAATAGGGTAACTAGCCATCTATGTGAATGCACTCGAGATATCTCTAGTGACGCATGAGGGGGAAGAACTAGAAGAATCCGTCATCCCACCAGGCGTTCTATAGAACTCGGGGTTACACTATTTACACCATATAAACCATAAGAAATAGAAATCCCATACGCTCACTAGTAGATTCTTCCTTCCCAATAAACTATCCGAACCGTATACGATGTGAAGACATAATGCAAGACGTCAATAAACTCTAGGAACTATACCAATACCAACTACTGAACTAAGTCTCGAACTCACGTATTGATGATCAGTCGACACGTAGGTCCATGCACTCACTCACTCAGTGGACGTGTTTAAAACAGTGTCAGGTCAGAAAATATCTCATACCTTCATCATAATCTAACCCCACAGCCAGACAAGGACAAGGGTTGGACCATCAAACCATGTGACAGGTCAGAAGATACCTCATATCTTCACAAGATACTGGGTAAGTCTACTACTCTAAGACGTGTGCACACAACTAAACAAATAAAAACTAGGCATATATAAACTAAATAATACAATCAAGTAAGGTGCACTTGCCTTCCAAGCCAAGCTGTGAGTACAACAAATTTGGTATGGAGCTATCTACAGAAATATCTCAAACACCTTCAAATTAATTATTGCACTAATTAGACTCTTATTCTTCTAGTCAAATTAAGTTATTATCTAGTTAATACTCCTACGTTGGTTGCACATTCAAGTAACTCCATACCAAAATATTACTAGCCATCAAACATTATCAAAAACTATTTTAAAAATATTATTTATTAAAAACTATTAATTCTAGAATTTATTGGAAAAATAGGATTTTTAGTGATAGGGTCGTCTCCTATAAATTCTATGAGTTTGAAACCAAGTAGAAACTAAAACTAGGTCATAACGGGTTACCTACTAGTCACCAAAAATTAATTTTTAATAAATAAATAAATCTAGAATAAATACTCATAAATCAGAATTAAAATATAATAATATAATTTTAAATACTAAAATAAGGGTTTTTGATCGGAGGTTAAGTCTGAAACCGTCGGGGTAAAATTTTGTCAAAACTAGGTCAACTTGCTACATAAAATACCTAAAATTCTAATTTTTATAAATAAAAATAAAATATGAATAAATATGGTAAAATAAGTAATAAATACAATAAATACTATTTCTTTTATCTGTACAAAAATAATTAGGATTTCACCATCTACAAATTGATCCTATTAGGGTTGGCAACCAAACTTTGCTAGTATGCATGCCAATGGGTGGTACATGGGTGTTGTGACAAAAAAAAAATATGTATTCAATAAAAATTCAGAATATATAATTTCTGAAAAAATAATAATTCATCGAGAAAATTTTAGGGTTTTCTATATTATGATCAAATCCTAACAAGGTCCAAGGGTCTTCAACATGCATACATCAAAACTAGGTCAAAATTACTCATAAAATATGCTCAAAACTCTATTTGAATACAAATTAATAAATCTGGAATTATTTATAAAAACTGAATATATTCCTTATTAATAACAAATACATAAATTCATTAACAAGATTTAAAGAGGGTTTTGAAGGAGGTTCCATGCATGCACAAAAGTTTTGGGTTAAACCTCAAAATTATGGTTCATGAGTTGCATGAGTTCTTTAAAATAAAATAATAGAGTTTACATCATAACACATATATATAAACTATATATATATTCATAAATCAAGAAGGGATTGAAGAATAAAGGAGAGAAGGATTAAATAAACTTAATAGAAGAAGAAGGAGATGCTTGGGTTCTTGGATGGAGGAGGTGGTGTGGTGTCCACGTGAGGGGGGGGGGGGGGGGGGGGGGCGAGGTCGGAGGCTTGGAGATGGTAGGAAGAAAGTTAGGGTTTTGGAGGAGGAGATTATGTTAGGGTTTTGGTTTTAGATGAGAAGGGGTATATATATATATATATATATATATATATATATATATATATATATATATAGAGAGAGAGAGAGAGAGAGAGAGAGGGGGGGGGGGGTTGCGGATGAGAAGGGGTTACGTACTGTTTGGAGGGGGTCGCGGGTATGAGGTAGGTAGGATATGATTGGGTAGTTATTTATTATGAGGTTTCCTAATTAGTTTGTTAGTTATTAAATAGCCAATAACTAATCCAATAACTAATTAATGAGTAAGATTTAATTTGATTCTATGGGAATAAAATAATAAATAAATAATAAGCAAATTTTTAAAAAAGGTAAATTACTTAGATTGGCACGGGAGCTCATGATTTGGTTAGTAGCAAATCTTTGGTAAATCTTTAATCCAAGATTCATTAAGATTTGATTGGAATTCTAAAGGAATAAGATAAGGGTTAATAATATGCAAATCTTTCAAAAAGAATATTGTCTAGATTTGATTGGCATAGGAATCTTATTGTGGCAATTTAATTATGGTTACTAATTAAAGAAAGTTTGGACTGGAGATTAACCATGAATAAATTATATATATATAATATCTAAATATTGAATATAAGAAATTATGATTGTTACACTAATGCCACACTAATGTTGAATGGTAAAATTTTATGTCACGCAAAGATCCTACAAGTAATATCTCCCGTGTAGGCTACTTCCTACGAAGAGCGATGTAGATTTTGTGGTCGTTCTATATCATTAATGTCCAAACTACGGTAAAGTATCCTAATACAACAATTAAACTTTAATTGATTTAAAAATAATATAAAATAAATATAATAAATACAAAATATAAAATACACACAAAATACCTATTTTGGGTGAGGGAGTTTACAGTGGCACCTTCGGTTGAGGACACCAGACAGACAGTACCGTAGCAGTAGGCAAGTGTACAAAGCCTTTGTTCCAGTATTTGTGCTCTTTGCTATTATTAGCTTCAAATTTATTTATATTGCTTTGTATGTACTTATTATGACCTAGGACCGTTACGATACTTAGCGTCCGAGTCATATTCGGGTGCCGAATTTCATACACGAAATCGGGTATCGTTAGATTGCATTGTCATCATATCACCTTGTAAGTGCAACCCTTGCACTACATACCCTAGGACACTGTACACGATTTTCATGTAGAGATGCCTCACTTGAGACATTCGAGGATTCCGGCTTCTTTGTTCGGAAAAGACTCATGATATGTGATTAGTTGACTTGATTGAATCATCTTTCTTGACTCGAGACATAATTAGTACTTGTCTTGCGTGTTATGGATATGAGACACGAGATACATGGTGATCGGGGAGAATTAACTGTACCATTGGGCTACCACACAATGTTTGCTACCATTGCTTGTACTTCGGACCCTATAGTGTTGTAGGTACCTTGATCGAACCTGTACGTACCTACTACTACTACTGCGTGCTACTATTGTGTCTATGAGACCTACAGGCCCATGTGGTTTAGCAGACAAGTACATTCTCGATTGCATTCACTTTGTTAGTTATGATAGGTACCCTGAGCACAATGTTTATTATTTACTATTACATTGGCTTGAGTGTTTATTGTACATTGCTATGTCCCCTGAGGACCTGGATCAAATTATGTCCCCATGTATAGTCGATGAGAGCTACCCCGAGTTTTATGGGACATGAGCTGACTTTAGAGTAGTACTTGCACCAGAGGACGAGGTTGTGCCGGAGGCCTTCTCTTGAGCACTCTGATATTTCTTTATTTATTTATGCTTAGTGTTCTTTAGACATTGGACTTGGCTTAGTGGCTACTAGAAAGAAGTAATTGGGTTATTTCTCTTTTTATTATTTGATGACTAGTTGTTCCTCGTGACATTTCTTATACTGCACTTGTTGATGGATAGTTTCATTTTTATTATTCTTTTGACTGGACTATCACTTGTGTTGTGATTCTTATTGTGGATGAGATTAGATATATAAACTATGGCAGGTGTTGTAGATCCTTATTTATATATATTATAGCTTAGGTGCACTCTATCAGGTCCATTAGATTGGGTTTGTCCATTGGAGTTGTGCTGCTGACCATTGACATGTGGCTAATCCCTTGGTATTTTGGACTTGGGCGTGACAAAGATCATCATAAAAGACAGTTGTTGACTCCCTTGTTGACATGCAGACTCTCCCTAAGAGGGGAAGAGAGTCCATATTGACGTCTAATTGCGTTTTTACCATCGCCTTTCTTATATTCAACTTTGGCTTGCCAGATCGGATTGGGCACGACTAACGGTTCATGAGAAGATCCTGTCTCTGGCGTGTCATTTACTCCCAGGGAGCCCAGAGTCCCATGTCCTGCAGTTGATATATTGTTCAACCCTCCTCCACTTCCCAACTATCTTCTAACTCTATCACAGCTTCCCTCATGCCCAACTACCTTAGCCTAAAAAATAACTATGTTAGATTCTACCATCTCTGTACCTCCATGACCTTTCACACTCTAATGTGTCCTCTACAAACACTACCATTGTCCCTAGCAGCTCAATGGTTCCTTCTCCCACTAAGTCTTCCACCTCTGGGATAGGTTGATCAGTCCCTGATACGTTCCTTTTTCCCAGTACAGTAGGTTTGTGGGCCACCAGGTGCTCTTGTTCCTCGGTTTTCATTTTGGAGACAGTCGTACTCTTAGTACTCTGATTTTCCATATTGGGTCGGGTATCCAACTTGGTGGTCTCCGCCACTTTGGATGGTTCAGTTACATGTTTGGTGCTAGGTCCTTGATGATTATCATTATTATATAATTTTCTATCCGGGCATTGAGAGAGTATGTGTCCAAAACTCTGACACTTACGACAGCAAGGCAGAATACATTCATATTCCACTTTCTTGAATATAAACTCACCTGATGGGAGTTCAATTTCTAACTTGTCTGGTAACGAATTTGCTGCTTTGATTTCAACGAATACCCTCGCGAATGACAGTCGAACCCTCTTGGTGGTAGCGTTGTCCGGATATAACGGTTTTTCGATGCCACTAACTATCTTTATAATAGCCTTAATGGTCCAAAGTTGGGGAGAGAGGCATGAAAACCGAATCCAAATCGACACGGTGGCCAAGCGGTCTCTCTCAAAGTTGGAGAATGGGTCCCGGTGTCTCAAAACTACCAATCTATCGTCGAACGTTCATGGGCCATTTTGGATAACTCGCTCTAGGTCCTCTGCTAGGCCAAATTTGATGATGTAGAAGTTGTTTCTCCGAGGGAAAATATCCATACTTCTTTTAGGCCTCCATAACCGCAAAACGAATCCTTTGAGCTGACCAAAATACAGTCGAGCTCCCATTACATAGAGAACTATAGTGTTCTTCTAATACTCTTTCATCTCCACGATATCCTCTTTCTCAATTCCGATCACCTTCCTCCCTAGGACGATCTTCGGCTCGACATAGCTCATTTCTTTGGACTCTCTATCCATACCCGATCTATATATGTCTGTCCACGAGGAAGGGACTTCTTTCGAAGGCCGGAACGTAGTGGCAGTCCTCTGAGACAAATTGGCAAACACCACGTGACAGGAGTAGACGGAGGTGAAAAGGGAGATCATGGGGGGCGGAAAGATGGTAGAAAAAACCAAGTTGTAGGAGATATGGGACCCGCACCAGCAGTCCCTCTCGACTTCTGTGGGAGAGGTCGTACTCGCTGATGGAGACCAATAGTTGTCAATTCGTCCACCGCAACTGTAAACGAAGCCGGGGAGGAGTGAGAGGGGGAAGGAGAAGTGGAGGGAGGGAGAGGGTGCGGCCGGCGGAGGAAAGCGGGATGGATAGAGCAGCAGAAGGCGGAAGAGGACGCGCGCGTTCCAGGAGTGCGTGGGCGTGGTTTCTTCTTGGTGCACTTTCTTCAGGTACTTTGATAGTAAAGCTACTATATTTGCTCCCTCATTTACATTATTTCAAGCAACCAAACACCAAATTTGTAATTCCTGTAACAAAACTACAAACAACCAAACACTGTAATTGTATTTGCATTTACAAAGAATCATAAGCTTAGATCTGCTTTTGGCAGGAATAATTGATGGAATATTTCAACTCCATCATGATATTCGCCTATGTGAACTACTATATTGGGACATTCGTCAATGGGCGTACTTGAACTCAAAGTGAAGTTACATCAAATCTACAAGGGTGTTCGAATGCATAAACTATGGAATCCTCAAACTAAGTTACTTCAAATCCAGGGTGTTCGAAAACCACAAACTGTAATTCCCGAGAGATCTCACTTAAATCTCTATTTTTATCTCTACTCTTATAATAAAACTTAAAAATAATTTAAAATTAAATCGTCTAAGTCACATATAAATACTCAAGTAACTATTTTTTTTAATAACTAATTATTTAACTACCTAATATTATTTATTTACAACTAAATAATTTTAGCTCAAGTAATTTAAGATGGAAGATATATTTCTTAGTTACTTGAATTCGGTTTTAGAAACGACAGTATTTATAATAATTTTATATTTAAAGTTTTTAATAATTTTTTTATACACATGCACATTACTAGCTTCAATAGAATTGATTGATTGAAAGTGAGTACAATTCGTTTAGATTAGCTTTCTAGGTGTTAAGATATGATTAAAAAATTCTATGGATTTTTTTTAAAGAAGTTAAAATAACAATATATATGTAGGTTGTTAAGATATGATTAAATTTATGATTAGATCTTTTTTCTGTATGGATACATATTTTTTCTCCTACTTCTATTCGAATATTGATATATTCTCTCTCTCTCTCTCTCTCTCTCTCTATATATATATATATATATATATATATATGTTTTCTCGTAGTTGTTTAACTTTTTATATTATTCATTAATAGAAAGTACAGAAAATTTACTGTAGTGAAATAAAATTATATTAAATTAATACAAACGAAACAAGTTTGGTAAAATTTAAAATAGAGTCAGAGTCAGCCAACAGTGTTGGCGAAAAACACAACAGACGAACACGTAGGCAGAAAAAAAAAAGTGAAGCCCACAAGTCCAATTTTCGCCAACACTGTTGGCGGAAATTGGGTGTGTGGGGCCCACGGGTTGGTTTGAGTGGTTTGGTTTGGTTGGTTTGGTTTGGTTTGGTTTATTTTATTAGTTTGTTTTAATTAGTTATATTTTGGTTTTATTTATTTTGTTTAGTTTTGGAATTAGATTTAAGAAAATTTATTTTAACGAAATAAATTTAAAATAAATTAATTGTAAAGAAAAATTATGAAAAAAATTAAAAAAATTGTTTAGTTTATTTAGAAAATTCTAAAGAAAAATGTTACTTAAAGAAAAAACGGCTATTGCAATGTTTGATAAGAAAAAAAATGTAAATAAAGAAAAAATAAAATAAAAACTAGTATTTATTTGTGTCCTCTAATTTTATATTTATTTTAATGGTTTAGTTTTTTTTATATGAAAAAAAAGACTAAGTAAAGAAGAAAGACAAATAATAGGTTGGGGAATGATTTGGTTTTTATTTCGGTTTAAAATTGGGTCTGGATCTATGAATTGTTGGTTTAGTAGTTGGTTTATGTACAATGGTTATTTCACAACGGCTCTTTCAACGGCTCTTATTTTTCAACGTTCATATCCAACGTTCATCTAACGATCGGTTCGAAGTTACCTATATAAACGTAGTATTTGTTTGATATCAGCATATCAAACATTATAATCAAAAAATTTATTTCTTTCCATACGAAGTTTCTTTCTTTCGACACAGGAGAAGCTCAGTTCAATATACAATCTTTGAAGTTCATTTTCTTGTTGTCATGGATCGAAGTATAACAATACTATGCTCGCTTGGTGGTGTACTAAATGGGTTAGCTTATGAAGGAGGTTTAGTTGAAGTTCTTTTAATTGATCGAAATATTTCATTTGATAATTTACGTAATCTAGTATTTGAAAATTTTCTGTTGACAATGAATTTTTATTGGTACATATTTATCTATCTAATTGCATAATTTTAGTTAGTAAGAAAGCATGAAAATTTATTCTTAAAGTTAATATACAATCAGCGTAGATTAATATTTTTATGACTCCACCACCACCACCACCAAGAATTAGTAGTACTCCTAGTTCTTCTCACCAAGTTATTTCATTTACTGAAGAAGAACATAGAGTAGATGATGGTAATACCGACGATAAAAATAGTGATGATTTAATAGAAAATATAGATGATGTACTTGATGATAATATTAATAGTTTACACAATTTATTCATTGGAAGAAAATTTATGAATCGTCATACATTTAGAAGTTTTATTAGTGATATAGCAATTGCAAAAAAAAATTGTTGCAGGGCTACTAGAAACAATGCCAGTGAAATTGTATATAAATATAACGTTTCTAGTTGTAATTGGAGAGTGTAAGCTAAAGCCATTGGCAACGGCGAAACATTCATCATTAGTACGCTAGAAAATGTACATTCTTGTTTAGGTGGACTTACAACGGAAAATCATCCATTAGTGACAACTATATGGATTAAAAATAAGATTATTGAAAAAATTCGTGATAATCAGTCGTATAGTCCATCGCATGTTATAAATGATATCTATAGGGAACACCGAATACATATTAAATATTGTAAAGCTTGGAAAGCTAGAAAAATTGCTCTATCAGAAATAAATAGTAGTTATATTGATGCATATAGTAGTCTTGAAGAGTATGTTTTTACAATCATTGAGACAAATCCAGGTAGCAGATGTTATATAAAGACTACAGAAAACATAAGTTTCAAAGAATTTTTATTTGTTTCAAGGCATACATTGATGGCTTTTTAAGGGAATGTTTACATGTGATTAGTACTGATGTTACATTTATTTTCTCTAAATTTTAAGATATTTTATTTATTGTGTGTGTTCATGATCCTAACTATCAATTATATCCAATTGCTTATGTTGTTGCTGAGAGCGAAAACACGGATTCTTGGAATTGGTTTTTAAACAGTTTAAAAACATCTTTTGAAGGTAGTTTTAATGCATAAGACAGAATTTCTTTTATATCAAATAAACGGAAAGGATTAATAAATGTCATGCGTGCTACTTTTCCAGAATCACCTTATTTTTATTGTATTCAATATTTTAAACAAATTTAAAACTAATATGTTGATTGTCTTATTTTTAACATAAATTAGACTACCTTGCAAGATGTTATAATGAGACAGATGCAAATTTTGCTTTAAAATAATTAAGGCTAAAAATATCGATGTTTACAATTAGCTTGTTGGAGTAAATGATGAAACTCGTGTTTTATCACACTGGATAACAACTTATTCTCCTTGTCCTAGATTAGATATTAACACGTCGAACCTTGTTGAATGCTTCAATAATTGGGTTAAAAACTTACGCGATAAACCAATAACAACACTACTTGATGGTATTCGAGCCAAAATTATAACACTTCAGGACAAAAATCGACGAAAAGCTAAAAATTTTGCAACTGATTATTGTCCGAAGATGTTAAATACTATGGCCAGTATCACAAGAAAAAGACACCAGCTGCAAATATTGAGTATAGTTGGTTATTTGTTTGAAATACTAGATCGTGAAACAAACAGAACATATGTTGTGAACTTAGATGAAAAATAGTGTACATATTTTAAATGGTATCATACTTGTCTGCCATGTGTACATGTATGTTATGCTTGTAATTCTAAAAATATTAGCATCGAGAGTTTTTATCCAGTTATTTTTTTCAAAGAAGCATTAAGAAGCGTATATGAGCCGCACCTGGAGCCAATTCTAGTCCCTTACAATATTCAAAGTACATTGGTTATAGGCGACATTGGAGTACCAGATGTACGGCGAAAAGTGGAAAGACCAAAGAAGAACCGCATCATGACGAAGGATCAATCATCAAAAGATCTCCGATGTAGCAACTGTAATGGTTTAGGACACAATCGAAGAAGATGTACCAATCAACCAAGAGAATAAATGCATTGGCATAGATTTTCTTAGAAAAGTTATAAGTTCATTGATGTAGTTTTATTGCTAATACATAAATTTCTAATAAAACCTAGCAGTAAAAGAATTTTATTCTATGCCTCTTGCCATCCTGTCATGATTCCTACGAGGCATTGGCTTAAGATCGAGTCTATTTCTTCTTGCTACTGCATCCTCGGGTCTCTCCCCTAGCAATGGTGCCCATGGGTCAAATTCATCAGTCTCATGTATCTACACCGATGTTGTTGGAGTCACAAATAATTGAGTAGCTGTATCAAATTGGGTGCATCAAATATAAAAGTGGCCATCTACATGTAAGAATTGTCACGACCCATACCCGGTGTAAGGGTACAAGTCGAAAACAACGCCCAGCCTACGCCGCAGAATCAGCGGTAGAATATTGTCTGGATAATCTATCTAACAATATAATAAACCACCAACAATGATAATATACTCAATCACAAATCTAAGATGGAAAGCACGAATCAGATAAAGAATAGAATAGTCACAATACAACTCATGAGTCTAAAATAAAACATCAATGAGTCTGAAAGAAATAACAAAATAAGCTAGAGACAAATCCAGTAGAAGAATACTAAGAAGCTACTACTCCTGGGTCAACTGTCTCAGTTGGGATAAGTCCCTCCTGAATCAGGGTCTCAAACTCTAAACCCATAACATCCTGGGGTCCATAATAGGTAGGGTACCACTCCTCAGTGTCATCTGAAAAAATATATCCAGTCAGGAAAGGAGCAGAGTACATCTCTAACATCAGTTTTAATAAATGATAAAAACTATATAACAGTAAACAGATATGAATATACAAGATGCACAATAGATACAAGAGATATATATACAATAAGGAAATACTAGAAATAATACAATAATGAGCATTATGTCAATGAGCAAGAATACTAATGTCTAAGTGTGTGAGTACTAGATTTAACATGTGATCGGCTTGGGAACTTGATACACGAGATACAAGATTTATGGCCTGACTAATTATACGGACGGTGTATGATTAACACTATTCAAGATAACAAGATGGGTATGATCACATATCTACACTAAATACTCTCCACTCTCGACTGGTATAATAGATTCAACCATGGTATGCTATGGCAGGAGATTTCCCAAGAAGATAGCTAGTCTCCCCGAGAATTAGTGTCTGTACATGTACAAGATAATCAATAAAATAAGGCTTGCACAAGATACACCATATACCAAGGAATAACATCTCATGACAAGATCCTGATATACCAATCCGGGTAACCATCGTGTCAAGAGAACATGGATATCTACACTAGATACAATGAACATAGAGGATATCATAAATAAGAAACTATCAAAGAATGTACTCACCTGAAGTCCAATGAATAGTCTCACTGATGTCTAACACGGTGCCTCGAAGACCTAGATATGGAATACAACATCAATACAAGGTTCTGGGAAGAAAATAAGTTAAACTAGTCAACTTCTAGGTCAATAAGTCAATTCTAAGTCAAAAGTTACCTATGGTCAACTATGGTCAAACTATGGTCAACTATGATCAACTACCTATTTCTAGGTTGCATAAACATAATACAAAAATATTGGGTCAAGATACTAAGGTCTAAGCCAAGAAACCTACATCTTAAAAGTTAGGATACCGTATCTCCGGATACGTAAATTCTAAGGTAAACATCACAATATATATATATATATATATATATATATATATATATATATATATATATATATATATATATATATATATATATATATCAAACAAATATTAATAATAATATAGAATCACAATTACAACATTAATTAGGTACCGTAGTTTTGAACCAACTTGGTATCTCAACAAAATCATAAATTTGATACCCAAACCCCATATCTTGGGTATCCCCAATTACCTTGGTTCCTCAAGGTAATCCCTAATACCTTGTTATATTAACTACCCGTATATATATGTAATACATATACTAAATATTATAGATATAAGAAATTAGCAATTAAGAATACATTACATCAATATTAATACTAATATATATACATATATATCTATAAGTATATAAACATATAAATATATAAACTGCCTACTGTCACTAAAAATTGTGCTGAAATATTGATATTCTGATACGCTGCCTTTTTAGTGACAGTTCTGCCTGTCGATGAAACTGCCGTCGCTATTGTTGATTTTCTTCACTGCTGCTGCTGCTTTGGTGACTGTTTGCAACCATCACCGATTCAACTGTCGATGCGGTAGCTTATTTCCGCCGCTATTGCTGCTAATTAATGACAGCAGCTGCTGTCATTAATATCCCGCCACTGCTACAGCGGCTGTTGTTGTATTAAATGACAGTGACTGCTGCCATTAATACCTTGTCGCTAAAAACATATATATATATATATATATATATATATATATATATATATATATATATATATATATATATATAAGATATATATATATGAACCCATAATATATATATATATATATATATATATATATATATATATATATATATATATATATATATATATATATATATATATATAAATACCAATAAACTATAAATACAACCCCTAACTAATATGTACATATTATGACATAGCCACAAGCACACATATACATAAATATATTTATAAATATTCAAATATGCATATGTATAAATAATCATATAGCAATTATATATAATATATTTATCCAATTAAATATACATATATACATATTGTCACAACATACATACATATTTACACATAACACATATACATATATATTTATATATGTATCTACACAATATATATATATATTCTTAGTACATATATAATACATAAATCTAGGATACAAGAAGCACAATTATATATACTATAATATATATAATAATATCTATATATATGCATAAATACAATCTGCATGAATTAAGAGTACAAGAATTAGATCTACATATAATTACACAACAAATGGAGAGTATCACACTGTATCCCACTAGATCTAGGATACGCATATGACACGAGTCCACTATACATGCAATTGTACCCCGAAGGACACAAATAAGTCATATATATTATTTATGAACAATACGAAGAGTCAAAAATAGATCTATGTGTCCGTGTCAAAATATGACATGTGCAAAGTCCCGGATCGGAGAGAAAATCCCCAAATCAACACGTGTCACCAAATTGTTGGGATACGACCTACACGTACCCAATAGTGGACACGATACTAGCCCCAAACACACAAGCACATGCCAAATTGATCTATAGGATCAATTGACACACACAACAATTGTCTATCTCGAAATTCTTCCAAAATTGACACAAAAAATACCATAACTTTTTCTATAGGCCTCCTATGAACACAAAACCAAATCCTATGGGTAGTCTATGCATATGGGTTGATTTTCCATGGTTAAATCTCAGATTTAGAACTTAATTTAAGGGAAAAAACTAAATTGTACCTATTGGGAGATGGATTCCCAATGAAACCTCCAATTGAGATAAAATTGCCTCCAACTTGTAGATCCTTGCTTCTCAAGTCTCTAATGGTGATTTGGGAAGGAATTGGAATAAAATTTGGTAGAAAAATAAAATGGGAATGAAAGAATTTGGTAGTGGGAAATTCTAGATCTAGTTTTGGAATTAAAAGAGGAGAGAGAATTTTCTCCCTCTTTATTAATAGGCCGGCCCCTATTTTCCCTCCCTCAAGTTATCATGTAATATGCATTATACCCCTTGGGGCCTCTCATAAAAAAATAATTAAGGAAGAAAGCTTCTAGTCTAATGATTTAATTAATTTAATCCATCTCCTTAACAATGGGCTTCTAATTGGGCTAAATCTAACTAATTAATTCATGTTGGTCCATGGGTCCAAACTAAACTAGTTAGGTCCACTAACACAAGTACAAATTAAATAATTAATATCTTACAACCATTAAATAATATAACAAATAATTATTTATCAAGCACAATATTTAACAAATATAAAAATACTAAACTACCATTTCCTAGAAAATATGGTAGTGACAAGTCTACCCTCCTTAAAATAATTTCGTCCTCGAAATTCAAGACGAAAACTACCCCCAGAAAATAACAGAACAGAACTAAAGAATCATAACTAACTATGAAAGAACATAACAATGAACAGAACATAACTAGAAAATAACATACCTCAAGGCACAAACAAATATGGATAACGTTCTCGCATTTCATCATCTCTCTCCCAGGTAGACTCCCTCGGAGAGTGATGCCTCCATGCGACGCGCACTAAAGAAATAGTCTGGTTCCTCAGCACCTTCTCTCTCCGATCTAGAATCTCAACTGGCTGCTCTGGATAGCTAAGAGTAGGGCCCACCTCTATCTCCGAGTGATCCAATACATCACTAGGATCTGCCACGTATCGTCTCAACTGCGATGCATAAAATACATTGTGCACTCCCTCCAATGCAGGTGGCAAGTCTAGTCTATAAGCAACTGTACTGACCCTCTCTAGAATAGTGAAAGGTCCGATGAATCGCAGACTAAGCTTCCCGCCTCCACCGAAGCGAATCGTGCTCGTGTCGGAGAAATCCTCAGAAACACCAAACCACCTACCTAGAACTCCAAAGGTCTCCGATGGCTATTAGCCCAATGCCGCTGTCTGTCCTGCGCCACTCGAAATCTGTCTCTGATCAACTGAACCTTCTCTGCGGCATCCACAACCATCTCTAGCCCAAGCAAAACTCTCTCTCCAATATCGTCCCAAGACAAGGGAGTACGACACCTCCGATCGTACAGAGCTTCAAAAGGTGACATCTTTATACTGGCCTGGTAACTGTTGTTATAAGCAAACTCTACCAAATGGATATGGTCCTCCCAAGAACCCCCGAAATCTAGTACACAAGTGCGCAACATATCCTCGAGAGTCTGAATAGTCCTTTATGACTGCCCATCTATCTGGGGATGATATACAGTACTGAACTTGAGCTGAGTGCCCAACCTCTCCTGCAAACTCCTCCATAAATGAGAAGTGAAACGACAATCCCGATTCGAGACTATGCTGACGGAAACTCCATGTATCCTAACGATCTGCCTCACATATATCTCTGCCAGCTTCTCCGTAGACAAACCCACCTTGAAAGGCAAAAAGTGGGCCGACTTGGTCAACCTATCAACGATGACCCAAATCGCGTCTTTTTCTCCTGGAGATCGTGAAAGTCCGGACATAAAATCCATAGTAATTTGTTTCCACTTCCACTCTGGAATGGGTAATGGCTGAAGTAAACCTCCTGGCCTCTGCCTCTCAGCTTTCACCTGCTGGCACACTAAGCATCTGGATACAAATTGTGCCACTTCCCTCTTCATGCCATACCACCACACACTCTCTCGCATATCCCGATACATCTTGTTAGCACCTGGATGCATGGAATACTAAGAGCGATGTACTTCCTGTAATACCTTCTCATGCAACTCTCCACTAGGCACACACAATCTATCTCCATGCCTCAAAGATCCATCCTCCGCAATAGTGAAATCATCCTCCAATCCTGCTCTCACCTGAGCTCTGATACTCCTCAGAGATACATCCTCATACTGTGCTGCCTTGATCTTGTCCATCAAATCTGAATATATCTGCAATCCCTACATCTGTATAGCACAACTAGGATCAATCACCTCAATGCCCAAGCTCTCCAAGTCCTCCAATAAATATCTATCATGCGTCAAGAACATAGCTACCGGATACCTACTCAAAGCATCGGCAACTACATTAGCTTTCCCAGGATGATATTACAAAGATATATCAAAATCTTTCATCAGTTCCAACCACCGATGCTATCTCGTGTTCAACTCCTTCTGTATGAAAACGTACTTCAAGCTTTTGTGGTCTGTGAAGATCTTCACACGCTCTCCGTACAAATAATGTTTTTATAACTTCAGAGCGAAGATGACTGCTGCCAACTCCAAATCATGGGTAGGATAGTTCTTTTCATGAGGACGTAATAGCCTGGATGCATAGGCAATCACTTTTCCATGCTGCTGAAGAACACAATCCAAATATTTTCCCGATGTATCACTATAAATAGTGAAACCTCCAGACCCTAATGGCAACATCAAAATTGGAGCAGACGTCAACCTCTTCTTCAACTCCTCAAAAGCAACCTGGCAATCCTCTGTCCAAACAAACTCCACATCCTTCCTTGTGAGTCTGGTCATCGGCTCGGCAATTCTCGAAAAATCTTGCACAAACTTCCTGTAGTAGCCTGCCAATCCCAAGAAACTCCTAACCTCTGCTACCGAACTCGGGGTCTTCCAAGATTCTACTACTGCGATCTTCTACGGACCTACTGAAATACCATTACCAGTTACAACATGCCCCAAGAACTCCACCTTGTCCAAGAAAAACTCATATTTGGACAACTTCCCATACAACTTCTCCTTCCTCAGCACATCCAACACAATCCTCAAATGCTCCTCATGCTCCTCCGGTGTCCTCGAGTATATGAGTATGTCGTCGATGAACACCACCACGAACTTGTCAAGGTACTGGTGGAACACTTTGTTCATCAAGTTCATAAATACCGTCGGTGCATAGTCAAACCAAACGGCATCACCATAAACTCGTACTAACCATATCGAGTCCTAAAAGGAGTCTTCAGTATGTCCTCCGGCTTCACCTTCACCTGATGGTAGCCTGATCTCAAATCTATCTTAGAAAATACCTTCGCACCACTCAACTGATTAAACAGATCATCAATCCATGGCAAATAATACTTATTCTTGATAGTGAGACTATTCAAAGCCCTGTAATCAATGCACATGCGCACCGATCCATCCTTCTTTGGTACAAACAATACCGGGGCTCCCCACAGTGAAGAACTCAATCTGATGAACCCCTTATCCTGCAATTCGTCCATCTGCTTTTTCAACTCTACCAGCTCACTGTTGTTTACTCTATAGACATGCTGCGAAATTGGTTCTGCACCTGGCACCAAGTCTGTAGAAAATTCAATATCTCGATCTGGCGACAAATTCGATAATTTCTCTGAAAACACATCCAAGAACTCTGCTATCAACGGATGCGGCAACTCCTTATCTTCTACCATAGATCCACAAATAATGTCTTCTTCCTGCTCTGTAGCTCCTCTAGCAAACTCAAACTCTGGCTCTCCTGGCGGACCAAACAAAACTCTACCTCCTCTACAATCTATGCTAGAACGGTGCCTACTCAACCAATCCATCCCGAGTACAATATCGTGGCTCGGAAGTGGCATTATAAGTAGACACGTACTCAACTCCCAGCCTCCCAGAGTAACTCTTCGATCCTTGCAAATATCATTAACCAGGATAATGCCTCCCCCGGTCATGATCTTGCAAGTCCTAAGCAAAGACTCAACTACCAAACCATGCTTCAGAGCAAAAGAAACAGATACAAAACTATGAGAAGCACCATTATCAAACAAAGCTAAAGCTGGAATAGAATCAAGAAGAATAGAACCTGCGATGACATATCCGGTGGATTCATCCTCCTCGACGATCATAGCAAATGCTCGTCCCTGCCGAGCACCTTCCTGCTGCTGATGCTGGACAAAATGTTGTTACTGTGTCGGAATCGGTCCCCTCGGATGTACTGCAGGTAGTCTCGTCGGTGCCCTTGGAGCTGAAGCTGCTCCCTGAACTGCACGACAAGGACAGTCCTTCAACTGATGCCCTTCGGTACCACAATACAAACAAACTCTCAACCTCCTCTTGCAACTTCTCAGATATCGCCGGGCTTCTTGCAGTAGTTGCATAGAGCTTGCTGTAACTGTCTCTGCTGCTATGGTGCCTGGTGAAAAGGCGCCTTAGCTGGAGTCTGATTCTGCTGTGGTTGCTGGAAAGGTTTGGACTAAAAATGAGGACGTTTTGCAGATACTGCAGTGCCATTGGCCCCCAGAAAAGAATCACGGTCTCTCTTGGGCTTCAAACCCAACTCCCGCTCAACCTTGCGTACCTCCGCAAGTATCTCCGAGTATGTCTCATAAAAAGACGGAATGAGAAGCTTTACTTTCCAGTTTAGACCCTCAAGGAAATGAATAGCTCGAACCTCCAGCTCTCTCACCAAATACTCTGCAAATCGGCTCAACCTGTCGAACTCCGCAACGTACTCCTCCACAGACATGCTCCCCTGAATGAGACTCTCAAACTGCCTCCCCAAGTCTAGCATGTCTGCCCGGACGAAGAACTTCTTCTTGAAGAGGTCCTTGAATACCTCCCAAGATTGTCCTGCGTTAACTAGAACTGGCTTATTCCTGAACCAAGTATGAGCGACGTCGAACAATTGAAGTCCTACGACCTCAACCTTTAGATCCTCAGAAAGACGGGACACCCTTATAAGATGCTCAATTTCTCAAGCCAATCATCAGCATAGACGATGCCCTCCGTCCCCTTGAAAACCTTAGGCTCCAGTTTTTTGAAGTCCTGAATGTTGCCTGGCCGAAGCTGAGCAACCTGAGTAACATCCTGCTGTTGGACCGGAACTCCTCTCTCAACTACAACATGAGCAAGCTGATGATCACTCTCAATGCCCTGCCGTAGAACGTCGGTCTACCTCTGATGTGCCTCTGACTGAGCCCTCTGTGCCTCGAGCATCTCATAAAACAGTGTAAACATCTGTGTCGCCTTTGCTAGCACAGGAGGTGGAGGTGGAAGCCCCTCAGATACAGCTGACAGAGCCCTCTAAGTAGGTGGTGGACCTCCGAAAGCAGCTGACACTCCAATCACCGGAGAAGTGACTGGTACAGGCCCTCGGGATGTCACAGACCTCCCAGAAGCTGCTCTCTCCTGCTGCGATCTAGTCTTAGGCAACATCCTGAGACAAAGCGAAAGAAAGAATCAATATGGCACAAGATATAAGACATTCAAGGAAAGGACAGATTAAGAGATCAAGTATCAATATCAAAGGAGAATAGTTGAATCAAAAGAATTTTTCTAGGTGTGATTGAGTATCTCAGCCTATATCTTATATCCTGTCGCAGGTTCGCAGTAGTACAACTAAATCGATGCACTACCACGACATCGCATAACTTGCGAAGCTAGACCTGTATGGGCCACCACTAAAAATGTGTCACAACTCGCACCCGGTGTAAGGGTACAAGTTAAAAACAACGACCAGCCTACGCCGCAGAATCGGCGGTAGAACGCTGTCTAGATAATCTATCTAACAATATAATGAACCACCAACAATGATAATATACTCAATCACAGATCTAAGATGGAAAGTACGAATCAGATAAAGAATAGAATAGTCACAATATAACTCATGAGTTTAAAATAAAACATCAATGAGTCTGATAAATCCAGTACAAGAATACTAAGAAGCTACTACTCCTGGGTCAACTGTCTCAGTTGGGATAAGTCCCTCCTGAACCAGGGTCTCAGACTCTAAACCCACAATATCCTGGGGTCCATAATAGGTCGGGTACCACTCCTCAGTGTCATCTGAAAAAATATATCCAGTCAGAAAAGGAGTAGAGTACATCTCTAACAGCAGTTCTAATCAATGATAAAAACTATGTAACAGCAAATAGATGTGAATATACAAGATGCACAATAGATACAAGAGATATATATATATAATAAGAAAATCCTAAAAATATTACAATAATGAGCAATATGTCAATGAGCAAGAAGTCTAATGTCTAAGTGTGTGAGTACTAGCTTTAATATGTGATCGGCTTGGGAACTTGATACACGAGATACAAGATTTATGGCCTGGCTAATCATACGTGCGGTGTATGATTAACACTATTCAAGATAACAAGATTGGTATGATCACATATCTACACTACATACTCTCCACCCCCGACTGGTATAATAGATCCAACCATGGTACGCTATGGCACGAGATTCCTCAAGAAGATAGCTAGTCTCCCCGAGAATCAGTGTCTGTACATGTACAAGATAATCAATAAAATAAGGCTTATACAAGATACACCATATACTAAGGAATAACATCTCATGACGAGATCCGGATATACCAATCCGTGTAACCATCGTGTCAAGAGAACAAGGATATCTACACTAGATACAATGAACATAGAGGATATCATAAATGAGAAACTATCAGAGAATGTACTCACCTGAAGTCCAATAAATAGTCTCACCGATGTCTGACACGGTGCCTCGAAGACCTCGATATGGAATACAACATCAATACAAGGTTCTGGAAAAAAAAAAAGTTAAACTAGTCAACTTCTAGGTAAATAAGTCAATTCTAAGTCAAAAGTCAACTATGGTCAACTATAGTCAACTATGGTCAAACTATGGTCAACTATGGTCAACTACCTATTTTTAGGTTGCATAAACATAATACAAGAATATTGGGTCAAGATACTAAGGTCTAAGCCAAGAAACCCACATCTTAAAAGTTAGGATACCGTATCTCCGGATACGTAAATTCCAAGGTAAACATCACAATATATATATATATATATATATATATATATATATATATATATATATATATATATATATATATAATAAGGGAGGTGAGATGGCACCTCACTCTCAAATGAGGGTGGCGGTGAAGTGGCACCATCCCAGCCCTCCATCTTACAAATAACACTTAAGTGACATATTTGTACTTAAGTCCCCTAATTAATCTCTCACCTTCCTTAATCGTTCCCTCCCCCACCCATCTGTGCCTTATGGGTCTCGGGATCCACCGCCCCCCACCCCCACCCCTCGGCTGCCCCCTCCCCCACCCCTCGGCTTCCCCCGCCCCCACCCCTCGGCTTTCCCCTTTCCCACCCCTCGGCTGCCCCCTCCCCCACCCCTCGGTGCCCTAGGGGTCTCGGGATCCACCGCCCCCCACCCCCACCCCTCGGCTTCCCCCTCCCCCACCACTCGGCTTTCCCCTCCCCCACCCCTCGGCTTCCCCCGCCCCCACCCCTCGGCTTTCCCCTCCCCCACCCCTCGGCTTCCCCCGCCCCCACCCTGAAGGGTTCCACCCGGCCGCCTCTAGGGTTTCTCTCCCTCTTCTTCAAACTATGTCTCTCCCCAGGTTAAAAAGTGAATCCTTTCAAACCCTATTTTCTTTATTCCTCTTCATTTACTGACAAATCTAGGTTTCGGTTTGTGAAGGACCGAGTATGATCGAGGAGTCAACACCTTCTCCCCCGGTGGGGAGGCTGTTCCAAATGGAGTACACCATCGAAGCCATCAGGCTGAAGACGAAGGAGGGTGTCGTGCTCGTTGTAGAGAAGAGGGTCACCTCTCCTCTGCTGGTATATCAAACGCATCCAGTTTTTCCTATCTATTGCTATTTACTTGCTTGGTGTACTTTCCAGAATGCCATGTCCGACACACACTAAGAAACACACTATAGGCGAGTTGAAGAAAAAGTCATTCATATTTTGTTTATTCGTTATTGTGTTTAATTTTGTAGGAGATGGTGTTGATTTGGGAGATGGTGTAGGAGATGGAGATGAAGATTATTTGGACACCATTACGCCGAAGATAGGAATGGAGTTTGCTACACAGGAGGATGCGTACAATTTTTATAACGGGTATGCATTGAAGATGGGATTTGGAACTAGATGGTCATCCACTAGTAAGTCTAGGTCTGATCCCAATTTAGTCATATCCAGATTAATTGTATGTAGCAAGGAAGAAAAAAAAGAGTCTTGAAGAAACCAATTATGGACGAAGAGGTATATCATCGTCGTGAGATATGGGTTGATTGCAAAGCAATGATCAAGATTTATCTTACAAAGTCAGGAAGATGGAGAGTTGGAAAATTTGTTCCTGAACATAACAATCACAAGTTATCCACTCCTTCGAAAGCAATAAAGCATCGGTCTCATAAGAAGGTCCACCGTCAACCAGTAGTGAAGAACTTAATTACTCAGCTTCATAGCGAAGGCATATCAAACGCAAGCATTGCAAGAGTGGTCAATTCCTTCGAGCCTGACCTACAACACTTGATTACACCACAACAAGTCCATGATCACCTAAGAGTTGAGAGGAAGAACAATTTGGGCAAAAATTGTGCTAAAATTGTTAAGCATTTTATCGAAAAAAAGGACCAAGATCCGAAGTTTTACTCAAGCATTGAACTAGATGATGACTACACATTAAGAAGTATTTTTTGGGCTGATAGAAGATCACAAGAATCCTACCAAAAGTTTAGTGATGTAATTATATTTGATGTGACATATCGTACTAATAATTTCTGTTTACCATTTGCTCCTTTTACTGGTATCAATCATCATCGACAATCTACCTTGTTCGGATGTGCATTGTTAGCTGATGAGACGGAGCAGACATTTGTGTGGTTATTTGAGCAGTGGCTTAAATGTATGGGGGGTAAAGCACCAGCAGCTATCATTACTGATCAGGATGCAGCTATCGGGAATGCAATTGCTAGAGTTTTTCCAAATACTATACACCGATATTGTGATTGGCATCTAGACAAGAATGTTGGAGAGCATATGGTCCATCTTAAAGCTATCCACGGATCCGAGTTTGAATTGCATTTCAATAGACTACGAAGTAGTAGTAGTATATGTGAAGTCAAAGATTGTTGGAAAGAGATGATGGCAACGTACAAGCTGCGAGAAAAAAGTTGGTTGCCAAAGTTGTGGGAGCGGCGAGCTAGTTGATTACCTTGTTATTTGAATGATAAGTTTCTTGCAGGCACGCGTACAAGTCAAAGAGCGAAAAGCATAAATGCTTTTTTCGATACATATGTTCATGCAAGTACACCCTTAACTGAGTTTGTCGTTCAATATGACAAGGCATTGGCAAGTCGTCAAAAAGCCGAGGAGGATGAAGATTTCAAAACTATCGATACTAGGTCCGTATTGTCTTTAGAATGGCCACTTTAGGAGCAAGCTAGTAGATGCTATACAAGAGCCTTGTTTTATATTTTCAAACAAGAAATGAAGGATGTCCAAATTTATTGGGCTGATAAAGTGCACAAAGAAGGAACAATAACTACATATCTTGTTGGGCGGGCGACAAAAGAGAGAAGTAAATGGAGGACTGTGTTATATGATTCTAATGGGGTTGTAGTTTCATGCGGCTGTAGACATTTTGATTATGTTGGATTACTTTGCAGACATGTCCTGTGCATATTGTGGAAGAAACATATTCCAGAGATACCGGATCGTTATATTTTGAAGCGATGGACCATTAAATCTCGATATCGATTTGGAGATGTTGGCATGGGTGCTACTATTAAAAATTTTGAAGTGGATCGTAATCTTCATTGGGGTATTCGTTACAAATGCAATAAGGCTTTGGAGGTTGCATATAAGGTGCCTAACTTTGCTGCTGAATTTGATAGGTTTCTAACAAGCAAGTTAGAAGAATATGATAACTTAAGATTGTCTGAAGGAGATGATGTGCCATCCCAAGGAATGAATCACCAAGTTGATCCTATTGCACCAACCGTATCCCAAAATTCATCAAGTTTAATTCCTGAAATTAATATTCGTGATCCTACGACATCTCAGAGGCATAAAGGGCGACCAAGACTTCCTTCCAGATTATCTTCCGGATTAGAATTGTCTCAAAAAGAGGCTACTAAAAAAAGAAAAACATGCGGATTTTGTGGAAAAAAGGGTCATTACAGGACTGGGTGTAGCAAAGCTAAGGTATTGTATAAGTTCAATAATTTTTATCCTTGTCTATTTTTAATGAGGTAATTGAGACTATATGTTGAACTTTCAGGTAAACAATATTGTATACAATGGTCAATCTGATCCGGGTGGTTCACAAGTACTTCCAAGAACTCACTAGGTAATTTTAATTTACTAAGTTGTGCTTAATTTTGTTCATGATGCATACTTCTTTTAACTATAGGATATTAATTATCATTTATATGGTAAACTTGTTATTGCATGCTTGTCTTGTAATTAATGCTAAACTTGTTGGCTTCCCTCGTCTATTTGATATGGCTAGAATTAGGCAAGCTTATGTATGGATTGATGAATCATTTGAGTCTAAAGTAAAAAAAAAAAACATTTGGCATTGTTGCAGATCTTGGTTAACAGTTTAAGCTAAATGTATCATGAGTTGGCAACTATATGAAACTTAAATGATAAACTTGTTGGTTTCGCTTATTTATTTGATATGTTGGAAGTATGATAAATGGGGTGGTGGATACTTTCCGTCGAAAACTAAATATTTGGCACTATTGGAAATGTTGGTTAATAATTAGAGCATTATGATTCATGGGTTGGTTTGGAATTGAAACTTAAATGTAAACTTGTTGGCTTCGCCTGTCTATTTGATATGCTGGAAGTAGACATGCGAATCAATGTTTTAGACAATGATGAATGGGTTGGTGAATCCTTTTGAGTCTAAAATAAAGAATTTGAGGCAAGGATGATGGTTAAGGTAAGTCCTCTAAGTAAGCCTTGAATTTTGCCCAATCTTGAGACCCTTAATATTTTGAGAGTCATGTACTATATATGTTTGACATCAACATCAAGCCCCGTTTCAGATTTGACAATGGATGTTTCTTTATAAACATCTTCAGAAAGCAAGTCTCGCCTATCATTAGCATTCTTCAGTTTATCAATAGACTCTGGGTTGCCTTCAGGTCCGTTTTCCTCTTCCGAGCTTTTCAAGTGAGCAACCAATGCTTCAGAATTTACTTGATGGATTGAAGAATTGTCCTCAACTTTCACATCACTCTGTACACTAGCATATAATTCTTTATTATCCTGTTTTCTGTACTTCTTCCTTAAATTATCAATTTTTTGAAGCTGAGTACCTGAAAGAGTTACTTCAGCCGTGTGCATAAGAACATTTACCTAACAAATCATAGGATAATGTTTATCAGAAGCAGTATAACATGTGGCCTCTCACACGAGTTAAAATCAATTAAGTTCAGAATATGAGAAGCAGAAATAACATTCATAAGCTTGTCACAATATATACACGTAAAATTTATGCTTGAGCTCGACATAATAGAATAGATAAGATAAAATGCTAGTAATTCCAAGTGTGACTTAAGATAATTTAGATACATACTGCATCTGACATATCACAATGTAGCTTGGTGACAGAATCCCCCCTACACAACTCTTCAACAAGTCCACAAGCAATATAAGTTTTTGGACCCATGTCCGGCTTCAGAGAATCCTTTGGGAGCTTAACAGCAAGATTTAGAACACCACAGCGAGGATCTGTGTACTCTTGAAAAGGCAAAGCTGTCACGCCCCAGTCCCAAAATGTTAGGAACTAGGCCACGTGTCACTGGCCAGCTGACACGTCACTAAGGGCTTAATCCATTTTGAATGGACCCAAAGGAACGTGCTACGCTGTCCTAAAATACTACATGTAAAACATAGTCAAATCTATCTCATCCACAATAAAATGTCAGAAAAGCAAGTGCTGAACATATATATAACTGAGTCTGATATAGTACACATCTGGTGAGAATATAAGCCTACTACAAAAACTGATAATAGCACAGAAAAATCAGATAGACTAAGTAGTGTCTATCTGAGGAAAATATCTCCATCTCCAGGTGGCAAGCCTCTAGGGTCAAGCATACTCTGAGGGTGTCTCCTCGAGCTCCTCCTCGGTAGCACATCTAGCCTCCTAATCAGGGCCGCACACAGTGGGGTAGAAAGCCTCATCTAGATCTGGCAGGGAACCAGGTCCTCAGTGGGACATAACAAGATACAGAAAAATAACATGCCATGTGTAAACCCCCTGATTTTCAAAATTTTAAAAACTGGATTTTTCTCAATTTTCTGGAATTTCTGGGATTTTTCTGTAATTTAAAAACAGGGTTTTAATTATTCAATAATTTTTAAATAATAATAAATGATATTAAAATATTATGAAAATAATATTTTTGGGTGTAAAATGAAAAACTGGACTTAGGGCAATTTTTCTGAAATTTATCGGACCCCGGACCTATTTTTTAAATGCCAAAAAAGTATTTACTTATTTAATTAATTATTTATTAATTAATTATTGATTTTATTATTATTATTATTATTTTTATAATTTTATTACCCAGCCCACTGGGCCCGGCCCGAACCCAAACCCAGCCCGTTCCCCCCCGGGTCGGGTCGGGTCTGCCCGCCGCCGCCCGACCCGTCCGACCCGTCTCCCCCCCCCCCCCACGCTGCACGACCCGGTCCCCGCGTTCTGCGCCGCCTCCGCCACCGACGCAGCGCCGCCCGGCCAGCCACCCACGCCCCCACATCCTCCGCCCGTCTCGGCCCCCCCCAACGCCTCCGGCCACCTATATAAAACCCCCCCTCGCTCTCTTCTCCGGCTACCCAAATCCCCTTCGGCCGCCCAAGCCTACCCGACCACCACCACTCGCCGTCGTCGCCGCCGCACCACCCCGACGCAGCCCAGCCCTCCTCCTCCGTCAGCCACCCCCTCCTCTCCACCGTCAACAGCCATCGCACCCCGCAGCAGCTGCAGCAAGCCGCAGCAGCTCGCCGACGCCCCTGCTGGACGCCCTGAGCCGCCGCCTCCACCGTGGACGCCGTGCCGCCCTCCGCCGCAGAGTCCCCGGCCTCCACCGCCTGAGCACTGGCCGCCCTCCGCCGCAGCGCCGCCGGCCAGGGGAAAAACCCTAACACTAACCATAATTCGAATCCCTGTGTCCGACACGAGTCGGATACGTGTCGGACACGACTCGACCCTATTTTTTGGGTCCCCTTCAGGTGCGTGTAACTTTTTGCTCGTAGCTCCGTTTTCGATTCCGCAAATTGCGTTGTGAAGCCTGTATGACCCTCTCGGTGTCCGGACAAACTGTTTGGGGCATCGCGTCCTGTGGTGATCGCACACCATGATCCAAAAACAGGAAAAATTAGACCTTGTTTCACCTCGGAACTGAGTACGCCCCGCCAAACGGAACGACTTGGTCGCGCGCGATCTTCACAGATACGTGCGCCTCGTCGATACGGACGTGCGGGATTTCACAGAAGCTGATTCGGGTGTGCGTGCACACCGGAATCAACGCGTATCCGCGGACATCGCCCGTATCCGACTTTTCTTCAATTCACCCTAACTTTGTGTACATACGTCGGATCGAGACTAAACTTGAGCCATCAGACTCGTAGCGATACGCTGGTCCTGTGGGTCAAGTTTGGTTCGATTCTGAGAACGTTGACGAAATCGCGTGTCGTGGGCCCCACAGGCCCCACTTGTGGACCCCGTTTTGGCCCGAAACTGCCGTTTCTTCCCTTGTCTCTAAATTGGACCCAAGGACAGGCGTTTTTAGCTGATTGATATTTTTTGGATCTGATGGTGATGTTTATTTCAGCAACCGGAGTACCGCCTGCAATTTCCGTCGAAGTCAGAACTGCAAACATAGCCGGAACCACAGGCAAGTGTACCTTGCCAAAACTTGCAGCTTTGCTACTTATTTCCTGGACTTAGTTATACATCAGTGGGCAAGTAAAGCTTGCCAATTCTCAGTAATTTTGGGTTATAGTATTTTACTTGGTTTCTGTAGCTTCATATGTGAACTTGTTTAACTGCTCAACCCAGGACACCTGACACTCTTCATGTGACGGAATTGCCTGAGATATACCTGGTGATTCCGTATAGGCTACATTTTCATGTCATTTCCAGTTTACATGCTTAGATTCTAGCCTGACTCATTGCATTAGTTCAAACTTGCATGACTTGTACCTGATATATTCTGGAACTGAGACGTGAGATTTCATGGGGTGGGGAGAGTATTATCATATCAAGGCTGAATATAATATAATATAAATACTTTTATTGGCGGTGCCTTAGACTCTGATACAGAGCTTTGGTTCCTTACTGGCCCTGTCGAGAAAATACTGCTATGGTTTCTTCGACACTGATCTTGTAGTAGTCTCAGTCTGAGTATGACTTAAACTCTCACTTGCATATCACTAGCTGGTTTACATATTTACCCTGCTGTTTATTTTATTGCTGCACTGCATATGTTTTGGCTTGTATTTTATGTACCTTGTTATGTCCCCTGAGGACCTGGAATGGACTATGTCCCCAGGTATAGCCGTAGAGAACTACCCCGAGGTGTACGGTACAGGAGCACTCCTTGGAGCAGAACCCGAAACCGAGGACGAGATAGTTGCAGAAGACTTCTCCTGAGCACCGGCTTCATATTCACAGTATTTTCATTTCAGCATTTTATTTCCTGTCTTTTCCTTAAAATGTAACAGAATAATTCTCGAATTTGTTTCCCGAGACACTTATTTGATATTGCTTATTTATTCCTATTGCATTATTTCTGGCAATTAATCTGTGTTTATTCTGTGGATGAGATTAGTAATACCTGAGACTTGTACTTAGTACTGCTAGACTACAGCTTAAGCATGCCCTGATGGATCCAACTAATTGGGTTGTCCTTCGGTGCGTGCTGCTGGCCATTGCCACGTGCTCAGTCCCTCGTCATTTTGGGACTGGGGCGTGACATAGTTTTTGTGGTGGCCCTTGCAGGTCTACGACTAAATTGTTCGATTTCAACTTAGGGACCGAACAGGCCTGCAATAAGATAGGATAAGTTTTTAGGATCTCATCCACTTGCTTGAATCGTTTTTGATATCTGTATCATACTCGAACTAATTTAAACTTGCATCTTGCCTTGATTCCTGTGCAACTCTTATTGGTTATTTTGGATACAGGGAAATGGACCCACAAGAATGTAACGAGACTCCCATCGGAACACCCCAAGCTGCAAGTGTCACCTATGACGACGAAGTAACACCAGACGGAGGAATTCCCTCAACTCAACAGAGCCAGCAGGCTGGTCAACCTACCTCCCGATTCCGGCGCGATGACATCCCACCTCCGCCGTAGTTCGTCCCACCAATGCCCGTACTCCCACAAGGACAGCCAATTGACGGGCAGCTGATATTCCAAATGATCTACGCGATGATGCAAGCACAGCAACAAGTCCAACACGAGGCTCAGCGTCGCGAAGCTAATTTCTTGAGGGACAACATTGTAACTGCACTGGAGCAGGCCAACCTACCAACTCGACGGCCAACGACAGGCTCAATCACTGACTTCCGCCAACTGAAGCCCCACACTTTTTCTGGAAAAGAGGAGCCCACAGAAGTTCATGAGTGGCTCACCAACATACAGCATCAACTTGAAGCAGCTGAGCTTCCACGGGAACGTTGGATGACTGCCATCAGAATGCAATTGACGGATAATGCTCATCACTGGTGGCTATCCGAGGAGACGCGACTCGGACCAGACTGAGTCACTTGGGAGGAGTTCTCCAGACTCTTCCAAGAGATGTACATTCCTGCCATCGCTCGATCAGAATTGCGGGACAAATTCAATCGCCTCACTCAGGACTCCATGACGGTGGAAGAGTACAACGCAGAATTCATTCGTCTGAGCCGCTTCGCCCCCACCCTGATCCCGACTGAGGAAGAGAAGGCCGAAAAATTCTTCGACGGACTGAACATTGAGCTGCAGAAACTAATTGGGTCTGTCGCACCAACATCATACTCGGACGTCCTTGCTGCGGCTCGACGCATAGAGCGCGTCACCAAGAGAAAGACCAGACTGAAGTGGTCGTCCCCATCCGCACCAACCATAGCAGCACAAGAAGAATCTGCAAAGAGATCGCACCAACAGCAGAAAGCATCTACACCACCAGTGGTAGTCCTCCTTACTTGTCACTACGGTGGCAAAGCAGGTCATATCGCCAAGGAATGCCGACGCAGACTAGGATTGTGTTTGGCATGCGGATCCCGTCAGCATTCGGTAAGGGATTGCACTCAACGTGGAGAAGGAGCACCTAGGGCGAACCAGCACACTCCACCAGCGCCTCAAGCAGCACCCTACCAGCAAGCTCAGCAGCAGCAGAGGAATCTACCTCAAGGACGAGGGCAAGCTTACGCGATGACTGTGCAGGAAGCCGATGCGAGTAAGTGATTTATAGTTTTTCGTTTCTAGTCTTGTTGTAGTTCGTGCCTATTGGTTCGTGACCTCAGCCCCAACCTAGTAATTTGTAACTTGTTAATAATAACCTGGTTTTCATAAAAGTTGTAATTTTCTTGCTTTAACTAGATTTCTCTGGAAGTGCATAACTTTCATTGTCAGGAAAACGGTATTTCCCTGAGTATCTTGTGATGTGTTTCCAAAACGATGCTTGCGACCGCGTTATCTCTGTTGACCGATTATTCTTTGATTGCGAGGATGCAATCCTCTTAAGGGGGGTAGATTGTAAACCCCCTGATTTTCAAAATTTTAAAAACTGGATTTTTCTCAATTTTCTGGAATTTTTTGGGATTTTTCTGTAATTTAAAAACAGGATTTTAATTATTCAATAATTTTTAAATGATAATAAATAATATTAAAATATTATGAAAATAATATTTTTGGGTATAAAATGAAAAATTGGACTTAGGACAATTTTTCTGGAATTTATCGGACCCCGGACCTATTTTTTAAATGCCTAAAATATATTTACTTATTTAATTAATTGATTATTAATTAATTATTGATTTTATTATTATTATTATTTTTTTTTTTTATTACCCAGCCCACTGGGCCCGGCCCACCGGGCCCAGCCCGAACCCAAATCCAGCCCGTTCCCCCCCGGGTCGGGTCGGGTCTGCCCGCCGCCGCCCGACCCGTCCGACCCGTCTCCCTCCCCACGCTACACGACCCGGTCCCCGCGTTCTGCGCCGCCTCCGCCGCCGACGCAGCGCCGCCCGGCCAGCCACCCACGCCCCCACGTCCTTCGCCCGTCTCGGCCCCCCCCAACGCCTCCGGCCACCTATATAAAACCCCCCTCGCTCTCTTCTCCGGCTACCCAAATCCTCTCCGGCCGCCCTAGCCTACCCGACCACCACCACTCGTCGCCGTCGCCGCCGCACCACCCCGACGGAGCCCAGCCCTCCTCCTCCGTCAGCCACCCCCTCCTCTCCACCGTCAACGGCCACCGCACCCCGCAGCAGCTGCAGCAAGCCGCAGCAGCTCGCCGACGCCGCTGCCGGCCGCCCTGAGCCGCCGCCTCCACCGTGGACGCCGCGCCGCCCTCCGCCGCAGAGTCCCCGGCCCCCACCGCCTGAGCACCGGCCTCCCTCCGCCGCAGCACCGCCGGCCAGGGGAAAAACCCTAACCCTAAACCCTAATTCGGATCCCTGTGTCCGACACGAGTCGGACACGTGTCGGACACGACTCGACCCTGTTTTTCGGGTCCCCTTCAGGTGCGTGTAACTTTTTACTCGTAGATCCGTTTTCGATTCCGCAAATTGCGTTGCGAAGCCTGTATGACCCTCTCGGTGTCTGGACAAACTGTTCGGGGCATCGCGTCCTGTGGTGATCGCACACCGCGATCCAAAAACAGGAAAAACTAGACCCTGTTTCACCCCGGAACTGAGTACGCCCCGCCAAACGGAACGACTTGGTCGCGCGCGGTCTTCACAGATACGTGCGCCTCGTTGATACGGACGTACGAGATTTTGCAGAAGCTGATTCGGGTGTGCGTGCACACCGTAATCAACGCGTATCCGCGGACATCGCCCCGTATCCGACTTTTCTGCAATTTACCCTAACTTTGTGTACACACGTCGGATCGAGATGAAACTTGCGCCATCAGACTCGTAGCGATACGCTGGTCCTATGGGTCAAGTTTGGTTCGATTCTGAGAACGTTGACGAAATCGCGTGTCGTGGGCCCCACAAGCCCCGTTCGACGGGCGATTTTATGAATGGCTCATCGGAATTCAATTCTGAAAGTTCCGTTGGGTTCGTATCAGCGTTTCTGACCTGTTGACACTAAGTTTGGTAAATTTGGAGACCTTTGACCCGGACGCGCTTTTCGGTGCAAAGCGGGCCCACTTGTGGACCCCGTTTTGGCCCGAAACTGCCGTTTCTTCCCTTGTCTCTAAATTGGACCCAAGAACAGGCGTTTCTAGCTGATTGATATTTTCTGGATCTGATGGTGATATTTATTTCAGCAACCGGAGTACCGCCTGCAATTTCCGCCGAAGTCAGAATTGCAAACATAGCCGGAACCACAGGCAAGTGTACCTTGCCAAAACTTGCAGCTTTGCTACTTATTTTCTGGACTTAGTTATACATCAGTGGACAAGTAAAGCTTGCCAATTCTCAGTAATTTCGGGTTATAGTATTTTACTTGGTTTCTGTAGCTTCATATGTGAACTTGTTTAACTGCTCAACCCAGGACACCTGACACTCTTCATGTGACGGAATTGCCTGAGATATACCTGGTGATTCCGTATAGGCTACATTTTCATGTCATTTCTAGTTTACATGCTTAGATTCTAGCCTGACGCATTGCATTAGTTCAAACTTGCATGACTTGTACCTGATATATTCTGGAACTGAGACGTGAGATTTCATGGGGTGGGGAGAGTATTATCATATCAAGGCTGAATATAATATAATATAAATACTTTTATCTGGCGGTGCCTTAGACTCTGATACAGAGCTTTGGTTCCTTACTGGCCCTGTCGAGAAAATACTACTATGGTTTCTTCGACACTGATCCTGTAGTAGTCTCAGCCTGAGTATGACTAAAACTCTCACTTGCATATCACTAGCTGGTTTACATATTTACCCTGCTATTTATTTTATTGCTGCACTGCATATATTTTGGTTTGTATTTTCTGTACCTTGTTATGTCCCCTGAGGACCTGGAATGGACTATGTCCCCAGGTATAGCCGCAGAGAACTACCCCGAGGTGTACGGTACAGGAGCACTCCTTGGAGCAGAACCCGGAACCGAGGACGAGATAGTTGCAGAAGACTTCTCCTGAGCACCGGCTTCATATTCACAGTATTTTCATTTCAGCATTTTATTTCTTGTCTTTTCCTTAAAATGTAACAGAATAATTCTCGGATTTGTTTCCCGAGACACTTATTTGATATTGCTTATTTATTCCCATTGCATTATTTCTGGCAATTAATTTGTGTTTATTCTGTGGATGAGATTAGTAATACCTGAGACTTGTACTTAGTACTGCTAGACTACAGCTTAAGCATGCCCTAATGGATCCAACTAATTGGGTTGTCCTTCGGTGCGTGCTGCTAGCCATTGCCACGTACTCAGTCCCTCGTCATTCAGTTCATTCATCTCTAGTCTGTTTCAGTATGACACAGAGCCTTGTTTCTGTAAAACTGATAGGTGGTTCAGCTATTCAGATTTCCCTTGAGCTGATTTTGGGAAACCATATGTTATAAGGTTTTATATGTAACTCTAGTGCATGCAGAATTAGGTAGTTTGGTGTTTTACAGCTTCTAAGCCTTCTGAATTTAGTAATAGTCCAAAATTCTATTTCAGTCAAGTGAATTGTGAGTGTCGAAAGATGTCAAGTTTAAGACTCCCCGCAAGCATTTCACTGTGAAAGTTAAACCTTTGTTTACCCAAAAGAGTGCCTTGCCATACTTTCTTAGATGCTGTGTAATGTCTACTTCAGACTTGTTTGTTTCCTGTATGAGGTATTTTATTCAGGTTAGATATCCATTTAATATCAAAACCTGGATTTACATATCCATTAATCTTAAAACCTGCATCTGTCAGATTCATGCTGCCCAAAATGTTTCAAACTTGAGTCCACAATGTTCTTACGAAGTACTAAATATGATACTGAATAGTGGATAGAGAAACTTATTGACCTAATAACTGAATTTAGGTTTAAATCAGAAATTTTAGCATAAAGGAACACAATTTCTGTGGGAAAAAAAGATTTAAGACTTACAATGGCTGTATATTTATTCTGAAGTATCCTAACCGATACGTATTCCTTGAGATTTGATTAAAGAAAAAGGCCAAATTCTAAATATTATGTAACGACCCACATACTTCCCTCGAGCACCCTCAAGATCTCATCCTGTGTCAAAGAACAAGTTAGAAGGGGAGGAACTAGGAAGAGTAAAAACTAAGGAGGGCACACGGAAATAATTATGCGTTCTTGGCACCTCGATATCGCCCAGCGCTGGCACAATCCTCTATAGTCCCTTCTGCTTGAGGTGAAGAGTTGGAAGTCACTTGAAATAAGTAAAATAATGAACACAACAACTACACCCACAGACATTGTGTTCAAAACTAGTTAAAAGGTTTTTTTTTTATTACATATCCGATTCTTGTTAACTCTCTAATACTTCAGCATAAGGTACTAACTGCTCGTCTTTTCAAACCTCTTAACAAACATGTTGAATGAACTTTTTTAAAATCGGGAAATTATCTTGTAAGGGAGCAAAAAATTATTTTCCTTACTGGCAATGATTCTCCTCTTACACGTTCTTATCTTCTTTTAGAAACAGGTGATCGTCTACTAATTCAATACCTTTTGGCTATCATTTAACGTGTATCAGGATCCTGGACATCCAATTTTAAATAGGTTGATTGGAGATGATCTTGTGAGGGTACCTTACTTGAACTTGAATGTTGGGCTAATATTGTTTTTGTATCATCCATTGCGTGGTCTTCATTCAGCTACTTTTGTCATCTTCATTATCCACAGGATGTGGTGAGGGGTTTTTTATTTGAAGGACTTGATACGCTAGGAGACAAGACATTCTTGGATTACTTCCCTGAATATCGTTGCGAGGATGGAACGATAAACCAGAAACGTAGTGTGATTGGGAAGTCATATGAGGTTCGGCCGGGTGGAAGCCCAGTGGGGGACGGTGGAACCCGAGGGGTGGGGGACGGTGGAACCCGAGGGCCGGGTGGAAGCCCGGTGGGGGATGGTGGAACCCGAGGGGACGGTCGCCAACGGGCTGAGGTCCAAGCTACGCGACACGGTGATCGGGCTGAACGCGCTGCGGGAGCGGATACTGGAGGAGCACAAGGCGGGCCTGAAGCGGAGATACTTCGCCGCGACGGGAAAGGAGGCGAGCGACGAGGAGATGGAGACGGACGGAGCGGTGGGGGAAGCCGAAACCAGAGGGGTGGGGGACGCCCGGTGGCGTCGGGTTGGCGGCCGAGGGGTGGAGGAAGCCGAAACCCTAGGGCACAGAGGGGTGGGGGAAGCCGGAACCCGAGGGGTGGGGGACGCCCGGTGGCGTCGGGTTGGCGGACGAGGGGTGGGGGAAGCCGAAACCCTAGGGCACAGAGGGGTGGGCACAGAGGGGTGGGGGAGGGGGCAGCCGAGGGGTGGGGGCGGGGGGCACCAAGGGGTGGGGGAGGAGGCAGCCGAGGGGTGGGGGCGGGGGAAGCTGAGGGGTGGGGGCGGGGGGCACCGAGGGGTGGGGGAGGGGGCAGCCGAGGGGTGGGGGAGGGGAAAGCCGAGGGGTGGGGGAGGGGGGCGGTGGATCCCGAGACCCCTAGGGCACAGAGGGGTGGGGGAGGGAACGATTAAGGAAGGTGGGAGATTAATTAGGGGACTTAAGTGCAAATATGTCACTTAAGTGTCATTTGTAAGATGGAGGGCTGGGATGGTGCCACTTCACCGCCACCCTCATTTGAGAGTGAGGTGCCATCTCACCTCCCTTATTCTCTCTCTCTCTCTCTCTATATATATATATATATATATATATATATATATATATATATATATATATATCAAATAAATATTATTATAATATAGAATCACAATTACAACATTAATTAGGTACCGTGGTTTTGAACCAACTTGGTATCTCAACAAAATCACAAACTTGATACCCAAACCCCATATCTTGGCTATCCCCAATTACCTTGGTTCCTTAAGGTAGTCCCCAATTCCTTGTTATATTAACTACCCATATATATATATATATATATATATATATATATATATATATATATATATATATACTAAATATTATAGATATAAGAAATTAGCAATTAAGAATACATTACATCAATATTAATACTAATATATATACATATATATCTATAAGTATATAAACATATAAATATATAAATTGTCTACTGTCGCTAAAAACTGTGCTGAAATACAGATATTCTGATACATTGCCTTTTTAGTGACAATTCTGCCTGTCACTAAAACTGCCGTCGCTGCTTGCTGTTGATTTCCTTCACTACTGCTGCTACTTTGGTGACGGTTTGCAACCGTCACCGATTCAACTGTCGCTGTTGCTGCTTATTCCTGCCGCTGCTCCTGCTATTTAATGATAGCGGCTGTTGTTATAATATCCCGCCACTGCTACAGCGGCTGCTGCTGTATTAAATGACAGTGGCTGCTGTCATTAATACCATGTCGCTAAAAATATATAACATATATATATAACATATATAACATATATATATATATAAAATAACCCATAATAAATAAATAAATAAATATATATATATATATATATATACCAATAAACTATAAATACAACCCCTAATTAATATGTACATATTATGATATAGCCACAAGCACACACATACATAAATACATTTATAAATATTCAAATATGCATATGTATAAATAATCATATAGCAATTATATATAATATATTTATCCAATTAAATATACATATATACATATTGTCACAACATACATACATATTTACACATAACACATATACATATATATTTATAGATGTATCTACACAATATATATATATATATATATATATATATATATATATATATATATATATATATATATATATATATATATTGTTAGTACATATATAATACATATATAATACATAGATCTAGGATACAAGAAGCACAATTATATATACTATAATATATATAATAATAACTATATATATGCACAAATACAATCTACATGAATTAAGAGCACAAGAATTAGATCTACGTATAATTACACAACAAATGGAGAGTATCATACCGTATCCCACTAGATCTAGGATACGCATGTGACACGAGTCCACCACACATCCAATTGTACCCCGAAGGACACAAACAAGTCACATATATTATTTATGAACAATACGAAGAGTCAAAAATAGATCTACGTGTCCGTGTCAAAATATGACATGTACAAAGTCCCGTGTCAGAGAAAAAATTTTCAAATCAACACGTATCACCAAATTGTTGGGATACGGCCTATACGTACCTAATTGTGGATACGACACTAGCCCCAAACACACAAGCACATGCCAAATTAATCTATAGGATCAATTGACACACACAACAATTGTCAATCTCGGAATTTCTCCAAAATTGACACAAAAAATACCATAACTTTCTCCATAGGCCTCCTATGAATACAAAACCAAATCCTTTGGGTAGCCTATGCATATGGGTTAATTTTCTATGGTTAAATCTCATATTTAAAACTTAATTTAAGGGAAAAAAACTGAATTGTACCTATTGGGAGATGGATTCCCAATGAAACCTCCAATTGAGATAAAATTGCCTCCAACTTGTAGATCATTGCTCCTCTTTGTAGATCCTTGCTTCCTCCTTCTAGATCCTTGCTTCTCAAGTCTCTAATGGTGATTTGGGAAGGAATTGAAATAAAATTTGGTAGAAAAATGAAATGGGAATCAAGGAATTTGGTAGTGGAAAATTCTAGATCTAGTTTTGGAATGAAAAGAGGAGAGAGAATTTCTCCCCTCTTTATTAATAGGCCGGTCCCTATTTTTCCTCCCTCAAGTTATCATGTAATGTCCATTATATCTCTTGGGTCCTCTCATGAAGAAATAATTAAGGAAAAAAGCTTCTAGTCTAATGATTTAATTAATTCAATCCATCTCCTTAACAATGGGCCTTCTAATTGGGCTAAATCTAACTAATTAATTCATGTTGGTCCATGGGTCCAAACTAAACTAGTTAGGTCCACTAACACAAATCCAAATTAAATAATTAACATCTAACAACCATTAAATAATAAAACAAATAATTATTTATCAAGCACAATGTTTAATAAATATGAAATTACTAAAATACCCTTTCCTAGAAAATGTGGTAGTGACAATAATCCCAATAGTCACCACCAGGCTGTGACGTCCCCTTGCCCGCCTCTCGGTCCATCTGTGGGGTACGTGCCTGTGACATCCCTTAACCCGCCCACTGGAAAGTGCCCTAGTCAGCCTGTTGAAAACTTCCCTGCTCAGCCTGCTGAGAGACCTCATCATCTTATTGAGCCGGGCTATCCATATGCCAAAATAGGATACTTTCTACGCGGACATGCTTCTCGTCGGCTAACTAAGCCTTGAGGATAATCCGGTAGAATATGTAATGGAGGGTTCGGTGGAGTCGAAAATGCTTGCACATTATCCAAAAATGATCTTACTGCTGTGCTCAACGAGTCTCTCACTGGATAATTTTCACATGCTATATTCAAATTTGAAAGATGAAATATTAAGTAGAATCCAATTAATTCATAATAAAAAAAAACTATGGAGACAAATTTTTTATCAATAAAATACGTACCTTCTCAATTATACGTTGATACCGTTCACGATAACTAGCATCATCAATGGTCCGATGTTAGAATCGCAACTCCTCATATCGGTAGGATCGATTACTGATACGAGGAGCTCTCCACCAAGATCTATAGGCTATATCACCTAATGCTACACCATTTAAACAACTATGAGCGTTTGATTTCATATAATTTTAAAAAAATTATTTTGTTCAACTTTTTAAATAACTTACCCTCATCTATAGAGTCCATTAGTTGAGACGATTGTACTGCGAGCTGTGTCTCCAATCTAGAATTCTACTGTGGAATTATTTCGCTTGCTCTTTTAGTTGCACTCCCTTTACTACTGTTTAAACATGGTGGCTCATCGGGAATCTTTTGTTTCAACCAGAATTGTCGCTTAACGCGATCAGCTGGATGATACATGATTTCACCGTCTAATATTAGGAAACAACTATGGACACTAAGATCATAGGCTGTTGTTTGTATTTCAGTAGAATTATGCTCAAGCCGGTACGGACAATATGTCACCTATTTTATGACAAAAAATTATAAGATAATGGTTATAATGGCTTTATAAAATAATAATACAGATAATTTACCTCGTTATACTTCAGTGTATCAAATTCGACCCGGTAAAAAGAGATAACCGTATGTTCACAGTGTACTGGATTTGCTGCATCCGCAGTCCACCGTAAAGTTGACGAAAAGACACCAACGTCGGTATTAATGCGGGAGACTGGCCAACAAATATGAAAGTGGTCGTAGGACCAAACCTAGAAAATACGACCATATGATATAAGTGCGTCTATTTTCAATGTAAATGAAATTAAGTAAAACATTTCATATGATATAAGTGCACATATTTTCATACCTCTATTAATGTCGCGCAACCACTTAGATTTACCTTCGTTGCATTCATGTCTTCAAATTGTACAAAATCTGTCATAGAACAATATAAATATGTCAACACTGACGCTCCCCAAGCGTGGCGCGTAGGTGCGGTCAGGTCTACCAAAAAAGGTAGAAAACGTAAATCAACTAAATCTGATGAGTCTGGAAACAATATTTTGCTTAATAAACCTAGCAAGTAGGCTCTGGTGCAAGCAATGACCTAAACAAATGATGAAAAAATTATATGCGTTAAATTTAATTAAAAATATACTACGTAAATAATAACATAAGTTACAAAAAAAAGCATACTTATCCGATCCTCATCAACTGAGATAACTTGATCACCAATACGATCTAGGTGCAAAAAGTTATGACGGAGCCACGTAAACGTCACCAGATTTTTACTATATTTATTACGTGGTGCCTCTGCACCTAGGTACTTCGTAATCACAGTGTCGACAAAAATTGATTTATCAAATATTATAGGTTCACCCGTAATAGGTAAATCTAAAATATTTGTCACATCTGCTAGAATAATACTCATCTATCTGAATTATAGCTGAAAGGTATTTCGTCCGGGCCACCAACGCTCAATTAAATTAAAGATTAAGTCTCTATCGTATTGCATAAAATGTATCTTGTCAACATAATAAAAGTCAAATATTTTTAACAGTGCCACATGGTGGTCGATCAACCTCCAATATCCAAGTCTACTATCGTGACGCCACGAGGCATGCTCTCAGCACCGTTCATCATTAGTATAGTCGTATTGCTATATATGAAAAACATAGACGATGTTATTAGTAGACATGTACAAAATATCATTCATATTGATTTACACAATTATATTTTATTGTACCTTCCCATAAAATACCAAACTAGATATATGTTTCGCATGTTGCTGGATTAGTAAATCCGTAGTAGGCCCTCCAGGAATACGTCCGTCGTTTTGGCTGCCCATCTGTACAATTATGGTTGTCAAAACACATATTTTGGCTGTCCGTCGGTTTACATATTACATAACTTAAATTCACTAAATAAACACTAGTATCCTAGCATTTAAAAAAATAAAAACTAACATAAAATTATTGCATATACAAATAAGAGTATAAATGAAGAAGAATAGAATAAAGACCTTCAACAATAAGAATTGTGTGTGCTCACAAAGACTGCTGTGTCCACTTACAAATGAGAGAAAATAAAGGCTGCTCGAATTGCTGCTATGTGCTCACAAGAAATGCTGTAAATGATCGTAGTGTACTCTGTTATTCTTCCTCCTTCTCTTCTTAGAGCTCCCACCTCCCACCAACTTCTTCTCTGTTGTGCATTACTCCTCTCCTCCCCCACGAGACATGTATTTTCTTCTTTTTTCTTTACTCTCTCATGTCTCTTTTTCTTTTTTCTTGTCAAGTCTTTTCTTTTTTTTTCCTGTCAAGTCTCTTGTCTCTCAGTATTTTTGTTGTGTAGTATTTCTTGTTTCTTCCTCGTTAAACCAAACCGAAGAACATTACCCAATTCCATGGTAAACCAAACAGAAACAATAGACAGTGGACATAAACCAAAACCAACTCCTGAACCAACATCAATCCATAGACCCAGATCAAATTTCAATCCCAAATAAAAATCAAACCAAACAAAATTTTAAATTTCAAACCCAAATAAAAATCAAACCAAACCAAAATTTAAATTTCAAACCCAAATAAAAATCAAACAAAAATTCAAAACTAAACTAAATAAAAAAAATCAAAATTCAAAACAAAACTAAATAGAAAAAAACTAAATAAAAAAAACTAAAACATAATTAATTAAAAAACTAATAAAACAAACCAAATCAAACCAAACCAAACTAAGCCACCCAACCGAACCGTGGGCCCCCACATCCAATTTCTGCCAACATAGTTGGTGTCTGATGTGTTTTTCACCAACACTGTTGGTTGACTCTGTCTATATTTCAAATTTTATCAAACTTGTTTCGTTTGTATTAATTTAATATAATTTTATTTTGGTACAGTAAATTTTCTGTAAAAATTAAAACTGTTAATTTCTTTCATGATATCAGAGTGAATTTTTCAACACTAGAGTTTATCGGACAAAATTCTACGTCGTGGTCGTCATCAAACAAGTTTCAAATTACCGTCGTTAGCCGATCAAAGACGACATCCCAGGTCAGCAAGAAGCGGGAGACCGCCGACAAAAGCAGATACTGGAAAGTCGAGTCGGTACAAGCACCGATATTAGGCAGCGATAGAAATATATGTGCCTATAAATGCAAGTAACGATTTCATCAGAAGGTGAAACAGGAGAAAGAGGTGAAAGACATCAAAGTAAGTAGGATTTTGAAGAATATAAATTGGCAGAATCTTTCCTGAGTGCAGAGGCGTTTGTGCTTTTTTAGAAAGATTGAACGCCTTTCTTTCTTTCTTTCTTTCTTTCTTTCTTTTCTTCCAAGAGGTTCTGTGCTCTTCTTTTCCTTTCTTTTTTTTATATATATTTTTTCTTTTTTTTTTATTTATAGTTAAAAAAAGAAAAAAGAAAAAAGAAAAAAGAAAAATAAAAAGACTTTATCGAAGCAATTCATAGATTTTCTTCCGAAATCTACTGATTTTTCGTTAACAGCTTCTCATGATTGGGCTGAGTGAGCTGCCTCGGTCCGGACCACTCTACGTGGTCGTCGACTTCTTGGTCATTTTGATGGATCTATCCCGAGGACTCCTGAACCCGCCGCTGATAATAAAACAGAGACTCGCAATACTATTTGTGTCCCTCGGGATATTTGGGAGATGTAAACCCCTAATTTTTAATTTTTAACTTTTAATTTTAGTATTTTTTTATTAAATTATTAGATTTCTTTTGGCTATTTTGTTGGTTAATTAGAAAATAACTTCTTTGATTTAATTACTTATATAAATACTTATTTAGAATCATTTTCAGGCTATTTTATAATTTCTTGAATTTTTTTAGAATTTTTGGATATTTAAAACCTAGAAAACTTAATTTTCTAGGACTTTTGAGATTTCATAGTTCCATATTTTTCTACCAAATATTTATTTTATGGTTAAAATGATTAAATATATTTTTTATAATTTATTTAGAATTTTTAGAATTTATTTGGATTTATATGTTTTAAAATAGGCTAGTAACTAATTTTTTAGGACTTTTAGAATTTACTGTATAATCCTAGGGTTAAAATGATTAAATATATTTTCTGCAATTTATTTAGAATTTTTAGAATTTATTTGGATTTATTTGGTTTAAAATAGGCTAATAACTAATTTTCTAGGACTTTTAGAATTACTGTATAATCCTATGACCTTAAAATAGGCCTAAGTATTTTTATAGCCATAAGTATTTTTATAGGATTTATAATAGTATTACACATTTTCTGAAATTTTTCTATAATTTTCTAATATTTTTACATATTTATTTGGAGTTAATTAGGTTAAAACTGCTTAATAAATAAATTTTTGGCTATTAAAATCTATTTAAATACCCAGTCAGCATACACAGTCAGCCCTAATCCTACCCGTCTAGCCACCCGTAAGCTGCTGCATATATATACAAGTAGAGGTGTTTAGGGTTTCTTATTTCTGCCGAATTTAAGAGAGAGAGAGAGAGGGAGAGAGAAGGGTTTGTGGAGGTTTTCATTTAGGGTCTACTTCAACTTCGAGAAGCCATATCTCATAGCTCCGGACTCCATATGTATTCCCGTTTCTTGCGTTAGAACCGTTTTGAGGTTAGCTTCCAGAATATATAATTTATTTTCAATAATTTTGTACAAAAAGTCTGTAAAATTCGTGGAGTATCGGTTGTCCGAAATCTAATATGTTTCGGTATTTTCGAGATTTCAGGAGATCTCGAACTCGGAGTCATGATTCGTTTAAAGTTTCAAAAGTCTGACATGATGAACCATGATATATATTTTTATCAGAATTAAATATGTTAGTTTACTATTATGAAAATTTTGTGCAAAGTAGACGTAACCAGAAAATTATCGAAAACTGTCATCTTTGTGCCATATTGGCCATAACCTTTTACAGACTTATAATTTTGTGAAACCGTCGATTCCAGCGTTCATGTAAAGATAAAATCAAAAGGATTCCACACACAAATCCAAAATTTTCGTTGGTTGACTTTTTAGTCAACGGAATGCCTTGATTTGCGTGCCACGAATCTCGAACTTGCAAACATGATTTATTTTTAGGTATAACTTATAATTTAGAATTTAATAATAAATATTGATTATAGAGACTAATTTGACTTATTTCTACATGTTATAAATAATAAATGGTTTATGTGACATAGATGATAGTTAGATTAATCCTACATTCCTAGTTAGTAGTGGTTGTTTGTAATTTTATTTGTATATACTATTTAGTTGTATATTTTTTTGGACTTGGTATATATTCATGATGGTCATAGATTGTTGGTTCATGGATAGATCTTGGTTAAACTTTGGGATCGCAACTCAGCATGGACATAACAGGCAAGTATACCTTGCCATGATGACTGTTTATTTATATTTTGTACATCATGTTGCATTTATGTTACTTATTTATTTAGTTATTTTCTATAAACTGCGCGTCCAAGATACACTTGGGTGCAACGGCGGATTGCGTCATCTTTATTTATTCATTATGCATGTTGACCTAGAGTTATGTGACCACCCTATATATTTGTGAGATATTTTCATATTTCCATGACCTTGACACGTACTTTGTACATATACGGATGTGTGATACGCGTGAGAAGGCACGGATCATCGTATCCGGGTTGCTCCCGATACGTAAGGGACGTATGTCGACCTAGTCATATTTAGTGTCTAGGTGCATTCGTTGACTTAGTAGTGAGAAACTTGACGTGTCGTGTCATGGATACGATTCGGACAGTCGTTTGGGTGAGGAGGATATACACAAGTCATTTTGGCTACTTACACATTCCCTTTGTAACTCGTACGCTCCGTCGGAGATGCATGGTCAGATGACCCTTATATTATTTACAGGCGGCCTCTGACGATCGAAAGACGTTATGCTTTGTAGGCTACTGATTTCCTGAGAAAATTATGCCAATCTCATTTTTAGCCAGACAGCCCATTCGTGCAAAGGTTATCATCAATTGCATTCACGTAGCATTGGTTAGTTTACCTAGTACATATATTTATATTCAATTTATGATTGGCATACTTATATGTATCTTGTTACGTCCATTTGAGGACATGATACCTTTCCAAGTGTAGACAATCATGACTATTTGTAGGAGCACGGATCAGGACTTGCTACTTCTTTCTCTTTTAAGGTCTTTCCATTCAAGCCTATTTGATTATTTAGTGGATGTACTCATTATCTTTATTTTATTTTGTTATAGAGGTCGGACTCTATACTTGCTCCAGTCTGGTAGTGGATTTGTCTCCACCTGGATGTTAGTTTCTTTTCATAGATCATTTGATGTAAACCCCCTAATTTTTCAAGAATTTTAAAATTTTGGATTTTCACAATTTTCTGGAATTTTCTGGAATTTTTTCCTAATTAAATTCAGGGTTTTAATTATTAAATGATTTTTAAATGATAATAAATAATATTAAAATATTATAAAAATAATATTTTATGGTGTAAATTGAAAAACTGGACTTAGGGTAATTTTTCTGGAATTTATTGGGCCCCGAGCCTATTTTTAAACACCTAAAAAGTATTTTTTAAACCCTAAGTTAAACCAAGCCAAACCAAACCAAACCAACCCAACCCAAACCCATTAGTTGCAGGTCGGATCCGGGTCCAACCCGCGACCCGAACCCCCAAGAGCCCAACCCGTTTTCGCCTAGCGGGTCGGGCGGGTCTGCCAGACCCGAACCCGCCGCCCGACCCGACCCGGGGACCCCTCTCCTCCACCACGCCCTGTGCCCGCTTTCCCCGCCGCACCCTCCGGTACGTCGCCGGAGACCCGCCCGCACCTCACTCTACGACCCCACAACCCCACGACCCCCCGCGGCTCCGCCTTTTCCGCCACGACCCAGCGCCCGACCTCCGCCGCTCCGCCCTATTTAAACTCCTCCGCAGACCTCTCCGCCACCACCACGAACCCCCCCCCCCCCGACGACGAACCTGCTCCGCCGACGACCCTGCTCCGCCGACGACCCTGCTCTGCTGCCGGCCTCTTCCTCCTCCTCCTCCTTCTTCCCCGCCCTCTCAGCGCGGCTCCGGCCTCTCCCACTTCCTCCTCCTTCTTCTCCACAGCGCCGCCCCGAGCCCGCCTCCAGCCGCCGTGCCGCTCATCGCCGCCTCCCAGCGCGCCGCCGCCCCCGGCCGGGCCTTCCCCCGCTGCCCCCAGCCTCCCTCCGGCCAGCCTCCGGCCGCCGCGGCTCCGCCAGACCCAAACCCTAACCCTAGGCGACTCGAGACGCGGACAAGTGTCGGACACGACAAAAACCCGGTTTTCGAACCCTGTTCAGGTACGCGTATCTTCCTGCTCGTTTACCCGTTTTTGATTCCGTCAGTTGCGTCGCGTAGCCTATGTGACCCTCTCGGTTCCCGTGCAACCCGCTCGGGGCATCGCGTCCTGTGGCGATCGCGAACCGCGATCCAAAAACAGGAAAAACAACGCCCTGATTCACCCCGGAACTGGGTACGCCCCGCCAAACGGGAAGACTTGGTCGTGCACGGTGTTCACAGATACGTGCGCACCGTCGATACGGACGTGCGGTATTTCGCAGAAGCTGATTCGGATGTGCGTGCACACCGAAATCAACGCGTATCCGGGGACACCGCCCCGTATCCGTCCTTTCTGAATCTCGCTGTAACTTTGTGTACACACGTTGGATCGAGACGAAACTTACGCCATCGGACTCGTAGCAATACGATGGTCCTGTGAGCCAAGTTTGGTTCGATTCTGAGAACGTTGACGAAATCGCGTGTCGTGGCCCCATAGGCTCCACCCGACGGACGATTTTGTGAACGGCTCATCGGAATCCAATTCTGGAAGTTCCGTTGGGTTCGTATCATCGTTCCTGACATGTTGACACTAAGTTGGACAGATTTGGAGACCTTTGTCCCTGACACATTTTTTGGTGCAAAGCGGGCCCACATGTGGACCCCATTTTTATCCGAAATTACCGTTTTTGCCCTTGTCTCCAAATTGGACTCAAGGACAGGCGTTTCTAGCTGATTGATATTTTCTGGATCTGATGGTGATATTTATTTCAGCAACCGGAGTACCGCCTGCAAATCTAGCTGAAGTCAGAATCATAATTGGAGCCAGAACCACATGCAAGTGTACCTTGCCAAACTTGCAGTTTTTGCTATTTATTCCTTTGAATATATACATTATAACTGTTGTACTTGCTCAACCCTAGGGCCGTGTGACGTGCTTAGCGTCCGATTATAGTCGGGTGCCAACAACGTACGCGGGGTTGTGTAACGTCACCTAGAGATGGGTATCGTGACATTTATATTCTCGTACTTGCATTATCAAGTACATTATACCCTGGACACTTGACACTATTCATGAGACGGAAAATTCTTGAGATATTCATGGTGATTCTGTGTAGGATACATATTCATGACATTACAGTTTACTTGCTTAGAAACTATTCTGACTTACTGCATTAGTTGATCTTGCGTGACTGGACCTGAGACATTATGGAACTGTGACGTGAGATTACATGGGGTGGGGAGGGTATTACCATATCAAGGCTGATTATAATATAAATAATGTTATCTGGAGGTGTCTTAGTCTCTGATACAGAGCTTTGGTACCTTACTGGCCCTTCGAGAAAATACTGCTATGGTTTCTTCGACACTGATCCTGTAGTAGTCTCAGCCTGAGTATGACTAAAACTCTCACTTGCATATCACTTAGCTGGTTTATTTATTTACCCTATTGTTCCTTATTTCTGTACTGCATTTATTTTGGCTTGTATTATCTGTACCTTGTTATGTCCCCTGAGGACCTGGAATGGACTATGTCCCCAGGTATAGCCGAAGAGATCTACCCCGAGGTGTACGGAACATGAGCACTTCTCGGAACAGAACAGAAACCTGAGGACGAGATCGTGGCAGAAGACTTCCCCTGAGTACCGGCTCCATATACTCAGTATTTTTATTTCCAGTTGATTTATTTCCTGTCTATTTGCATTCGATGTACCAGACATATTCTCGGATTGTTCCCCTAGACACTTATTTGAGATTTGCTTATTTATTCTATTGCATTATTTCTGGCATTTACTCTGTGATTATCTATTGTGGATGAGATTAGAATAACCTGGGACTTGCAATAATTGTTTTATTTCTTGTTAGACTACAGCTTAAGCATGCCCTGATGGATCCATTAAATTGGGTTGTCCATCGGTGCGTGCTGCTAGCTATTGCCACGTGTCCAGTCCCTCGGTATTTTGGGACTGGGGCGTGACATATTTTTTTGTTGGCCCATGCAGGTCTACGACTAAATTGTTCGGTTTCAACTTAGGGACCGAACAGGCCTGCAATAAAATAGGATAAGTTCTAGGATCTCATCCACTTGCTTGAATCGTTCTTGATATCTATTCGAATTAATTTATTGACTTGCATCCTGCCTTGATTCCTGTGCTCCTCTTATTGTTTATTTTGGATGCAGGGAAATGGACCCACAAGAGTGCAACGAGACTCCCGCCGGAACACCACAAGCTACAGGTGTCACCTATGACGACGAAGTGACACCAGTCGGCAGATTTCCATCAACTCAACAGAGCCAGCAGTCAGGTCAACCTACCTCCAGATTTCGGCGTGATGACATCCCACCTCCGCAGCAGTTCCTTCCACCAGCGCCTGTATTCCCACAAGGACAGCCGATTGACGGGCAACATATATTCCAAATGATCTAAGCGATGATGCAAGCCCAACAACAAATCCAACACGAGGCTCAGCGTCGCGAGGCTGATTACTTGAGGAGCAGCATCGTAACTACACTGGAGCAGGCCAACCTACCAGCTCGACGGCCTTCGACGGGCTCTATCACTGACTTCCGCCAACTGAAGCCCCGCACTTTTTCTGGCAAGGAGGAGTCCACAAAAGTTCATGAGTGGCTCACCAACATACAACATCAACTGGAAGCAGCAGAGCTACCACGGGAACGTTGGATGATTGCCGTCAGAATACAATTGACGGGCAATGCTCATCACTGGTGGCTATCCGAAGAGAGACGACTCGGACCAGACCGAGTCACTTGGGAGGAGTTCTCCAGACTCTTCCAGAAGATATCCATTCCGGCTATCGCACGATCAGAACTTCGGAACAAGTTCAATCGCCTCACTCAGGATGCTATGACGGTGGAAGAATACAACGCAGAATTCATTCGTCTGAGCCGCTTCGCCCCAACCCTGATCCCGACAGAGGAAGAGAAGGCCGAGAAATTCTTCGACGGACTGAACTTCGAGCTACAGAGACTGATCGGATCCGTCGCACCTACCTCTTACTCAGACGTCCTTGCTGCAGCCCGACGCATGGAACGCGTCACCAGGAGAGAGTCTCGCCTAAAGCGGCCTTCCACATCCGCACCAACCAGAGCAGCACAAGAGGAGTCTACAAAGTGTCAACAAATAAACCCACCACCAAGAGCAGCACCAAGGGCCTCATTCCTTCCTACTTGTTACTACTGCAGCAAGATAGGCCATGTCGAGAAGGAGTGTAGACGTAAATTCGGAGTATGCTTAGGCTGTGGATCCAGACAGCATGCAGTGAGAGACTGCCCTGAGCGTAGAGAAAGAGCACCAAGGGCGAACCAGCAAGCTCAACCAGCGCCTCAAGAAGCACCCTACCAGCCAGTCCAGCAACAGCAGAGGACACCACCTCAAGGATGCGAACAAGCTTACGCGATGACTTTGGAGGACGCACAGACTCGTGGAGTAGCTAATGCGCGTAAGTGATTCGTAGTTATCCGTTTCTAGTCTTATTTTAGCTCGTGCCCGTTGGTTCGTGACCTCAGCCCCAACCTAGTAATTTGCAACTTGTTAATAAATAACCTAGTTTTCTAAAAATTTGTAGTTCTTTTGCTTTAGCTCTGGAAAGTGCATAACTTTCATTCTTAGGGAAACGGTATTTCCCTAAGTATCTTGTGATGTGTTTCGAACGATACTTGCAACCGTGTCATCTCTGTTGACCGGTTATTCTTTGATTGTGAGGACGCAATCCTCTTAAGGGGGGTAGATTGTAAACCCCCTGATTTTACAAGAATTTTTAAATTTAGATTTTCACAATTTTCTGGAATTTTCTGGGATTTTTCCCTAATTAAATTCAGAGTTTTAATTATTAAATGATTTTTAAATGATAATAAATAATATTAAAATATTATGAAAATAATATTTTATGGTGTAAATTGAAAAACTGGACTTAGGGTAATTTTTCTGGAATTTATTGGGCCCCGAGCCTATTTTTAAACACCTAAAAAGTATTTTTTAAACCCTAAGTTAAACCAAGCCAAGCCAAACCAAACCAAACCAAACCAACCCAACCCAAACACATTAGCTGCGGGTCGGATCCGGGTCCAACCCGCGACCCGAACCTGCAAGAGCACAACCCGTTTTCGCCTAGCGGGTCGGGCCGGTCTGCCAGACCCGAACCGGCCGCCCGACCCGACCCGGGGACCCCTCTCCTCCCCCACGCCCTGTGCCCGCTTTTCCCGCCGCACCCTCCGGCACGTCGCCGGAGACCCGCCCGTGCCTCACTCCACGACCCCACGACCCCACGCGGCTCCGCCTTCTCAGCCACGACCCAGCGCCCGACCCCCGCCGCTCCGCCCAACTTTAACTCCTCCGCAGACCTCTCCGCCACCACCACGAACTCCCCCCGCCGACGAACCTGCTCCGCCGCCGACCTTGCTCCGTCGACGACCCCGCTCTGCCGCCGACCTCTTCCTCCTCCTCCTCCTTCTTCCCCGCCCTCTCAGCGCGGCTCCGGCCTCTCCCTCTTCCTCCTCATTCTTCTCCACAGCACCGCCCCGAGCCCGCCTCCGGCCGCCGTGCCGCTCAGCGCCGCCTCCCAGCGCGGTGCCGCCCCCGGCCGAGCCTTCCTCCGCTGCCCCCAGCCTCCCTCCGGCCAGCCTCCGGCCGCCGCGGCTCCGCCAGACCCAAACCCTAACCCTAGGCGACTCGAGACGCGGACACGTGTCGGACACGACGAAAACCCGGTTTTCGAACCCTGTTCAGGTACGCGTATCTCCCTGCTCGTTTACCCATTTTCGATTCCGTCAGTTGCGTCGCGTAGCCTGCGTGACACTCTCGGTGCCCGTGCAACCCGCTCGGGACATCGCGTCCTGTGGCGATCGCGAACCGCGATCCAAAAACAGAAAAAACAATGCCCTGATTCACCCCGGAACTGGGTACGCCCCGCCAAACGGGAAGACTTGGTCGCGTGCGGTCTTCACAGATACGTGCGCGCCGTTGATACGGACGTGCAAGATTTTGCAGAAGCTGATTCGGATGTGCGTGCACACCGGAATCAACGCGTATCCGCGGACACCGTCCCGTATCTGTCCTTTCTGAATCTCGCTGTAACTTTGTGTACACACGTCGGATCGAGACGAAACTTATGCCATCGGACTCATAGCAATACGATGGTCCTGTGAGCCATGTTTGGTTCGATTCTGAGAACGTTGACGAAATCGCGTGTAGTGGCCCCACAAGCTCCTCCCGACGGGCGATTTTGTGAACGGCTCATCGGAATCCAATTCTGGAAGTTCCGTTGGGTTCGTATCATCGTTCCTGACATGTTGACACTAAGTTGGACAGATTTGGAGACCTTTGTCCCTGACATATTTTTCGGTGCAAAGCGGGCCCACATGTGGACCCCGTTTTGATCCGAAATTGCCATTTTTGTCCTTGTCTCCAAATTGGACTCAAGGACAGGCGTTTCTAGCTGATTGATATTTTCTGGATCTGATGGTGATATTTGTTTCAGTAAACGGAGTACCGCCTACAAATCCAGCTGAAGTCAGAATCACAATTGGAGCCAGAACCACAGGCAAGTGTACCTTGCCAAACTTGCAGTTTTTGCTATTTATTCCTTTGAATATACACATCATAACTATTGTACTTGCTCAACCCTAGGGCCGTGTGACATGCTTAGCGTCCGATTATAGTGGGGTGCCAACACCGTACGCGGGGTTGTGTAACGTCACCTAGAGATGGGTATCGTGACATTTATATTCTCGCACTTGCATTATCAAGTACATTATACCCTGGACACTTGACACTATTCATGAGACGGAATCTTCCTGAGATATTCATGGTGATTCTGTGTAGGATACATATTCATGACATTACAGTTTACTTGCTTAGAAACTATTTGACTTACTGCATTAGTTTATCTTGCGTGACTGGACCTGAGACATTATGGAACTGTGACGTGAGATTACATGGGGTGGGGAGAGTATTACCATATCAAGGCTGATTATAATATAAATAATGTTATCTGGAGGTGTCTTAGTCTATGATACAGAGCTTTGGTACCTTACTGGCCCTTCGAGAAAATACTGCTATGGTTTCTTCGACACTGATCCTGTAGTAGTCTCAGCCTGAGTATGACTAAAACTCTCACTTGCATATCACTTAGCTGGTTTATTTATTTACCCTATTGTTCCTTATTTTTGCACTGCATTTATTTTGGCTTGTATTATCTGTACCTTGTTATGTCCCCTGAGGACCTGGAATGGACTATGTCCCCAGGTATAGCCGAAGAGATCTACCCCGAGGTGTACGGAACAGGAGCACTTCTCGGAACAGAACAGAAACCTGAGGACGAGATCGTGGCAGAAGACTTCTCCTGAGTACCGGCTCCATATACTCAGTATTTCTATTTCCAGTTGATTTATTTCCTGTCTATTTGCATTCGATGTACCAGACATATTCTCGGATTATTCCCCGAGACACTTATTTAAGATTTGCTTATTTATTCTATTGCATTATTTCTGGCATTTACTCTGTGATTATCTGTTGTGGATGAGATTAGAATAACCTGAGACTTGCAATAATTATTCTATTTCTTGTTAGACTACAGCTTAAGCATGCCCTGATGGATCAATTAAATTGGGTTGTCCATCGGTGCGTGCTGCTGGCCATTGCCACGTATCCAGTCCCTCGATATTTTGGGACTGGGGCGTGACATAGTTTTTTTGGTGGCCCATGCAGGTCTACGACTAAACTATTCGGTTTCAACTTAGGGACCAAACAGGCCTGCAATAAAATAGGATAAGTTCTAGGATCTTATCCACTTGCTTGAATCGTTCTTGATATCTATTCGAATTAATTTATTGACTTGCATCCTGCCTTGATTCCTGTGCTCCTCTTATTGTTTATTTTGGATGCAGGGAAATGGACCCACAAGAGTACAACGAGACTCCCGCCAGAATACCACAAGCTACAGGTGTCACTTATGACGACGAAGTGACACCAGTCGGAGGAGTTCCATCAACTCAACAGAGCCAGCAGGCAGGTCAACCTACCTCCAGATTTCGGCGTGATGATATCCCACCTCCGCCGTAGTTCGTTCCACCAGCGCCCATATTCCCACAAGGACAGCCGATTGACGGGCAACAAATATTCCAAATGATCTACGCGATGATGCAAGCCCAACAACAAATCCAACACGAGGCTCAGCGTCGCGAGGCTGATTACTTGAGGAGCAGCATCGTAACTACACTGGAGCAGGCCAACCTACTAGCTCGACGGCCTTCGACGGGCTCTATCACTGACTTTCGCCAACTGAAGCCCTATACTTTTTCTGGCAAGGAGGAGCCCACAGAAGTTCATGAGTGGCTCACCAACATACAACATCAACTGGAAGCAGCAGAGCTACCATGGGAATGTTGGATGATTGCCTTCAGAATGCAATTGACGGACAATGCTCATCACTGGTGGCTATCCGAAGAGAGACGACTCGGACCAGACCGAGTCACTTGGGAGGAGTTCTCCAGACTCTTCCAGAAAATATACATTCCGACTATCGCACGATCAGAACTTCGGGACAAGTTCAATCGCCTCACTCAGGATGCTATGACGGTGGAAGAATACAACGCAGAATTCATTCGTCTGAGCCGCTTCGCCCCAACCCTGATCCCGACAGAGGAAGAGAAGGCCGAGAAATTCTTCGACGGACTGAACTTCGAGCTACAGAGACTGATCGGATCCGTCGTACCTACCTCTTACTCAAACGTCCTTGCTGCAGCCCGACGCATGGAACGCGTCACCAGGAGAGAGTCTCGCCTAAAGCGGCCTTCCATATCCGCACCAACCAGAGCAGCACAAGAGGAGTCTGCAAAGCGTCAACAAATAAACCCACCACCAAGAGCAGCACCAAGAGCCTCATTCCTTCCTACTTGTTACTACTGCGGCAAGATAGGCCATGTCGAGAAGGAGTGTAGACGTAAATTCGGAGTATGCTTAGGCTACGGATCCAGACAGCATGCAGTGAGAGACTGCCCTGAGCGTAGAGAAAGAGCACCAAGGGCGAACCAGCAAGCTCCACCAGCGCCTCAAGCAGCACCCTACCAGCCAGCCCAGCAACAGCAGAGGGCACCACCTCAAGGACGCGGACAAGCTTACGCGATGACTTTGGAGGACGCGCAGACTCGTGGAGTAGCTAATGCGCGTAAGTGATTCGTAGTTATCCGTTTCTAGTCTTGTTTTAGCTTGTGCCCGTTGGTTCGTGACCTCAGCCCCAACCTAGTAATTTGCAACTTGTTAATAAATAACCTAGTTTTCCAAAAATTTGTAGTTCTTTTGCTTTAGCTCTGGAAAGTGCATAACTTTCATTCTTAGGAAAACGGTATTTCCCTAAGTATCTTGTGATGTGTTTCGAACGATACTTGCAACCGTGTCATCTCTGCTGACCGGTTATTCTTTGATTGTGAGGACGTAATCCTCTTAAGGGGGGTAGATTGTAAACCCCCTGATTTTTCAAAAATTTTTAAATTTGGATTTTCACAATTTTCTGGAATTTTCTGAGATTTTTCCCTAATTAAATTCAGGGTTTTATTTATTAAATAATTTTTAAATGATAATAAATAATATTAAAATATTATAAAAATAATATTTTATGGTGTAAATTGAAAAACTGGACTTAGGGTAATTTTTCTGGAATTTATTGGGCCCCGAGCCTATTTTTAAACACCTAAAAAGTATTTTTTAAACCCTAAGTTAAACCAAGCCAAACCAAACCAAACCAAACCAAACCAACCCAAACCCATTAGCTGCGGGTCGGATCCGGGTCTAACCTGCGACCCGAACCCGCAAGAGCCCAACCCGTTTTCGCTTAGCGGGTCGGGCGGGTCTGCCAGACCCGAACCCGCCGCCCGACCCGACCCGGGGACCCCTCTCCTCCCCCACGCCCTGTGCCCGCTTTCCACGTCGCACCCTCCGGCACGTCGCCGGAGACCCGCCCGCGCCTCACTCCACGACCCCACGACCCCCCGCGGCTCCGCCTTCTCCACCACGACCCAGCGCCCGACCCCCGCCGCTCCGCCCTATTTAAACTCCTCCGCAGACCTCTCCGCCACAACCATGAACCCCCCCCCCCCGCCGACGAACCTGCTCCGCCGACGACCCTGCTCCGCCGACGACCCCGCTCTGCCGCCGGCCTCTTCCGCCTCCTCCTCCTTCCCCGCCCGCTCAGCGCGGCTCCGGCCTCTCCCTCTTCCTCCTCCTTCTTCTCCACAGCGCCGCCCCGAGCCCGCCTCCGGTCGCCGTGCCGCTCAGCGCCGCCTCCCAACGCGCCGCCGCCCCCGGCCGAGCCTTTTCCCGCTGCACCCAGCCTCCCTACGGCCGCCGCGGCTTCGACCCAAACCCTAACCCTAGGCGACTCGAGACGCGAACACGTGTCGGACACGACGAAAACTCGGTTTTCGAACCCTGTTCAGGTACGCGTATCTCCCTGCTCGTTTACCCGTTTTCGATTCAGTCAGTTGCGTCGCGTAGCCTGCGTGACCCTCTCGGTGCCCGTGCAACCCGCTCGGGGCATCGCGTCCTGTGGCGATCGCAAACCGCGATCCAAAAACAGGAAAAATAATGCCCTGATTTACCCCGGAACTGGGTACGCCCCGCCAAACGAGAAGACTTGGTCGTGCACGGTCTTTACAGATACGTGCGCGCCGTCGATACGGACGTGCAGGATTTCGCAAAAGCTGATTCGGATGTGCGTGCACACCGGAATCAACGCGTATCCGCGGACACCGCCCCGTATCTGTCCTATCTGAATCTCGCTGTAACTTTGTGTACACACGTTGGATCGAGACAAAACTTGCGGCATCAGACTCGTAGCAATACGATGGTCCTGTGAGCCAAGTTTGGTTCGATTCTGAGAACGTTGACGAAATCGCGTGTCGTGGCCCCACAGGCTCCACCCGACGGGCGATTTTGTGAATGGCGCATGAAATCCAATTCTGGAAGTTCCGTTGGGTTCGTATCATCGTTCCTGACATGTTGACACTAAGTTGGACAGATTTGGAGACCTTTGTCCCTGATACATTTTTCGGTGCAAAGCGGGCCACATGTGGACCCCGTTTTGACCCAAAATTGTCGTTTTTGCCCTTGTCTCCAAATTGGACTCAAGGACAGGCATTTCTAGCTGATTGATATTTTCTGGATCTGATGGTAATATTTGTTTCAGCAACCGGAGTACCACCTGCAAATCCAGCTGAAGTCAGAATCACAATTGGAGCCAGAACCACAAGCAAGTGTACCTTGCCAAACTTGCAGTTTTTGCTATTTATTCCTTTGAATATATACATTATAACTGTTGTACTTGCTCAACCCTAGGGCCGTGTGACGTGCTTAGCGTCTGATTATAGTCGGGTGCCAACATCGTACGCGGGGTTGTGTAACGTCACCTAGAGATGGGTATCGTGACATTTATATTCTCGTACTTGCATTATCAAGTACATTATACCCAGAACACTTGACACTATTCATGAGACAGAATCTTCCTGAGATATTCATGGTAATTCTGTGTAGGATACATATTCATGACATTACAGTTTACTTGCTTAGAAACTATTCTGACTTACTGCATTAGTTGATCTTGCGTGACTGGACCTGAGACATTATGGAGCTATGACGTGAGATTACATGGGATAGGAAGAGTATTACCATATCAAGGCTGATTATAATATAAATAATATTATCTGGAGGTGTCTTAGTCTCTGATACAGAGCTTTGGTACCTTACTGGCCCTTCCAGAAAATACTGCTATGGTTTCTTCGACACTGATCCTGTAGTAGTCTCAGCCTGAGTATGACTAAAACTCTCACTTGCATATCACTTAGCTGGTTTATTTATTTACCCTATTGTTCCTTATTTTTACACTATATTTATTTTGGCTTGTATTATCTGTACCTTGTTATGTCCCCTGAGGACCTGGAATGGACTATGTCCCCAAGTATAGCCGAAGAGATCTACCCCGAGGTGTACGGAACATGAGCACTTCTCGGAACAGAATAGGAACCTGAGGACGAGATCGTGGCAGAAGACTTCTCTTGAGTATCGGCTCCATATACTCAGTATTTCTATTTCCAGTTGATTTATTTCCTGTCTATTTGCATTCGATGTACCAGACATATTCTCGGATTGTTCCCCGAGACACTTATTTGAGATTTGCTTATTTATTCTATTGCATTATTTCTGGCATTTACTCTGTGATTATCTGTTGTGGATGAGATTAGAATAACCTGGGACTTGCAATAATTGTTCTATTTCTTGTTAGACTACAGCTTAAGCATGCCCTGATGGATCCATTAAATTGGGTTGTCCATCGGTGCGTGCTGCTGGCCATTGCCACGTGTCCAGTCCCTCGGTATTTTGGGACTGGGGCGTGACATTTGATATACTTGGTTATTTATTTCTATTTGGTTTTGGGATGAAATTTAGTTGTACCTGTGACTTATATATGTACCACTTGTGAATTATCATTCATAATACATCGTACGTATGTGTTATGGTTTCCATATATTGGAGTTGTCATATACATACGACTGACATGCTTACATATTCCTAGTCCTACGTATTTTAGGACTGGGGTGTCACATATTTTTGTGGTGGTCCATGCAGGTCGAGAATATATTGTTTCGGTTACGTTTATGTACCGAGCAAGCCTGCATATAGGATTAGAGTATAGGATCTCATTCACTTGCTTGACCAACTTTTTTGATTTTATTCTCGATTATTTGAACTCAAGCATCTTCTTTGGCCTTCGAAATTATATTCTATTCCCTCAACCTCACTATCATGGTTCCTTACCTCTCTCTATCCCTAAGGGATGAACGTACTTTCTTGATTATTTTGTGTATTTAATTATCTGCCAAAATAGAAGCCTATATTGTGAGAAGGTCTCGGAAGTTGACTAGGATGGCATACCTCCTAAGAAACAAACTCGAATATTGACCACTTTGAATGCTTAGTATAAAAAAAAATGAACCTTTAGCATTGAGCACTTGTAAGTTGATTGACCTTTACCCTTGCTATGTATATGCATGACTTGAGAGTAGTATGGATACTACTAGGTTTAGTTAAAAATTTGACCAAATTGTTTGACCCTAGTATTGAGGAACCAATATAAATTTAAGGTTGGGTATTAGGACTAAATATAACTTCCATAGTTAGATAACATAAGGGAATTATAAATTTAGACTCATGCCTTGATAGTTAGTAGAATGGTATCTTAGGAAACCAACATGAAGAGACATATATCTTCAGCCTAGCAGATCGCCTGGAGGCCACATGTTTTACATTTATAAGTTTTAGTTAGTCATCGACTAAGCTATGTCCTTTCTCTTGCATTACTTATCATAGATCCCTTGGCATTTCTTTGGTTCATCCAACCTCGCAATGATTTAAGTCTATTCCCGAATCGTGCCAACCTAGGAAACTATAATATTCTAGTTAAACACCTCATCTAAGGAAACTATGTGATCATCTGACTATCTATGAGTTACTTATCATTTTCCTCAAAGGTAGATCCATTGTCATTAGTCTATAATTATTGAACCTAGAAATTGATTGGAATCTTTTTCTTGATCATTCCTATGACTCGGAAGCTAGCATACTACCTTCTCTTACAACAATGTTATGATCAAAAGTCTTTATTTATTTTTACATCTTCCATAACCTTAGTTTTGATGCTTGTTATTTTGTGCGATGACCCTTACTATGTATAGGCATGACTTGAGAGTAGTATGGATACTACTAGGTTTAGTTATAAATTTGACTAAATTATTTGACCCTAGTATTGAAGAACCAATATAAATTTAAGGTTGCATATTAGCGCTAAAGCTAACTTCCATAGTGAGATAATATAAGGGAATTATAAATTTAGATTCATACCCTGATAGTTAGTGTCACACCCCGATCTCCCGCAGGCAAATCGGCCGTTCCCGCTAGGTGGGAATCACCCTCGCCAGCGCTCCCACGGAATGATCGCATTGACCCATCTGGGCGTGATACCGCACGAGCATGATCTACGCCCGTGCAAGGCCATGGTTCATTGGCTGGCGGCAAGAGTTCTAAGCCACAGAGTCGCACAGATTGTCCGAGTGCAGCGGAGCCAAAAACGCATAGCGATTTGATAACAGGTTCACTGAGTTGACAATATAGCAGAAGCATTGAAACATAAGTTGAAGTAAAGCAAGCTCTTTTATTGATATAAACATGTGTTACAGGCGACATATAGCCGAGATTACAAGTCGCTCAAGCCTCTCTCTCTGAAACAGTAAAAGCGTGTCAAGTGGCTACAATTGTGGAATGATAGTACTGGCAATGATCAGGCGATGTTCGGGCGATGTTCAGGCGATATTCAGGTGATGTTCAGGCTATGTTCCAATATTATGTCTTATATATGTGCTTCTGTTCCGGACGCACCATTGCAAGGCTTCAGAGGGAACTCCTGGCCTTAGCACGTACGAAGGAGGCATACGCACCGAACGAGGTTCTCCCGCACCCTGCACACAAACTGGTGGATTATCAGTACATTGAATGCACTGGTGGGAAAGCTACTCGCCCGCTCGATAAATCCAAATACGTAATATAAGTTTCGTGCACCAACTATTAAGTTGTCTTTCTAGTTTGCCTTAGGATCAATTTCATGCAAACATCGAATAGCCTAACGTGTCGGGCAGTGCGCCGGGCAACATGAGAGAAAATACTGCGAAACTTACCAACTTACCATCTCCTTCCTTGTTCAAGGCAAACATTAAGGCAAATATTGTTAATTCAAGCACGGGCAAGTATAAACATTCAGGGGCATAGCATATGCAAACACGAGGGTCGTTGAACGGGACAATATTCGGTGTGCTCAGTTGTTCTTTGATGCGATGCAATGACTCGCACGCGGATAGCCGCTAAGCGAGGATGACTTATCTATATGAACATGAGTCGCTGGCATAGCCATAAAGGACTAATCCCAGACGAGAATGGAACGCAACGAGAGCACACGATGCGATATGAACCATTTTGCCCGTACACGATAGATTGCACATGTTGTCCAAGGCCAAGATGGAATGCAACCAAGTACACGATATGTTGCAAACCATCTCGCCAACACACGATAGACTACACATGATATGGTCCTAGGCCAAGTGGAATGCAACCAAGTACACGATATGCTGCAAACCACTCGCCTGCACACGATGGACCACACTTAAAGTTTCATCCGGATCGGAGCGGCCCGAGTGCCCCGGTGACCGTCCGTGGAACTATGCCTCATTTCCGAGTTGTCCGCGACATGCAAGTCATGGTCAATCCAATTTCAGGCAACACGAGTACGTGATTTATTTGACCAATTTCAGGCAATACGAGTACACAATATATTTGACCAATTTCAGGCAATACGAGTACACGATATACTTGAACCATGATTCTACGTTCAGTGAGTGACTTGCCTTGATGCATTCCCCTGGTTCGGGGCTGCCTGGTGACCTAACGGTCCCGGATACTTGCAGGTTCAATCATGCATGGAACGACTACTTAGTAGTCTTCCGGGGTTTGGATGAAAACAAGGCAACATTCGAGCAGACAAGCATGCGTTTCTAAGGAACATAAGTAAACATGTTTGCTCGGACCCGAAGGTAAGCCGAGAGATGAAACCGTTAGGGGACCTAGCATGCGAGGGTCCGAATATGAGCAGTATTTCAATTTCCATGTTCTATCATAGGCAATACAAGTTGGGATTATTCCCTTAGCTAGGTGCGTTGGATTTAATAGCATGCAGGGGGTGAATCACCTAGCGACTAACATGAACATTCCAGATTTTATGTGTGCTGGCTAAGCAAAGACAAGTTCACCGTAGTCACCCACCTTAGCGATGATTCTCCTCGGTAGAGCGATACGCCTGAGCGAGCCTCTGAAAGCCTAAGCTGAATTCCTGTAGGGGCAAGTCTGGATATCCTTTGCTTCTTGTTTGAGACAAAGTGGGTCGGGACAACTGCACTATTACCGTTTGAAACGGCAGTCCGCTTGAGCGGAATGGGGTGTTACATCCTACCCAACTTAGAAAAAGTCTCGTCCTCGAGACTTACTAAGGACAAGCAGTGATCTAGGGTTGAGGCAATCCTAGACAAGTCATTGTACTTGTTCATTTGGATATTCACTTGCACAAGCATCAAAATTAGCATATCGCTTAGACTGGATCGTATGCACTTTTGAAGGGCCCCCCTAGCGTGAACACGTCAACCATCTTAGTGATAGCGAAGTCTTAGCACTCGAGTTTCACCTTTTCTTAAGTCTTGGATGGTGCACTAGTTCAAGGCGTCCCTTGAATAGATGCATTCAACCAAACTTAGAGTTAGTGAAATCGGACAAGCTACTAACGATACTCTCAAGGGTCCGCACAGGTTGGCACAAAGGCCCCTCGCAGCACAACAACATACAAGCAAGCATATCATATCATTCAAAACATATTTTGAAAGTATTTAGACTTATTGTTGGAACATCCCATCGAGGCATTAAGAGAGAGCGTGCACATAACCCACGAATGAGCTTTCGAAACTGAGATAATCTAATTAAATTCCAAAGGCGTAGAAGCCAGGCTCTGATACCAACATGTCACGCCCCGAACTCCCGCAGGCAAATCGGCCGTTCGCGCTAGGCGGGAATCACCCTCACCAGCGCTCCCGCGGAACGATCGCATTGACCCATCCGGGCGTGATGCCATACGAGCGTGATCCACGCCCGTGCAAGGCCATGGTTCATTGGCTGGAGGCAAGAGTTCTAAGCCACAGAGTCGCACAGATTGTCCGAGTGCAGCGGAGTCATAAACGCATAGCAATTTGATAACAGGTTCACTGAGTCGACAATATAGCAAAAGCATTGAAATACAAGTTGAAGTAAAGCAAGCTCTTTTATTGATATAAACATGTATTACAGGCGGCGTATAGTCGAGATTACAAGTCGCTCAAGCCTCTCTCTCTGAAACAGTAAAAGCGTGCCAAGTGGCTACAATTGTGGAATGATTGTACTGGCAATGATCAGGCGATATTCGGGCGATGTTCAGGCGATGTTCAGGTGATTTTTAGGCTATGTTCCAACATTATTTCTTGTATATGTGCTTCTGTTCCGGACGCACCGTTGTAAGGCTTCATAGGGAACTCCTGGCCTTAGCACGTACGAAGGAGGCATCCGCACCGAACGAGGTTCTCCCGCACCCTGCACACAAACTGGTGGATTATCAGTACATTGAATGCACTGGTGGGGAAGCTACTCGCCCGCTTGACAAATCCAAACACGTAATATAAGTTCCGTGCACCAACTATTAAGTTGTCTTTCTAGTTTGCCTTAGGATCAGTTTCATGCAAACATCGAATAGCCTAACGTGTCGGGCAGTGCGCCGTGCAACATGAGAGGAAATACTGCGAGACTTACCAACTTACCATCTCCTTCCCTGTTCAAGGCAAACATTGAGGCAAACATTGTTAATTCAAGCACGGGCAAGTATAAACATTCAGGGGCATAGCATATGCAAATACGAGGGTCGTTGAACGGGACAATATTCGGTGTGCTCAGTTGTTCTTTGATGCGATGCAATGACTCGCACGCGGATAGCCGCTAAGCGAGGATGACTTATCTATATGAACATGAGTCACTGGCATAGCCATAAAGGACTAATCCCAGACGAGAATAGAACGCAACGAGAGCACACGATGCGCTACGAACCATTTCGCCCGTATACGATGGATTACACATATAGTCCAAGGCCAAGATGGAATGCAACCAAGTATACGATATGCTGCAAACCATCTCGCCAGCATACGATAGACTACACATGATGTGGTCCTAGGCCAAGTGGAATGCAACCAAGTACACGATATGCTGCAAACCACTCGCCTGTACACGATGGACAACACTTGAAGTTCCATCCGGATCGGAGCGGCCCCAGTGCCCCGGTGTCACGCCCCAGTCCCAAAATACCGAGGGACTGGATACGTGGCAATGGCCAGCAGCACGCACCGATGGACAACCCAATTTAATGGATCCATCAGGGCATGCTTAAGCTGTAGTCTAACAGAAAATAGAACAATTGCTACAAGTCAAGGTCTATACTAATCTCATCCACAACAGATAATCACAGATTAAATGCCAGAATAAATGCAAATGGATATAAACTAGAAAATCTCAATAAAGTATCTCGGAAAACAATCCGAGAATATGTCTGGTACATCAATGCAAATAAACAGGAAATAAATGAACTGGAAATAGAAACAGAAATAACTGACTATATAAAGGCAATGCTCAGGAGAAATCCTCTGGCACGATCTCGTTCTCAGGTTCTGGTACAGCACCTGAAAGTGCTCCTGCTAATGCTCATGTCCTATATACCTCGGGGTAGATCTCACATCATCAACTCCAGGCAGGCTTCACAATGGTCTATGCTACAAAACTGGCAGGGGACCAGGTCCTCAGAGGGACGTAACAAGGTACAGAAGATACAAGCCAAAATGCAGTATAATAGTAAATGAGATAAATAGGGTAAGCTATATAACCATCTATGTGAAATGCAAGATGAGAGCATCACCAAAACTCAGGCTGAGACCACTACAAGCTCTGTGTCGGGGAGCCGGTAGCAGTAATATAACTAATAGAGTGCCTAGCTCTGATATAGAGTTTGAGGCCTCACAATAAATATAACACTAATAGAGTGCCTAGCTCTAATATAGAGTCTGAGGCCTCGCCAGAATAAATATATATATATATCAGACTGTAGCCTGTGTGTCTCTCCCCACCCAATGTAATCATACGTCTCATGTCCATGACACGCACAATCATATCTAATACAGTAAGTCATATAATGTCTATGAATATAATGTCTATGTCATAAAACATGTATCCTATACAAAATCACCATGAATATCTCAGAAGATTCCGTCTCATGAATAGTGTCAAGTGTCCTGGGTTATGATGTACTTGATAAGACAAGTACGAGAAATATCGGGTCTCGGTATCCATGTCTATGTGACATTACACAACTCCGCGTACGAGGTTGGCGCCCGACTATGATCGGACACTAAGTACGTCACACGTTTCCTAGGTTGAGCATGCACAGCAATATAAATAAAGCAAGAAAATATGCAACAAGAACTATAAAGTTGGCAAGGTATACTTGCCCACTGATGTATAACTAAGTCAAGGAAATAAGTAACAAGCTGCAGGATTTGGCAAGGTACACTTGCCTACAGATGTATAAATAAGCCAAGGAATATTTAACAAGACTGCAAGTTTTGGCGAGGTACACTTGCCTGAGGTTCCAGCTCCAATTGTAGCTCTGGCAGCAGCAAGATTTGCAGGCAGTACTTCGGTTGCTGAAATAAACATCACCATCAGATCTAGAAAATATCAATCAGCTAGAAACGCCTGTCCTTGAGTCCAATTTGGAGACAAGGACAAAAATAACAATTCTGGGCCAAAGCGGGGTCCATATGTGGGCCGCTTTGCACCGAAAAGTGTGTCAGGGTCAACGGTCTCCAAATTCGTCAAACTTAGTATCAACAAGTCAGGAATGATGATACGAACCCAACGGGACTTCCAGAATTGGATTCCGATGAGTCGGTCACAAAATTGCCCATCAAGTGGAGCCTATGGGGCCCACGACACGCGATTTTGTCAACGTTCTCAGAATCGAACCAAACTTGGGTCACAGGGCCAGCGTATTGCTACGAGTTCGATGGAGCAAGTTTCGTTTCGATCCGACGTGTGTACATAAAGTTAGGACACGTTCCAGAAAGGGCGGATACGGGGCGGTGTCTGCGGATACGCGTTAATTTCGGTGTGCACGCACACCCGAATCGACTTCTGCGAAATCCCGCACGTCCGTATCGACGGCGCGCATGTATCTGTGAAGACCGCACACGACCAAGTCATCCCGTTTGGCGGGGCGTACCCAGTTCCGGGGTGAATCGGGGTATTATTTTTCCTATTTTTGGATCGCGGTTCACGATCGCCACAGGATGCGATGCCCCGAGCGGGTTACACGGGCATCGAGAGGGTCACGTAGGGTTCCCGATGCAACTGACGGAATCAAAAATGGGTAAACGAGCAGGGAGATACGCGTACCTGAACAGGGTCCAAAAACCCAAAAATTCTGTGTCCGACACGTGTCCGATACACAGAGACCTAGGGTTAGGGTTTGGCTTAGGGTTTCAGGATGGCGGTCGAAGCTGGGCGGCACTGCGGTGGGGCAGGCCGGCTGGAGGACGCTGGGGGCACGGAGGCGGCGCCCAGGCGGCTGGGCGGAGCGGGTGACGGCGGCGCAGGGGTCGGCCGGAGGGAGGTTGCTGCTGGGAAAGAAGGAGGAGGAGGAGGAGGAGTTGGTGGTCGTCGGTGGCGGGGCAGCTGCGGGAGGAGGGAGGTGGATGTCGGCGAGGGATGCGGCGGCGGCGCGTGGCGAGGGGAGGCGGCCGGAGTCGGGGATGGATCTGCCGGAAGGGAGAGGGTTTAAATAGCGCGGGGGAGGAGGTCCGAGCGGGGCGGAGGAGAGGCGAGGAAGGCGGGGAGTGGGGGATCGTGGCCGAGCGGAGCGCGGGGCGGGCGGTTGCGTGGCCGGAAGACGCGGGCGGCCGCCGGAGAACGCGGGCGGCGCGGGTTCGTACGGGGGTGGGAGAAGCGGGTCGCGGGTCAGGCGGGTTCGGTCGGTCGGACCCGACCTGACCCGATAGCCCAACGGGCTGGGCCTAGGCTGGGCTGGGCTGGGCTGGGCCAGATTAGGGGTTTGGGCTTTGGTTTATTAAATAATTAAATAAATAAATAAATAATAGTTTTTAGGTGATGCAAAATAGGTCCGGGACCCAATAAATTCCAGAAAAATTGTCCTAAGTCCAATTTTTTATTTTATACCCAAAAATATTATTTTCATAATATTTTAATATTATTTATTATCAATTAAAAATTATTTAATAATTAAGACCCTGAATTTAATTACAGAAAAATCCCAAAAAATTTCAGAAAATTATGAAAAATCCAAATTTAAAATTCTTGAAAAATCAGGGGGTTTACACTCAGTGACTGTCCGTGGAACTATGCCTCGTTTCTGAGTTGTCCGTGACATGCAAGTCAGGGTCAATCCAATTTCAGGCAACACGAGTACGTGATTTATTTGACCAATTTCAGGCAACACGAGTACACGATATATTTGACCAATTTCAGGCAACACGAGTACACGATATACTTGAACCATGATCTACGTTCAGTGAGTGACTTGCCTTGATGCATTCCCCTGGTTCGGGGCTGTCTGGTGACCTAACGGTCCCGGATACTTGTAGGTTCAATCATGCACGGAACGACTACTTAGTAGTCTTTCGGGGTTTGGATGAAAACAAGGCAACATTCGAGCAGACAAGCATGCGTTTCTAAGGAACATAAGTAAACATGTTTGCTCTGACCCAAAGGTAAGCCGAGAGATGAAACCGTTAAGGGACTTAGCATGCGAGGGTCCGAATATGAGCAGTATTTCAATTTCCATGTTCTATCATAGGCAATACAAGTTGGGATTATTCCCTTAGCTAGGTGCGTTGGATTTATTAGCATGCAGGGGGTGAATCACCTAGAGACTAGCATGAACATTCCAGATTTTATGTGTGCTGGCTAAGCAAAGACAAGTTCACCGTAGCCACCCACCTTAGCGATGATTCGCTTCGGTAGAACGATACGCCTGAGCGAGCCTCTGAAAGCCTAAGCTGAATTCCTGTAGGGGCAAGTCTGGATATCCTTTTATTCTCGTTTAAGGCAAAGCGAGTCAGGACAACTGCACTATTGTCGTTTGAAACGACAGTCCGCTTGAGCGGAACGGGGTGTTACAGTTAGCAGAACGAAATCTTAGGAAACCAATATGAAGAGACATACATCTTCAGCCTAGCAGATCGCCTAGAGGCCACCTGTTTTGCATTCATAAGTTTTAGTTAGTCATCGACTAAGCTATGTCATTTCTCTTGTATTACTTATCATAGATCCCTTGGCATTCCTTTGGTTCATCTAACCTCGCAATGATTTAAGTCTATTTGCCAACCTAGGAAACTATAATACCCTAGTTAAACACCTCCTCTTAGGAAACCATGTGATCATCTGACTATCTATGAGTTACTTACCCTTTTCCTCAAACGTAGATCCATTCTTATTACTTTATAATCATTAAACCTAGAAATTAATTGAAATCTTTTCCTTGATCATTCCTATGACTCGGAAGCTAGCATACTACCTTCTCTTACAACAATGTTATCATTAAGAGTCTTTATTTACTTTTACATCTTCCGCAACCTTAATTTTGATGCTTGTTATTTTGTGCAATGACTAAATTTTCCTTTGTCTTTCGAATCGTGCCATGCTTGTTGAATCCAATACTATTTGAATATTTTCTCCTTCTAATTATTTTGTTTTCTCCTTGAGGTTTACTCATTATTCTCCAACGTGATTCTCGCAATCTCATAACTGTTGACTTTAAACTTTGATGGAAATCAAATCGTGCCACCTTACCTTCTAATTGTTGGACAAGTAATTTTTTTATTGCGTCAGGATTATAGCTTGTTAGTTTTAAATTCTGATTTATGGTTAGTTGTTAGAACTTGATAGGTTGAGTTGTTCATTTAGTTTAGATTATGATTTGGTAATTATCCTTTAGTTTTAAATCATGTAATCCTTATCCCTATATCTCAATACAGATTATATTCTAACAAGGCTATTAATTTGAAGAGTATTATTATGAGAAGTTGTATCGTAGAATTACAATAAGACAATTACACCATTAGTTGATTCTTGTAAGTTGGGTAGCGTGTCGTACAACATAAAATCCTATAGTTGTTAAGATACACTAATGAGACATGATTGACTGACACTAGTGTAAGAAGATAGTGTTTATCTAGACTGTAGAGTTTTAAAGGTCAATACCCCATTTCGTCGACCATAGACTTAGCAAGAAGTTAGTTTGGCAACTGTAGAGGCACAACCACCAGACGAAACTTAGATTCTTGATGAACTTAAAACTATTTATACTTTTATTCATCATAATCTCATGTACTTATAGTTTTGGACTATCTTGACTTATGTTGCTATTATAACCTACTTTTGTAAGCTTATTCTTTTATCGAGCTTGTTCCTGACATATGTGTTAGTGGAGGGCCTATACTAATACATTATCTAATTAGAATCAATGTATTTTGGTCTGATCAACCTTAGTGCACCTGGTTCGCTCTTCGTATGACCATTTTACGTGGATTGAGATATAGCTGACTTAGCTTATTAAATGAATATACTTGTCCTCTAGACAGGTCTGAGCCTATCGTATCGGTTACATAACTATACTGATATAAGCTTGTGAATATAAATTTATCAAAATATGATTTTAATCCATAACAGCCTTGACAACTCTCTTTTGAATTCTTCAATCGCCTTTGAACATCGTACTTGTATTCTATCACATTTTCTTGAACTCTTTATTGTTGTTTTTCGTCTTCCCCTATTTCAGAAAGATGAACGCTCATGCTTGATGAAAGTTTGACACACTGATAATAATAGATATATTCCATAGGTCAATTGTATTACTCGGTGATTATCTTTTGTAATTAAGGACATATCACATGTGATATATTTTGTGTTAAAATTTTAAGGATTAGTAAGCACTATTGACTAAATGAGGGAAAAAATTCTTAAAGGTATAGCCTTGTGTCTATGAAAGATTGGTAAATTCTAAGTTGGGAAGAAGTTACATTGTCAACTTGAGCTGAATGTTATATGAAGGTGAAAATCTTAGATCATGATCAAGTAAGATAAGATCGAGAGAATTAAGTCATTTTAATTTCAAAAATTTCTAGAAGAATGCTTATGATAATAAGAATTTAATTGTAAAGATAAGAATGCCTTATAGAATAAATTTTGAACTTTGATATATTGGACCAAATATTTATAATTTGAGTATATGATTTAAATTTTGAATATTGGAGGTTGAATCATCGATTTAAATTTTAAGGATAAATATAGAATTTTAAACTTAAACATAGATGGATTGGATTTAAAATTTTATAATTTGATGATTTGAATTAGATGTTAAAGTTTAATGTTGAATCACCTATTTGAAATATTGAGGATAAAATTTGATAAGTACGAAATTCTTAAGTTTGAAACTCGAAATAAGATTTGATTTAATTTTTTATAATTAAAATTTAGAGGAGATTATGATAGTTGGAATAGTGATTTAAAATTTGATTTGGGTTATTTAAATTTTGAAGGTGTCATATAGATTTGACTTAAATTTAAATTTTAGTTATTTGAAATTTAAGAAGAGATTACAATAGGTTAAATTTTGATTTAAACAGTGATTATTTTAGTTTTGAAGAGATTGCGATGGATTTGAATATGTTTTGTTATTTAATTTTGAGAAGATTGCGGTTTAATTGACTTAGATACGAAGTTTGAGAAAAAAAATTGACGACTTCAATGAGAACAAATATAGGCCATAGTGGCTATGAAGAATTTGTAGAATAGAGGGACATATTTTTTAGATTATTAGATCATAGATAGCTCAACATCGTTCATGTAACCAAGTATTGACAGTTCATCCTCCGTCCTATCAACGTCATTTCATATCGTGTACTCATCTCCCCTGTCGTATCCTTCGCATTCTTGATTTTATGTGCAAGTTCTTGTTATACTAAATATTATTCGTGCCATATCAACTCACCCAAACCAGGCCCTACTGACCCCTAGATTTTCATACCGATTTCTTTATCCCTTCCGAAGTTGAGGTACGATATTTCATACTTAACCATTTCTACTATATTGTCTTCTCTTATTCATCAACTGTGCCTTAGTTTTAATTTTGAGGACACAATTCTTGTAAGTTTGGTAGAATGTAAATTCCCTAATTTTTAATTTTTAATTTTAGTATTTTTTTATTAAATTATTGGATTTCTTTTAGCTATTTTGTTGGTTAATTAGAAAATAACATCTTTCATTTAATTACTTATATAAATACTTATTTAAAATCATTTTTAGGCTATTTTAGAATTTCTTGAATTTTGCTAGAATTTTTGGGTATTTAGAACATAGAAAACATATTTTTCTAGGTCTTTCATGATTTACTGTGAGGCCATATTTCCATATTCTTCTACCAAACATATATTTTAATGTTAAAATACTTAAATATATTTTCTGTAATTTATTTAGAATTTTTGAAATTTATTTGGTTTTAAAATAGGCTAATAACTAATTTTTAAAGACTTTTAAAATTTACTATAGAATCCTATAACCATAAAATGTCTCCAATTATTTATATAGGGTTTACAATGTTATTTTACATTTTTTGAAATTTTTTTAGAATTTTCTAATATTTTTACATATTTATTTGGAGTTAATTTGGTTAAAACTGCTTAATAAATAAATTATTGGCTATTAAAACCTATTTAAATATCTAGTCAGCATACACAGTCAGCCCTAACCCTACACATCTGGCCCACCCGTAAGCTTTTTCCTATATATATGAGTAGAGGTGTTTCGGATTTCTTATTTCCGCTGAATTTAAGAGAGGAGAGAGGTTTGTGGAGGTTTTTATCTAGGGTCTACTTCAACTTCGAGAAGCCATATCTCCTAGCTCCAGACTCCAAACGCATTCTTATTTCTTGCGTTGGAACCATCTTGAGGTTAGCTTCCAGAATATATAATTTATTTTCGATAGTTATGTACACAAAATTCTGTAAAATTCGTGGAATATCGGTTGTCCGAAATCTAACATGTTTTGATGTTTTCAAGATTTTGGGAGATCCCAAACTCAGAATCACGATCCGTTTAAAGTTTTGGAAAGATGACATAATGAACCACGACATATATTTTTATCATAATTAAATATGCTAGTTTACTATTATGAAAAATTCTTGTAAATTAGATGTAACCAGAAAATTACCGAAAACTGTCATTTATGCGCCATATTGGCCATAAATCTTTACAAACTTGTAATTTTATGAAACCATTGATTCCAGCATTCATATAGCTCTAAAATCTATAGGATTCCATATACAAATCAAGAATTTATGTCTATAATAGTCCTATTTTATAATACTATATTCTATTAAAAAAAGATAAATAATTATTATATTTTAATTTCTATTTATTGTTATAAGTATTGTACTTTGATAATATTCTACAAGTGAGTTTTATGAATTAAAGGGGGTCATAAATATTTTTGCAAAATTACTTTCAAACTAGTCCTTAGATTAAATTTTGTAATTTCATATTTAGCATGGACACATCATATAAAGCCCCGCAACCGCTCGGAGCGTTACGCTGAGTCGGACTGAATAAATCAAATGCTGGTTACATTTGAATTGTTGGATTTTGGGAAGAAGGATTAATCGAGTTGGTTTCAATGTGCAGATGGCTAGCGGGTTCGATGGAAATCAGGTGTTCGTTTAGAACAATACTGAATAGCTGGATGGGAGCGATAATGCCGTCTTCCTTAATCCGATCGGTCGGATGATTTGGAGAGCACGACCTGCTCGCACGGTCATACCAGTTGAGTAGATCACGCTTGCATCAGACCACGGGTTCAAGGGATTGGCCGTATCGGCAGGACAGGATGCCTAACGGGATCAAACATTGTGAGTGGGCTCTTTCCCTTCTCCTCTACTCCTTCATGCCTAATAATATGGAAAACATGTAAAATGCTTGAACACTTGGGCTGAAACATTGAGAATTACTATACTGAGGCGTGCATAGAGTGGACGTCATTTGCTTGGTAGGATTGTGGCTTGAAATGATTTACGTGTTGGATAGTTGGAGTGATGGTTGGATTATTGCATTTGAGGCAGTCGGTTGGATACTTGGGTTTATACTTGGACGGATGGAATGATATACTGAGGCAATGGGAATATTGGGAATATAGGGAATTCGGGCGAGCGAACGTGCATCCGTGCGCGAGTATCACTGAGTCACTTTGTCTTGCAAAGCGAGCAGTTGTGGTTCAAAATTGAACACCTGCATTGGCGAGGGCGTTGTGTCGCTTGATGGGGCATTGTGCCACGAATGGGGCATTGTGCCACTAAAACGGCATTGTGCCATGGGATTTGCTTCGAGCATGGGTGTTGTACCAATTCGGACTCTGTGTTGAGAAGAGGCATCGTGCCTATGAAACACTTGATATATTGGTGCCTTGGGCTATATATTGAGGTCGAGATTTGGATCTCTTGGTTGGATATGTTGGAAGAATGGTTATGGATATTTGGTTGGATATCGGTTGAACGAGTCTAGGATCGCTTGGTGGGGCGAGAATGTTTTGATCCTCTCGTCATACCTACTGTGTTTGCATAGTCACGGACAACCTGCGTGGCACAGGGTTTGGTTTCCTAGAACGGGATGAGGCACCGGGGCACCGGGACCGTTCCACCATGGAGGAAACAATGGGCATCGCGCGATTGGGCGCAGTGCTGGTAGTCCGATACCACCAGGCGGGAGTAGCTGCCCAACCCTGGATCGGGTAGGATTGCCCTATTGATCTTGGTCCGATAAATGTCCTTCGTAGCTTTTAGCAAGTGACTTCATATAGTATAAGTGATAGCTTACTTTTCTTTTGTTGGTTTGGCTTTCGTGTAGGCGCGACCACCTTGCCTCGATAAGAGTGTGCACTTGAGTTTGGAATATAAACTTTGGTTGAGGATGGATGTTGAGGCGAGACTAATGGTTCGATATGTTATCGTGCAAGCGATGACATTGAGTAAGATGGGTCGAATATACATAAATGCTTGTCGTTTGGTTTGAGATTGAATGCTTGCATGCGTAAACTGCTTTACTGCTTTCCTTAACATGTCATTCATATGCCATAAAGCGAATCTAGGATTCAACTAGAAAGATCACCATTTAACTGTGTGCATTCACTATTTTACTTAGTGTCGGCTTAGGCGAGTGGGTTACCCCACTCACCAGTACGGCTGTGTACTGACTCACGTTTGTGGGCAATATTTCAGGTACGCAGGCGTAGTATCGCTGCTTGGATATACGGGACAAGATGTATGAACTGTAAGTACCTTTGTGGGCTAGAGAAAAGAGCAAGAGTATTTCATCATCTTCGTGGCATCGCCTTTGTGGCATTGCCTCGGGGCATTTCATTTGGACCCTATCGTGAGCTTCGCTGTGTATACTCTGATGTGTGCTTGGCATACAAATCAGCTTCCGCTGGAACTTGGTTGTTTCGATGATAACATTGGTGTTTGAAAATATCGCCTTGTACGAGCGCAACTCTAGGCTCGTACGGCATCACGTCCCGATGGGAACGATTTTCCAGCGGGAGAGCTGCAACGTGGTGATTCGCGTTCAGTAGGGACTATGCTTGCGGCAGATTGGGGCGTGACAGATTGGTATCAGAGCGCCTGGTTCATTTTCTCGGACTTGGTCCTTCGCTTCATCACAAACTCTAAATAGCTTCCGCCTGTCATCTAGCTCTTGACTCTACTCAGTGCCGCATTGGATGTTTCATGCAATAAGTCTATATTATTGTTGGTTGTGGCTGCATGTTATTCTTGGTTGTGTTGCCTTGGTTGGTTTTCGTAGGATCGCTTAGCCTCGTTAGGCGTTGTTGCATTCGTGCAGCAAGTCGGTGGCGTTGTTGCATTAGTGCAACAAGTTGTAGGCTTTCGTTGGGTTGGCTTGGCTTATCGTTCAGGGTATTTCTGATTGCCTCAATGGATCAGTTGGTTGGCTAACGAGATTTGGTTATGCGACATATTTTGAGTAAAAACATTCGATGAGAATGGATCCTTGCACGAGTTGCTCGTCTAGCGATTGTGTTGGGTATAAGTTGGAATTTTGGCTGTGGCACATCGGTTGAGCAAGTTTGAGTTCGGCTCGGGAATATCAGAGTAGTTGGAACGAGTTGCTCGTACAACAAATATGTGAAACCTTTGGGTATTGGGTTGGACTATTTGGAAGACAATCATTGCACGATTGCTCGTATTGAGAAAGTATCAGACGATAGAAATAGTTGGATAATTCAGGCATTGCCTGAGTTCTGTGTCAGACTCGAATTGGGAAAGGCATAATCACGCATGAAGGATGGTTCGAACGGATCTTGGATTCATGAAAGGAAACGTAATGTGAGTAGCGACTTGATTCGAAGTGGTATATGGGATCAAACGTGTTAAGCAAGGCATTAAAAATATTTTGGTTGGACATCTATGGGAATTGCCTGAACGAACTCGTGAAACGAGAATACAATTTGGTTGGTGCACGTCGGCTCAGTTGAAAAGGATGAAAATGGTAGCAAATGAATATTGAGTTGAGCAATTGAGAATGGACTGATGCAAATGAAAGCATCGTTTGGCTTAAGAGATGGACAAGATCAGAATGAACAGTTGGGATACGCTTGAACTAGCGATGGGTGAATCGAATGATAACGAGCACGGACTACAATTTTGGACAACGCATTTGAGCTGTTGGTTGAGTAATAAAATACGATTTGGTTTGGATGGACAATGCGATGGATTCACACAAACTTGAAAGATTTTGGATGTTATTGCTCGAGGAGTCAACTCAGGTTTAGCTAAAATAAAATTTTGAGCAAGATGGTGCAACGATAGTAAACGGATTCTCCGAAAGACGTGGACGGATTGTGGCAACAACGGAAGGCAAAAGATTTGTGGCGGATTGACTTTTGAAGATAGCTAAATGTGAGAGCAACGTCGGAGCAAATTATTGTGCTGCTCGAGTAAGTTGGACGTGCATTGTGGAACATGGCAATTCAAAAATTTGATGGATTCAGGGCAGATCGACGGATTGATGGAAGACAGTTTCAACGAGCGCGATTCTCGGTTTTGGAAAGTTCGCTCGGATGAAATGGTTTGATTTTGATTCGGATTTGCAGATGAGATATAGCATGGTTTATAGTAGCTGTCCATCGTGATGATTACAATTATCGAGCGTAGCTTCGGGACAGCTGACCCTAAGTGACTTGTCCGCTGAATCGGATATGAATATGGTAGACCCATAGAACGACCCTTGAGGCAGCGTATTTGGGAATGCGTCGAGGGCAGATGTGAGCAATGAGTTTTGTCTTATCGACTGAGTGTTGGATTTTGAGAGACCCTTGGGATAGTCTTTAGCTGAAGATGCAGCTGGAAGATCGAAGCGATGGTGGAAGGTAGCCTAGTCAACTGATGAGATTCAGAGTCGCAGATTTATATCGATGGCATCGCCTCTGACTCATCGTGCCCTGGAAGGGAATAACATTCATATGAATTGACAACTGTGAAACTAGCTCGTGAAGTTAAAGCAGCGGCTCATTTAGATCAAATCCTTGCGAATACTGGAAGGGACAGATTTGCCTCAGATTTACAAGATGTCTCGGAACTTATTCTGGGAAGCGTGCTCGTTCGGAAGGCAAAGATGATATTCTATGCTTCGAGGCAGTAGAAGCAGCACGAAGAACTATTCCATGTGCAACCTAAGAATTATGGCGAGTGTGTCCACGTTGAAATCATGGCGACACTATCCCTTTGGCGTGGCGGCGAGATCTTCGTGGATCACACGAACCTCGATATAGATATTCACCCTGTGAGATTTTGAGATGGCAGGAAATGTGTTGGACTGAGCTGATCTAAGCAAAGTTTGATATTTAGGTAAGTCGCCTAGCTGGGGTAGTATCAGTTGAGTTGATCATTCGGTGCACGAGATATTTTTGGAGATGTTGCTAGTGCAGATTCAGAAATAATTGGAAGGATTGAGTCAGAATACGAACTCATTGAGTCGGTGAAAAATTATCATATTTGTGAATGGTGCTCGAGTGATTATGTTGGAATAAAAATCAAGATTGATTCAATTGGGAGTAAAGCAAATGGACGCCTCGAACATAAAGATACCCTTGTAACTTGTTCAAATTTGCTATCGCAAAGCTCGGCTGAAATGCAAGTATTTTAGGGACGCCTTAAATATATGTACAATCCAAAACTAAGCGATATAAAGAATTCATATTGAGCTGCAAGGAGGATGTGGAAATTCATGAAAATTGTACGAGCGTTCAGCAGAACGAGATGCGGAGTCAGAATCGTGAATATGTGAGTTGCATAGAGCAGATCCATGGAATTGGATTGTGGCATGTGATAGGAATGAGTACCAGCACGGTTCATGGACGAACCTAATTCTAAGTAGTATATTATGTAACGCCCCGCAACCGCTCAGAGCGTTACGCTGAGTCGGACTGAATAAATCAAATGCTGGTTACATTTGGATTATTGGATTTTGGGAAGAAGGATTAAACGAGTTGGTTTCAATGTGCAGATGGCTAGCGGGTTCGATGGAAATCAGTTGTTCGTTCAGAACAGTACTGAATAGCTGGATGGGAGCGATAATGCTGTCTTTCTTAATCCGATCGGTCGAATGATTTAGAGAGCACGACCTGCTCGCACGGTCATACCAGTTGAGTAGATCGCACTTGCATCGGACCACGGGTTCAAGGGATTGGCCGTATCGGCAAGACAGGATGCCTAACGGGATCAAACATTGTGAGTAGGCTCTTTTCCTTCTCCTCTACTCCTTCATGCCTAATAATATAGAAAACACATAAAAGGCTTGAACACTTGGGCTGAAACATTGAGAATCACTACACTGAGGTGTGCATAGAGTGGACGTCGTTTGCTTGGTAGGATTGTGGCTTAAAATAATTTACGTGTTGGATAGTTGGAGTGATGGTTGGATTATTGCATTTTAGGCAGTCGGTTGGATACTTGGGTTTATACTTGGACGGTTGGAATGATACACTGAGGCAATGGGAATATTAGGAATATCGGGAATTCGGGCGAGCGAACGTGCATCCGTGCACGAGTATCACTGAGTCGCTTTTTCTTGCAAAGCGAGCAGTTGTGGTTCAAAACCGAACAACTGCATCGGCGAAGGCGTTGTGTCGCTTGATGGGGCATTATGCCACGATTGGGGCATTGTGCCACTGAAACGGCATTGTACCATGGGATTTGCTTCGAGAATGGGTGTTGCACCAATTCGGACTCTGTGTTGAGAAGAGGCATCATGCCTATGAAACACTTGATATATTGGTGCCTTGGGCTATATATTGAGGTCGAGATTTGGATCTCTTGGTTGGATATGTTGAAAGAATGGTTATGGATATTTGGTTGGATATCGGTTGAATGAGTCTAGGATCGCTTGGTGGGGCAAGAATGTTTCGATCCTCTCGTCATACCTACTGTGTCTGCATAGTCACGGACAACCTGCGTGGCACAGGGTTTGGTTTCCTGGAACGGGAGGAGGCACCGGGGCACCGGGACCATTCTACCATGGAGGAAACAATGGGCATTGCGTGATTGGGCGCAGTGCTAGTAGTCCGATACCACCAGGCGGGAGTAGCTGCCCAACCCTGGATCGGGTAGGATTGCCCTATTGATCTTGGTCCAATCAATGTCCTTCGTGGCTTTTAGCCAGTGACTTCATATAGTATAAGTGATGGCTTGCTTTTCTTTTGTTGGTTTGGCTTTCGTGTAGGCGCGGCCACCTTGCCTTGGCAAGAGTGTGCACTTGAGTTTGGAATATAAACTTTGGTTGATGATGGATGTTGAGGCGAGACTGATGGTTCGATATGTTATCGTGCAAGCGATGACATTGAGTAAGACGGGTCAGATATACATAAATGCTTGTCGTTTGGTTTGAGATTAAATGCTTGCATGCGTAAACTGCTTTACTGCTTTCCTTAACATGTCATTCATATGCCATAAAATGAATCTTGGATTCAACTAGAAAGATCACCATTTAACTGTGTGCATTCACTATTTTACTTAGTGTCGGCTTAGGCGAGTGGGTTACCCCGCTCACCAGTACGGTTGTGTACTAACCCACGTTTGTGGGCAATATTCCAGGTACGCAAGCGTAGTGGCGCTGCTTGGATATACGGGACAAGATGTATGAACTGTAAGTACCTTTGTGGGCTAGAGAAAAGAGCAAGAGTATTTCATCGTCTTCGTGGCATCGCCTTTGTGGCATCGCCTTTGTGGCATCGCCTTTGTGGCATCGCCTTTGAGGCATTGCCTCGGGGCATTTCATTTGGACCCTATCGTGAGCTTCGCTGCGTATACTCTGATGTGTGCTTGGCATACAAATCGGCTTCCGCTCTAACTTGGTTGTTTCGATGATAACATTGGTGTTTGAAAACATCGCCTTGTATGAGCGCAACTCCAGGCTCGTACGGTATCACGTCCCGATGGGAACGATTGTCCTACGGGAGAGCTGCAACGTGGTGATTCGCGTTCAGTAGGGACTATCGAGCTTGCGGGAGATTGGGGCGTGACACATCATGCTCTTATGTGTCACCATGCATGATAAGTAAGGGTAAATTTGGAATTTTATATTTAGCCATAATGATTATGTTTGGTATAAGTTTTGGTTTTTTTTTAAAAAGAAAGAAAATAATACATATATTAGAGGGAGAGAGGCTTCAGCCAACTCCTCTCTCTCTCTCTCACCGACCCTACTCCCCACATTCTCCTCTACATTCTCTTCATTTCCTTCCCCTTCAACATCACCACCAAAACCCAACACCTTGTAACGCCCCGCTCCAAACGGTTACTTAAGAAACACTTCGCTGCTTCGACTCGGTTGAGAATCGAGTCTCGGGGAAACCTTACCGCCAGATCAACATTGACGGAGTGCAATGAACCCTTCGAATTAATCGAGCGGCTTCTATTGAAATAAGTCCAAGAGTTTTGTTGGTTGCTTTGCTTATTGGTTTTGTGTTGCTTTGGGTTTTGAGTTGCTTTCGATGACTTGGTTTTCATGATTTTGCTTTCTCGCTTGCGCGTTCTTTTCGAATCGTAAGGACAAGAGATTGAAGTATGCTAACCAAGTATTGTTGCATTTTTAGGACGCATAACCAACGAGTAAACGTCGCTTAAGGATTTCCCATCCTCTCGTTCGATTCATTCGGTGAGTGGCTTAGGCCCTTCGATGAATCCTTTAATCTGCATGCCTAATAAAGAATCTCTAGTTCACTGGAAATATGTTGCCTAACTAAAAAGATAAACTAAAGAGAAAGAAAAGTATTGCATGCTTCAAGTATAGAACTGTTACCTTACTAGTTGCTTATGGAATGCTTATTGTCCCTTGTATGCTGTGTGCTGAGTATTATGGCTGGGAACATCTGGACTTGATCTGGAAAATGAGAAAAAGAGATAGACTTGTTGTGCATTGTTCATCGGTTGCATGATAGCATATTTTTCTGATATAGAGCTTGCATTCATGCATTTGGTCAGGACAACTTGTGCACAAGGATTATCTCTCGAGCGGTCCCTGGGGCACTGGGGATCGTTCGGCCGGAAAGAGATCTAGATACCTGAGGCTTGTACGTCCTTGGGTAGACCGAGACTCGTCCATTAGTGAGATGGGCTTGTACGTCCCAACTACTAATCCCGTGGAGGGGACCATCATATAGTTAGGGCGCATGCTAGGTTTACCTTCTTGCATACCTAACAAATTGATGCCTATTTTCGATTCATTAGTTATTCATATACAAATTGTGGCTAACTTGTGTGTCTGCTGCAGGGATAACCGCTCGGCTGTGGGTAAGAATTATCATATGCATATGCTATAAATCGTCTATGTTCCTTGCATAAATTGTTAAAAAGAAACTAGACAACCAGAAAGATCACCTAATAATGCTTGCTTCATATGCTTACTTAGTATGGATTTCTTAGTTGAGTTCTGCCTCGGTCGCTTACCAGTACTTGTGGTAGTACTGACCCACGTTTATGGGCATATATTCAGGTGCTGGAAGCGAGAGTTTGGCAAGCCTTCTGAATCTGAATCAGTGTGTGCGCACCCTTCCTTAGTACTGTGTTCGTGCTGCTTCCTTCGCTGCTTACCTCTCCAGTGGGCTACTTCTTCTTCTGCTAGATGTTTTACTATTTCGGTCCTACTACAAGGACATAATGTAATGGGCGTTGTGGCTAGAATTTGGGAATATAAAAAGAGTTGTAAGCCTTCTAAGGCACATTTTGTAACTCAGCCAAGCAAGTACTTGTAATCCTTATCTTCAAGTATTCAATAAAAGAAATATGCTATCAAATGTGTTCAACTTTGGTTCTCTGCATTTATTCTGTGCCTATATATATATATTCGTCTCTCTTGTGTCTTGTGCAGGTACGTTGCCTGGTGCAAGCGCAACTTAGGCTTGCACGGTATCGCGCCCAAGCGAGGACGAGCGGTTCCGTAGGGACCAAGCGAGGATGATTCGGCCCCTATGGGATCGGGGCACGACAGGTGGTATCAGAGCATGGCTTTACGTCCTTGGCCTCTTCAAACATCGTTTTAGAAAATGATATGAGTTTTCAAGCGATTTCAAAAGTCCCGAATTTCGAAAATAGATTTCAAATCTATAAGAAGTAAATCGAGAGTATGAAAGGTCCCTAAGAGTATGAAAATCCAACGTCCCATGCAATGAGTCCATAATACGTTATGAGACTAACGAAAGCTACTTTCTTTTGCAGCAAAGATGACAAAAATAGGTGCTGGTAACCCTGAGACATCGCGCGCAACGAGCGTGAGCGATGATCAAATCGATAGGCTGATTGCAATGTTTCAGAATCAGAATGATCGTTACGCTGCTCAACAAGAACGAGTTGAGGCTCAGCAGCAACGAGCAGATGCTAGAGCCTTGGCACAGCAGCAGCAGATTGAGTCCCTGGCTCAGATGGTGACATCACTTGTGGCACAAAGTGGTACATCGGGAACCGCTGCAACACCAGTGACTGCCCCAACCATGCCTCATGGAGCAGTAGTAGCAGAAGCTAACGAGCCTCATCGTGCGGCCGGGAAGTCTACCTTTAAAGGCGCTGAGTTCCTGAAGTTGAACCCTCCGGAGTTTGAGGGCAGGACCACGCCGGATAAGGTGATGGACTGGATCACAAAGATGGAAAGCTTGTTTAGCTTTGCCTCAATACCTGCGAACAAGAGGATGGCGTGCGCAGATATGCAGCTGCGGTTACGTGCACACGACTGGTGGGAAGTCAAGAAAGCAGATCTAGCCACCAAGCATCAGGATAGCAGGATCACTTGGGGAATGTTCAAGGAAGCATTCCTTGCACACTATCTTCCGCCAGCTGTCAGGCAGAAGAAGGTAGATGAGTTTATCGAACTTAAGCAAGGAGATATGTCCGTCGAAGAGTATGAGTCAGAATTTTCCAAACTTGCTAAGTTCGCTAGCTCGATGATTCCTGACGAGGGAGCCCTCATACATCGGTTCATAAAAGGATTAAACGATAATCTGAGGAAAGATGTTATGAACCGGGAGTGCAAATCGTACATTCAAGCATTTGAGGCAGCGGTGCAGAATGAGCAGTTTATGCCACAAGGTATTGTGGAGAAGAGACCCGCTCCTCGAAACCCTCCTGTTAAAAGATACCATGACGGAGAAAAGAAAATAGCGGGCGAGCGGCGCCCAGGTCCAACTTATAATTACTGTCACAAACCAGGCCATACCATGAATGTTTGTCGTGCTGCAAATAAGGAGTGTTATAACTGTAGGGAAAAGGGACATCTGGCAGTGAACTGCCAAAACCAGAGGGTTCCGCCGCCATACCAGAATGGGAACAACAAGACTGCTCGGATTGAGATTCAGACCACTCCGGGTCCCGCTCAGGAACCAACTGATCAGATAAGGAGGCCTAGAGTTTATCAGTTGAATATTGAGCACGATGAGAGTGGGCACGATGTTGGTGAGTCTGTTTCCTTTGAAACTCTTGATGCTTTTTCCTTGTCTCCTTGATCTCCTAAGTTTCGAGGACGAAACCTTTTCTCAGTGGGGTAGTATGTAACGCCCCGCTCCAAACGGTTACTTAAGAAACACTTCGCTGCTTCGACTCGGTTGAGAATCGAGTCTCGGGGAAACCTTACCGCCAGATCAACACGGACGGAGTGCAATGAACCCTTCGAATTAATCGAGCGGCTTCTATTGAAATAAGTCCAAGAGTTTTGTTGGTTGCTTTTCTTATTGGTTTTGTGTTGCTTTGGGTTTTGAGTTGCTTTCGATGACTTGGTTTTCATGATTTCGCTTTCTCGCTTGCGCGTTCTTTTCGAATCGTAAGGACAAGAGATTGAAGTATGCTAACCAAGTATTGTTGCATTTTCAGGACGCATAACCAACGAGTGAACGTCGCTTAAGGATTCCCCATCCTCTCGTTCGATTCATTCGGTGAGTGGCTTAGGCCCTTCGATGAATCCTTTAATCTGCATGCCTAATAAAGAATCTCTAGTTCACTGGAAATATGTTGCCTAACTAAAAAGATAAACTAAAGAGAAAGAAAAGTATTGCATGCTTCAAGTATAGAACTGTTACCTTACTAGTTGCTTATGGAATGCTTATTGTCCCTTGTATGCTGTGTGCTGAGTATTATGGCTGGGAACATCTGGACTTGATCTGGAAAATGAGAAAAAGAGATAGACTTATTGTGCATTGTTCATCGGTTGCATGATAGCATATTTTTCTGATATAGAGCTTGCATTCATGCATTTGGTCAGGACAACTTGTGCACAAGGATTATCTCTCGAGCGGTCCCTGGGGCACTGGGGATCGTTCGGCCGGAAAGAGATCTAGATACCTGAGGCTTGTACGTCCTTGGGTAGACCGAGACTCGTCCATTAGTGAGATGGGCTTGTACGTCCCAACTACTAATCCCGTGGAGGGGACCATCATATAGTTAGGGCGCATGCTAGGTTTACCTTCTTGCATACCTAACAAATTGATGCCTATTTTCGATTCATTAGTTATTCATATACAAATTGTGGCTAACTTGTGTGTCTGCTGCAGGGATAACCGCTCGGCTGTGGGTAAGAATTATCATATGCATATGCTATAAATCGTCTATGTTCCTTGCATGAATTGTTAAAAAGAAACTAGACAACCAGAAAGATCACCTAATAATGCTAGCTTCATATGCTTACTTAGTGTGGATTTCTTAGTTGAGTTCTGCCTCGGTCGCTCACCAGTACTTGTGGTAGTACTGACCCACGTTTATGGGCATATATTCAGGTGCTGGAAGCGAGAGTTTGGCAAGCCTTCTGAATCTGAATCAGTGTGTGCGCACCCTTCCTTAGGACTGTGTTCGTGCTGCTTCCTTCGCTGCTTACCTCTCCAGTGGGCTACTTCTTCTTCTGCTAGATGTTTTACTATTTCGGTCCAACTACAAGGACATAATGTAATGGGCGTTGTGGCTAGAATTTGGGAATATAAAAAGAGTTGTAAGCCTTCTAAGGCACATTTTGTAACTCAGCCAAGCAAGTACTTGTAATCCTTATCTTCAAGTATTCAATAAAAGAAATGTGCTATCAAATGTGTTCAACTTCGGTTCTCTGCATTTATTCTGTGCCTATATATATATATATTCGTCTCTCTTGTATCTTGTGCAGGTACGTTGCCTGGTGCAAGCGCAACTTAGGCTTGCACGGCATCGCGCCCAAGCGAGGACGAGCGGTTCCGTAGGGACCAAGCGAGGATGATTCGGCCCCTATGGGATCGGGGCACGACAGGTGGTATCAGAGCATGGCTTTACGTCCTTGGCCTCTTCAAACATCGTTTTCGAAAATGATATGAGTTTTCAAGCGATTTCAAAAGTCCCGAATTTCGAAAATAGATTTCAAATCTATAAGAAGTAAATCGAGAGTATGAAAGGTCCCTAAGAGTATGAAAACCCAACGTCCCATGCAATGAGTCCATAATACGTTATGAGACTAACGAAAGCTACTTTCTTTTGCAGCAAAGATGACAAAAATAGGTGCTGGTAACCCTGAGACATCGCGCGGAACGAGCGTGAGCGATGATCAAATCGATAGGCTGATTGCAATGTTTCAGAATCAGAATGATCGTTACGCTGCTCAACAAGAACGAGTTGAGGCTCAGCAGCAACGAGCAGATGCTAGAGCCTTGGCACAGCAGCAGCAGATTGAGTCCCTGGCTCAGATGGTGACATCACTTGTGGCACAAAGTGGTACATCGGGAACCACTGCAACACCAGTGACTGCCCCAACCATGCCTCATGGAGCAGTAGTAGCAGAAGCTAACGAGCCTCATCGTGCGGCCGGGAAGTCTACCTTTAAAGGCGCTGAGTTCCTGAAGTTGAACCCTCCGGAGTTTGAGGGCAGGACCACGCCGGATAAGGTGATGGACTGGATCACAAAGATGGAAAGCTTGTTTAGCTTTGCCTCAATACCTGCGAACAAGAGGATGGCGTGCGCAGATATGCAGCTGCGGTTACGTGCACACGACTGGTGGGAAGTCAAGAAAGCAGATCTAGCCACCAAGCATCAGGATAGCAGGATCACTTGGGGAATGTTCAAGGAAGCATTCCTTGCACACTATCTTCCGCCAGCTGTCAGGCAGAAGAAGGTAGATGAGTTTACCGAACTTAAGCAAGGAGATATGTCCGTCGAAGAGTATGAGTCGGAATTTTCCAAACTTGCTAAGTTCGCTAGCTCGATGATTCCTGACGAGGGAGCCCTCACACATCGGTTCATAAAAGGATTAAACGATAATCTGAGGAAAGATGTTATGAACCGGGAGTGCAAATCGTACATTCAAGCATTTGAGGCAGCGGTACAGAATGAGCAGTTTATGCCACAAGGTATTGTGGAGAAGAGACCCGCTCCTCGAAACCCTCCTGTTAAAAGATACCATGACGGAGAAAAGAAAATAGCGGGCGAGCGGCGCCCAGGTCCAACTTATAATTACTGTCACAAACCAGGCCATACCATGAATGTTTGTCGTGCTGCAAATAAGGAGTGTTATAACTGTAGGGAAAAGGGACATCTGGCAGTGAACTGCCAAAACCAGAGGGTTCCGCCGCCATACCAGAATGGGAACAACAAGACTGCTCGGATTGAGATTCAGACCACTCCGGGTCCCGCTCAGGAACCAACTGATCAGATAAGGAGGCCTAGAGTTTATCAGTTGAATATTGAGCACGATGAGAGTGGGCACGATGTTGGTGAGTCTGTTTCCTTTGAAACTCTTGATGCTTTTTCCTTGTCTCCTTGATCTCCTAAGTTTCGAGGACGAAACTTTTTCTCAGTGGGGTAGTATGTAACGCCCCGCTCTAAACGGTTACTTAAGAAACACTTCGCTGCTTCGACTCGGTTGAGAATCGAGTCTCGGGGAAACCTTACCGCCAGATCAACACGGACGGAGTGCAATGAACCCTTCGAATTAATCGAGCGGCTTCTATTGAAATAAGTCCAAGAGTTTTGTTGGTTGCTTTTCTTATTGGTTTTGTGTTGCTTTGGGTTTTGAGTTGCTTTCGATGACTTGGTTTTCATGATTTCGCTTTCTCGCTTGCGCGTTCTTTTCGAATCGTAAGGACAAGAGATTGAAGTATGCTAACCAAGTATTGTTGCATTTTCAGGACGCATAACCAACGAGTGAACGTCGCTTAAGGATTCCCCATCCTCTCGTTCGATTCATTCGGTGAGTGGCTTAGGCCCTTCGATGAATCCTTTAATCTGCATGCCTAATAAAGAATCTCTAGTTCACTGGAAATATGTTGCCTAACTAAAAAGATAAACTAAAGAGAAAGAAAAGTATTGCATGCTTCAAGTATAGAACTGTTACCTTACTAGTTGCTTATGGAATGTTTATTGTCCCTTGTATGCTGTGTGCTGAGTATTATGGCTGGGAACATCTGGACTTGATCTGGAAAATGAGAAAAAGAGATAGACTTGTTGTGCATTGTTCATCGGTTGCATGATAGCATATTTTTCTGATATAGAGCTTGCATTCATGCATTTGGTCAGGACAACTTGTGCACAAGGATTATCTCTCGAGCGGTCCCTGGGGCACTGGGGATCGTTCGGCCGGAAAGAGATCTAGATACCTGAGGCTTGTACGTCCTTGGGTAGACCGAGACTCGTCCATTAGTGAGATGGGCTTGTACGTCCCAACTACTAATCCCGTGGAGGGGACCATCATATAGTTAGGGCGCATGCTAGGTTTACCTTCTTACATACCTAACAAATTGATGCCTATTTTCGATTCATTAGTTATTCATATACAAATTGTGGCTAACTTGTGTGTCTGCTGCAGGGATAACCGCTCGGCTGTGGGTAAGAATTATCATATGCATATGCTATAAATCGTCTATGTTCCTTGCATGAATTGTTAAAAAGAAACTAGACAACCAGAAAGATCACCTAATAATGCTAGCTTCATATGCTTACTTAGTGTGGATTTCTTAGGTGAGTTCTGCCTCGGTCGCTCACCAGTACTTGTGGTAGTACTGACCCACGTTTATGGGCATATATTCAGGTGCTGGAAGCGAGAGTTTGGCAAGCCTTCTGAATCTGAATCAGTGTGTGCGCACCCTTCCTTAGGACTGTGTTCGTGCTGCTTCCTTCGCTGCTTACCTCTCCAGTGGGCTACTTCTTCTTCTGCTAGATGTTTTACTATTTTGGTCCTACTACAAGGACATAATGTAATGGGCGTTGTGGCTAGAATTTGGGAATATAAAAAGAGTTGTAAGCCTTCTAAGGCACATTTTGTAACTCAGCCAAGCAAGTACTTGTAATCCTTATCTTCAAGTATTCAATAAAAGAAATGTGCTATCAAATGTGTTCAACTTCGGTTCTCTGCATTTATTCTGTGCCTATATATATATATATTCGTCTCTCTTGTGTCTTGTGCAGGTACGTTGCCTGGTGCAAGCGCAACTTAGGCTTGCACGCATCGCGCCCAAGCGAGGACGAGCGGTTCCGTAGGGACCAAGCGAGGATGATTCGGCCCCTACGGGATCGGGGCACGACAGGTGGTATCAGAGCATGGCTTTACGTCCTTGGCCTCTTCAAACATCGTTTTCGAAAATGATATGAGTTTTCAAGCGATTTCAAAAGTCCCAAATTTCGAAAATAGATTTCAAATCTATAAGAAGTAAATCGAGAGTATGAAAGGTCCCTAAGAGTATGAAAACCCAACGTCCCATGCAATGAGTCCATAATACGTTATGAGACTAACGAAAGCTACTTTCTTTTGCAGCAAAGATGACAAAAATAGGTGCTGGTAACCCTGAGACATCGCGCGCAACGAGCGTGAGCGATGATCAAATCGATAGGCTGATTGCAATATTTCAGAATCAGAATGATCGTTACGCTGCTCAACAAGAACGAGTTGAGGCTCAGCAGCAACGAGCAGATGCTAGAGCCTTGGCACAGCAGCAGCAGATTGAGTCCCTGGCTCAGATGGTGACATCACTTGTGGCACAAAGTGGTACATCAGGAACCGCTGCAACACCAGTGACTGCCCCAACCATGCCTCATGGAGCAGTAGTAGCAGAAGCTAACGATCCTCATCGTGCGGCCGGGAAGTCTACCTTTAAAGGCGCTGAGTTCCTGAAGTTGAACCCTCCGGAGTTTGAGGGCAGGACCACGCCGGATAAGGTGATGGACTGGATCGCGAAGATGGAAAGCTTGTTTAGCTTTGCCTCAATACCTACGAACAAGAGGGTGGCGTGCGCAGATATGCAGCTGCGGTTACGTGCACACGACTGGTGGGAAGTCAAGAAAGCAGATCTAGCCACCAAGCATCAGGATAGCAGGATCACTTGGGGAATGTTCAAGGAAGCATTCCTTGCACACTATCTTCCGCCAGCTGTCAGGCAGAAGAAGGTAGATGAGTTTACCGAACTTAAGCAAGGAGATATGTCCGTCGAAGAGTATGAGTCAGAATTTTCCAAACTTGCTAAGTTTGCTAGCTCGATGATTCCTGACGAGGGAGCCCTCACACATCGGTTCATAAAAGGATTAAACGATAATCTGAGGAAAGATGTTATGAACCGGGAGTGCAAATCGTACATTCAAGCATTTGAGGCAGCGGTGCAGAATGAGCAGTTTATGCCACAAGGTATTGTGGAGAAGAGACCCGCTCCTCGAAACCCTCCTGTTAAAAGATACCATGACGGAGAAAAGAAAATAGCGGGCGAGCGGCGCCCAGGTCCAACTTACAATTACTATCACAAACCAGGCCATACCGTGAATGTTTGTCGTGCTGCAAATAAGGAGTGTTATAACTGTAGGGAAAAGGGACATCTGGCAGTGAACTGCCAAAACCAGAGGGTTCCGCCGCCATACCAGAATGGGAACAACAAGACTGCTCGGATTGAGATTCAGACCACTCTGGATCCCGCTCAGGAACCAACTGATCAGATAAGGAGGCCTAGAGTTTATCAGTTGAATATTGAGCGCGATGAGAGTGGGCACGATGTTGGTGAGTCTGTTTCCTTTGAAACTCTTGATGCTTTTTCCTTGTCTCCTTGATCTCCTAAGTTTCGAGGACGAAACTTTTTCTCAGTGGGGTAGTATGTAACGCCCTGCTCCAAACGGTTACTTAAGAAACACTTCGCTGCTTCGACTCGGTTGAGAATCGAGTCTCAGGGAAACCTTACCGCCAGATCAACACGGACGGAGTGCAATGAACCCTTCGAATTAATCGAGCGGCTTCTATTGAAATAAGTCCAAGAGTTTTGTTGGTTGCTTTTCTTATTGGTTTTGTGTTGCTTTGGGTTTTGAGTTGCTTTCGATGACTTGGTTTTCATGATTTCGCTTTCTCGCTTGCGCGTTCTTTTCGAATCGTAAGGACAAGATATTGAAGTATGCTAACCAAGTATTGTTGCATTTTCAGAACGCATAACCAACGAGTGAACGTCGCTTAAGGATTCCCCATCCTCTCGTTTGATTCATTCGGTGAGTGGCTTAGGCCCTTCGATGAATCCTTTAATCTGCATGCCTAATAAAGAATCTCTAGTTCACTGGAAATATGTTGCCTAACTAAAAAGATAAACTAAAAAGAAAGAAAAGTATTGCATGATTCAAGTATAGAACTGTTACCTTACTAGTTGCTTATGGAATGCTTATTGTCCCTTGTATGCTGTGTGCTGAGTATTATGGCTGGGAACATTTGGACTTGATCTGGAAAATGAGAAAAAGAGATAGACTTGTTGTGCATTGTTCATCGGTTGTATGATAGCATATTTTTCTGATATAGAGCTTGCATTCATGCATTTGGTCAGGACAACTTGTGCACAAGGATTATCTCTCGAGCGGTCCCTGGGGCACTGGGGATCGTTCGGCCGGAAAGAGATCTAGATACCTGAGGCTTGTACGTCCTTGGGTAGACCGAGACTCGTCCATTAGTGAGATGGGCTTGTACGTCCCAACTACTAATCCCGTGGAGGGGACCATCATATAGTTAGGGCGCATGCTAGGTTTACCTTCTTGCATACCTAACAAATTGATGCCTATTTTCGATTCATTAGTTATTCATATACAAATTGTGGCTAACTTGTGTGTCTGCTGCAGGGATAACCGCTCGGCTGTGGGTAAAAATTATCATATGCATATGCTATAAATCGTCTATGTTCCTTGCATGAATTATTAAAAAGAAACTAGACAACCAGAAAGATCACCTAATAATGCTAGCTTCATATGCTTACTTAGTGTGGATTTCTTAGGTGAGTTCGGCCTCGGTCGCTCACTAGTACTTGTGGTAGTACTGACCCACGTTTGTGGGCATATATTCAGGTGCTGGAAGCGAGAGTTTGGCAAGCCTTCTGAATCTGAATCAGTGTGTGCGCACCCTTCCTTAGGACTGTGTTCGTGCTGCTTCCTTCGTTGCTTACCTCTCCAGTGGGCTACTTCTTCTTCTGCTAGATGTTTTACTATTTCGGTCCTACTACAAGGACATAATGTAATGGGCGTTGTGGCTAGATTTTGGGAATATGAAAAGAGTTGTAAGTCTTCTAAGGCACATTTTATAACTCAGCCAAGCAAGTACTTGTAATCCTTATCATCAAGTATTCAATAAAAGAAAGTATTTTGTGTGCTATCAAATGTGTTCAACTTCGATTCTCTGTATTTATTCTGTGCCTATATATATATATATTCGTCTCTCTTGTGTCTTGTGCGGGTACGTTGCCTGGTGCAAGCGCAACTTAGGCTTGCACGGCATCGCGCCCAAGCGAGGACGAGCGGTTCCGTAGGGACCAAGCGAGGACGATTCGGCCCCTACGGGATCGGGGCGCGACACACCTCACTATCTCTCCACCCTCCCTCGCACGCTCCCGCCATCTCCACTGCTACCACCTCCCGCTGGCTGTGGCACCGCCATCCACCTCCGGTCAGCAATCCCTCGCGGCCGCCGCCGTCCGGTGACCCCTGACTGCACGCCTCCATCTCCACCACCACCTTTAACATCACCATAATCATCTTCATCTCCATCATTATCATCTTCATCAAACTCAAACCCTAATCCCCCTTTTGAAAAAAAAATAAGAAGAATAAATTGAAAGATGAAGAAGGAGATGAATTAGAAGAAGAAGATGGAGAAGGGAACACAAAACCTAACTTTCCAATTTAAAAAACCCCAAGGCAAGACCTCTTCCATCTCTTTCATTTGATTTAATTTTGCTTGTTTACTATATTCATTAAGAATTATTTCTTTCTAATTATGAGTCTAGAATAAAGTTATATATAAATAATATGGACACGTATATTGGTACCAATATGGACACTAGGACACAATAAGGATGATAGGTTAGACACGCGAACTAAATAAAATTCAGATACACCATAATTTCCTAATTTGATATTATGACATAGACACGCATGTCGAAAGAAATTTGGACACATTAACATAAAACTAGGACACAATATAGACACATACAAAAAGGGACACATATATGGTGTCATGGTTGAATTTTAAATGGATTATGTTCTACTTTTGTTAGTAGTAAAATGACATGTGTATGTATATGTGCATATATTCTTAGTGTGTATATACATGAGTATATGGATACAAGTCGCGTTTGATATGGAGTTGAAAGCATATTTATGTACCATTCTAGAGTCATGTCCTAGATGGACTATTATATGTAGGATGTAATTTATATACACATATGTATATAGTCTATAATAAGCTTATGAAGTAGACCTTAACCATTCTAGCCAAGAATTATGGAAAATTACTTAGAATATTAGAAATTTACCAATAGGAAATAAATATATTACTATCCTAAATTAAATTGGAGTTCAATTAGTTAAGTTCAATTTTATGCCCTAAAAGTGTAACGATATACTTCGGGTATATGGGCAACTTTGAGTCATGAATTGATAATCCGTAGGTTATCATTGGAAGGATACTTAGGGTATCGGAAATCAGTCGTACCGATAAATAAAAAATGAATTTTGATATATAATTCAAAGTAAGTTCAATTCTCAATATTCAATTAGATTAGAAATGTTAAAGTTAGTTCCATAGGGTAAAGAAACCTAGTATAATAGGCTTTAGGCCATATACTAGAAAGTCATGGTAGTGTCGGTCCTGAATGAGTCAATTTGATTTATCGGACCTAACTAAGAAAAAAATTCAGCATATGCATAGTTTCAGAAGGCTAATATACCAATTTGAAATAGGAACATCTAGTACAAATGGATTAGGTATTGATGGTATATATATATATATTCTCGTTTGTGATTATAAAATATGATTTTGGTTATTTTTTCATGAAATTGTGTGTCACTCTCTATTCCCGATATACGTATTTGGAACATATTTTTATTTTAGCATGGTTACATGTGCATGAAGACTAGACCCATTCTTTGGTTTAACCTGATTCATGGTTTATTTTGTGGGGTGGTTCAAGTCATGAGAACCTTTGGTTCAACCCTCAACCCAACCATATATAACCTAACATTTCTCTCTCTCCTCTCTCTCTCTCTCTCTCTCTTCACTTCTTCATTCCTTCCCCTTTATTTAGTTTTCTCTCACTATTTCTATAGGCAAACACCTTGCATGAGAAATGGAGAAACCCTCTATATTATTGGTCCTTTCTATTTGTTATGTGTTTCTAAGCACTTTTAGTAATTGGAATATTCTGTTTTGATGGATGGATTAGTGTAGATCTATATTTCTAACTTAGGATTGTATGGGTTTTATGAGTTTTTGTTTTTGTTTTTGTTTTGATCTATTAAACTTGTGTCCGTGAAACCATTTTTTTCTACATGATATAACTTTCAATTTATATCATTTTGGCTTTTGGTTCACCCGATTTGTACTTAAAATAAGAATTTTATGAACAAAACAAGATTTTAATTTTTGGAGCTTTTTTGCCATGGCTGAACCTGCTATTGGAGAAGACGAAGTTCGCATGCAGACAGTGAGCTATACGGCTGAGAGTGCCATACAGCCTGAGAGGGTTATGCGGCCTAAAACTCTTGCCGCATACTGACAGCAAGCGTCCATCTTATTGAATACATGACTGCTGATTTACACAAGTGTCCTTGAACACTTTGTTCTTTTACTCGTTGAACGAATAAAAAATTTACTAAGTCCAAGAGACACTCATATGAGGCACCGACACTCATGCAGCCTAGAGAGCATGCGGCCACTATTTTCTTTGGACGCATGGCTCTGAACCGTTGGCACTTATTTCTATAATTTTGTCTTTTCTCTCTAACACACTTTATGGATTTTCATATCAGTCACATTATGTCACATCACTGACACTTCATTTATTGACCTTCACTTTATTACTTGTCCCAAGGAGTAGACATTAACCCTGAGCATGCGGCCAAGTAGTTCATGCAGCCTGACTTTTTATGCGTTCTGACTTCATATGCAGCCAGGATTTGTATGCGGCCAGAATTCATATGCGGCCCTGACTTCATATGTGGCCTGACTTTTTATGTGACCTGACTTTATAAGCGGCATGAACTTCCCATGCGGCCTAGAGACCCATGCAACCTTGCTTGTTTTGATTGAATGTTTCTTGATTCATGTGACACAATGTATAATTGGTAATTGGACTCGAATACTATATCCGTACTGATACCACTATTGCCTGATAATTGTTCATGATTTAATGTGCGCCGAGGTATGACAAGTCGTGTTACGTGTTAAGTGATTATATTTGGGTTGTGCATCGAGAATGTCTCTAAATTCCTGAATATATGATATTATAAATATATTATTTTCCCAGAATGGGCATAATAAGTGAGTCAACTACCAAAGTATGGCTAGGATATTGATTGTCTGAATGTTGCATACAGGCTCGGGTGAATCCAGATTTGACTTCCATGGATTCGTATCTAGCGTGCCCGTACTTTGTACGACATCTTAAGAAAAATTCTCATGTGACCATGCCTTGAGATTTCAAACACAACATAGGGCTAATTAGGTAACTAAAGTGGTAGTAACAATGGAGGAAACGGTATCCCGAGATCATGCCAACGAACCTTCCCACAGAGATTCATTCTAAGTGCGATGTGGGCTGGCCACCACAGATACTGTATATCATCTGCCTTAGTAGAGTGCAGTATCTGACAATTATTATGCCGAGCCACTATTTCACTATAGGAACACTGGAACCGCTAATACCATATTTTTAGCTCAGTGCCTATTTTATTTATTTGGCTCGGTTAGCTCATTTCTGGCACTGACGTGATCTGAGGATACTTATTATGCATTATTTTTTTGATAACCATAGACTCCACAAAAATAGCAAGCCGTACAAATGATTGGCCGATATAAGAAAAATGACTTGGTTGTGATTATATTATTTTGGTTAGTAGCCTAAGAAAATGGACTATCATAGTGTGATGGTTCAACCCTTGTCCTTGTTTGGTTGTAGGGTTGGGTCTTAGCACTAGGATATGCCATGGACCTAAGTTACAACACTAAACCTATGTATTATTATATGTTTTTCTTGGATTTTTGATTCTCCATTTCGTGATTCCTTTATGGTACTTACTATTTGGGGTCTAACTCCACTGGTTTTGCATGGCTAGGTTTTGAGCCAGTACACGAGGATCCAACGTACCTTCCGCCAACTCATGGCATGTACCAGAAATATGTTCGCAGGGTATAGCGAGTGGATTTTTTTCTTTCCTGCTCGTTATTGCATATTTATTTCTTTTGGGCATTTAGCTACCGACACCTGTTAGTCGGCTCGTTTGGACATTAGTTTCCTTACATGATTTTATTAAATCAGACTACAACTGATCACTGTCATGTACTTTTGTTAGTCTTTCAGCTTCTTATTTTGCACAGCTGGACTCCAGAACATTTTGGGAAAGCGTTTAGGACACCTTATTGCTTTATCATATATGCTCTATGCTTATTGTTTGAATGATTGAGACATAGAAGTTCTTGATCATAGGAGACTTGATTGTAGCATCTACCCCCTTGTCTTGTACAGCCATAATCGCTGTACGACATATAGTATCTTGTACGAGATAGCTGGCTATGTCCGTCTCTGTATTCCGGTACTGAAGCATGACAAGGTTTTAGTGGTGTCCCATGCAAGTCCGTTCTTCAGACTTGTGGGGTGTCATGGTCATAGGAGTCTCAATCAAATATGATCCTTCTTGAAATCCTGAATAAGTCATCTTCGATACTCAGCTTGAATTCTTCTATATTGGTTGCTTCCTTGTTCCTTCTCATCATGTGCTTGATGTTTCTTGTTCTCTTTATTAGGGCTTCTTCTTCCCCCGATGTTGCAGCAACAAGAGAAGCAGAGTTGCCAGTGGAACAAAATCCTGTATAACCTCAGCCAAGGATCCGAGTTGAACCCATGATGAATAGGACAGAGCAACTGGCTCCAGGTGCTCCCGTACCTCCTGTAGTACCGGTAATATTGGATACCCTGGCCTTGGTAGAGATTATCCATGGATTATTGGCTTCCTAACAACACCAAATGGTGGTACAACAATAACAACAACAGCAGCTTCAGCAGCAGGAACATAATATCCTACTGAACCAAGGATTACAGACGGCCCTAGAATAAGGCAGGAGAACAAATTCTGGGGAATCTGTTAGATTTTGTAGACTGAACCCCATATACTTTGATGGCACAGAGAACACAATCATGACAGACAATTGGCTCCAGGATATTGAGACTATTCTCATAGCAGCTAAAGTTTTGGCCGAGGAACAAGTTGACCTGGTTCGCCTATAATTCCAAGATCTGGCAAGAGATTGGTGGGCTACGATGGAGGTAAGATTGAGGAGTCTTATTTCATGGGAGGATTTCAGGACCCGGTTCAGGGTGAAGTACTTCAGGATTGTGGCTTAGTGTGAGTTGCAGCAAAGGTTCATTAACCTCAAGCAAGCAGGAAGGACAGTAGACTGTAATGCGGCAGAGTTTTGCCAACTTAGCAGATTTGCTCCAACCATTGTGGCAACAGAGTTGGAGAGAGCAATAAGGTTCCAGCAAGGACTTTACTTAGAGATCTTACACATGATAAAGGTCCACAACTACCAAACCTTCGAGGCGGTATTGATTACAGCCAATAGGATTGAGCTTACTTCTCAGAAGATGGCATCAAGAAGAGTTGATCATAAGAGGCCTCATGGACAAAACAATGAGGGAGGACCAGTACCATAAACGTCAACACCATCCCCTAGCATTCACATCCAAGATGTAACATAGAGGAGGCCAATGACCTCGACAGTGATGGCACCAAATCGGCAACAATAGCCGAGGCAGCAACATCAACAATATTAACAACGACGGGGAGCACTGACAGGTTGGACCTACTGTGGCAAGGGAGGTCATACCCAAAATATTTGTCGAGCAGCTAACAGATTATGTTTGAGATATGGAAGTCCTGATCACAAGGTTTCCATGTGCCCATTGATATAGAGGCCAGGAGGACCAGAACAACAATTTCCTACATTGCCAGCTCCGAGGGCAGTACAACAAAGAGGACCAGCAGTAGCAGTATGGCCTTTAGCTCAGCGTCTGTTGCCGATATAGGCCCAGCTTATAGGCAGCAACAGCAGAATCAGAAAGGCCTGCAACTACGGCAACAAGGAAGATAGCAGCATAGAGCTCCACAAGGCCAAGGGCAGGCACTCACCTTGTCTTTGGAGGAAGCTATGGCGTTGGGCAACATAGTGGCATGAAACATTTTTGTTACAACCTTTCCTGCCAAAGTATTAATTTATTCTGGAGCTTCGCACTCATTTATATCTACAAATATGCGACATGTATTGGATTAAAGTTTGAGTCATTGCCAGCGAGGCTGAATATACTCACTGGCAATGGGATCATAGAAGTTAGCAGGGTGTGCCTAGCATGTCCAGTCACAGTATATGGGCATTTATTACCTACAAAGTTGATCGAGTACCCTATGGGTAACTTTGAAATATCTTAGGCATGGACTGGTTAAGAAACAGTCACGCAACGATAGGTTGTCGTGAGGGTAGAGTATTATTTAGAATCCCCAGTCTAGAAGAGTTTGTCCTTAGCAGAATAGCAAGGACTACCACAAAGGAGGAGTCACAATAGTAGCAAAGAAACAAACCTGCTGCCCAAGATAGTTGAAGAGTTCATGGACGTCTTTCCCAACGATCTTTTCGGATTACCCCCAATTAGAATAGTAGAGTTCTGTATAGAGTTGATGCCTGGAGTAGAACTAGTATCCTAGAAGGTGTACCCAATGTCACCATCAGAACTTAATCAGTTATATCGACACATGGAAGAACTTAAGGCAAAGAAGTTTATTCGGACCAGTACATCACCGTGGAGAGCATCAGCGGTATTAGTATAAAAGAAGAATGGATCGACGCGGTAGTGTATGGATTACAGGCGGTTGAATACAGTTACCATAAAGAACAAGTACCCATTACCAAGGATTGATAATTTATTTGACCAATTAAGTGGAGCAAGAGTCTTATCCAAGATAGATTTACGATCAGGATATCATCAGGTGCGAGTCTGGGAGCAAGATACACCAAAGATTGCATTTATGTCACGATATGTGCATTACGAATTCTTAGTTATGCCATTCGGACTGACTAATTCTCTAGCGGTATTCATGGATTTAATGAACGCATTTTCATGCCTTACTTAGAGCAATTTATGGTAGTATTCATCGATGACATCCTGGTATATTCTGGTAATGAGGAGGAGCATGAAGAACATCTTAGGATAGTGCTGCAAACGTTGAGGGAGCACTAGTTATATAGGAAGCTTAGTAAGTGTGAGTTTTGGCTTGATCGCATATCCTTTTTTGGATATATTATTTCTAGAGCAGGAGTGTCAGTTGATCCCAAGAAGGTAGAGGCAGAAGAGAACTGGCTAATTCCAAAGATAGTAGCAGAAGTGCGTAGTTTTTTGGGATTGACAACATACTACAGGAGATTTGTGTCAAATTTTGCTAAAATCTTTGTACCATTGACTCGGTTGAAGTGCATAGAAGTTAAATTTATGTGGTCAGCGAAATGTCAGATAGCCTTTGAAGAGTTAAAGAAGAAGTTAATCTCTGAACCAATCCTTACTCTTCTAGCAAGCTCCGGAGGATTCATAATGTACTGTGATGCATCTAGCAAGGGACTTGGATGTGTTTTGATGCAACAAGGGAGATAGCATATATTTTTTGGCAGCTCAAAGATCACGAGAAGAACTATCCAACTCACAATTTGGAGCTAGCAGCAGTAGTGTTTGCACTTAAGCTATGGAGGCACTACTTATATGGTGATCGAGTAAAAATATTCACAGATCAGAAGAGTTTGAAGTATGTGTTCATGCAAAAGGACCTGAATATGAGGTAGACAAGATAGCTATATTTGTTGAAAGACTATAACGTGGAACTTCAGTACCATCCAGACAAGGCTAATGTAGTAGTTGCTGCACTTTGCAGAAGAGGTGGCAAATTTATGTTGACTACTCAGAAGCACATTCTAGAATACTTATGAGAGATAGATATCGAGATAGTACTTCCACAGAGTAGAGGAGTTCAGGCTAGCCTACAGATTCAGTCAACTTTGGTAGATAGAATCAAACTAGCTCAGGCAGAGGACTCGAAGATTCAAAAGCTACAAGAAAAATGTGAGTCAGTTCTTCGGAAGGAGTTAAAAATACATGCGGATGAAACGCTAAGGTTTGGGAATCATATATGCGTACCAAGCGGGAATATTCGGTAAGAAGTTATGACTGAAGCACACAGTTTTTAGTATTCCATTCATCCGGGAGGCACGAAGATATACCAAGATATCAAACAACACTTTTGGTGGAACAAGATGAAGAGGAAAATAGCAAGCTTGGTATCATAATGTCTGATATGTCAGCAAGTGAAGGTAGAATAATAGAGACCGATAGAATTATTACAGCCACTTCCTATTCCATAGTGGAAGTGGGAACACATCATGATAAACTTTATGACTAGTTTACCTAGATCACCGACTGGTCGAGATGCAGTTTGGATGATAGAGGATCATCTCATGAAAGTAGCTCACTTTCTTTCTTTTTGAGTAGGATAGTCTACAGAATAATTGGCTAAAATATATATGCGATAGATAGTGAGACAACACGGTATTCCAGTAAGTATCATGTCAGATCGAGACACTCGATTCACTTCATATTTTTTGAGAAGTTTGCATCTGAGTTTGGGCACTAAGTTAAGATTTAGCACGGCATAACACCCCCAGACAGACGAACAATCAAAGAGAACCATCTAGACCCTAGAAGATATGCTACGAGCATGTACCTTAGATCTTGGTGGATCTTGGAAGAATCACTTTTACTTGGTGGAATTCTCGTATAACAACAGTTATCAGGCCAGTATTCAGATGGCACCTTTCGAGGTACTATACGGCAGGAAGTGTAGGTCACCGTTGGCTTGGGACGACATTGGTGAGCGAAGGATGTTAGGCCCTGAAATAATCACACAGACAGTAGAAGTTATCAAGAAGATTAGAGAGCAAATTTGGGTTGCACAAGATCGGCATTGGGCAGATCAGCATCGTAGACCCTTTAGAGTTTCGTGTCGGCGACCACGTATTTTTACAGATTTTGCCTACCCATGTAGTCATTAGATTCGGGGTTCACGGGAAGCTTAGTCCCAGATACGTAGGTCCATTCGATATTCTCGAGCGGATAGACGATGTTGCTTATCGTCTTGCCATTTTGTCTTCGTTACGTGAGGTACACGATATATTTTATGTGTCTCAGTTGTGTAGATATATTTTGAATTTGAGTCATATCCTCGATCACTCTGAATTAGTCGTAGGTACCGACTTATCTTATAAGGAGCAACCTGTATCTATATTGGACCGAAGGGAGAAGGTACTCAAGAATCGGACTATTTCTCTCGTTCGGGTTGCTTGGGGCCATCACACTCTTGGAGAATCGACGTGGGAGTGCGAGGATGATATTCGATCCCGGTACCCACACATATTTGATTCAGAAGGTATATTCTTTCTTATGACTTCATATCTTGGATTCCCTGATCAGGTAGGTGATCACCTATATGTCGTGATAAAATTGCTTGCATGTGTAGTTGCTAGTAGATTTGTATCATGCTTGCCCTGACTTCTCTAGCTATTGCTTAGATTCAAATTTTGAGGATAAAATTTTTCTAAGGAGGGTAGAGATGTAACTCCCCGTTCCTGATATACGTATTTGTAACATATTATTTATTTTTGCATGGCTGCATGTGCAAGGAGACTAGACCCATTCTTTAGTTTAACCTTATTTATGGTTTATTTTATGGGTTGGTTCAAGTCATTAGAACCTTTGGTTCAACCCTCAACCCTACCATATATAACCCAATATTTCTTTCTCTCTCTCTTCACTTCTTCATTCCTTCCTCTTTCTTTAGTTTTCTCTCCCCATTCCATAGGCAAGTACACCTTGCATGAGAAATGAAAAAACCCTCCATTATTGTTCTACTATGTTTGTTATGTGTTTCTAAGCACTTTTAGTACTTGGAGTTTTCTGTTTTGATGGATGGATAAGTGTAGATCTATATTTCTAACTTAGGATTTTATGAGTTTCATGAGTTTTTCTTGGTTTTGATCTATTTAACTTGTGTCCTTGAAAACCAGTTTTTGCTACATGATAAAGATTTTAATTCAGAGCGTTTTATCTTTTGGTTTACCCAATTTGGATTTACAATAAAAAATTTATTAACAAAACAAGGTTTTAGTTTTTGGAGCTTCTTCGCCATGGCTGAACCTGCTATTGGAGAAAAAGAAGTTCGTAAGCGCCAATGAGCTATACGGCTGAGAGTTCCATATGGCCTAAGAGGTATATGCGGCCTAAAATCTTGCCGCATACTGACAGCATGCGTCCATCTTGTTGGACGCATGACTGTTAATTTATACAAGTTTTTTTGAACACTTTGTGCTTTCACTCACTGAACGAATGAGAAATTTGCTAAGTCCAAGCGACACCCATATGCGACACCAACACTCATGTGACCTGGAGAGTATGCGGCTACTATTTTCTTTGGACGCATGGCTCTGAACTGTTGGCACTTATTTCTTTGGTTTTATCTTTTCTCTCGGACACACTTTATGGCTTGTCACATCAGTCACTTTATGTCACATCACTGACACTTTATTTATTGACCGTCACTTCATCACTTGTCCCAAGGAGTAGATCTTAACCCTGAGCATGCGGCCAAGTGGTTCATGCGGCCTGACTTTTCAAGTGGCCTGACTTCATATGCGGCCAGGATTCATATGCGGCCTTGACTTCATATGCGATCTGACTTTTCATGCGGCCTGACTTTATATGCGGCATAAACTTCCTATGCGGCCTAGAGACCCATAGGGTCTTGCTTGTTTTCATTGAATATTTTTTGAATCATGTGACCCAATGTATAATTGGTAATTGTACTCGAATACTGTATCCGTGCTGATACAACTATTGCCTGATAATTGTTCATAATTTAATTTGCGTCGAGGTACGACACATCGTGTTATGTGTTAAGTGATTATATTTTGGTTGTGCATACTTAATGCCTCCAAATTCCTGAACGCGTAATATTATAAATATATATTATTTTCCCAGCCCGGGCATAATAAGCAAGTCAACTACCAAAGCGTGGCTAGGATATTAATTTTCTGAATATTTCATACACGCTCGGGTGAATCCATATTTGACTTCCATGAATTCGTATCTAGCGTGCCCGTTCTCTATACGATATCTTAAGAGAAATTCTTATGTAACCACGCCTTGAGATTTCAAACACAACATAGGGCTAACTAGGTAACTAAAAGTGGTAGTAACATTAGAGAAAATAGTATACCGAGATCATGCCAACGAACTTTTCCATAGAAATTCATTCTAAGTACGTTGTGGGCTAGCCACCACATATATTGTGTATCATCTTCTTTAGTGGAGTGCAGTATCCGACTATTATTATGTCGAGCCATTATTTCACTATAGGAACACTAGAACCGCTAATATCGTATTTTTAGTGCAGTCGCCCTTAGGGGGACTGGTGCATCCTACAAGTGCCTGTTTTATTTATTTGGTTCGGTTATCTCATGTTCGGCACTGGCGTGATCTGAGGATGCTTATTATGCATTATTTCTGAGATAACCTTAGACTCCACAAAAATAGCAAGTCGTACAAATGATCACCAATTTAAGAAATAGACTTATGATTATATTATTTCGGTTAGTAGCCTAGGGAAATGGACTATCATAGTATGATGGTTCAACCCTTGTCCTTGTTTGGTTGTAGGGTTGGGCCTTAGCACTAGGATATGCCATGGACCTAAGTTATGACACTGAACCTATGTATTATTATATATTTTCCTTAGGTTTTTGTTTCTCCATTTCGTGCTTTCTTTGTGGTACTTGCTATTTGGGGACCCCACTGGTTTTGCATGGCCAGGTTTTGAGCCAGTACCTGAGGATCTAGCGTACCTTACCCTAACTCATAGCGTGTACCAGGAACATGGTCGCAGGGGATAATGAGTAGGTTTTCTTTTTCTCTGCTTGTCATTGCACATTTATTTATTTGGGGTGTCTAGCCACCGACACCTGTTAGTCGGCTCGTCTGGACATTAGTTTCCTTACATGATTGTATAAAATCAGACTGTAGTTGATCACTGTCATATACTTTTGTTACTCTTTCAGCTTCTTATTTTGCACAACTAGACACCAGAACATTTTGGGAAAGTGTTTGGGATGCCTTATTGATTTATCATATATGCTCTATACTTACTGTTTCTTGTTTAAATGATTGAGACATAGAAGTTCTTGACCATAGGATACTTGATTGTAGCATGCACCCCCTTGTCTTGTACAACCGTGATCGTCGTACAACGTATAGTACCTTGTACAGGATAGTTGGCCATGTCCGTCTTCGTATTCTGGTACTGGGGCGTAACATTGTGACTTACTAATGATGATTGTTAGCTTCTTGACTTATGTTCAGTGAATCAGAAGTTGGTAGTAAGTATTGCTAAGGTAACAATAGCCTTGGTAAGAAATTACTTCTCTTAAACTCAAATTATTTTGATAATGATTTATATATAATTGCGTGTGATTTTCGATGTTGAGTTGTTCCACCGAAGGGGTCGGCGTACCCAGGGAATTCTACGGAGAATTGCTTCGGGTCTTTATATAAATTATGAAATTTTCGGAGTCCAAAATACGAAGGAGACTTTGTCAAAATTTTCAAGAATTCCCAGAGATAGCCATTGGTTAATATATTTAGCCCTACTTTAGAAATTTTGAGTCAGTGCCCTTAGATACAGACTTGTAATTTTATTTAAATTATAGGTGTCAAGTTTTTTTAGAACTTAAGATACGTAGGACACGGACACAAAGACATACAAGAGAAATCCAATTAAGATTACTATGTGTTTCTGCTAGAAGAATATCAATTATCAAATTAAATAATATCATGTGTTCTGTCATGCTCTCATTTAAAAATAAGAACGACATATTGAGATTTTGATATCACATCTTTCTATCATGTTTTAATTAAAAAGAAAGAGACAATGGAGAATTCAAATCATGTGTTTATGTCCTGATTCAATCAAGGAAAGTAAAGTATTGGAATCATGGTATTCAGAGTTCATGATATGATTCTTGGCAAGGAATAAAATATTGAATCGTATTTTCGTCCTTCGTGGTACTTAGATACACGAACCGAGATTCAAGAATCATGCATGTGCCAGCAGAAACTTAATATAAAATAATAGAATATGATTGTTTGTAGCTTTAGGTTAGTGCATTGGACGGGAGAGGACAACTGGATCACACCCTAAATCTCTGCAATATAAAAATAATAAAAGTTGATCAGTAGTTAATTAAGCTTGTTTGTAAGGCCATGCGAATTGAGTGTGTGAGGCTTAGCTCACTTAAGCCTATGAGAGGCAGGACCGGATTTTAACACCGTGCCACCAAGTCCCAGTTAATTTTATAAGCCCATGAGAGGCAGGGCCGGATTATAACACCGTGCCACCCTGTCTCAGTTAATTGTACCTGAATATAAACATACCTATTTTGATTTAAAACATCGAATGGGTGAATCAAGGATTTAATTATTTAAGCACATGGGAGGCAGGGCCGGATTCTAAACACCGTGCCACCAAGTAACAGCCTGATCCCTGGTCATGGAATTATTGCCAAGAAAATATGATAAATTTGATCTAGATGTATTATCTAAATTGCATCATCATATAGAAAACTTGTTTGTGATTGTGATTGATTATTGACTTCTGATCTGGGGTGCACTACTTGCTAGTCAGCTGGTACGTAAGTTGTCCCGGTGCGGTGATTCATTTTTTTGTCCTTGTTTGGTGTAGGGATGGATTACTGCACTGATGACAGGTTATGGAATTCAGTTTATGATGCAAGTATTAGTAGAAGTTGGATATTACATGGTAGCTACTATTTTATTGATGCTTTATGCTTTGTGATTATGATAATGGTTATGATTGTAATTGTGATTGTGATTATGATTGTGATTATAATTGTGACTGTGGCTGTGACTGTGATTGTAATAATTATAAGTGTGACTTGTTATGACTTAATTATAAGACGAATATTGAGGATTTTACGAGAATAAATTTAGTCAAAATCATATTTCAAGTTTACACTATAACATGTCATAGGAATTTAGTATTCTATTTCTTAACCCTTTGGAATTTGAGAATCCAATCATTTTTAGATTCTCTTTTCATTTAATTTATTTTCTCCGTCCTTGACTGAGGGCTTGCATGTCGTTTGACGACCTAGTATTGTTCACTATTTTTGTAGAAATATTTCAAAGGAACCCGCTATAAAATATTAAAGAACAGTTGGAGAGAAAGATCGAGATGGTACCAAGGTAGGCGATCGCATTGGCAACAAAATCATTTTTATTATTTATTAAAGGTATAAATGTATGATATATGTAACGACCCATTCCGCTCAAGCGGAGAGCCGATTCAAATGGCACAAGTGCGACGACCCGACCCATTTTGTTCAGCGAGAAGACTTGCTTGAGTCAAAGGATTTTAGACTTGACCCTTCAGGAGTTCAGACTTAGACTTTCAAAGACGCGCTCGGAGTATTACTCGACCGAGGTGAATCATCGCTAAGGTGTATGGCTACGATGAACCTGTCTTTGCTTAGCCTGCATACTTAAACATATGGTCAATACATGCTAGTCGCTAGACGAATCACCCCTTGCATGCTAATAAAGAATACAATGCGCCTAGCTAAGAGAATAATCATATCTTATGTCTCTTTGCATAGAACATGAAAGTAGATCAGTTAAACAGAGTAGTATGCTCGCTTCACGGTTCTTATAACCCCACCCTCGTAGCGTTACTTTCATTCCTTATATTTTTATTCAAGTATATTGCTTTATATGTCTTAAAATGCTCGTCATATACATATTGCCTCAATATAGAAGCACAACACAAATCATGGTTCACTTAACTACGGAAGGAAGACTATCAAAATAGTAGTTCCAAGCCAAATGATAGAAACATAGAAAGTTTTCGGGACCGTTGGGTCGCCAAAGGCAACTCCCAAAATGGGAGCTGCAATAAGTAGTAAAATATCAACATAAACTATGCATAAAATGGAATATACACAATTATGAGATCTCTGAACGAGTAAATGCATTCGCACTATGTCAAGTAGTTATGTTCATTCAAGGTCCTAAAATATTGCATATAATAAAAATCTAAGTGTTGATCGTTAATAGTCATGGGCTGCCTGTACATAGGTTTATGGTTCCTACGGACTGTACACTGGGGCATCGGGACCGATCTGATCCGGACAGGAATGTCTCATAGTCAGCTAGCAACATCAACATGGGGAGATGGGGACTTGTAGCGGGGCTCGCTACATGCGCTGCAACGACCGTCATCTGTTCGGACTATAGTCCATGATGGCTCGTCAAGTAATGTGAATGTGTCGTTAAAAAGTATCATTGAAGTCTCATTAAAGTATCATCAAGTATCATTAAAAGAATCATGTAGCAACCCATATATGGCCTCGTATAGACTTAAGGCAAGTAACAGATATACGACGCACTCTGCGTGCAGATCATTAATTGAACCAAGAAATTTGAACCTCTGAAACACACTTGAATAATCTGAGAATTCTAAACGGTCGGAGTATAATGCATTTGAACAAACTGAGTCACAAAATAATATGAGTATCACAAATTTGTATATGTCATTCACCTGAGTCAGAAATATGCTAGTTATACTTGTGTTTGCTTATGTGATTCTTGGTTTTCTTATACATATTCGTGTTTGGTTAACTTGGTTGTATCATTTGGACAGGAAAGGAACAATGGTATGTTGGTTAGTTTTGCCATGTTTCTCTTATATCGCACGGCGCACTGCCACACGAGTTAGGCTTTACATCATTCCCATAAAATGATCCTAAGGTAAGATTAGAAAGATAACTTAATTAATAGATGGTGCACAAAACTAATATATCGTGTTTGGATTTGTCAAGCGGGCGAGAAGCCTTCCCACCAGTGCATTCATGTATTGATAACCCACCAGATTGCTTGCAGGGTGCGGAAGAACCTCGTTCAGTCCAGAGTATCTCATCGTACGCGCTAAGGCGTGGAGTTCGCTCTGGAGTCTTGGAGTGGTGTGTCCGGAGCTGAAGCACATATACAAGATATAATGTTAGAATATCGCCTAGGTATCATCCCAAGTTGTAAGCCGCTTGGCACACCTTTATTGTTTTGAGAGAGAGAGAGAGAGCTTGAGCGACTAATAATATCGCCTAGCGCCGCCTGTAATACTTGTGAAATATCAATAAAGTGCTTGTTTTACTTCTATATTTGTGTTATTCACTGCTTCCGCTATTGACGACTCTGTGAACTTGTTACCAATTGCCTATTCGTTTCTTGTTCCGCTGCATTCGGACTATCTGTGTGACTCTGTGGCTTAAATATTTTACTGCCTGTTCAGATCATGGCCTTGCACGGGCCCAACTTGTGCTCATGTGGCATCACATCCATATGGGAAAGATCGTTATGAGAGAGCGCTGGCGCGGTGATTCGTGCCTAGCGGGAACGGCCGATTCCTACAGGAGATCGGTACGTGATAATATATATATATATATATATATATATATATATATATATATATATATATATATATATTGGATTAATGGTTGTAATTGGGTAGAATAGTAATTGTCCCTATTTATAGTTTAGAATATCATGTAATCAAATTTATATTTATTATATTATATACCATGTGACATATTATATCCTATCCTAAAATCTTACGGGCGACTGTTTAGGATAATAAACGAGAAAAGATTTGATGAATGCGGAAAACGAGGTCTTGTGCAAAGACCCGCCCTTCTTTTATGTTTACAAACAAGATTGTACAAATTTGATCCTATACGAGGATGTCTAAGTACAATTTATTTAATCTGGGTGAATATTGTTATAGGTGTCTGATCTGCAGTCGATCACTTTAGCCCTTGGACCACACGATGTTGAAGAAGTGTCGTGGAAGACAGATAGCAGCTTCGAAGGTTGCTAAAGAGGATGGATGCCCTATGCCAAAGTCGTCGATCCCTTCTCTTTGCCTGAGCTCTGGATTCTCCTCTCTCTCTCTCTCTCTCGAGACCGTTGGATCTGGTACTAGATCTCTTGATCAGTTTTCAGACCTAACTTCTTCGACCCTCCCATTTGTCGACCTTGTTCCTCATTGATAGAGGTCTCTATTTATAGAGTTTTGGTGACAGTGACCACACAGTCGGCATAGAAACCAAGTAGTGGAAAGTACAGCACCCTTTTATACGATGGTTAAAATAACCAATGCATGCGTATAAATAACCTTTTGAGTGAGCAAGTGACACGCATCCAACTAAGGGACATAACGTGTATATCTGCTACGAATATCACGACATAGAAGCCACATAGGTAGTTATCCCTTGTGTAGAAGAGGTTGGCGTAGAAGCCAAATGACTGTCACCTCGGCATAGAAGCCAAGTAGGCATAGAAGCCGAGTAGGCATAGAAGCCAAGTAGGCATAGAAGCCGAGCAGGCGTAGAAGTCGAGTGGTCATAGAGGCCGAGGAGGCGTAGAAGCCGAGTGGGCATAGAAGTCGAGCAGGCGTAGAAGCCGAGACGATGTGGACGTTTTAGCCAGAATTATGGCTCATGGAGATATAATCAAATCTCTTGCATTAAATACAGAGATCTTCCCCCATCCTGTGCATTAAATGTAGAGGCCTGTCTTTAAGATTTGCCATCATTCTGCTCATTAAATGCAGATACGCGCCTCGAATCCTGTACGATGAGTGACTGCTGATGTGGCGGTCTGTTTGCCTTCTGCGGAGCGTAAGAAGCTCACGTCTGCCTGTGTAAAACTGGACAACGTATTCCCTTATATGCGTAAGAGTAGTTTACGCAAAGGGGATGCTACTAAACGACGGTTCGATGACATTTAATTAAATCTCCTGCATTAAATGCGGAGATCCGCCATTATCCTGCTCATTAAATAAGGAGGCATGGTTTGAAGGTCTGCCACCCTTCTGTGCCTCAAGTGCAGAGACGTGCCTCGGTCATCTGCCAGTTTTCGGCGCTTTAAATGCAGAGACGTGCCTTGAGAAACTGTCACCGCTCTGTGCATAAAATGCAGAGACCTGCCTCGAGCCCTGTACGAAGCACAGCTTTTAACGTGGCAGGCTGTTTGTCTTCTGCGGAGCGTAAACAGCTCACATCCGCCCGTGTAAAACTAGGCAGCGTATTCCTTCGTATGTGTAAAAGTGGTTTAAGCAAAGGAAATGGCAGTAAATGACAGCCTGGGTTTCAGTGCCGCGCCATCTTCATACCCGTCGCCTGGGTAGTCGTACAGTACTCTTTGTCCGGAGTGCAGACGTCAGGTTCGTTGCATGCTCTGATAGGTTCATTTTGAAGAACATGAAGCGTTCCTCGTATACTTCAATGCTGTATTAAAAGCGGATGGGTTTTACGCCATGAAGGCGATGTAGCACCACTTTTACGCTGAAGCAGCCTGGTCACAATACACTACGCGGATGGTCCTTGAGCTTATATTTTATGCTGTGCTTAGCGGAGAAGCTCTGTTGCAAGTTGATGGCTCTGAGGTCATCTTTTTACGCTGCCCTGTATGAACATGCTGCGTATAACTATCCAGCATATTTTTTATGCTTCTACAAGACCCCCTTCAAAGCTTTTAAATTCCTCGTAATTTGAAACGCTTTGAATGAAGCATGAACCATTCCTCGTAACTCGAAACGCTCTGAGTGGAGCCTGAAACGGTCAAGCCTGACACGTTCTTTCATGGCTGACTTTATGGCAAAGTTATTGGGGATCGGTGCTCTCTCTCGCCTATAAAAAGGCTGAGGAGTTCTCCTGTTCTTCCCACACTTCCTTCATCATACAGAGATGATGGCCAGAGTTTGTCGGGTCGACTTGAGGAAGAAGGAGATCATGCCCTTCCAGCATGTAAGGAGCTAAAAAAGACGGCGTCTTCGAGCAAATGTCCTCTGCAACGATGGATCATGGAAGGATATCATAGCCTCCTTTGCTCGGGATAATCAGCAACTTTGTATGGTGGTTCATCGGGAGAGAAGAAGGGTCGTGTTTGACCAGGCAGCTTGCAAGTGGTGCCTTCTCCCGTTACCTCTGTGGCGCGGGACGTAGGCAAACAGATTTACTCTGCTTTTCTTCTGTTGGCAGTATGGGTCTATGCCCAGTTCTGCATCCTTGCGCCACTGATCATCTTCTTGTTCATCGATTGTGGATGTTGATGAACTGTCATGGAAGAAGAGGAAGATCTTCACCAATGCGAGAACCTGGCAGGACAGATTCTGGGTGCGATCTTCAGACGACGATGAGGAAGCCCTTTGTAGACGGGATTTCCTTCATATGTAGTCATGAAAATGAAGAAAAACCCTTGTAGACTGGATTTCCCTCATATTTATTCATGATTTTCTAATAAGATCGTCTTTCTTTTTTGCGTATGATCATGTTGCTATACTTTGCTGTGAAGTCTGAATATGTGTAGCTTCGACACGTCTGATTCTTTACGCTGACTCTGTGTAGAAAGAGCGCTAGGTCCTGTCCTGTCTTTTACGCATAACTAAGGATGCGCAAAAAGCCGCTTAGCAGTCGAGTGTTCGAACTGTCCTGCTGTTAGGAACCGCGTAGAATTCTGAACTGTTCTTTACTCTCGATAAACAGAATTTTTGTTTTGACCGTCGTCTTCAAGAATAATTTCTCGAAAATCCCTTGGAACAGGGCGAGAACTGGTTGTCAAACTGAGTTGCCATCTTGATTTTATAGATGAAATATTCAGACTTGATTCTGGATGAACTTCGAATCGACCCATGAAGAAGAGTAATTTTTTAATGTTGAACTCTGTATGCTTCGGGTACTTGGAGTATCTTGAGGTCAAGAAGGAGTATCTTCTGTGTGAACTCCTGTAATTGACTGCCTTGAGAATCGTTCAGATGTACTGTACTGGCCTGCGCATCTTTCAGATGTGCGAAAAGTCATGGAGCGTGAAATCATAAGTTCGTTGCCTCTGAGCGTAAAAAGCCACCGAGCATGAAATCATAGACTTGTAGTTCCTGAGCGTGAAGTCGTAGGTTTGTAGCCTCTCGAGCATAAAAGCTACCGAGCACAAAGGCATCCGGACGTAAAACCATAGACTTGTAGCCATTGGAACGTAAAACCGTTGATTTGTAGCTGTCGAGCGTAGAAAACTCCTTGGTGCAGAACTGTAGATTTATAGCTTCTGAAAAGAAAATCTTTCGAGCGTGAAGTCATGGATTTGTTGCCTCTGAACGTAAAAAGCCACCGAGCGTGAGATCATAGATTTGTAGCTGTTGAGCATGAAGTCGTAGGTTTGTAGCCTCTCGAGCGTAAAAGCTACCGAGCACAAAGGCATCCGGGCGTAAAACTATAGACTTGTAGCCTGTGAGCGTAAAACCGTAGATCTATAGCTGTCGAGCGTAAAAAGCCTCTTAGCGTAAAAACTACGTATCTTTCTCGCGCGAAAACTTTTCGAATTCGCTGACTGTCCGCCTTCTCTGAGTGATAGGCTGACGTAGTACCCAATCATAACCGGATTATTAATTAGGAGATTTGGTTCGGGATTCGAGGAGTCCATCTGAACTCCATATATACCCCAAGTTTCTGAGAGAAAAACTTTTTATCCGTCTTCTGCGAAAGAAAGCCTTCGTCTGTTCGAGTTCTTCTTCGTTTCTTCTCCGAGATTTTGAAGTTTCCAGTAATGGCCTCGAAACAATCCTCCTCCACTAAGGGAAAGAAGGTTGATTCTTCTTCTCGTTCTTTCGCTCAAGTGAGAGCGTCTTCGGTCGGGCAAGGCAAACTTTCTTCTGAGCAAAGTATCCCGCCGACGAGCAGTGCACCCGGCCTAAAAGGTAGAGCATTTGGGATGAAAAAGAACGACCGAAAATCCTTCGCACACGATGTACGTGACCGCGCTAGGTCATCTCCTATGCTGATAGCCTCTTTGAGAAAGATGATGCACAGAGACGTTTCATATTTTACGCCCATATTTGTAATGTGTCAGTGCAAAAACTCCATATTTTCTCAGTCCGGCGTGAAAGCTTCGACTGTCAAAAGTTGGTGTATAAAATTTGAGTGTTACGCTTCTGGATGAAGATTCTGGCGTAATACCTCAACTTTATCTTTCTGGCGTAAAGCACAGACTGTATACTGCCAGCCTTGAAATTTTACGTTTTAGGAAATGGATTCCAGCGTAATGGTCAAGTTTTTACGGTCTTGGCGTAAAGCACAGACTGTTGATTTTTGGCGTGTGCTACACGATCTGTAATGTCTAGTTATAGGAACTGACGTGTTTTTCTTGCACTCTTGCAATTAACTTGCATGTGTCTCCGCTAGCCGATGTGATGGGTTCTGCCGCAAGGATGCTGCACTCCAACTATTTGGAGGATCTGTCACACGTGACATTTCCTATCTCCGGGCCGCAGTATCCTGAAGGAAGGAAGATTCTGATATCGGCTCAGGGCGAGCGAATGCTGCTGAGTATGATCAACGGTGAGCCCCTGACGTATATAGACGGGGACCAATACATAAAGTAGGCCTTCCTCTTCGGGGACATGATTGACAAGCAGTCCCAAACGAAGCCCAAGAGAGAACTCTGGGTTTTCCCTGCCGGGAGCTTGGTTTTGTATCTACCCAAGATGTAGAGAGACTATCCCATCTCGGCGTTCTTCCATGCCACACATCCCAGGAAGATGTTGTGGACGCTGACTCCCGATCTTCACGACAGGCCGGGAAAGATCTTTCATCTGAAAGGAGCTGACCAGGGGTCATTTGTTAGCCGTCCTTCCGACAATGTGACGGTATTCAGGGGACTGTACCCGGGCAGTGTCCCGAGTAAAGATAGCTTGGTGATCCAGCCGGTCCAATTGCCGACTTTCTGCAATGATTTTATGGGGCACGGGGGAGTATACCCTAAGTTGAACCCTCGGTGCGGTGGGTGGATCACCAGTGGATCACCCCTTCAAACCTTCGATAGGCTCACTTGGTTGGTTGGGCCTTGAAGCATTTTCAGACCGAGTTGGAGAACATTGGTCTGTTTGCAGCTGTGAGTGCTACCAGTATTGGGTTACCTCCTAATCCTAACCTGTTCCTGGCACTAATGGAGCGATATATTTCGCTCACCGGGACTTTAGTCACTCCACTGGGGGAGTTGGGATTGGCCCCCCATGAGATGGTAGAGATCTCGAGACTGCGGATGGGGGATACTCCATATGAAGAGTATGTTCCCATGAACCGGGAGCTGGGGGATTCAGACCCTCGGGTAGTGGAAGTGTATCAGGAGCTGATGTGCCACTACCTCGCTTACACCGCTTTTTATGATGAGCCCTCAGATTTGGCTCACATCAGCAAATGGACGTCCTACCTCTTCTTTCACCGGTCCAGGACTACTAAGTCGGAGAAGGTATTGGAGGGCAAGGATCAGCCTGTGAATCCTCTGAGCGTGCTTAATGCTCAGGTAGTCGACGATCTCATAGTGGATGCTGGGGATCCGGACTTGATCCTCGACGAAGGGATAGGAAAGTATCCTGTAGGCACTAAGGCCTATAGTTATTTGAGGCGCTGTCACAGGCCTCTTTCCAGGGAAGCTCAACTGGCTGGTTTCCTCTCCATATGGCTGCGCCGAGTGGTGGTACCAGGCGTCGCATCTGCGGACCACATTCACCGTAACACGCTGTGGCCTGCAGTGCGTCTAGTGTTCGGGGCAAGACTGGGCTTGCTCCCTGCCATGGTGTGCCGCATTCAAGCCGGCCTGAGGGCCATGACTGGCGGGCTGCTCGCCGATGAGACTCGGCGTGATAGCTTTCCCAGGATAGAATTACCATACCTGTATCTGATGGGATGGTTAATTCTTCATAACCCCAGGGTTATGTCTCCCGGCTCTGGCAGTAGTTCGGGGGCTAGTTTCTTGCTGAACTACCAGAAATCTTCTTGGAACGTGACCACGGTTCTAGACTGTCGGCGGGCGCTGGGCCTCAGTCACAGCTGGAAGCTCTTCTGTACTGTCCCCTTCGTACATCGCAATCAATCGGGGATTAGGCTTGAAGATTCCGGTAGAGAGAAGACCAATCTTTCTCCTGAAGCTTTTAATTAGTTGGTTTGCATTAGACCTTTCTATCTACTGTACAGGAGTGAAGACCATTGCTTCTTGGAGCCCTACCTGCCTAGTCGGTTTGTCAGGCAGTTTGGGTATGATCAGTTGCATTTGGGCAACGCCGTCACCAGCTTCCGGTCCAGGGGTGGACTCATTGATGGAGCGAGAGGATGGCAATATTTCTTTATGGGTTGCACTGGAGCAATTTTTACCGTGCCGGTTATTACACTCTCCACGGAGCTGCGTATCCTGCACTCGTATGCCCAGTTCTATGTGGCAACGAACACCTTCCATCGCGATTTTGACATGCATGGAAGTTTTAGGGTGCCCTCCTCCAAGTCTGGGGGAAGAGTCGAAGTCCCCTCGGTCTCTTCTGACGAGGGTGAGGAGTTCGTCAATCCAGATGAGCCTCTGGTGGCGGTATCGAGGGGTGAAGTTCCTCTGCCTGCAGGCCCTTTGGTAATTTCTGGGAAGTGAAGGGCCCCTACTCCGAAGGAGACTTCCCCTCGGAAGAGGAAGAAGAAGATGGTTAATCGTCCTCTCCGGATCCTTGGTGTTGAGGCTCCTGGAAGTGAGCTTGCATCTCCCCATGTTGGGGATGATTCTTTGATTGGGGGTTCCTCGCCTTTTAGAGAGGGACCCTCTAATGTTCTGGCTGGTGGTGCCGGAGAATCTCTGCTGGAGGCTGCCGTCGCTGCTACTGCTTCAGGTAGTGGAACGAGGTCGCCTTCGGGGCTGAGAATACCTTTATGCGGATCGGCATCGGGAGAGACTCCTGCCGTATCTGCCAGTGCATCTGGCGAGATTCCAGCCGATGAGCCTCGGTCAGTATTTGACGAGGACCTGGAAGAGCATTCGCCAGTGCTCCTTAAAGCATCCCCTTCTCCATGTATAATAGCTTGCCTAGCATCATTAAGGAATAATTTAGCTGTACAGGCTGCAGATGCGACATATATGCCGTCGGCCATGGGTAAATGTCGTCTTCACGCCTTTTCTTTTAGGAAAGTTAACATTATGCTGATATTAACTTCCATTCGTCCACCTTTCAGGGGAATACCTCTTCGGGGAGGGCAGTGTAGATGCGCCCTTTGGCTCTGGCGGCGACACGGATATGGCTGATTTTGAAGAGGAAGCATCTTCGGGTGCCGGCTCGCCTGTCGACGAGGTTCTGATATCTCAAGAGGAGGACGAGCCTGTCATTGCGACAGTGCCTCCTTTGAGTATGCTGGTATCTTCGTCCGGTGTTGGCGCTTCTTCTTTCGTCGCACCACCTGTTGAGGCAACAGCCGTGGCAACATCGTCTGCGGTTGTTCTCGGAGGAAGATTCGCCAATATCGAGGCCACCCCCAGCGTCCAACCGGATCTAGCTGTGCTGATCGGGCAGTACACTGATATCTTTTACACCACTTTAAAAATGTTAATATCAAGGGTGTTGGCGAAGAATCTGAGCTTTGCATCGCTGAAGAGGTCCTCCCAGTCGGCGATAATGTCGATCCGAGAATTCGACGACACTGGGCTAGCTGAAACGCTGGAGGAGATAGTTAATGGTTTGGAGCAACCCATTAACGAATACTTGCAGCTAGCTCAAGGCAATGTTGAAGATCTGGTCCAGGCTAGATACGACTCCATGACTGCGTGGCTTGCCAAACAGATGGCAGGCATAAATAAATCTATCCAGACACATCAGCAGGAGATGGATGAAGAAAAAGTTGTCCTGGAGGAGACCATTGCTCTTCGAACGAAGTGCCAGGCCGAGCACGAAGGGAATGTAGCGAGGGTCCTCAGGCTGGAAACAAAACTTGCTCAGGCAAAAGAGTGGGCTTCTCAGTCGTCGGAAGCTCTAGCTGTAGTGGATAGCCGATTGGGCGTAGCACAACAGAACTTGGCGTGTGCAGATGTCGCTCATGTTGGTTTTCTTTGGGCTAGAGCCGAACTGTCCCTCATGAGCAATGACGAGGCACGACTGGAGCGAGCTCGCCATGATGTCTTGGATTCCAGGACTGAGAGGATGGTCGCACTGGCGCAGCAGCTTCGCGACCTGACCGCTCCCCCTAAATGATGTACTTTTGCTTTTGCTTTTCAATATACTTCTGCTCCTTTTTGGGAATATAAAGAGGCTTTCATATGACTTTGTGGACCCATCATTTCTGAATGTAAATGACAGGTTTGGGGTGAAAGTGATATCAGAGGTAATATGGACGTGATATACTCTCGGTAAGTTTTAGCAGGATACATCTATTCAGAGGTTATATGGATATGATAGAATACGATCCCACTAGTTTCGCTTTGGAAGTAGTTTTGTCAGAATAAAGTTTTCGCCATATTCCACTTGAGCAGAGGAGGTTAAGCATAGTACCTTTTCAGGAATTTGCCATTGATAGGAGCCATTAGTAGGTCTCCATTAGGATGGGCTAACCTGTAAGCGCCGTTTGAGAACGTCATCTCGATCACATAAGGGCCTTCCCATTTGGGCTCGAATTTGCCCTTACTTCTATGAGTGAGAATCATCGGCCTTCTCACAGCTAAGACTAGCTCGCCGACTTTGAACACCCTTTCCTTCACTTTTTGATTAAAAGCCTTGGAAATGCGTGCTTGGAAGAGCGCGATGCGCTGTTGAGCTTGGAGGCGTTTCTCGTCTAATCCTTCTAGCTCTTGAAGCCTTAACAGGTCATTCTTTTCTTGAGTCAGCTCATTAGCCACGGCTATCCTGAGTGACGGAATTTGGATCTCGATAGGGAGAACTGCTTCGCTCCCGTAGACTAATGAGAATGGGGTGCAACATGTTGGTGCCCGTACCGTTGTACGGTATGCCTAGAGACATTCTCCCAGTTTCTCATTCCAATCCCTTTTGTTCGAAGAGACGAACTTCTTTAAGAGCTTGATAATGGTTTTGTTGAAAGCTTCCGCCAAACCATTAGCAGCAGGATTATATGCCATAGAGGCGACATTCTGTATCCGATTTTTATCGCAAAATTGATGAAATGCTTGGCTGATGAACTGCGGTCCATTGTCATGGATTATCATTCGGGGTATCCTGAAGCGATAAATGATATGATGCTTGATGAAGCTGATCACATTAGATGCCTTCACCTCAGCAAGAGGGATCGCTTCCGCCCATTTGGAGAAATAATTCGTGATGGCCAGTATGAACTGGTGACCTCTAGAAAAAGATGGGTGAATAGGACCAATGATATCCATACCCCATGCTTCGAAAGGCCAGGACGCAACCGTAGGATGTAGATATTCGGGAGGTTGATGAATAAAGTCTGCATGGACCTGACAGGCTCTGCATTGTCTTGCATACTTTATTGTGTCTGTGATCATAGTAGGCCAGTAATAGCCCATTCTCCTGATGCGATCATGTAGCTTAGGACCGGGTTGATGCGCTCCGCATACGCCATCATGGACTTCACGGATAATCCGCTGTACTTCATCACCAGAGAGACATCGTAATAATAGTCCGTCATAAGACCGGCGATATAGACATTGTGACGATGCGTCGAAATAGAAGCATAATAATCGTCTTTTGACGGATATCGCTTCTTTAGGATCCTCTGGCAAGATTCCGTATGCTACGAAATCTATGAAGGGACTTCTTCAGTCTCTCCTGGGAGGATCTGTGTTCACAGAGTAGCTGCATTCGATGTGAAAGTTGTTTTTCACACAGAATAAGTCTCTGTTAAGAAGGATTACCGAATTCTGCCTTCTTATAGGGGTAGCTAAATCTGCAGCTAGACTGGCTGGGGCATCAGCTTCCAGATTTCGAGATCGAGGTACATGCTCTAGGAAGAAACCTTTTAACTTCATGGCTATCTCGACCGTTGCTTGGTGATAGGGGATGAGGTCTGGATTCCGGACTTCATATATTCCTCTGACTTGATTGACGATCAGCAGAGAATCACCGAAAGCTTCAAGAGATTCGTCGCCCAATTCTTTAGCGACTTGGAGGCCGATTAGTAGAGCGTTGTACTCTGCCACATTGTTGGAACAGGGCTCGCTAAGAGAATATGCTCGTTAGATGACGAGCTTATCAGGAGTAACCAGGACAATTCCTACTCCTGAGACCACGTTTCCCCTGGGACCAGTTCTAGAGGCGCCATCGAAGAATAGTTGCCATGCATCACTCTCCATTGCGGAATTATATTCTGCAACTTCGTCGGGAATGTCCTCGTACAGCTTAGAGGCCTCCGGGATTGGATGAGCAGCTAGGAAGTCAGCCAGTGCTTGGCCCTTGACGAATTTCTGGGGGACGTACACCATGTTATACGATGTTAATAACATCGCCCAAGTCGCGAGTCGAGAATTAAGAACACTTGGCTTGTTCATCAGTACCCGAAGAGGATTGATCCTGGAGATGATGTGAATGGTTTGGCCTGTGACGTAGTGTCGCATCTTCTGGATAGCGAATATCAGAGCCAAGCATTCTTTCTCCACTGGATTGTACCGGTGTTCGGCTTTGACCATCATCCTGCTGAGATAGTAGATAGCCTGCTCGTGACTCATCTCGTTCTTTTGTGCGAGAAGAGCTCCCAGAGAATGATCCATCGCTCAAACATACATCACGAATGGTCTTCCCATGACAAGAGGCACCAGAACTGGCAGACTGGTGAGGTAGCACTTGATATCACCGAACGCTTGCTGACAGGCTTCGTCCCATACGAAGGATACACCTTTCTTCATGAGACGAGAAAATGGCTGACATCTCTCCGAGAGGTTGGATATGAATCTCCGGATATAAGCCAGACGACCTTGAAATCCCCTGAGTTCCCTCAGATTGTGGGGCGGTCGCATTTCTAAGATGGCCTTGACTTTATCCGGGTCCACTTGAATGCCTTTGGCGGTAATGACAAATCCCAGAAATTTGCCACTAGATACACCCAGAAAGGACTTTGTAGGATTCATTTTGAGTTGATGTTGGCTAATCAATTCAAATACTGTCTTCAAGTCTTGGATGTGATGATCCTTGAGGCGACTTTTGACAACTACGTCGTCCACGTAACACTCTACTGTCTTGCGTAAATGCTCATAGAATATGTTACTCATATCCCGTTGGTACGTAGCCCCGACATTCTTTAATCCGAAGGGCATGACCGTATAGCAATATACTCCCAGTGGTGTCCGGAAGGCAGTATGCTTCTCATCTTCAGGATGCATCTTGATTTGATTATATCCTGAAAATCCGTCCATGAAAGACATACGTTCAAAACCGCTAGTATTGTCAATCATGACGTCTGTGATGGGAAGAGGAAACTCATCCTTGGGGCAGGCTGCGTTCAGATCTCGAAAATTGATGCAGACTCGTATTTTCCTATTTTTCTTTATGACCGGGACAACATTGGCGACCCAGTCAGGATGTTGTTCTTCTCGGATGAAGCCGCAGGCTATTAACTTCTTGACTTCAGCTTCAATGGCGTCCATCATATCCGGGCGGAACCGGCATTGGTGTTGCTTCACAGGCTTCAAATCAGGCAATATGTTGAGCCTATGAGTAGCTACCTTTGGATCAAGGCCTGGCATGTCCTCATAATTCCACGCAAAGACGTCGATATATTCTTTTATCAGCTGGATAACTTTTTCCCTTTCTGCTTCGGAAAGATTGTTACTGATAAATATCGGCTTTGGCGAAAGTTTATCCCCAACGTTAATCTGGATAACTTTGTCTTCAGTGGGAGGTTCTCTCTGCTCGAAGCGGAACTCCCATTGCGTATCCATTTGCTGAGCCCAAGCGTCATTCTCAAATGGTTCGAATTTTTGTTCGTCTGATTCGAAGGAATCCGTCACTATCATATTTGCTGATAATGTTCGTTCGAGAGCATGAGATGAGTCAGAGGGCGCTGAGCCATTTTGAGAGGAGGAAAAGATATCCTCGCTTGACTCAGGAGCTGCGAGGGAGGTGGTATACCCTAACCCGAAACGAGTTCGTTGATAGTAGGGATTGCCGTACAGCAGTATTCGTCTGCCTTTCCCGTAGTTGAGACCCAGTTCCAGCTTCAAGTTATAACCCATATTTTGCATGATCTTCAGAGCTTGCGGGCTGTATCTGTGAACCTGTATTTTACCGACATCGTCGTCGGAAGAATCCTCTTGCACCGTCGGTTTATTGCGCATGCGGCCGAAGACTATCGAATGCTGACTGCTGCAAGTAGGCGGGACAATGAAGATAGAATCCTCATGCGGTCCGTATGTCGTTGTGACATTGGATGATGATGCCACTTCCCATATATACGGATGATAGGAATCTATAGCTTCCAAGAATTTTTGCGCTATAGGTTCTATATCGTCGTAGGGGGAGGATTCCTGATTCGGAATCTGGGCCTCAATATACCGAAAAAGTGGATGTTTATTATAATCTGAAACTCCATTCCCGGTTGCATTTACATCACTCGGCTGTTTGCTGCGCCGGAGGTTGATGACTAAGGATGGAGGCTTCTGGTTCAAAGTGATCACTAGAGGATCATCCCCTTTTCCTGATCTGGTCTCGTTCAGGTGGATCGTCGTAGGCTCTATGGCTTTTGGACGAGTAGTCCGTCCTTTCACCTTGATTGATAGAGGTTGCTTGGCAGAGGGTTGCTCTGGCTCTGTCACTACCCTATTTTAGAAAATAGGGTTATTTTTTTTCATTTTTATTTGGTAAATTGTGTATTGTATTTAATTAATTATATTTATATTTATTTAGTGATTATATAATTTTTTAATGATTGTTTTAGGGTTTTGGCTAGCCTGGACCCATGTTCGACCTAGCCCACATCCTTGTGAGGATTATTTTGGGGCTTAGAAATATTTATTATATTTTTAGTGGGTTAGTGGGAGAGATTTGGAGTTAGTTTGAGTGTTTTTGGAACCCGAAACCCAAAACCAAGTGTGTGGAGGGCATTTTGGACTTTCCTACATGTAAACCCCCTTTAATTCTCTTGGTCGGCCTCCTACCTACCCACACCCACCCGTGAGAACCAGCAAGAGCAGCAGCCCCTTCCCCCTCTTCATATTCTTCACTTCTTCTTCTTCTCCACTTCTTCTTTCTTCTTCCTTCTTCTTCCAAAGTGAGTTCTTCACCATTTTTCTTCCTTCTTTCTTCCATTCCTTCTTCTTTATGCTAGCCCTAACTTGATTTTTTTCCTAACCTAGGTGTGAGGAGCCTAGATTTAGTGTGGAGGCTAGAATTGGAGGCTTGGAGCTTGAGGGAGGTGATTCCAAGTAGATCGGAGACTTTGGCCTTGGGATTTCAACTCCCAAGAGGTAAACCCTAACTTTTCCCTTGCTAATTACTTTTATGTAGTGTAATTAGTATTGTAGAACCTTCCTAGACCCTAAGCCTACCCGTGGGAGGAAGTTAGTTTAGAGACTTTGACATTAGGTTTTGTGTCGATTTCGGGTGGAATCCAAAATTGGCCCAATTTTGGGTGATGCCCTAGGTTAGACGGACCTAGGTAGATGTTGTCGGGTGTCTTGAGGGTGAGTGCGTGTCTCCGTTCGGACACGGGAAGCCGTGTCGCAGAGAAACGGGCGTTTCGGGCAAAATTAGGGTTTTTCGTCGTCGCCGATTCTAAGTGCGTGTGTGTTTCTGCCACGGGCCTAGAATCGACACGGAAGCACTTTTTCTAGGATCTAGACATCGTTTAGAATGCGTGGGTAAATTTTGGGCCAATTTTGAGTTCGTTTGGTATGCGTTTTAGGAGATTTTTTGAACCGCGCACCACGTGTTCGTCAAAATGACCGAACGGCCATTTCGGCGTGGTTTCCTCGTTTTGGGCTTGTGCGCGCGTTGGGTTAGCATCGGAGAGTGTGTGCTAGAGTTTTCGAGTTATATTTTATATATTTTAGGGTGTTGGTGAGTGTCGGGGTCGTTGGGCGTGAGTGGGGCGTGTTGTTGTGTGTTGTGGTTGAGTGGTGTTGTGTCTCTCTATATATATTTATATATATATATATATATATATATATATGTATGTATGTGTGTTTATGTATATATATTTATATATATATATATGTGTGTATTTATATCTATGTGCTTGTGTATGTATATGTCTATGTGTATATATATATATATGTATATGTGTAAGTGTGCTTGTGTGTGTATATGTATATATATATATATATATATATATATAGGTGTACGTGTATATATATATATATTTGATGAGTGTGTGTGTATATATATATATATATATAAATAGGTGTTGATATATATATATATATATATATATATATATATATATATATATATATATATATATATATATATATATATATATATATATATATATATGTATATTTATATGTGTGTGTGTGTTGATAGGTGTTTAAGTGTGTGTGTGTAGTAGTGTTGTGAGTGTGTTAGTGAGTGTGTTAGAGTATATATAAGTGTGTATATATATATATATATATATATATATATATATGTATCTAGTTGTATATATAAATAGATATATGTATGTATATATATATATATATATATATATATATATATATAGGGTGATATATATATGTGTAGGAGTGTGTGTGTGTGTGTGTGTGTGTGTGTGTGTTTGTGAGATGGAAGGGGGGGCAGAACTGCCTGCACAGAAGCCAGCAGCAGCAGAAATGAAGAGCAGCTGCAGCAGCGCGCTGCCAGCATGCCCGCAGCAGCAGCGTGCAGTGCGCTGCACACTGCACAGCAAGCTGCAGCAGTAGCCTATGCAGCAAGGCAGCAGCAGCAAGTGCAATATGCAGCAGTAGCAGCAGCAATAACAGCAGGCAGCAGCGGCAGTACGAGCTAGAGCAGCAGCAGCATTCGTAGGGAGGTAGTAGAGGGATAGTTAGATAGCTAGATAGCTATTAGTTATAGATAAGTTAATAGATAAGATAGATAGATAGATAGATAGATAGATTATATAGTTAGCTATTAGTTAGTATTATAGATAAATAGATAGATAGATAGTATTATAGATAGATAAGTAGATACATAGATAGATAGATATATTTATGGATAGATAGATAGGTAGATATATGGTAGATACCTATATCTATATGCATAGATATATATAGATACACCTAGAGCTAGATATATATTATAGTTAGATATATATATGTGTATAGGTTGGGTAAGGTAAATGGGTATATGTATATGTGTGTGGATATCTATATATATATATATGTATATAGATACTTAGATATATAAAAATATGATAGATATATATATATATTTTCTAGCCTAGATTAATAACTAGGTATATAATTATTAGTTAGATAGCTAGTTAGAGGGGTTTGAGAGCGGTATCTCAATACCTTGAGATACCGAGGTATCTCAATACCTTGAGATATCCAAGGTATTGAGTTTCGAGCGGGGTATTTGAGCATTAGTCTAGGAAATATTTTAGAGTGATTTTTATATGTTTATGTATATATATTTATGCGTGCTAGCATAGGTTTTAGCGGGTTTAGGCGGGGTACATGGCCTAGGGCAAGGTATCGGATATCGAGGGTATCCCGGTATCTCGATTAAACGAGTTTGTGAGTTTAGTAGCTTAATTAGCTCGGTTTGACCTATAATTTCAGGGGCACCATAGTTTGACCTAGATTTGACCATAATTGTCCTCGTTGACTGTAAAAGTCAATGTTTGACCTAATTTTGACCTAGAGTTGACTTTTTGGACCCCGAGTTGACTTTTTGACCCAATTTTCACCGGTTTGACCCGTTCGACCTAGAATAGCCCTAAAAGCCTATTTTTAATTATTTTATATCAGTTTAAATGCTTAGAATCCTGTTTAATCCTTGCTTTTCATAATAGGTCCTTGCGACACCGGTCCGGATCTCGATCCTCATCAGTTGCTCAGGGCATCAGGCGAGTACCTACCTCTGATAGTTTCCATTTCATGATAGTGTTTATATCACCTGTTCTAGAACAGTAATACTTGATTCTGACACATTGTTACACGAGCTGGTACTAGTGGATCCCGTCATGAGATGTTATCCCCCTTACCGTGTTCAGCGGGTACTCTATCACGTGTATTTCATCATGTGCTTCGAATATTGATTCTCATGTGCTATCATGTAATTCTTGTGCTCTCGCCTTCATGTGCGCGAGCTACTTATCATGTACGTAGCATGTTGTGGTTGGATCCAATGGTATTAGTGGGGGAGGGGAGTAGGAGTTGGTTATGTGATCAAAGCCAAACAGTATTCATTTGTATGTCGGTTATGCAACTCACGCATAACGGAATTATCGTAGCATAACGAACTTGTGCTCAAGGCACTTAGCTAGTATTTATGTTTCTCACCTGTAGTTACTTTTCCACTACTTGTATTGTTCTCCAGTTTACATTGCAGCTACTTATTGTGCTCCAGCATATATTTATTTCCTGTGCATCTTGTATACTTTTCTATTGCTCGTCATATACACCTTACCATGTATTTAGAGTTGCTTTCAGAGTTATGTACTTCGCTCCAGTCCTGACTGGGCATATTTTTTCCAGAGAATCCTGAGGACTATTGCCCGACGTTCTACGGGCCGGGTGTTGACGATTGTTGTGACCCCGAGACTGAGGAGGAGTGCGCTGAGGAGACGCCTATAGCACCCTAGTTAGCTAGGTGGGTTTCCTGGGTTGTTCCCAGTGGTTTATTTTGGATGATTGTACTTATTCTTTTGATGCTGTGAGATGTTGTAGCTATTGTGGCCTTGATTGTATATTTTTGGATATTGTCTTCCTCTTTTTGGTTCTGTTTCTTATTTATATCATATCGTGCTTATATTCTTCCCCTAGATTTTATGATTGAGAGTTCATATATATATTGCGTGGTTGCCCTCCTTTTGGAGAGGATTATTTATATATATATTGCATGGTTGCCCTCCTTTTGGAGAGGTCATGGCCGATTTTTTTTTGTGAGATATATAGATAGTTGGTTGACCTAGAACGGACCTTTACAGCGTTCTACCACCGATTCTGCGGCGTAGGCTGGATGTACCCACGACTCATGCCCGATTTTTGGGTGCGGATCGTGACACATTTTTGGTGGCGGCCCATGCTGGTCTAGTTTTTAGGTTTACCTGCAATAGGATATAGGATATAGGCTGTGAGAGAGTGTGCTCAATCACAACTAGGACCCTTCCTGATTTCTTTTGCTATCTTAATTTTCCCGAAATTGTTTTTTTTTGCAATATTACTGTCCTTCTTTGATGATATCGTTTCTTGCACTGTATTGACTTCTTTTGATCTGTGTTCAGGATGCCTCCGAAGACCAGATCTCAGCGCACCGTCCCAGTAGCTGCCACCGAGAGGTCTGCCACCTCTCGACCTGCTCGACTTCTAGCAGCCGCTACCGCTCCACACGCCACTCCTGCTGTTGAGGGAGCGTTAGTTTATCTCGGAGATCCCCTTACTCCCATTGATCCGAGAGTCAGCCCAGTTGTTTCGGTGGTACCTCCTCCACCACCACCTGCGCCAGTGGATGCTACGCAGTTGTTCGCGTTCTTCCGAGAGATGATGGATGCGCAGTACCGCTAGGCAAATGTTATGAGGATGGGCATTGAGAATGCTCATCAGGTGGCTATGACAGCGGTCGACAGAGTGGCTCATATCCAGCCACAGCCAGAGCGGGCTCAGTATCCTAGGCCGGGTACTATTATCAATTTTTAGAGGATGCGGCCTAAGGAGTTCCGCGGTACAGAGGGGATCCTGTACGCCGACGACTGGATTGAGCATATAGAGGGCATCTTTAGGCTGGCGTATATCCCAGCCAGCATACAGATCGAGGCAGCGAGCAGCCAGATGTTCGACCTTGCCCTCACTTGGTACCGCACGGATACGCGGATAGCAGTTCCGGGACTGACTTGGGAGGCTTTCAAGAAGCTTTTCAAGGAGAAGTTCTTCCCGGATGTGGCTCTCAGTGCCTTAGAGAGTCAGTTCGAGGCGCTCGTCCAGGGGAGTATGTCAGTGGACGAGTATGCAGCGGAGTTCTGCCGTCTGGGCAGATTTGTTGAGGGGTTATCTGAGGCAGCGAAGGCGCAAAAGTTCCGCAAGGGCTTGGTCATGGCGGTCAAGTCCTTGACTAGGAGCGACCGCGAGGCGACCTTCGAGCAGATTGTCAGCGACGCTCAGAGGGCTGAGGATAATTTGGAGCTAAAGACGAAGAGGAGCAGAGATGCTTCAGAAGCAGGTAACAGTGCAGGCCCAGCCAAGAGGCCATTCCAGCAAACCCAACAGCACCAGGGTTAGGGTCGTGCGCCCTTCCGGTGGGTGCCCCACCAGCAGAGGCAGGGTCAGCAGCAGGGCCAGAGGCAGTCCATCGTTTTTCCTTTCTGTAGGAAGCCAGGGCACGGATGGGACATATGCAGAAAGAGGCTGGGCAGATATTTATTATGTGGCACCGCAGATCACCAGCTGAAGGATTGTCCTTCAGCGCTTGCCCGTACAGCTCAGGGCGGAGGAGCCGCTCAGAGGGCACCAGCCATAGCACCTGCAGCGCAGCAGAGAGGTCAGCCTTTGTAGACTCAGCAGCAGAGGTTCGCCCAGCACCAGCAGCAGCACCGAGGAGGACAACAGGGGCGATCTTTTGCCCTGACAGTAGACGAGGCCGAGCCAGTTGGTGATGTTATCTCAGGTTCTGTTCTTCTTGATTCTATTCCAGCACTTGCTTTATTTGATTCCGGTGCTTCCCATAGCTTTGTATCTGTATCTTTTACTGTTAGACACCATCTTGTTGCTGAACCTTTAGCTAGACTCTGCAAGATCACTACCGGGGGTGGTATCATCCTAGTCAGTGATATCTGCAGAGACAGGAGAGTTACCTTGGGAGGCCGGGAGTTGAGTGTGTGCCTACTCGTAATGCCACTTCCGAGCTACGATATTGTACTCGGGATGGATTGGTTGAGTACGCATTGTGCTAGTATAGATTATCGTGGAGGCAGAGTTTTGTTTAGTCCGCCGGGTGAGCCAGAGTTTCAGTTTGCCAGAGGAGCAGGGGAGCAGACCGAGGGAGTCTTCTGCGGAGCCCTGGTGGTAGTAGACGAGGTTGCTACATCCACTGATAAAGGAGTACATTGATGTCTTTCCGGAGGAGTTGCCAGGGTTACCTCCAGACAGAGACGTGGAGTTCTCTATAGACTTGGTGCCAGGCGCAGAGCCGATATCCCAGCATGTCTATAGAGTCAGCAACAGTAAGCTGATAGAGTTGAAGAAGCAGGTGGATGAGCTACAGGACAAGAGATTTATCAGATCTAGTTCTTCTCCGTGGGGTGCTCCAGTACTTTTTGTGCCGAAGAAGGATGGGTCGATACGGATGTGTATCGACTACAGGGCTCTGAACAACCTCACAATCAAGAACAAGTATCTGCTGTCGCGTATTGATGATCTTTTTGACCAGTTGAACGGAGCGAGGGTGTTTTTCAGGATTGATCTGAGGACAGGCTACCACCATGTGAAGGTCAGGAAGGAGGATATTTCGAAGACAGCTTTTCGGACCAGATATGGACAATATGAGTTCTTGGTGATGTCGTTTGGGTTGACTAATGCCCCGGCAGTGTTCATGAATCTGATGAATAAGATGTTCCATCAGCATCTGGATAGGTTTATGGTGGTGTTTATAGATGATATCTTGGTGTATTCGAAGACCCCAGAGGAGCACGAGGAGCATCTGAGGATAGTGCTGGAGACTCTCAGGAAGGAGAAGCTTTATGGAAAGCTTTCGAAGTGTGAGTTCTTCCTTGACAAGGTGGAATTCCTTGGTCATGTGGTGACTGGAGAGGGTATCTCGGTGGATCAGAGAAAGATTATTGCAGTTGAGGCATGGAGTGCTCCGAGTTCAGTAGCCGAGGTCAGGAGTTTCTTGGGACTGGCAGGTTAGTACAGAAGATTTGTTCAGGATTTTTTCTGGATTGCAGAGCCGTTGTCCAGGCTGACTCGGAAGGACGTGGAGTTTGTTTGGTCAGAGGAGTGCTAGATCGCCTTTGATGAGCTGAAGAGGAGGTTGACGACAGCTCCAGTGTTGACGTTGTCATCAGGTTCTGGAGGATTCACTATCTATAGTGATGCGTCGGGGAAGGGACTGGGTTGTGTGTTGCAGTAGAATGGGAAGGTGATTGCCTATGCTTCCAGGCAATTACGTCCTCATGAGAAGAACTACCCTACCCACGATTTGGAGTTGGCAGCGGTCATCTTTGCTCTGAAGTTGTGGAAATACTATTTATACGGAGAGCGTATGGAGATCTTCACAGATCACAAGAGCTTGAAGTATGTGTTTACCCAAAAAGAGCTGAACATGAGGCAGAGGAGATGGTTGGAGTTGATGAAAGACTTCGACATATCATTGCAGTACCATCCAGGGAAGGCGAACGTAGTTACGGATGCGTTGAGCAGGTATCCGGTAGCTATGTGCCTGACTACAGATCGTTATCTTATGGCAGATCTAGAGAACTTGGGCATTGAGGTGATAGTGCCTGGAGTTGAGATGCAGATGTGGGGACTGCATATTCAGTCAGAGTTGGTAGACCGGATCAGGGCTACCCAGTTTGAGGATGAGTCCCTAAAGAGCATCAGGGTACAGGTTCAGATGGGATTAGCAGATGACTTCACCATTGCTGATGATGGTTCATTGCGGCACGGTACCAGGTTGTGTGTGCCGAGTGGGTTGTTGCGCGAGGAGGTTCTCCAGGAGGTGCATCGATCCCAGTATTCTATGCATCCAGGTGCCAACAAGATGTATAGAGATCTGAGACAGCATGTATGGTGGTACGGGATGAAGCGAGAGGTAGCGTACTTCGTATCCAGATGCTTAGTATGCCAGCAGGTGAAGGCGGAGAGGTAGAGGCTAGGAGGTTTACTCCAGCCGTTACCCATTCCGGAGTGGAAATAGGAGCATGTGACCATGGTTTTTATTTCTGGACTTCCCCGTTCTCCAGACGGGAAGGATGCGATTTGGGTCATCGTGAACAGGTTGACCAAATTGGCCCACTTTCTACCATTCAAAGTGGATACGTCTACAGAGAGACTAGCAGAGATGTATGTGCGCCAGATAGTCAGACTGCATGGATTTCCAGTGAGCATAATATCAGATCAGGACAGTCGCTTTATTTCGCATTTTTGGAGGAGTCTGCAGGCTAGCTTGGGCACCCAGCTCAAGTTTAGTAGTGTGTATCACCCACAAACAGATGGTCAGTCAGAGAGGACCATTCAGACCCTTGAGGACATGCTTCGGACTTATATTTTGGATTTCAGAGGCTCTTGGGAGGATCACTTGCACTTGGTAGAGTTTGCTTACAACAACAGCTACCAAGCCAGTATCGAGATGTCACCTTTTGAGGCGTTGTATGGACGGAGGTGTCGTACTCCGTTGTCATAGGATGATATAGGCGAAAGAGCTTTGCTTGGCCCAGAGATGGTGGTTGATGCAGCAGAGAAGGTCAAGCTCATTAGAGATAGACTTCGGATGGCGCAGGACAGGCAGCGGCATTGGGCCGATAGCCACCGGAGAACTTTGGAGTTCGAGGTATAGCTTAGAATCTAGATTTTGTTCTTGTGTTTGCTTGTGATTGCTTGCTTTAGACTAAGTGCTGAGACCTTGTTTGTGCTAGGTTGGAGATCTGGTGTTCCTGAGGATTTCTTCGACGCGGGGCACTATTCGCTTCGGTGGAGGCGGGAAGCTTAGCCCACGTTTCGTCGGACCCTTCCGTATTCTTGAGAGGGTCGGTGCCGTGACGTATAGGCTTGAGTTGCCGCCTACGCTGGAGGGAGTTCATGATGTGTTCCATGTGTCGCAGTTGAGACAGTACGTGGCGGATCCCAGTCACGTATTGGATCACTCAGAGATCGAGGTAGGCCCTACTCTTAGCTATCCAGAGCAGCCGGTGGAGATTCTGGATCGGCGGGAGAAGGTGTTGAGGAACCAGACTATTCTCTTGGTTCGCGTTGCGTGGAGGCATCACTCTCCAAGTGAGTCGACCTGGGAGAGGGAGGATGAAATGCGCGAGCGATACCCCTATCTCTTCGAGCCCTGAGGTATGGTTCTTTCTTGCATTCCTGTCCTAGTTTCGTCTTTTAATTTCGAGGACAAAATTATTTTAAGGAGGGTAGGCTTGTCACTACCCGATTCTAGAAAATAGGGTTATTTTTTTATTTTTATTTGGTAAATTGTGTATTGTATTTAATTAATTATATTTATATTTATTTAGTGATTATATAATTTTTTAATGATTTTTTAGGGTTTTGGCTAGCCTGGACCCATGTCAGACCCTAGTGGACCCATGTCTGACCCAGCCCACACCCTTATGAGGATTATTTTGGGGCTTAAAAATATTTATTATATTTTTAGTGGGTTAGTAGGAGAGATTTGGAGTTAGTTTGAGTGTTTTTGGAACCCGGAACCCAAAACCAAGTGTGTGGAGGGCATTTTGGACTTTCCTACATGTAAAGCCCCTTTAATTCTCTTGGCCGGCCCCCTACCTACCCACACCAACCCGTGAGAACCAGCAAGAGCAGCAGCCCCTTCCCCTCTTCATATTCTTCACTTCTTCTTCTTCTCTACTTCTTCTTTCTTCTTCCTTCTTCTTCCAAAGTGAGTTCTTCACCATTTTCTTCCTTCTTTCTTCCATTCCTTCTTCTTTATGCTAGCTCTAACCTTGTTTTTTCCTAAACTATGTGTGAGGAGCCTAGATTTAGTGTGGAGACTAGAATTGGAGGCTTGGAGCTTGAGGAAGGTGATTCCAAATAGATCGGAGACTTTGGCCTTGGGATTTCAACTCCCAAGAGGTAAACCCTAACTTTTCTCTTGCTAATTACTTTTATGTAGTATAATTAGTGTTGTAGAATCTTACAAGACCCTAAGCCTACCCGTGGGAGGAAGTTGGAACTAGTTTGGTTAAGTTTAGAGACTTTGATATTAGGTTTTGTGTCGATTTTGGGTGGAATCCAAAATTGGCCCAATTTTGGGTGATGCCCTAGGTTAGACGGACCTAGGTAGACATTTTCGGGTGTCTTGAGGGTGAGTGTGTGTCTCCGTTCGGAAACAAGAAGCCGTGTCGCAGAGAAACGGGCGTTTCGGGCGAAATTAGAGTTTTTCGTCGTCGTCGATTCTAAGTGCGTGTGCGTTTCCGCCACGGGCCTAGAATCGATGCGGGGGCACTTTTTCTAGGATCTAGACATCGTTTAGAATGCGTGGGTAAATTTTGGGCCAATTTTGAGTTCGTTTGGTATGCGTTTCAGGAGGTTTTTTGAACCGCGCACCACGTGTTCGTCGAAATGACCGAACGGCCATTTCGGCGTGGTTTCCTCGTTTCGGGCTTGTGTGCGCATTGGGTTAGCATCGGGGAGTGTGTGCTAGAGTTCTCGAGTTATATTTTATATATTTTAGGGTGTTGGTGAGTGTCGGGGTCGTTGGGCGTGAGTGGGGCGTGTTGTTGTGTGTTGTGGTTGAGTGGTGTTGTGTCTCTCTATATATATTTATATGTGTATATATATATATATATATATATATATATATATGTGTGTGTGTTTAAGTATATATATTTATATATATATGTGTGTATTTATATCTATGTGATTGTGTATGTATATGTCTATGTGTATATATATATATATGTATATGTGTAAGTATGCTTATGTGTGTTTATATATATATATATATATATATATATATATATATATAGGTGTACGTGTATATATATATATTTGATGAGTGTGTGTGTGTATATATATATATAAATAGGTGTTGATATATATATATATATATATAGCTATGTATATTTATATGTGTGTGTGTGTTGATAGGTGTTTAAGTGTGTGTGTGTGTGTGTGTAGTAGTGTTGTGAGTGTGTTAGTGAGTGTGTTAGAGTATATATAAGTGTGTATATATATATGTATCTAGTTGTATATATAAATAGATATATATATATATATATATATATATATATATATATATATATCACCCTATATATATATATATATATATATATATATATATATACATATATATATATATATATATATATATATATATATATATATAGGGTGATATATATATATATATATATATATATATATATTTTTGTGTGTGTGTGTGTGTGTGTGTGTGTATAGGAGTGTGTGTGTGTGTGTTTGTGAGATGGAAGGGGGGGCAGAACTGCCTGCACAGAAGCCAGCAGCAGCAGAAATGAATAGCAGCTGCAGCAGCGCGCTGTCAGCATGCCCACAGCAGCAGCGCGCAGTGCGCTGCGCACTGCACAGCAAGCTGCAGCAGCAGCAGCCTATGCAGCAAGGCAGCAGCAGCAAGTGCAATATGCAGCAGCAGCAGCAATAACAGCAGGCAGCAGCGGCAGTACGAGCTAGAGCAGCAGCAGCATTCGTAGGGAGGTAGTAGAGGGATAGTTAGATAGCTAGATAGCTATTAGTTGATAGATAAGTTAATAGATAAGATAGATAGATAGATTATATAGTTAGCTATTAGTTAGTATTATAGATAAATAGATAGATAGATAGATAGATAGATAGTATTATAGATAGATAAGTAGATACATAGATAGATAGATATATCTATGGATAGATAGATAGGTAGATATATGGTAGATACCTATATCTATATACATAGATATATATATATATACCTAGAGCTAGATATATATTATAGTTAGATATATATATGTGTATAGGTTGGGTAAGGTAAATGGGTATATGTATATGTGTGTGGATATCTATATATATATATATATGTATATAGATACTTAGATATATAAAAATATGATAGATATATATATATATATTTTCTAGCCTAGACTAATAACTAGGTATATAATTATTAGTTAGATAGCTAGTTAGAGGGGTTTGAGAGCGGTATCTCAATACCTTGAGATACCGAGGTATCTCAAAACCTTGAGATATCCAAGGTATTGAGTTTCGAGCGGGGTATTTGAGCATTAGCCTAGGAAATATTTTCGAGTGATTTTTATATGTTTATGTATATATATTTTTGCGTGCTAGCATAGGTTTTAGTGGGTTTAGGCGGGGTGCGTGGCCAAGGGCGAGGTATCGGATACCGAGGGTATCCCGTATCTCGATTAGGCGAGTTTGTGAGTTTAGTAGCTTAATGAGCTCGATTTGACCTAGAATTTCAGGGGCACCCTAGTTTGACCTAGCTTTGACCATAATTGTCCTCGTTGACTATAAAAGTCAATATTTGACCTAGTTTTGACCTAGAGTTGACTTTTTGGACCTTTTGTTGACTTTTTGACCCGATATTCACCGGTTTGACCCGTTCGACCTAGAATAGCCCTAGAAGCCTGTTTTTAATTATTTTATATCAGTTTAAATGCTTAGAACCCTGCTTAATCCTTGCTTTTCGTAATAGGTCCTTGCGACACCGGTCCGGATCTCGATCCTCATCAGTTGCTCAGGGCATCAGGCGAGTACCTACCTCTGATAGTTTCCATTTCATGATAGCGTTTATATCACCTATTCTAGAACTGTAATACTTAATTCTGACATATTGTTACACGAGCTGGTACAAGTGGATCCCGTCATGAGATGCTATCCCCCTTACCGTGTTCAGCGGGTACTCTATCACGTGTATTTCATCGTGTGCTTCGGGTATTGATTCTCATGTGCTATCATATGCTTCTTGTGCTCTCGCCTTCATGTGCGCGAGCTACTTATCATGTACATAGCGTGTTATGGTTGGATCCAATGGTATTAGTCGGGGAGGGGAGTAGGAGTTGTTTATGTGATCAAAGCCAAACAGTATTCATGTGTATGTCGGTTATGCAACTCACGCAAAACGGAGTTATCGTAGTATTTTTCATGTGCAACCTAAGACAATCACATAACGAACTTGTGCTCAAGGCACTTAGCTAGTATTCATGTTTCTCACCTGCATTTAATTTTCCACTACTTGTATTGTTCTCTAGTTTACACTGCAGCTACTTATTGTGCTCTAGCATATATTTATTTCCTGTGCATCTTGTATACTTTTCTATTGCTCATCATATACACCTTACCATGTATTTGGAGTTGCTTTCAGAGTTATGTACTTCGCTCCAGTCCTGACTGGGCATATTTTTTCCAGAGGATCCTGAGGACTATTGCCCGACGTTCTACGGGCCGGGTGTTGACGATTGTTGTGACCCCGAGACTGAGGAGGAGTGCGCCGAGGAGACGCTTATAGCGCCCTAGTTAGCTAGGTGGGTTTCCTGGGTTGTTCCCAGTGGTTTATTTTGGATGATTGTACTTATTCTTTTGATGCTGTGAGATATTGTAGCTATTGTGGCCTTGACTGTATATTTTTGGATATTGTCTTCTCTTTTTGGTTCTGTTTCTTGTTTATATCATACCGTACTTATATTCTTCCCCTAGATTTTGTGATTGAGAGTTCATATATATATTGCGTGGTTGCCCTTCTTTTGGAGAGGATTATTTATATATATATTGCGTGGTTGCCCTCCTTTTGGAGAGGTCATGGCCGATTTTTTTCTGTGAGATATATAGATAGTTGGTTGACCTAGAACGGACCTTTACAGCGTTCTACCGCCGATTCTGCGGCGTAGGCTGGACGTACCCACGACTCATGCCTGATTTTCGGGTGCGGGTCGTGATAGGCTCCCGGTGGGATTCCTTCTCTGCTTCGGCTGACACCTCTTCCGTGCAGTCTTGAGAGTACAACACGGCATCAGAGTAGTAGGATTCTACTCCTTTGAACGGGTTCAGGTCCGCAATCTCCGTTTGTACTGTTCCTCGGGCGTCTACATATTTGAAGCATTGGTGTAGAGTTGAAGGAACGATGTTGTGGTCGTGGATCCAAGGTCTACCCAGCAAAATGTTGTAGGACACCTCTGAATCGATGACGTAACATGTAGCCACAGATCTGAGATTGCCAATCTGGATCCTCAGGCAAATCTTCCCCAACGGTTTACTTCTTCCGGCGTTGAAACCCACGATCGTAGTGGTGGTGTAAGCCAATTCGCTGGTAGGAATCCTCAGCGGTCTGAGCAGACTATGAGGAATAATGTTGATCGACGATCCCGGATCTATGTATATCCGGCCGACCTCCATGGAACCGATGTACCCGGTGTAATAGAGGGGTCTGTCATGCCTGTTATGTTTTAACAGCATGTCGTCTTGAGTGAAAGTGATGTTTGGGATTACCTCCATCACACTGTGGCATTGAGGACACGCCACGGGTTCTTCGTCAGGGGACTTGAGCTGGGTCAAGTATGCATCCGCCTGCATCAATGCTTCGTTCAGGGCTTGACGAGTGTCCTGAGAGAGCCTAAGTAGCTCGAAGATAGACAGCCTGGCTGGTGTATTAGCTAGTTGGGCTAGGATGTCGAAGTTGTATAGCTTCTCTAAACCTTTGTTTTGAATATTTTTCACAGGTTTATCAAAGCGCACTTCTTTTTTCTTCCTTTTGTCCGCCGAAGTTGGTCTTGAAGGACCGGCCTCTGGTACGACGGATTCTGGTTCTGAAGGTTTGGCCGCTGAAGCGTCTGCCGATACATCTTCCTGGCTGGCTCTATAGTCCTGGAGGTAGGCTTTCCCTGAGCGGGTTCCAGTAGCCAAGACGTCGTCTTCTAATGCCGAGTGTACCATAATCATGTGACACAGTTTGTGCTTTGAGTTCTTTTTAGACTTAGCTTTAGCAGCTTGAGTCTCTTTCTCGATTTTTGGCACCAGATCTGGATGAACCCATATAGTCTCGCCTCGCTGGGTAGTTAGTGGTAGCAGGCCGTGATTTTGACCTCTAGCTGGAGGGAGATTAACGATGCTTATCATCGTCCGGGAAATAGGCGTAACACCGTCCGGGATTTCTTGGGGAGGCAGATTGCCAAATTGTAGGGAGATCATGGTGGCAGTGACCGTCTTCTCGCTGTTGCCCAGAGTGGTGGCCTTGGCATCGATCAGCTCCTGGATCTTCCTTTTTAGTATATAATAAGCCTTGGTGGGGTGGTGTATGTACCTATGGAAGATGCAGTACTTGGGGTTGTTGGTACTGCCGGCCTCATTGGGCCGTCTAACTTCGGGAAGGGTAATCTTGCCGCTTTTGACGAGACATTCGAATATGCTTGGAATATCGTCGTCGTCGAAAGAGTACACCTCGATGGGCCTGGAAGTCCCAGGCTTCGTCTGCGGGGTAGCCACCGTCTTTTGCCTGGACGTGTTGATTGCCAGAGCTTCTTTACCCTTGGAACCCCGAGGATGGTCGATGTTAGAGGATGACCTCTTGCCTTTATCAGAGGCCGAGATCATGATGCCATTATCGCGAGCCTTCTGACTATTGTCCTCCGCGGCTACCGCTGAGATGATGAACGAGGGCCAATCACGGAACTGATATGGTCCTGTGAATACTGAGATCATGGGGAGAAGGTTCTTCCTGCAGATGTCGACAAACGCCGAGTCTGGGACTCCTAGAGGCATTTGTAAAGTGGCTTGACAAAAACGTTCGATAAAAGTACGAACATTCTCTTTTTCCTTCTGCTTGACTTCGATGAGAGAGGACATAGACATGTCCATCCCTCCCTCATAGAATCGCGTGAAGAATAACTCCTTGAAGTCTTCAAAGGAAGTAATGCAGTTGTCCGCCAGACTTCGGTACCACTGGTAAGCTACTCCCGAGAGACAGCCCTTGAACACCCGAGTGAGGAGGGCGTCGTTCCCTTGTAACAACACTGTCATAATGCTGAAGTAGTTCATGTATTGACTCGGTGATGTTTTTCCCTCGAACAAAGCCATAGTCTGTGGTTTGTATCTTGGAAGAAAAGGGACCTCTTCCCAGATAGTTGGGTAAGGTTGGTTGATTCCTAATTTCTTGAGCTAATCTTTGTGCTTCAGGGCATCAAATTGGGCTTTCAACTCCCGTACTGCCTGCATCGGATCTTCAGCCGGTGACGGGACCATGGAGTGATGAGGAGTTGATTGCATCGCGACCCAGGTGGGAGGTAATACGTTCTCCGAGTGAGGAAGCGGAGGAACTGCTGACTCCTGATCTAGGGCAGGCTCTTGGACCATGTTGGATGGTGGTAAGTCTACCCCCACACGTATCTGAGTTGGAGGAGCCGATGCTGGCGCCATGGCAGCTGCGTGTTGAGTTAGCATCATCTGGTGCATGTTCTCCATCATGGATTATATTTCCTTCAGAGACGTTTCTAGTATAGTGATGCGCTGCTCAGTATTCCCGGATGGGGAAGCTTCCTCGTGCTCCAATGGCATAAACTCCCCTCTCCCTGGGTGTCATTGAAAGATTAATATAGGTCTCTGTAGAAGTTGACTCTATATTTTCGGCGTATGATTCGGGAGACTAGCGACCCCCGACCTCGGAATCAGAAGAGTACGAAGCTGGTTGTTGCGACCTTGAACGAGTGTTTTGGAACACCCCATCTTTGGTGTTCCTAAGGAGCATGTTGAATCTCCTTCGGCTCAGAGTTCTAGAGGGATGACGTCTTGAGCCTGACCCTCCTCTAGGTACGTGTGAAGCCATATTCACAAATGCATGCGTGGGCTCTTCTTCCTGGAAAGATGGAGAGTAGCTCAACCGGTCGAAAACTGACCGTTTTGCTTCAGAACAGCAACAATTAATTATAATCCTATGACTATTACAATAGTGCTCGCTAGGAGGCGTAATAGACATGCTGGAAGATCCCCTCTTTCTGCGCTTCTGGATCAGATAATTGTGCAGGTCAGTAGGAGCTATAGAAGAAGATGATCGCTTGTTCCTTTGCTGGCATGAAGTTGAGTAGTCCGTCGCATACTTTTCCTTGCGTAGATTGCAGGGATCATCTGCTTTTCCCAGAAAGACAAATGCATTTTTACGTGCGGAGCGAGTTTATGATTCCTGATTTGGCGCTGAGGCATCATCAGAAATTTTGTCTATTCCGCCAGGGACGGGAGACTGAAATTTACGCGCAGAGCGTGGTTTAGGCTCCTGGACTAGCGCTGAGGTATTGCCAGAAGTTTCGTATGTTTCGCCAAGGACGGGAGACTAAAATTTACGCGCAGAGCGTGGATTATACTTCTGGGTTAGCGCTGAGGCTTTGCCAGAAGTTTTGTCGGTCCTGCCAGAGACAGGCGACTGAATTTTATGTGCAAGGCACGAATTATACTTCTGGGTTAGCGCTGAGGCTTTGCCAGAAGTTTTGTTGGTCCTGCCAGAGACAGGCGACTGATTTACGCGCAAGGCGCAGAGGGAGCAAAGCTACAACCTTATTGGTCGGAGAGATCGGAGAGTCCACAGGAATGGCAGAGGATGTCTTGGGCATCCAGACCTTGCGCAGCTTCCTGTTACTTTGGACGGAGAGGGAGTGAGAGCTACCCCCTGCTCGAAGCATGTCTTCGTAGGCCGACTGGTCGAACTGGACGACCAGTGTCTTCTTCACGGATCCCACGGATACCGCATCGTGTTGAGCAATAGCTTCCTCATCAGAAGAGAAAGATGTCCCCAGCAGAGTCGCCATCTTGTTTAGGATAATAAACGAGAAAAGATTTGATGAATGCGGAAAATGAGGTCTTATGCGAAGACCCGCCCTTCTTTTATGTTTACAAACAAGATTGTACAAATTTGATCCTACACGAGGATGTCTAAGTACAATTTATTTAATCTGGGTGAATATTGCTATAGGTGTCTGATCTGCAGTCGATCACTTTAGCCCTTGGACCATATGATGTTGAAGAAGTGCCGTAGAAAACAGGTAGCAGCTTCGAAGGTTGCTAAAGAGGGTGGATGCCCGATGCCAAAGTCGTCGATCCCTTCTCTTTGCCTGAGCTCTGGATTCTCCTCTCTCTCTCTCTCTCTCTCTCTCTCTCTCTCTCTCTCTCGACCGTTGGATCTGGTACTGGATCTCTTGATCAATTTTCAGACCTAACTTCTTCAACCCTCCCATTTGTCGACCTTGTTCCTCATTGATAGAGGTCTCTATTTATAGAGTTTTGGTGACAGTGACCACACAGTCGGCGTAGAAATCGAGTAGTGGAAAGTACAGCACCCTTTTACACGACGGTTTAAAATAACCAATGCCTGCGTATAAATAACCTTTTGAGTGAGCATGTGACGCGCGTCCAACTAAGGGACAAAATACGTATATCTGCTACGAAGATCACGGCATAGAAGCCACGTAGGTAGTTATCCCTTGTGTAGAAGAGGTTGGCATAGAAGCCAAATGACTGTCACCATGGCATAGAAGCCAAGTAGGCATAGAAGCCGAATAGGCATAGAAGCCAAGTAGGCATAGAAGCCGAGCAGGAGTAGAAGCCGAGTGGTCATAGAGGCCAAAGAGGTGTAGAAGCCGAGTGGGCATAGAAGCCGAATGGGCATAGAAGTCGAGCAGGCGTAGAAGCCGAGTAGGCATAGAAGCCGAGCAGGCGTAGAAGCCGAGACGATGTGGACGTTTTAGCCGAAATTACGGCTCTTGGAGATATAATCAAATCTCTTGCATTAAATGCAGATATCTGCCCCCATCTTGTGCATTAAATACAGAGGCCTGTCTTTAAGATTTGCCATCATTCTGCTCATTAAATCCAGATACGCGCCTCGAATCCTGTACGAAGAGTGACTGCTGATGTGGCGGTCTGTTTGGCTTCTGCGGAGCGTAAGAAGCTCACGTCTGCCTGTGTAAAACTGGACAGCGTATTTCCTTATATGTGTAAGAGTAGTTTATGCAAAGGGGATGCCACTAAACGACGGTTCGGTGATATTTAATCAAATCTCCTGCATTAAATACGGAGATCTGCCATTATCCTGCTCATTAAATGAGGAGGCGTGGTTTGAAGGTCTGCCACCCTTCTGTGCCTCAAGTGCAGAGACGTGCCTCGGGCATCTGTTAGTTTTTGGCGCTTTAAATGCAGAGATGTGCCTTGAGAAACTGTCACCGCTCTGTGCATAAAATGCAGAGACGTGCCTCGAGCCTTGTACGAAGCGCAGCTTTTGACGTGGCAGGCTGTTTGTCTTCTGTGGAGCGTAAACAGCTTACATCCGCCCATGTAAAACTAGGCAGCGTATTCCTTCGTATGTGTAAAAGTGGTTTACGCAAAGGAAATGGCAGTAAATGACAGCCTGGGTTGCAGTGCCGCGCCATCATCATACCCGTCGCCTGGGTAGTCGTGCAGTACTCTTTGTTAGGAGTACAGACGTCAGGTTCATTACATGCTCTGACAGGTTCATTTCGAAGAACACGAAGCGTTCCTCGTACACTTTAATGCTGTATTGAAAGCGGATGGGTTTTATGCCATGAAGGCGATGTAGCACCTCTTTTACGCTGAAGCAGCCTGGTCACATTGCACTACGCGGATGGTCCTTGAGCTTATATTTTACGCTGTGCTCAGCGGAGAAGCTCTGTTGTAAGTTGATGGCTCTGAGGTTATCTTTTTACGCTGCCCTGTATAAACATGCTGCGTATAGATATCCAGCGTAATTTTTATGCTTCTACAGCGACAATCGCAAATACGGGTACGTGTGCATTCGTATGGTGCATAGCCTGGGGATGATGTTACGTACCGGCTCACCGTATTCTGGGAAGCGGAACATGACACGTCTTTTAGTGGTGGCCCATGCAGGTCTAGCTTTTGGGAAACCTATGTAATTCCCGAAAGATAAAGAACCCAGGATAGAATGCAGGTCTCGAGAATTAAAGAACCTAGAATAGGATGTAAGTCAAGCTTTTGAGGAGACCTATATAGGTTAAGTTCTAGATTCTAAGATATATTCTTAGGAAAAGTTTACAAAGAACCTAAGAATAGAGAATATCCATAGGTTTATCTGTGTTAGACTATTTATAAATCCTTAATAGATTTTCTATAGTGATCCTATATAGTTAAGAATATTAAGGAGTATTTGATATTCAGGAAATCAAGGGTAGTATAAGGATAGACATGAGAAAAATACTTAGGTTAAGTAATTCAAAGAGCATTAGACAAGTACTCCCATTTGAATTGGTGAATGATCTAGAAAATTCTTTAAGGATCTCAAACTGGGTATCCTTAGGAAACCTGGAGTTCAAATTTATCTAGAACTATTATATAGTTAGAAATCAAAAAAGGATAAGGGTTATGAAGCCAATAGGCCAATGAGGATATATACTTCTATTTAGATTGGGTTTAATATATATTATTGGGGTTATAGATATATAATATAACTTGGAAGAACTATCGGGTAAGCTAGTACTAGTAATATCTTGCTTAAGGAATAGGTATAACATATATATTGTATATGGTTATTTAAGGTATCACTCCTCGCTCTCTTGATATTATTAGTGTTTTAAGTCTTGACCCATTCCTCTTTTCTTATTAAAATTTTTAATATCTGACCATTTCACAAATTTGACCTTCTTTAAAAAATTTAATTCCCTTGTTTCATTCTATGTTTTGTTGATTGAAAATCTAGAATAGTATTCTCAGTTTATTCATTCAATTCTATCTTTACTAACAATCCAAATTTCGGGAACTATCGTCCATTTAATATCTATATCTATTACTCACTCATTGCTTATTTGACTTCTTGTGAAGCAACATTTTGATTGGACTTTCTGTGATTGAATTTTCTATGATTGAATGCTTATTTATTTGTGTCAAGAACTCGATAATTTATCAACTGATTTGACAACGTAGAAGAACCTATAGTCAATCAGATTGGATCATAAAAAGATAAGTCGTTGCTGCCATCTGGACTAGCAAGGCACTATATTCTCGAAACGTGATTCAGATATTTAATAAGATTTCAGGGATCAAAAGATAATATTTCTGTAGTGGATTTTAAAATTGATATTCAAATTTGGATTTTATTTAAACTCGGATTGGATTTGAAAACCATTAACCAAAATAATTTAAGTGACATATAGTGCCTTTGATAGTATAGATTTATGAGTTTATCTTACGGTATAATATTACATATTAGTTTTGATACTATGATCAAGTAATGCTAATGATATTTAGAAAACTTGAAAACTTAAAATTAAGTATTGCTTCTTAAATAAGTTTTGATTACTATGAATATCCTGACCAGTAAGGCTAATTCACAATCATAATTCCTACTCATCTATGGATATAAATAGCGTAGTAGCAAAAGCTATAGCCATGAATCCTGATAGTGAAACGATATCTTGATTGTAGCCATATGTATAGTGGCATGGCGTAAGATTACTATATCACGTCAAAAAGCATGGAGAGTAGAATATGACTAAAACGTGAACCTACATGGTTATGGATTGAAACTACATTTTGATAGTTTTGTTAATTCTATAAAATTTGAAGATCCTTGATGATTAAGTATTTTTGAAGGTCCTTTATGTTGTGAAACATATAATGAATATATTTTTGAAGTGTTCTTTTGAAATAGATTACTACTTCAAATTTTGTAAGGTGGGTAGAATATATTATTTTTTTATATGTGTTTTGAAATGCTTATCATTAAATTTAAATTCCGAGGACGAAATTTTTGTAAGGTGGGTAGAGTTAATAGTCTTATTTTTTGTAATTTCATATTTAGCATGGACACATCATGCTCTTATGTGTCACCATGCATGATATGCAAGGATAAATTTAGAATTTCATATTTCGCCCTAATGATTATGTTTCGGATAAGTTTTGGTTTTTTTTAAAAAAAGAAAGAAAAGAAAAGAATACATATATTAGAGGGTGAGAGGCTTCAACCAACTCCTCTATCTCCCCTCTCACCGACTCTACTCCCCACCTTCTCCTCTGTATTCTCTTTATTTTCTTCCCCTTCAACATCACCACCAAAACCCAATACCTCACCATCTCTCCACCCTCTCTTCTTCACCCCCCACACCATCATGCGCTCCCGTTGTCTCTACCGCGACCACCTCCCGCTGGCCGTGGCACCACCGGCCACCTCAGGTCGGTGCTAACCCTGCGGCCGCCGCCGTCCGGCGACCCCTGACAGCACACCTCCATCTCCCACACCACCTCTAACATCACCATCATCATCTTCATCTCTATCATTATCATCTTCATCAAATCCAAACACTAATCCCCCTTTTGAAAAAAAATAAGAAGAAGAAATTGGAAGATGAAGAAAAGATGAATTAGAAGAAGAAGATGGAGAAGGGTACACAAAATCTAACTGTCCAATTTAAAAAACCCCAAGGCAAGCCCTCTCCCATCTCTTTCCTTTGATTTAATTTTGCTTGTTTACTATATTCATTTAGAATTATTTCTTTCTAATTATGAGTCTAGAATAAAGTTATATATAAATGATACAGACACGTATATTGGTACCAATACGGACACTAGGACATAATATATCAAGGATGATAGGTGGGACATGCGAACTAAATACAATTCTGATACATCAAAATTTCCTAATTTGATATTATGACATAGACACGCATGTCGAAAGAAATTCGGACACATTAACATAAAACTAGGACACGATATAGACACATACAAAAAGGGACACCTATATGGTGTCATGATTGAATTTTAAATGGAGTGTGTTCTACTTTTGTTAGTAGTAAAATGACATGTGTATGTATATGTACATATATTCTTAGTGTGTATATACATGAGTATATGGATACAAGTTATGTCTGATACAGAGTTGAAAGCATATTTATGTACCATTCTAGAGTCATATCCTAGATGGACTATTATATATAGGATGTGATTTATATACACATATGTATATAGTCTATAATAAGCTTATGAAGTAGACCTTAACCATTCTAGCCTAGAATTGTCGAAAGTTACTTAGAATACTAGAAATTTACCAATAGAAAATAAATATATTACCATCCTAAATTAAATTGGAGTTCAATTAATTAAGTTCAATTTTATGCCCTAAAAGTGTAACGATATATTTTGGGTATATGGACAACCTTGAGTCGTGAATTGATAATCCGTAGGTTATCATTGGAAGGATAGTTAAGGTATCAAAAATCAGTCGTATCGATCAAAAAAATTTTGAATTTGGATATATAATCCAAAGTAAGTTCAATTCTCAACATTCAATGAGATTAGAAATGTTAAAATTAGTTCCATAAGGTAAAGAAATCTATTTAAAAGGCTATATGCCTTATACTAGAAAGTCATGGTAGTGCCAGTCCTGAATGTGTCAATTTGATTTATCGGACCTAACTAAGAAAAAAATTCAGCATATGCATAGTTTTGGAAGGCTTGTATATCAATTTGAAATAGGAACATCTAGTACAAATGGATTAGGTATTATGGTATATATATATATATATATATATATATATATATATATATATATATATATATATATAAATTATGATTTTGGTTCTTTTTTCATGAAATTGTGCCTTACTGATGATGATTGTTAGCTTCTTGACTTATGTTCAGTGAATCAGGAGATGATAGTAAGTATTGCTAAGGTAACTATAGCCTTGGTAAGAAATTACTTTCCTTAAACTCAAATTATTTTGATAATGATTTATATATAATTGCGTGTGATTTTCGGTGTTGAGTTGTTCCACCGAAGGGGTCGGCGTACCCAGAAAATTCTACGAAGAGTTGCTTCGGGTCTTTATATAAATTGTTAAATTTTTGGAGTCCAAAATACAAAGGAGACTCTGTCAAAATTTTCAAGAATTTCCAGAGATAGCCATTTTCGATATCCGAAAATTGGTTAATATATTTAGCCCTACTTTAGGAATTTTGAGTTAGTGCCCTTAGATATAGACTTGTAATTTTATTTAAATTATAGGGGTCGAGTGTCTTTAGAACTTAAGATACGTAGGACATGGACACAAAGACACGCAAGAGAAATTTAATTAAGATTACCATGTGTTTCTGCTGGAAGAATATCAATTATCAAATTAAATAATATCATGTGTTCTGTCATGCTCTCATTTGAAAATGAGAATGACATATTAAGATTTTGATATCACATGTTTCTATCATGTTTCAATTAAAAAGAAAGAGACAATGGAGAATTTAAATCATGTATTTATGTCCTGATTTAATCAAGGAAAGTAAAGTATTAGAATCATGGTATTCATAGTTCATGATATGATTCTTGAAAAGGAATAAAATATTGAATCGTATTCTCGTCCTTCGTGGTACTTAGATACATGAACCGAGATTCAAGATTCATACATGTGCCCAGAATAAACTTAATATAAAATAATAGGATATAATTGTTTGTAGCTTTAGCTTAGTGCATTGGGTGGGAGAGAATAACTGGATCACACCATAAATCTCTGTAATATAAAAACAATAAAAGTTGATCAATAGTTAATTAACCTTATTTGCAAGGCCTTGCGAATTGAGTGTGTGAGGCTTAGCTCACTTAAGCCCATGAGAGGCAGAGCCGGATTTTAAAATCGTGCCACCAAGTCCCAGTTAATTATTTAAGCCCATGAAAGGCATGGCCGGATTATAACACTGTTCCATCCAGTCTCAGTTAATTATACCTGAATATAAACATACCTATTTTGAATTAAAACATCCAATGGGTGAATCAAGGATTTAATTATTTAAGCCCATGAGAGGCAAGGCCGGATTCTAAGAACTGTGCCACCAAGTTACAGCCTGATCCCTAGTCACGGGATTATTGCCAAAAAAATAGGATAAATTTGATCCAGATATGTTTTCTAAATTGCATCGTCATATAGGAAACTTGTTTGTGATTGCGATTGATTGTTGACTTCTGATCTGGGGTGCACTGCTTGCTAGTCAACTGGTACGTAAGTTGTCCCTGTGCGGTAATTCATTTCCTTGTCCTTGTTTGGTGTAGGGATGGATTACTGCACTGATGACAGGTTATGAAATTCAATTGACGATGCAAGTATTAGTAGAATTTGGATATTACACGGTAGCTACTATTCTGTTGATGCTTTATGCTTTGTGATTATGATAGTAGTTATGATTGTGATTGTGATTGTGATTGTGATTGTGATTGTGATTGTGAATGTGACTGTGGTTGTGATTGTAATAATTATAAGTGTGACTTATTATGACTTAATTATAAGACGAATATTGAGGATTTTACTAGAATAAATTTAGTCATAATCATATTTCAAGTTTACACTATAACAAGTCATAGGAATTTAGTACTCTATTTCTTAACCCTTTGGAATTTGTGAATCCAATCATTTTTAGATTCTCTTTTCATTTAATTTATTTTTTTCGTCCTTGGCTGAGGGCTTACATATCGTTTGACGACCCAATATTGCTCACTAGTTTTGTTGAAATATTTCAAAGGAAGCCGCTATCAAATATTGAAGAACAGTTGGAGAGCAAGATCGAGATGCTACCAAGGAAGGCGATCGCATTGGCAACAAAATCATTTTCATTATATATATATATATATATATATATATATATATATATATATATATATATATATATATATATATATTGGATTAATGGTTGTAATTGGGTAGAATATTAATTGTCAATATTTATAGTTTAGAATGTCCTGTAATCAACTTTCTATTTATTACATTATGCACCATGTGACATGTTGTAATCCTATCCTAAAATCTTATGAGCAACAATCGCAAATACGGGTACGGGTATATTCGTATGGTGCGTAGCCAGAAGATGATGTTACGTACCTGGCTCGCCGTATTCTGGGAAGCGGGGCGTGACAGCATCGGTTGACTTTTTGGTCAATAGAATGCCTTAATTTGCGTGCCACGAATCTCGAACTTGCAAACATGATTTATTTCTAGGTATAACTTATAATTCAGAATTTTAATAATAAATATTGATTATAGAGACTAATTTGACTTAGTTCTATATGTTATAACTAATAAATGGTGATTTATATTTAGGTATAACTTATAATTCAGACTTTTAATAATAAATATTGATTATAGAGACTAATTTGACTTAGTTCTTGATGTTATAACTAATAAATGGTTTAGGTGACATAGATGATAGACGACTTAGATTAATCCCACCTTCCTAGTTAGTAGTGGTTGTTTGTAATTATATTTGTGTATGATATTTAATTGTATATTTTTTTGGACTTGGTAGATATTCATGATGGTCATAGATTGTTGTTTCATGGATAGATCTTGGTTAAACTTTGGGATCGCAACTCAGCATGGACATTACAGGAAAGTATACATTGACATGATGACTGTTTATTTATATTTTGTACAGCATGTTACATTTATGTTACTTATTTATTTAGTTATTTTCTATAAAACTACATGCCCAATATAGACTTGGGTGCAACGACAGATTGCGTCGTCTTTATTTTATTCATTATGCATGTTGACATAGAGTTATGTGACCACCCTATATATTTATGAGATATTTTCATATCTCCATGACCTTGACACATACTTTGTACATACACGGATGTGTGATACGCGTGAGAGGGCACGGACCATCGTATCCGGGTCGCTCCCGATACGTAAGGGACGTGTGTCGGCCTAGTCATATTTAGTGTCTAGGTGCATTCATTGACTTAGTAGTGAGGAACTGGACGTGTCATGACATTGATACGATCCGGACAGTCGTTTGGGTGGGGAGGATATAAACTAGTCGTTTGGGCTACTTTACACATTCCCTTTGTAACCCGCACGCTCCGTCAGAGATGCGTGGTCAGATGATCCTTATATTATTTACAGGCAGCCTCTGACGATCGAAAGACGTTATGCTTTGTAGGCTACTAATTTCTAGAGAAGCAATATCAATCTCATTTTTAGCCAGACAGCCCATTAGTGCAAAGATTATCCTCAATTGCATTCATGTAGCATTGGTTAGTTTACCCAGTACATATGTTTAGATTCAGTTTATAATTGACATGCTTCTATGTATCTTGTTACGTCCCTCTGAGGACCTGATCCCTTTTCAGGTGTAGACGAACATGACTATTTGCAGGAGCATTGATCAGGACTTGCTACTTCTTCTCTTTCGAGGAGGTCTTTCCATTCAAATATATTTGATTATTTAGTGGATGTCCTCATTATCTTTCTTTTTGTTATAGAGGTCGGACTCTATACTTGCTCAAGTCTGGTAGTGGATTTGTCTCCACCCGGTTGTTAGTTTTTTTCCATAGATCATTTGATATACTTAGTTATTTATTTCTATTTGGTTTTGTGGATGAGATTTAGTTGTGCCTATGACTTATATATGTACCACTTGTGAATTATCATTCATAATATAGCGTACGTATGTGTTATGGTTTCCATATATTAGAGTTGCCATATACATATGGCTGGCATACTTACATATTCCTTGTCCTACGTATTTTGGGACTGGGACGTGACACACGATGAGCGGAGGGATCGCACTATTTATGAATTCGCCACACTGATGCGGGATTACTGGCGTGAGTTACTAAAATTGGAGGTTCCTGGTCCTGATTCCGTATGCGCACGCACTTATCAGGAACGTCGATAGCTTTTGCAGTTTCTCATGACCCTGCATCCCGAATTTTAGTCTGCAAGTGGTCGGATCATTCAGAATAATACTACTTTGGGTGTTGCTATCTCTAAGTTTACAGATGAGGAGACTCTTCTGGTTCTCTTTCTACTGACGTCTCTATTTCAACTTCGGGTTCTGAGGTTGTTCTTGTTGCTGCTCCACTTCCTCCTTCTACCACTTCTAAAAAGACTCGTTCTCCTACTTCTCTTCGACTTTCATGTACCTATTATGGGAAGTTTGGTCATTTTGCTACCACATGCTATGCTCGTCAGCGATCTGGTCTGATTTGAGCTCACTGCCAAAAGGCTGGACACTCAGTGGATGATTGTTTTCTACTTCACCCACACTTAAAAACCTAATTCCTCGAGCGAATGAAGATAATGGTTCCTCCTCGACTCGTTCTCCGATACTTAAGGGTTCCATTATGTCACACCCCAGTCCCAAAATACGTAGGACTAGGAATACGTAACACGCCCAGCCGTATGTATACAAACTCCAATATATGGAAATCATATACACACGTACGCTGTAAATGAATATGCAATCCACCAGTGGTAATATACTGTCACAACAAGTCACACACAATCTATATCTCATCCACAGCACAAATAATAAATAGGAACAAAGAGCTGAATGATAACTGAATATCCAAGACAAGTATCAAGTCTGATAGTCATGTGGAAACAAATCCACTATAAAACGACTATACTGCAGTAGTAATAAAATCTCTAAACAGTAGAAATAATCACAGCTACTCTGAGGGTAAGACCTCCTCAGTCTGGTAAGTAGAATCAGGTCCAGGTCCGTACTCTTGTGGGTACTCCTACTCGTCCATATCTGGAAAGGGACCAGGTCCTCAGAGGGACATAACATGATACATAATAACATGCCAATAAGTACTGAAATATAAACATCCAATGGGTCGCCTAACCGTCTAAGTGAATGTAATTTGAGAACAACTTTCCCAACATGTGGGCTATCTGGCCATAATGGGATTGGCATGATTCTTCGAAGAATCATGGGCCTACAAGCGTACCGTCTTTTGAACGGCAAAGGCCGCCTGCAATATATATAGGATCACAACCACCCGTTTCTCCAGCGGAGAATCCGTGCGAACTAGGGAAAGTGTAAAGGATCCCAAACGCCTTACTTGTTGTTCTCCCTACCCCATGCTCTAAGCATACCACATCCATGACACGATAAAACCTTTAAATAACTGCCAAGTCTACTAGCATACAAAGTTTCTATCAGCAGTCATCCCTATCGCACGGTCAATATGTACAGGAGGCCAGACCTGTCACACAGTCTGTGATCTATATGAGACTCACAACTTGTGTAACAACTGTGTCACAGCCAATGAATCTAATGATGCTCCATAATCCTGGGGTGGTCTCATAAAATAGGTCCAAAATCTACATAAATGAACATCTATATAAGCAGAATTAAATATGCATGTATCAACTGGAATGTAAATAACAGTACAGTGGCAAGGTATACTTGCCAAGCAAAAGTCCTAAAGAGTGCAACGTCCAATACAGTATTTTAGTTCTTTGTAAGATTAAGTGGGATTAGGGTTTGAAATAGTTGTAATAACACACATATATATAGTGATAAGAAGCGGTGTGGGTTACTTAATGGTTAAGGAATTACTGTCGCTGCTGTTTCTTCCTATCATTGGTTTTAATTGTGGCTGGGGAGAGGTTAGTAATAATAGGTAAAGAGGCGGTGGAAATGAGGCGGTGGTATTTGTGTTATGCGCGGTGTAGGAATTTAAGCAGTGGAGTTCTATTTTACGCGCGGATCAGAATTTAGGCGGGTGGTGAGGTTTACGCTTGGGTTAGTTTTACGCGTAGAAAAAGGAAATAGGCGGGTGGTGAGGTTTACGCGCGGAATAGGGAATAGCAATTGGATTTTGCTACTGCGGCTGCTGATATTTTCCTATTGGGTTTGGGTTAATGGTTTTCGGGTTGAGATCTAATAGGAATCCAACCCATTTTCTTTTATTTCCCTTTCTAATAAACTATATATATATATATATATATATATATATATATATATATATATATATACTTAGAAATTTCTAGAATTTATATTGGTGCATATGCAACTGTACAAAGGGTCTCCTACATGGAATAAATTTGAAAAAATTTATAACGGCTCCATAATACTCTAAATGCTCAAACATCTCAAAATAAAATCTAATAAAATCTATTCTCTCTATTCAGCTCATAACTACTATAAATAATAAATTACATAATTAATAATGATAGAGAAATACGATTTTCAGAATTAGGGTTCTTACATTCTACCCAACTTATAAAAATTTTATCCTCGAAATTAAACTAAGCCATGGTAGAAAGTCAAGGATGGTATAAGGTATAAATTAACAAAGTAATTTCATACCTTGGTCAATGAATAGGTTCAAAAAATGTTGGCGCATATCGTCCTCTCGCTCCCAAGTAGATTCTCCTGACGCGCCATGCTTCCATGCCACACGGACTAAGGGAATAGATTGGTTCCTCAATACTCTCTCGATGATCAAGGATTCCCACGGGTTGCTCTTGATATGACAAGTTCGGCCCAATGGTGATCTCCGAATGGTCAAGAACATGACTGCTGTCTGCCACATATCGCCTGAGCTGTGACACATGGAATACGTCATGTACTCCCTCAAGTGAAGGTGGTAGCGCAAGTCGATATGCCACTTCTCCCACTCTTTCTAGCACGTCAAAAGGTCCAATATACCTTGGACTCAACTTGTCGCGTCCTCCGAATCGAATGGTGCCTCTAGTAGGTGATATCCTCAAGAAGATATGATCGCCCTCTTTAAACTCCAAGGGACGACGATGAAGGTCAGTCCATTGTTTCTGCCTGTCTTGTGCTGCTCGCAAGTATTTTTGTATCTTCTTAACTGTCTCTACGGTATTGACCACTAACTCTGGTCCCAGAATCTGACGTTCTCCCACGTCACTCCAACACACAGGAGGCCTACACTTTTTTCCATACAATGCTTCAAACGTAGCCATCTGGATGCTCGCCTGATAGCTATTGTTGTAAGAAAATTCCACAAGATGTAGGTGGTCCTCCCATGATCCTCCAAAGTCTAGTATACAAGCCCTCAATATATCCTCCAATGTTTGAATAGTACATTCTGATTGCCCATCTGTCTGTGGGTGATAAGATGTACTGAACTTTAGACGAGTTCCAAGACTTTCTTGTATGCTCCTCCAAAAATGTGACGTAAAACGCGAATGCTTGTCTAATATAATGCTGACGGGTATGCCGTATAACCTCACGATCTGCCTCATATATAAGTCAGCCAAAGCTTTTGTAGATTGGCCAACTCTAAAAGGCAAGAAATGGGCTGACTTGGTGAGTCGGTCCACTATTACCCATACTGCATCTCTACCACTTGGACTCCTAGGAAAACCTGTGACGAAGTCCATAGTGATGTGTTTCCACTTCCACTCTAGAATTGGGAGTGGTTACAATAATCCTGTTGTTCTCTGGTGCTCTACCTTTACTTGCTGGCATACCAAACATTTAGCTACAAAATGAGCTCTCTCTCTCTCTTTTTACTCCATGCCACCAAAAATGCTGTCTTAAGTCACAATATATTTTGGTGCCCCCAGGATGAATAGAATATATCGAACTATGAGCTTTTGTCATCAGCTCCTGTCAAATTTCTCCATTTGGAACATAAAGACGATCACCACATCGTAATATCCCATCATCATGGATGCACAAACCTGTCTGTTCTCCGGCCTCTGTCCTTTCCTTTAATCTTCTGAATCTGGCGTCTGTAGGCAATGCTGCCTTGATTCTTTCTACTAGTGATGATTGTATTTGCAAGTTAGCTAGTGTCCCGTCTGCTCCGGGTAATATTACTTTAATGCCAAGACCTTGCAAATCCTTCAATAATTCCTTCTGTGTTGTTAGAAAATAAGCTGTTGGCTTCCGGCTTAACGCATCTGCTACAACATTAGCCTTGCCTGGGTGATAATGTAGCTTTATTTTGAAATCTTTCATCAATTCAAGCCATCGATGATGTCTCATATTTAACTCCTTCTGCATGAAGACGTACTTGAGGCTTTTGTGGTCTGTATAGATTTCTACTCGTTTTCCATATAAGTAATGTCTCCATAGCTTCAGAGCAAATACAAGGGATGCAAGTTCCAAGTTATGAGTTGGATAATTCTTCTCATGTACTCGTAATTGCCTAGATGCGTATGCAATCACTTTGCCATGCTGCATCAATACGCATCCCAAACCTTTCCCTGATGCGTCACTGTAGATCACATAGCCTCCTGGTCCGGATGGTATAGTTAATATTGGTGCTGAAGTTAGTCGCTTCTTCAATTCCTCGAAAGCGGCTTGACACTTGTTGGTCCATATGAACTCTTGATCTTTGCAAGTCAACCGGGTCATAGGTGTTGCTATCTTTGAGAAGTTCTCCACGAACCGTCGGTAATATCCCGCAAGTCCAAGGAAACTTCTCACCTCTGCTGCTGATTTAGGAACAGGCCATGTCTCGACTGCCGAGATATTTTCTGGATCAACAGAAATTCCATCTCCTGTAATAACATGTCCAAGAAATGAGACTATGTTCAAGAAGAACTCACATTTACTGAGTTTTGCATATAACTGCTCTTTTCTCAAAGTTTCTAGAACAATCCGCAGGTGCTTCTCGTGCTCCCTGTGGCTCTTTGAATAGACAAGTATATCATCTATGAAGACGACCACGAACTGGTCCAAATACTGATGGAAGACTTGATTCATTAAGTCGATAAAGATAGCTGGAGCATTGGTCAATCCAAATGGCATGATCAAGAACTCGTAGTGCCCATATCTTGTTCGGAATACGGTCTTCGGGATATCCTCCTTCCGTACCTTCACCTGGTGATATCCCGATCTTAAATCTATCTTTGAGAACATCTTGGCTCTACTAAGCTGATCGAATAAGTCATTAATGTGTGGCAGTGGATATTTATTCTTCACTGTCACTACATTTAATGCTCTATAGGGTTCCCATTAGGTGGAACGAGAAGATCAGATGGAACTGGATTGTGAATCTGTCCATTTGGTCCTGGAAATCTAGGAGTTGGTGAGGTCTCTCCTTGAGTCTGACCATTGACTCCAGGAGTTGTGTCATCATCAGTACATCCCTTCTGCATATCCATCTCTCTGCAGGTGATGTACACAATGATTTAGAAGAAAGTACAGGAAGGATGCAAGCATTAGATAGAATATAGAAGCATAAAAGATGCTGGGGAATGGTCCGCATATTTTTCAGTCAAAAATCCCCAATCATACATGAAGTTTCTCCCTGCGTAAAACAGGACTTCAAGGTAGTTGGCGTAAAACAGGTTAATAAGCTTCCTGCGTAATGCAGAGCCTCAAGATAATTTGGCGTAAAGTAAAGCTTCAGAGTGGTCCGCGTGAAGCAGAGGAACATAAAGTAAGGATTCAGAAATATCCGCGTAAAATAGAGATTCGAGACTGTCGGCGTAAAACAGTTTCAAAGTTAACCGCGTAAAAAGTCTGCTATTCTTTTCTGCGCGTAAAAGTCTACGTAAAAATCTGCGCATAAAATATATATGCTGCATAAAGTCTTACGTAAAAGGTCTGCGTAAAAGGTTTCCTGTGTAAAGAGATCTGTAAAATCTGAAATACGTTGCAGCGTAAAGTCGTATGAGAAACTCTTCGTATTCCTCGGATGAATTTGTCAGATAATTCAGTGATCCTGACATCTGACAAAAGTACCGCACGATAATCGAGAGGATGACTGTGATGATGATTTGCATAGAGACCCAGGTTGTCGTTTAGTAACACATTTGTTACAAGTCATTTTTTTACGCATCAAAGGAAGAGAATGGAGCCTATGGACAGAAATAAGTTTTTTTTTTCGCTCAAGACTGAGGTGAGTTTTTACGCTCAAGACAGAACAAAATCAGATGCCACGTCAAAAGTTGTTTCTTACACAGGGCTCGAGACATATCTCTACATTTAATGCACGAGATTTGGTCATGGCTGGGGAAACTAAAACTTATGGCAAATACGCTCACATTACCATCCTTACACTTTACGCCTAATCAGCTACTCTACTCTGGTTATCTATTTATTCAGGAGTCATCAAGTTTACGCTGGGATAGTTTACCTACATGGCTTGCATGACATCATATAGATTGAGAAGACTAAAGAAACGTAGTTTAGCAGTTGTCATAACCGGAGCGTAAAGTAGACAATCTTCTGTATAGTTTGGCTTTTATGCCAACAAATTGGTTACTCTACATAAAATAGAGGTCCCTAGTCACAGCGTAAAGGGTTCCTAGCGTAAAACTTAAGGAAGAATGAGGTTTCGGTCAAGTATGGATGAGATCTTTATACTCTATTCCTATACGCAGGCTTGCTTGGTACAGTTACGTAACCAAGACAATATATTCAGGACCTGCATGGGCCACCACTAAAAATATGTCACGCCCCAGTCCCAAAATACGTAGGACTAGGAATACGTAACGCGCCCAGCCGTATGTATACGAACTCCAATATATGGAAATCATATACACACGTACGTTGTAAATGAATATGCAATCCACCAGTGGTAATATACTGTCATAACAAGTCACACACAATCTATATCTCATCCACAGCACAAATAATAAATAGGAACAAAGAGCTGAATGACAACTGAATATCCAAGACAAGTATTAGGTCTGATAGTCAGGTGGAAACAAATTCACTACAAAACGACTATACTACAGTAGTAACAAAATCTCTAAACAGTGGAAATAATCATAGCTACTTTAGGATAAGACCTCCTCAGTCTGGTAAGTAGAGTCAGGTCCAGGTCCGTACTCCTGTGGGTACTCCTGCTCGTCCATATCTGGAAAGGGACCAGGTCCTCAGAGGGACGCAACAAGATACATAATAACATGCCAATAAGTACTGAAATATAAACATCCAATGGGTCGCCTAACCGTCTAAGTGAATGCAATTTGAGAACAACTTTCCCAACGCGTGGGCTATCTGGCCATAAAGGGATTGTCATGATTCTTTCGGAGAATCAGGGGCCTACAAGCGTACCGTCTTTTGAACGGCAAAGGCCGACTGCAATATATATAGGATCACAACCACCCGTTTCTCCAGCGGAGAATCCGTGCGAACTAGAAAAAGTATAAAGGAGCCCAAACGCCTTACTTGTTGTTCTCCCCACCCCATGCTCTAAGCATGCCACATCCATGACACGATAAAACCTCTAAATAACTGCCAGATCTACTAGCATAAAAAGTTTCTATCAGCAGTCATCCCTAACGCACGGTCAATATGTAGAGGAGGCCAGACCTGTCACGTAGTCCGTGATCTATATGAGACTCACAACTCGTGTAACAACTGTGTCACAGCCAATGAATCTAATGATGCTCCATAATCCTGGGGTGGTCTCATAAAATAGGTCCAAAATCTACATAAATGAACATCTATATAAGCAGAATTAAATATGCATGTATCAATTGGAATGTAAATAACAGTACAGTGGCAAGGTATACTTGCCAAGCAAAAGTCCTAAAGAGTGCAACGTCCAATACAGTGTTTTAGTTCATTGTAAGAAGAAGTGGGATTAGGGTTTGAAAGAGTTGTAATAACACACATATATATAGTGATAAGAGGCGGTGTGGGTTACTTAATGGTTAAGGAATTATTGTCGCTGATGTTTCTTCCTATCATTGGTTTTAATTGCGGTTGGGGAGAGTTTAGTAATAATAGGTAAAGAGGCGGTGGAAATGAGGCGGTGGTATTTGTTTTACGCGCGATATAGGAATTTAAGCAGTGGAGTTCTATATTACGCGCGGATCAGAATTTAGGCGGGTGGTGAGGTTTACGCTTGGGTTAGTTTTACGCGTAGAGAAAGGAATTAGGCGGGTGGTGATGTTTACGCGCGGAATAGGGAATAGCAATTGGATTTTGCTACTGCGGCTACTGATATTTTCCTATTGGGCTTGGGTTAATGGTTTTCGGGTTGAGATCTAATAGGAATCCAACCCATTTTCTTTTATTTCCCTTTCTAATAAACTATATATATATATATATACACACTTAGAAATTTCTAGAATTTATATTGGTGCATATGCAACTGTACAAAGGATCTCCTACATGGAATAAATTTGGAAAAATTTATAACGGCTCAATAATACTCTAAATGCTCAAACATCTCAAAATAAAATCTAATAAAATCTATTATCTCTATTTAGCTCATAACTACTATAAATAATAAATTACATAATTAATAATAATAGAGAAATACGATTTTCAGAATTAGGGTTCTTACACATTACGCGCTCATTATTTATGTCTTCTATACATCTACTTTAGAGCTTCGAACATTTTTGATGCAGATTTGGCAGGAGATCCGATCAACAGACGATCTACAACATAAATTTGTTTGTTTCTTGGAGATTCGTTGATCTCATGGTGAACCAAGAAACAAGATGTTGTTGCATGTTCTTCTACTGAGGTAGAGTACAGAGCTATGGCTACCACCACCAGGGAGATCGTCCATATACGTAGACTGTTCTCTGATATGGGCATTGCTTCTACAGGACCTACGCCTCTTCATTGTGACAACAAGAGTGCTATATAGATTGCAAACAATCTCGTTTTTCATGAACGGATAAAGCACATTGAGATTGATTGTCACTTCGTTCGTGAAATTTTTTCGGTTGGCACTATTTCTCTACCACATGTGACGTCCGCTGATCAGCTGGCAGATTTCTTTACAAAGTCACACCGCGATTTCAGTTTCTATTGGACAAACTCATGTTGTTTGACCCATCATGAGTTTGAAAGGGGGTATTAAGATATGATTAATTTATGATTAGATTTCTTCTGCTATATGGATACATATTTTTTCTCCTACTCCTATTCGGATATGGATATACTCTCTCTATATATATATTCAGAGTTTTATGACTTTTTACATTATACATTAATAAAAATTAGTATTGTTGATTTGTTTCACTAGGTAAAGAAAGAAAGTAAAAAATATAATCTTAGTTTATTCAAAATAAATATTCTAAAACATATATAAGATTTATCTTAAGACCTAATTAAATCTACTGCATAAATAGAACCAAGCAACTAAATCCACAGCAAAAATAGAACCAAGCAACTAATGTAAAATAATAGATTTTCTGACAGCGATATTTTCTAATTTTTGATGCAACTTGTTCATACAATAAAATTTTATCAGAGAAATGATCTTAGTTAACTTAGTAAAGAGAATTCACATATGCATATTTGTTTCCTTCCACTTGACTCCATTTGACAACTACAGTGGAAAATGTAATATACCCAAGTTTTTTCACATCATTATAGAATGCAAGAATGAAGAGAGTAAGAAAAGGTATTTCAAAAGCTAACATCGGAGGAATTCTCATATGTATGTATCACAAGACCACAAAGACTAGGGATATAAAAATTAAAAAAAGAAAAGAAAAAAGACCATAATGTAGGTACCTTATTATAATTGAGAAGTGATGCACAAAATGAATTGTAATGCAAATGATCCCTTCTATAGCCACACCTCAAAAACTCAAACCCAAACGAACACTGGCCATTGATTAGGGAAAGAAGTCGATGACAATATCTTCAAATTTCACAATAATTATTTTCTTTGTATATACTTCTGACAGCTTATTGGCCCTTGAATTACAAAACTCTTCCTTCCCTGTGGGAAATCGATTTCCCATGTTATTCCTAACAAGACATACCTACCCTTCCCCCCCTATTCGCCTTTAATCCTCCGATAGGAAAGTAGCAGATATCTCCGAAGAGCTAGTAATGCCACCCAAGTGAACTTTGAAATCTTCTCCTTTATCATGAGTAGTAAGGCAGAGCTCAGAACGGTCTTTAAGATTTGAGCATGTAAACCTTTGAAGAACCCCGGGATGCCTTCTTTTCCCCAGATTGCGTGCAAAGCACCAAGCATCGTCTTGGGAGCTTTAGGTTGGCCGGTCTTGGATTCTTCTTCACAATCGGCAGCCTGAATCATGACCTTGCACCTGTTGCATATTCCAAAAGTCTCCTTACGTTATAAAACTATACTGATAAATTGCACAAGACAAAAATGTAATATTGATATTTCAGAATAATCTGTTATGACAATTACTAAAAGCAAAGATACGCTCATATAGGAGGCATCGAGCATCAGCTAAGAATACTAGATACCTGATCGCCGGATAGGTCAAGACAGTTGCTACACTCTTTGATACAGCACCCAACACAAAAGCTGAGAAGGCTGACAAAGCTTCTGAAGATCCTCCAGATCCAGAATTAGCTCCCATCAGAACTCGTTGTTTCAACTGATCGAAGACTGTGTACTGCAAATATTTTCAAGCTATAAAGAGTAAGGTCAAGGTTCAAAATTATATTTTTCTCATCAACAAAGATACTAAACTGTTTTTTTATGTTCCCAAAAAAGCTCCTTCCAGAAAACAAGAAAGTACCTTTTAGACTTCAACATCAATTATTATCACACATCCCCATATGGTTAGCATAATAGGTGCAAATGAAAATGAAAATTTACAGATGCATCAATTCCCTTAATAAACTATTTTGCTTAGTTAACATTTGCCGTACCCATATCAGATTTGCCAAAGATTCAGTCATCAGCTAAGCGAACTTCACAAAGTATTTAGACTGCTCTCATTGACAAAAATCACCTACTACAAATTAACAGAAGGCACTGTAGAAATCCTTTAGTCCATGGTCAAAATATTGATATGAACACCACTGCTTTTTATTTACTTGACCACCTGATGCGCACCAACCATAAAAGAAAATATGATCATACTTTGATCATCATATAGCCAAGAGAATAATAAAGTTATCCCTACTGTTTAGCTAATTAATACATTGCTACATCAGCCCATCCACATGTAATCCATAAGCATGATACCATTAGACCAGTTGCAGGCATAATTAGCTATCTTTATTTTCCTTTTCTAATTGTCTTGCTAAGTTTCTTCAAGGATTGTTTTCACCACTCAGCAGAAGGGTGTCTTCATTCAACAACTTGATGGACTCTTAATTGAACCATGACACATAATTAGAGAAGATTAACCTAGCATGAACCTCCATACGATAAATCTGTTGTTTTTACAAGTCTAGTATCATATAAGATTAGATCCATGAACTTGACTATCTCAAGAGAATATTGCCCCGCGCATTAAGTTGCTTCCACAATATGCTCAACAGTACAACATCGAACTTTTGTCAACATACAAAGACGGGATACATGTTTGAGCAATGAGCAAAGAAAAGATACAAGTATGATGATATGTAAAGCAAAAATATCCTGATGACAAATTGTTTGTGAAATTATATGATTCAGAACTCTAGTGGTGGAGTGAACACATTAGCATTAGAGATCACAATTATGTTTGGTGCAATGGTAAGTCTTCTTGCTTGCGGCCTAGTGCCCCGGAGAATGCAGGCTCGAGTCACGGAATCCACATCTCCATATATATGGGAGTAAGATTGCACATCTTGACCCTTCCTACTGCATAAGCGGGAGCCTCATGGCACTGAGATGCCCTTTACAATTAACCATGCTAGATAATTGTAATAGTAAGCTTCCTTGAGCCAAGCCACTATATTCCATGTCAAAATAACATTTAAGGATGCGAATGTCAATGACAAGGAGAAAAGACTAGCCGAGAGGTAGGATAAGAAGAAAAGAACACCGAGTGGTACAAAAACTAAGCGCCCCTCCCCACTCCCCTCAACATTTGAGGCAGTGACACTTGACCCCCATGGCCACAGTACTTGAAACAGGTCATACGGTGGCCAAACTTGTGCTCGCCTCAAAGGGTTTGAAAATACCTGTTGTCATCAGTTGCAAGCATCAAAAGATCCAAATACCACTAAAATTTGAATTTAAACCTGTTTCATGAAAACTAAATAATAATAATAATAATAATAACCAAGTTTTTTGGCAAATGGATTGGCTTTGTTGTATCCAACTTAACAAAGCATCTGATCAAATTTAAGACCCTCCTCAAGTATGGGACGTTACTTGGCCCGAATCCTGCCTCTCTGTGTACTTGGTCTGCATCCTGCCTCGCACACACACACAGTCACATACATAGAGAATCAATGACCAATTAAGCGGCGAACACCCACGGACTTCCTCAAAGGGGGTGGGGTGGAAGCTACCTAGTCACTGATAGAGGAAAAGGACCTAGTTCGTCACTGCAGCAGGTGCAGGCCTCTGACCAGATCCGGATCATCACCCAAATCCTTAAGAGAGAAGGGAGCCGACCAGATTTGTGCAGAGGTAGCAACAACAACTTGTGCCTCTCTGTTGGTAAACACAGAGTTGTAACCCTCCTACCAAAGAGGGGTGATTGTGGTTTGTAAACAGCAGGTGGTTAGCAATAGTAGACGTGGTATTGGTGGTTGTAATGGAGGTGGTGATGACAGCGGTTAACAAATGAAGCAGACATGAAGAGATCAGGCTAGAGTAGTGTCTTGCAGCTGCTGGACTAATTAGGTGACCAGGACTGATGTGATACTCGGAGAGAGGAAACGAGAGAGACGGACTATGAAATAGGGTAGTGTTTTAAGCGTATTATTAATCATTTGATCAACTAACCTTTAATTGAGTTAAGTGTTTTAGTTTTAAATTTATAAATTAGGGTCATGTGACCCACTCGACCAATGGGAAGAATAGATGTTAAAAACAAAATTGTACAATGTAATGATGTCATGTTTTTTTACCGTGGAGTCGAGCTTGTTAAGGCGGTGTGGGACAGTGAGCCAACAATGACTAAAAGGCCTAGGCGAGGGCCTCAAGACTGAAATTGGCAGTGTGCAGAAGGTAAGTTGAGACTTGTGCAGAAGGTAAGTTGAGACTTGTTTGTGGTTTACGACTGGAACTCATGTGTTGTGGTTTCCTAACTGGTTTGATAACTATATAATTATAACTATAAGCATAGCATGCAAATCTTGTCGTGCGTATTATATATGCAAGTTTGTGACTTCAACATCAATTGAAATAAAGTGTTCAATCAAGAAACAAGCAGTAAGAGTATCACTAACTTAACATAGAGAGAGGACAAGGAACAAAATAGTCAGTAGAGAAGGCAGAAAATATATATAGAGAGAGAGTGAGAATAAGAGAGAGACTTGTTGGCTCTTGGAAGTGGATATTGGAGAATGAGATGAGATTGGATGGGTTAGAGAAGACAAAAGGGAAGAAAATCGAGAGGAAAAAAATCAATGTTCATTTCCTCTTCTTTTGTATCTAATATTAAATTACTAATAAGAATCTACAACTTTTTAAGGTATTGGGCCTTTGTCAGGTTTCAAACTCAAAAAATAGGCAACTGAGCTTCTGAGATGCCTAGGTAGCCGACTACGACGGCAATGTGGATGCCTTTAATATCTTTGGAAGAAGTAACAAATAACATATGGAAGGTAAGAGTAAGTGAAACTCATCCTAAAACAATTACATGTTAGAAAAAAGAGAAGATGTTTCAGGTATATGTTAACTTAGAACCAACGTTCGCATTATCAGTATCCGAATAAGTTTCAGACTCTTCTAATGAGTATCACTATTGATGGTTCGGCCGTTTTGGAGGTTTTTGTTTGGAGTTTAGAGTTCTTCATTTACTAAGTCAAAATTAATAATTATTATTATAAAGAAAAAGTAGAAAATATTTCATATATTTAAGTGTAATTCTATGTATAATTTCTTATTTCATGTAAGTTTTGAATGGAGTAATATTATGATTAATGGATGTGGTGAATATACAATTTTACATCTTCGACAAATTGAATGGCAACAATGTGTTTGTTGAAACTCAAAAAAGACAATTCTCCAGACAAATAGCCAAATAGGCTGAACAACGCCAAAAAGGGGAGCAGATAGCCTAAAAGGGTTGAATGGCTATAAAAACCTTCAACATCCAGCCTCTCCACGGGCTCATCCGCACCCTTGAAATCCAACCCCTCCATAGGCTCAATTGCGTGCAGACAGCTGCACAGCAGTAGTAGTCTCTCCACAAAACCAGTCCCGCCAAATCCACAAAACCAGTTCCGCTGAAGGACCAGTATCGTCATGAACCTGGCAAGCCAAAGGACCAGCTTACCCACAGAGCTAGCCTAGCCGAAGGCACAACTTCATTCAAAGGTTACCCAGTCTCTAAACACTCACTCCATTAAAGCAAGAGCGTTCGATAGGCCGCTTGTCCTACCTGTCCCTAGCGGGATTCAAATGGTGGTTTACCCTAATTAATGGGTTATTCCATAACTCCCCAAGCTAATGGGAGGGAGGACAATAGTCTCAACTCAGCCGCACCGTCGTCTACTACTCCAAGTAATGGTTCATTACGCCCATTACTCCCAAGGTAATGGGAGGAAGGCAAACACCCTTAGCTCAATCACGTCGACCAGTCTTGGCGAAGACTATCCAAACTATTGAAGACCAGTCTACAGCCCTAGACACTTTATAAATAGTCCCTAGCGGACTAAATAAAACAAAGAGAACCAACGGAGAAGAGAGAGATCTATTTGATCTTTGAACAATTCAGCAATAGCTTGCTAGCTTTTCAATTTTCCTCGATAAACTCTGAGAAGCAAAGCAGAAGAAGACCGAATCTTGTCTTCGAATCGTCAACGGAACAACATGGTCGAACGCTAACCAGGATTCCACCGACACACTTCTCCAAATTCTACTCGTAGAGAAATTCAATGTAAACTCTCCCAAGTGAGAGTGTTTCATGTAATTCGTTCTACGTTTTAATACAAGTTTTTCCTTAGCACTACTTTCGAAAAAGTGTCAATAATGATTTTTTTGACACATTGTAGCATGTAGATTTCGACATGTCGAATCATTATGATGTACCGTTTTCCCCATATTTATAACTTTTCTTTATAATTGTTCTGTGTCGAATTGTCCAAGAAATAGATTTTCCATGTTGGTATCAACTGGTATCGGTAATGATCACTATTAGATCAGACATGCCTAAAATGTTATCATACGCCCGATATGTATCGGCCGATGCTGCGAACCTTGGTTAGAACATATTGAACCCAATGGTTTATGATAATAAGAACATTTAGACCATTTTTACAAATAGATTTTCTTTCATTGGAAAAGATGAATTGGAACAAGCTATTCAGGTTAGCTTCTTAATCCTCAAAAAGTTATTTACTAGAGACTTTTATTTCAATAATGTAACAAAATAGCACTTCAGAACTCAAAACATAGCAACATGTAATGGAAGCCCAGTTCAGACACACCAGGTCTGATTCAAATTCGCGTCAATAAGGACTAATTTAAGGATTTGGTTTCTTTAGACTTTTCGTTTGGTTTATTTATTACAATTAGGATGTCACATTTGGTAATTAGGATTAGAATTGCTTTCTTCGTGGCCAAGATTTGTGAAGGCCTATATAAACAATATATGAGTGAAGTTTGGAGATGGAGAGGAGAAGGGAAAGTAGGAGAAGAGAGAATATGAGAAAGGAGATTGCAAGGGCCTTAAACCCTAGGTTGCATCTCATGTCTATTTATATTGATATGCAATACACTCACAATTACTATTATACCCTCATATGATAAATAACAAAATAAAATAACTCTAACACCCTCCCTCAAGCAGGAGCATATAGATCAGACATGTCCAGCTTGCTACATAAATCAGAAAATTGACCACGAGCAAGTGGTTTGGTGAGGATATCACCTAATTGATCCTCTGACCGAACATAAGGAGTGACAATCTGTTTCTTTAGCAACAAATCACGAACAAAATGACAATCCACCTCGATATGCATCGTGCGCTCATGAAACACCGGATTACTTGCGATAAACATTGCCGACTGATTATCACAATACATCTCCATCGGAATAGGAATCATGATTCCAATTTCATGAAGAAGAGACTGCACCCACATCATCTCAGAAGCTGTATGAGCCATCGCACGGTACTCGGCCTCTGCACTAGAACGAGCCACAACATTATGCTTCTTACTACGCCACGTGACAAGATTGCCACCCACAAACGTACAATAGCCAGAAGTAAACCTCCTATCACTGCGACTGTCTGTCCAATCAGCATCACTGAATCCAGTCACCGTAAGCAACTGGGAAGGTTTGTACAACAAACCCTTTCTAGGTGCACCCTTCAAGTATCGAAGAATGCGAGAGATAGCCTCCCAATGTGGTTGCCGAGGGGCATGCATAAACTGACTAACTACTCCAACTGCATATGTGATGTCTAGTCGAGTAACAATAAGATATATAAGTTTGCCAACCAAACGTCTATAATATCCAACATCCTCAAATAACTCTCCTCTGTCAGTATCAAGCTTGTCATGATAATCCATAGGAGTCTCAATTGGCCGACACTCTAACATCCCAGTTTCGGAGAGTAAGTCTAGAACATACTTGCGTTGTGACAGATACACACCTTTCTTAGAACGAGCAACCTCGATTCCAAGAAAATATCGAAGAAGACCCAAATCCTTAGTATGAAACTGACGACTAAGGTAGGCCTTCAAGTCCACAATTCCAGCATGATCACTCCCAGATATAATGATATTATCAACATAAACAATCAACACGATAATACCTGCTGAGGAAGAATGGCAAAATACTGAATGATCTGATGTGGTACGCCGAAAGCCATACTGAATGAGAACTCAACTGAACTTATCAAACCAAGCACGAGGTGACTGTTTCAGTCCATATAATGCTTTCTTCAATCGACATACGAGTCTTTTATTTCCTGCTACAACATATCTCGGTGATTGATCCATATAAATCTCTTCCTGTAAGTCACCATGCAAGAAAGTATTCTTTATGTCCAGCTGATATATAGGCCATTGGTGATTAACCACCACAGAAATAAGAATCCGAACTGAATTCAGCCGAGCCACTGGAGAGAAAGTCTCCATATAATCCACGCCAAATGTCTGAGTATACCCTTTGGCAACCAACCGTACCTTGAGGCGCTCAACAGAACCATCAGGGTGATACTTAACAGTGTACACCCATCTACAACCCACTGTTTGTTTTCCAACAGGAAGTGATGTAAGCTCCCAAGTCTGATTTTAATGTAAAGTATACATCTCCTCATCCATTGCACTTTTCCAACCAGAAGATGACATAGCCTGCTTGTAAGTTTTGGGAATAAAAGTAGAAGACAATGAAACAACAAATGCATGAAAAGATGATGAAGCACGGTGTAATGAAACATAGTTAGAAATGGGATACTTATTCTTTGTGGTACAAAGGCGTTGTCTTTTTCTGAGAGCAATAGGAAGATCATCTGGATCTGTGGTGATAGGAGCAGAAACCTCAGGCACGGAAGATGATTGGTTGAAGGCTGAATTTTGTAGAACCACTGGCCTATCCTTGGATCTCTGATAAACCTGTAAATGGGGAATGGAGACAGAAATTGATTCAGGAATGACCGGAAGTGGTATGGAAGATATCAAATCTGTTGTAAAAGGAATACAACGGTCTCCTGAAGAAAAGAAAGGGGTAGACTCAAAGAATGTAACATCCGCACTGACATAATATTTGCGTGACTGTGGACTGTAACAACGATAACCTTTTTGAGTACGGGGATAACCAAGAAAGATACTTCAGAGATCTAGGAGCCAACTTATCTCGATTAGGTTCCAAGTTATGAATAAAAGCGACACAGCCAAATACTCGAGGAGATAAGGAAAATGGTGCGACATCTGTATGTAATACGGTAAATAGAACTTTGTTATTTAATACAGATGATGGCATGCGATTAATAAGATAGCATGCAGTAAGAACGGCATCTGTCCAATACTGTTTAGGGACATGCATATTGAACATGAGAGTTCGAGCCACATCAAAAATGTGTCGATGTTTGCGTTCGGCTATACCATTTTGTTGAGAGGTGTGGACACAACTAGTTTGATGAATCATACCACGATCAACACAGAAACTATTCACAGAAGAATGAGTATACTCCAAAGCATTATCAGAACGCAAAATTTTGATACGTTTATTAAACTGAACATAGACTTCATTATAAAAGACAGATAACACATTTGGAAACTCAGATCTTTCTTTCATTAAATAACATCAAGTCATTCTGGAATAATCATCAATAAAAATAACAAAATACTGAAATCCTTTCAGACTTTTGACTCTAGACGGACCCCAAATATCAGAATGAACAAGATCAAAAGACTCTAATTGACGACTCTCACTACGACAAGGAAAGGAACTACGGTGATGCTTGTCTAACTGACAAGCCTCACATTCAAGACTAGAAACATGACTCAAACTAGGAACAACTTGACGCAACTTAGCCAAAGACGGATGTCCCAAACGATAATGCTACTGCAACGGAGAAGTAGAAACAGAAGTGAAGGCTTTTACAGGTAGATCCAAGCAGTACAGTAAATCTTTTTTATGCCCCGAACCAATCATCTTCTTCGTCCTGAGATCCTGAAAAACACACGAATTTGGAGAAAATGTAACAGAACATTGAAAAGATTTGGTTAACTGGCTCACAGATAACAAATTAAATGAAAAATTAGGCACATATAATGAATCAAATAATGATAGTGATTGAGTAGGGTGAATGACACATTTCCCAAGCACAGGACGAGTAGACCCATCAGCCAAGATAATATTATGTTTCATGGAACTACGATTATGAAAGATAGATGTTATACCAGACATGTGAGAGCTTGCTCCTGAGTCGATGACCCAAGAGGTGGATGGTGATTGGGTTGCCACAAAAGCAGGATTACCTATATGTGCCATGGTTGCAGTAGGTTCGAAGGTGGTACTAGCAAGCGCGTTCAACTTCTGGAGGATCTGTTGAAATGGAGATGAGGTATCAGACGTTGAAGTCTGATTGAAACCCGAAGTATCATCTCTGGGAGCAGAAGTGGTGACCTGGGACTGCATATTTTCAGCATGCACTGATGTGCATATTCTGGTTTGCCCCACTTGTCCCAACAGTAGTCTTCTACATGACCGAGCATTCCACAATAGTTACACTTCCGTGGTTGACCACGGCCACCACCACCACCGCGGCCACCACCGCGACCATTGTCTCTACCACCACGGCCTCCTCCTCGACCAAAACTACGACCACCATCTCTACCGCCACGTCCACTACCACGTCCACCACCACGACCAACAATATTAGAAACTAGGGCAGAAGAGTCAGTACTCGGCACCACAGAACTCTGTCCCAGAAAGGAACGATTGAGACGGGAGAAAATATCTGCTACCGTAGGTAACTGCTCTCCAGCAAGGATTTGAGCTTTATAAGGTTCGAGCGCAGGATCCAAGCCGACTAGGATAAGTGAAACATGAAACTCTTCCTTCTGTCTGCGAGCTTCCTTCAAATCAATAGTAACAGGATGATATTGAAGCAGTTCCTCCCACAAAGCCTTTTTTAAAGCCAGATATTCATTCACAGACTTTCCACTTTGCTTTGTATTGAACAATAACTCGTACAACTCATAGATACGGGCAACGTTTCACTTCTGCGAATATGATTCTTCCAGAGATGCTCAAATCTGTTTGCTTGATTCACACCACTGAACATTAGCAGCGATATGTGGTTCCATACTATGCCACAACCACGACATAACGTATGCATCTGCACTCATCCAATCTTCATACTCAGCGACATTTCAGGCAGGGGTTCTTCCGTCAAAAACTTCAACTTCTTCTTCGCCCTTAACACCACTTTGATAGACTTGGACCAGGCAAGGTAGTTCGCACCATTGAGTTTCACCGCTGTAATCGACTTTCCCAATTCATCATTATGAATAACAGTAAAAGGAGAACCACCTCCGCTACCATCACCACTATTAATCTCGCTAGAAGATTCGGTCCCCACCATACTTGCAGATGCAACAGAAAGACGAGATCTTTGAAATCCTAGATCTCACAACGAACCTCAACCGACGGCGAATAACCAACGAAGATCTGTAGAAACCCTAGATCTCATAAACGAACCACGAACGACCACGAACAACGAACGGCGAATCATTTCAAGTAGACGAAAAACAGCCGAATTTTTTTTTCGGGGCTGCCGCCCCGAACCCTACAATCAAGGGCTACCGCCCCCGAACCCCTGTCTAACTCACGGCCAAGTTCAATCGGCCCTGTCGTGAATGGGATGTACAGTACTTACAAATATATGCTCTGATACAAAGTGAAGTTTGGAGATGGAGAGGAGAAGGAAAAGTAGGAGAAGAGAGAATATGAGAAAGGAAATTGCAAGGGCCTTAAACCCTAGATTGCATCTCATGTCTATTTATATTGATATGCAATACACCCACAATTACTATTATACCCTCATATGATAAATAACAAAATAAAATAACTCTAACAATATGCATAAGGTTTTTTATAATTAAAAAATTGAGAATTATGTATTTAAGAATGTGGTGTGACCGTGTGATGCCTAAAACTCTCTTCTTCATCTTCACCTGTCACCAACCCCATAAACCCATCCACAATCTGATCCCATTTTTGTTATTTTGGCAATAGAAAATACCCTTAAAACCCTTCAAACACCATCCGGATACCCCGAAACAATCCTACACCTTGCCTACAATAAGTTCTATCAAATCCCAACCCTAGACCCTCGGTTTTATCCCAAATTTCACTTTTTTCATATATAAAAGTCCAATTTAACAGTTCTGTTCAGAAACGTTTTTCATTAGAAAACCCTAAATATAGCCACTTAATCAATCTCTCTAAATTTTAACCCTAATACAATACCCATATCCCAATTTCTAAAATTTTCAATCTTCTTCATTCAAAAATCAAACCCAACTCAGAACTCAGGTTGTCATTTTGTTACTCGAAGTGAAGGCTTGGACTCATGGATTTTTCTTCCTTGGAGCAATATTCGGATCATTACGAAAGGGTGGATTGACTTGTTCAATATCTTGAATTCAAATAGATTATGAGTAACATTTGCTTATTTATTATACTTCCGTGAATCTCAATTGTTTTATTCGTGAATCAACCCATTAGATTGTCCAAAGTGCTGTCCTGCATCAACATGCCTATCAAAGTATGAACATTGTACATCCAGCAAAAAGATAAACAAGGTATATGAAAGCAAATCAATTTGATGACATGAGTAAAAGAAAAAGAATTTCCATACTGGAACCTGAAGTTACTGCAAATGCATGAAGTTTTAGTATTAGAGACTACAAAATAATACCTGGATTGCAGGATTCGATGTCAGAAGAAGAGAGATGCCCAAGCCATCAAATGCCTTTTTCCACGAGCGCTGTGAAAGAGTTTCCCACAAACCCTTGCTTTCCCCAAAGGCACTTGTTTGCATTCTGGATGATGCTGTATCCAATGGCTATGATGAGAGAAATCAGCAAATTCAAGATACTATTATGTTTCACTTGTTCTCCAGTATAAGATGAAAAAAATATACTCACCTGTATGATAACAGCAGTGCAGGCGCCAGCAGCAGCAGCAAGAACCAAGTTAGCTTTTGTTCCAATAGATTTTGCTCCACTCTTCTTCAGGTAAAGCCTTTTGACAAAGCTATATCCATAAAAATAGACAAACTGTGATATGAACGATTGCAGATTCTTAGTTCCGAGCCCTTGGTATAGTGAAAGAACTTGGCCATTGGAAACTGCTTCCCACAGGACATCCGAGAGGTTCCTAGATGACCAGTTCAGAAGAATTTAATTATGACAAGCAGACAACAGTCTGGAAGATAATAGATACAGAAATTTCGAATACATATGATTCTGTGAAAATTAGTAGTTATTGCAACCACTTAACTCTACCTTTTCGCAGTTTTCAGACTATCGCCAGCATAAGCATCTTTAGTCCTTGACAAATATGTTATTAACATCAACATTCTGTTTCCATGAAAACGTATATTGTGTGATGTGCTTTCTAATTTGGTATGGCTCATCCATTGTTGTAAAACACACCTATACACAAAGCAAACAGAGCACAGCAAGTGCTTCGCTTCATCCAAAGCTCAAAGCAGTGACAAAAGTGCCTCCTAGGCGCGAGGTGCAAGGCTCCTAGGTGGACTCCTGGAAAGAAAAATGTTGTTTTTGGTTTCTTTCAGGGGCTGTTTGGTTGCTTGAAAGTGTAAGGAAATGTGAAAGTAAATTTTTGTATGGTAAAAGTGAAATGTGTATGCTTTTGAGTTTCATGCTAGTTCTTGTCTATTGAAAGTGACTTTCAATGTTTGGATAGGTGATATTTTGTAACTTGAAAGTGGTTAAATTCACAATTCAAGTGTTTGGATGGCTATGAAAGATGTGGTAAAATGAAAAGTGTATTATAAGTAATTATAATGTATTAACTAAAATAAAAAGTGCGTTAATATAACAAGATATTAATTAACTAATTATAATGTATTAAATAATATTAGTATGGTGTATTATTATGCATCATAAGATTAAAAAAATTAACTTAATAAATTATTAATTTTCATTTTTTTAAAATCCAAGATTGTGGGCTCTCCGTAAAAAATGTATGTTTTAATTTACAATACTATTTGGAAAATACTCCAAACAACTGCATAGTGAAAAACATGGCGTTTTAGTCCACTCCAAAATGTTCTCCGGAGCAACAGTAGCTCGTGCAGCTCCACCAGCGACAACACACCAACAACATCAACACCTCAAATAAAGGAGGAACCATGGAGAAGGAGGAGACCCCATCGGAGGAGTCGGGAGAGCCTTCGTTATAGATCGAACGTCGATGACGTCGTCACCTCGTGGTCGCCAAAGTACAACTTGGTGCTCTACTCGTCGCCGAAGCTCTTGCAAACAAAGGTGAACATGACAATCCTCTCATTAAAAAATCCTAGACATCTGCAAATTAGGATTTCTTGAGTGATTAAATAAAAAAGGAAAAAATTGCCGGTTCCGTCCACATCCTAACAAAAAAATAAGTATACATGATGGGTTTCTTTTGCCAAGGAGTTGCAACCGACAGGAACTGCTTGGCCATAAATTAGCATAGTCCATGTTCCAACTTCCACAATAAACCAAACCGTGGAACCAAGAAACTTGTTTCCACTTTCAACCCCCTTTACACTTTAGTACCAAATTTCACCCAATCAAATAGCCCCTTAGTATATGACCTAAGGGCTGAAGCCAATTCTAATCCAACCCATATGAATTATTTCACAATTTTACATGAAAACAACTCTAGTCTAACCTTTTTTTGACGTGTTAACTAAGTAGCCTTAACTTTCAACACTCTCTCTCTCTCTCTCTCTCTCTCTCTCTCTATATATATATATATATATATATATATATATATACTCGCACACCAAAGCCTCATATCTTTATTTGTGATCTCCCAAGGAAAGCTTCTCGAAACCTTCCAATCGTAAATTTTCGATAAAACATTTAAGTATATAAAGTATAAATATATGTTACATATCTATATAATAGGCAACCGAAAAGTCAGGTTCGGTCGTCCCTTAGCCTAGGGTGGGTCCGCCTCTACACTATCTTCTCTTTGACATCTCCTCGCAACAACTAATATCTCCTTATAGTAGCAAACATCTCCTTGACGTTATGTTACCTCACAACCACCACTTCATTCTCGACGTCTAGCCTCGTTGGTTTGTCCTTGCATCAACCACCTCCTTATCAAACTCGTTGATTCCCTTCTTTCTCGCTATTGTCACCTCCTCCTCAATATTAGACTAGTATATTGTGGTTTTACTATTTACAACTATGAAATAGTTATATTTATAACATAAACATGTTTCTGTTGTATGCATGTGCCATTTTATACAGGCATGTGTCTAGCTTAGTCGGTTCGCTGGGATCTTGAGGACCTTGGCACCATAGAGCACTTTTAACCTTTTGACAATGTCCATCTCATGTAGGTAGTATCCATCTCATGTAGGTACTACCTACAGGTTCATGTGATGGAAATCAGGCTCAGCCCCGGCCTAGGGTAACAAGGGCAAAAGCCGATGATTGCGGCGATGGAAGATGCGTGGCCGTTAATTGCGGCAACAGTGGGCATGGGAAAGGAGAGGAGGTCGGTCTGTATGGTTTTGAAGGGAGGTCATGAGGTTGTCGCAGTTGAGAGGGAAGGCCTTGGCCCACTCGAGGTCAAAACCGTTGGAGAAGAACATACATTTTGCCACAGTGGCGAATGCGACAGAGATGTCTTTGTTTTGGGATTGGTCAGAGCGGATTTGGGAGAGGGAGGCGCAGATGGTGGTAGGGAGTGGCAGGTTGAGATAGTGCTCATCGTCAGTATGGTGATGGTGAGGATGTGCTCGTCGTCAGTGTCGATGATGGTGAGGATATAGATTGTGGTCGCGCTTTTCCACGTTACACATCTTTGGATGGTTGGATAGATTCTAACACTAGTTCTCTTTTATAATTGCTACTTCTTATCTTACATGTGAGTATACTAAGGTTTTGCTTGAGCTACTTTTGGAGCATTCGAGCATCAAGAAGTCGTTTGGAAGACAAAATTCATATCAAGATTATAGATGGGCCACATGGATGATGAAGATTAAAAAGATGATATTTTAGTTCTTGAATGTATTATTTTTTAATGGATATTCTTTTTTCGTTGTTATAATGCTTTTTCGTTGTCTGTATTGTTTCTCTTCATCAGTCTAGGCTTTCTTTGTTTCTCTTTCATCAGTCTAGGCTTTGTTTGTTTCTCTTTCTTTCTTTTTTGCTTAAAAAATAGAAGTAAGTAGTTTGTGGAAGAAAAATATCAATTATTTTGTCTATAAAGGAGGATAGTTTGAGAATTTGTCAAGGGCCTTCAAAAACTATGGATCGTCCCGATTTAAATAACCAGCATAGGACCTTATATATAATATTGTGAAGTTTGTGACGTCAAAAGAAATGTAAATCATCTCAGAGTGCATGCATCTCGCTTAAGTCATTAATAATCATGTAAAAGGTTTAACACTCACCAAGTGTCATGTTAATATTTCATATTACAAACCCATACAAACTGGTTTGTTGCCCCCCCACCCCCCACCCCCCCCCCCCCAACCCCCGGATGTCATTCTTCGTCCCTCTTTGGTGTGTGCCATAGAGATGGATGAAATTCCTTATATCATACTAGCCTAGGCTCAGAAAACTTGGAGGAATCTCAATGGTTGCATAAGCTATCAAACGGTAGGTCTACCTAAGGCCACCAAGCTTTCTAGGTTAATGGCAAGACTCATTCTTACTGATGGCTACATTGGCGAATAAGGCATGTGTGCATATAATAAGGCAAAGTTACTTGATTAGTCCTACAAGATATGTCTGCATCTATCACTCAACACTTATATTATGGCAAATACCAAGTAATAAATACATTGTGAAATAAACATTAACTTTGACGGAGGCTTACTTTTCCATTCAGAAAATGTGTATAAATTTTGTTCTCATCACATCAGTCGGTCGTACATCTTCAAATACCACACAATACTAGTTATTAGTTGTGAGTACAACAATCACAAGAATAAAGAAATATGTCTTAATAATGACTCTTCACATAGTATGCATCATGACTCATCGTGACTGGAAATGATGTTGTCCAGCAAATGCATGTCTATAACATCAATCATCCCACTACGTCATTCACATTGCGCTGTATCTCGCATCTATACAAGTACATCCAGGTTCAATGGTGGTATAGTTAGGGAATTGCGAGAGAGCTCAACTCCACCTTGAAATGTTAGTAGGAGAGTGTTGAATTAATCTATGAATTGGCCCAAAACCTAGAGAGGTTAATCTATGGATAAAAGTGGGGCCCGGTCCATTGTCCAGCCTCACTAGGTAAGTTCGTCCAGGCATTTATTCGAGCATCAAGTTTTGGGATTAAGTCTCGCTACCAGGGCCACCATCAACAATAGCATAAGCCTTTATCCCAAAAATTTTAGGTCGGCAACATGACTCCTTATACCATATCTCGCTTATACCATATCTTGCTAACAGCATATTCATAACCCTCATTTAGTTCTGCCTTTCATGTGTCATCTTTATCTTTCAACTGGCGATTTGTCTACACGCACATTTCCAGACATAGAATCATTTTTTTTAAATTTCGTATAGATCCCTAACTCAGGATCACCAGCCAGAACCAACAAAGATATTAACCCAGCATATTTAATCATGCCTTGAAAATCAAAGAGTGCTAAGTTCGCATGATATACATTCAACCTCAATAATACCAACTCAATCTTTTGGATGAAGTGCTTAGAGAAGTCGATGATCCCAATCAAAACGTCATCTAAAGAGGCTTGATAATGGGTTAGGAACCACTTTGACCCAAAAGGTTAACCTTATGAAGACCTTGTGTTCAAATCATATACCAATACATCATTTTCCCACCAACAATCCAAGAGAGCCAACATTGTCAACACTCTCTCTAACCGCATAGCCATCGATACTTGGGTGCCCATATAGATGCGAGACAAAAACCTAAATCTCAAAACTAGCTTACCCATAAAACCTATAATTCAACAAAGCATTTGTGTGCAAACAACCAAATTGCAACACCCCAAGATGAGAACCGCACACATAATCCAACTTTGTCTAAATTATAAGAAGGGATGTTCTACCTTGGTCCAAATACCTTAAACACTTTAGAGACAACCATATAATCATGGTCATAGGGTTATTGTATGAATCACATGCCAACACTTGTCCCAAAGAAACTTCTGCTTCCAACCACCGCAAAATATGATAATATATACACCTCATATAGGATTTCATATATAAGTTTGATAACCACTTTACACAAATGCTCAAACCAAAGAATACGTAGACCAAAAATGTATATTAACTCAACTTCATGTCCTATTCACATTCATTCCCACCAAAACTTATGTCAGTAATCTCATACATAATTCTGCTTTCTCCGTAAAATAAAGATCATGTGAAGGTTCTCACTTTTTTCTATAAATATTTTGACCTATTCTCTAAAAATTAGCCTTTCCTTACCATATGTTTAGATTCCCATTTACAAGACACCCATGTCCTTTTGCCACCAAATATACTCCTACCTAGTAGCTATATTAACGGGTTCCATCTAGCTTAATATAGAACTACAAATAATCCGAAACCGGGCCCAAATACAAATAGAAGGAAAGGAAAAAAGACCTGAACCTGGATGTGAACCCAAAAATCTTAATAGGATTCGAGTTCGTATATTACATAAACCCGGCCTAAACTTGACATTGATAGCCCTATTAGTGTATAGTCGTATAGATCCATAGATGTTTACCATGCATGACTTATTTGCAACCCTCTACCATAAGGAAGTGAGTTGATATACCAATCATAAATGGAATGCTTAGCCACAAAATCAGGCCTACATATGAAGTGAATGGATGCCTATAACTATACTTAGGTGTGATAAAGCTCAATAAGGAATCAAGTACCATATCTAGACCAACATTTGTCTGTACAATGCAAACTTATAAAGAGATACTCAATGTCTCATTAACTATATTCCTCGCAAAACCAAACTAGGATTAACAAAGATGACGTACACTTTTCTTATGGATAAACCTCAATTTGAATTAATCTAAAACGACCTAAATAAGTTGACACCTGGTTTACTCTTAGCCACAGTTCTATATTGATCCCGGGTGCTCATAAAAGTTCGATATGGTAGAATTATTTAGTTTTCCTATCTAATTCTAAAAGAACAAAACAATGTTGCCTTGGTGGATATGACTACATCACACTTGTAACTTATGCACACCGAATATTAGAATGTCTTATGTTAACGATGATGACTACAACCACAAAAAGGACAACTCATATTAAAATTGTACGGCTAACATGTAAATTTGCATGGTAAAGTAGTTCGTTGCAGACACTTCAAATTCCAAAATATTCATGTGCTCTATTGTAACATCTTGCCTCCCTGATATTAAATTATACTTGGTCTAGAGTTTTAATAGTTAAAGAGTTTTCTAAATTCTTGGTTTTAATAGAAAGGCAACATGGTTGTATATGTATATTTTTGTGAATGTACATAAATTTGTTATGGTTTGTTTAGAATATATTGAGCTTGTGTTTGCATATGAAATTAAGGTTGTGAAACATAGATATTGAAATTTTGTAGGATTTGCTAAGGGCATAACACACTTCATCTTGTGAAAATTATATAATTCTGTACCAAGTTCTATGTTTTTAAAAAGTGCCAGAGACATGAACACGTGTTGTATCTTACACGAATACTAAAAATGTTAACAGGTAGCTTCTGCCTACATATCAAAGTAGTTTGATAATATCCATAACTGTCAATATATTTATCCTTCAAGAAACTCTAATTGAATGTGAACTATTTAAGTTTTTATGATAGTTATCATACTGTTGAATTATCTTAACAACTGTGAGACTTCCAACTTTCTTTGGAAACCTTAAAAGAGATGACTTCCACCAATGTGATGGGGTATTACGTAGAACTAATTTCTCTCGCTCGAATGTAAAAGTTAAAATCACCTTAGCTTATTACAAATATGGTTAATACCTTGAATCCTCGACTATGTTACCCGGAGTCGGCACTTTAGGCTGAGGTACCCGGGTCGACACGACCGGACACAGATACGGATACGGGATCCTGGTCGGACTCGTCAAGGTGACCAACGAACACGGCAAAATGAAGAAGAAGTGCCGATCACAACAAAAATAAGATAATATTTCGTCATAAATCCACCATATATATATATATATATATATATATATATATATATATGGTAAACGGGATATGAGCCATAGTCTCATATTCCTACATGAGTCATGCACATGTGGACCAATAGAAATGGACTCCTATATCCCATGTGCACCAATGTGCACTAGTATACTCTATTTCTATTGGGCCACACATGCATTGGCTCATGTATGAATATGAGCCTATGGCTCATATCCCGTTTACCCATATATATATATATATATATATATATATATATATATAACTTTGAATAGAAAATAATGTTGGAATCATCATCTCGAGCTGATGCGAAGAGGTCGAATCTACAAACCAAAAGAATTGGAATTAGGGGAAAGAGAGCAATTACGGAAAGCTTCTTCTTCTCTCTTTGGAAACTGAGAGAGCAAGAGGCGCCTCATCTTCTTCTCTCTTCTATGTTGAATGCTGAAAATTGAGTGAGAGAGGGGTTTTTCTTTATTTGGGGAAGGTGAGAAAGATTTATGTTTGGAGTAGTTTGAGGAACATGGGAAACAAAGAGAGAGAGAGAGAGAGATATGGGGAAGAGGAAGAGTTGGCATGAACATGAGAAATGGGAAAGAGGAAGAGGTGGGGTGTTTGGTTGGTGGCTTTTTTTGGTAACTAAACACAATTTGACTACATAAACCCAAATAAGAACTCAAAATAAGAACTTGCAATAGGAGAGTGACACGTGGACTTTTTTTTCCTATTTTGTCCTTTTTTTTCTGTTTAGTAGGAACGAGAGAGAGAGAGAGAGAAGGAGAAGAGAGAGAGAGAGAGTTATGTTTGTCTGTTAGTGTTATTTAGTTTAGGAACATGATAGAGTTATTTAGTTTAATTTTTCTCTAGCATGTAAAAGGAGGACCATGTTATTTGTTTAAAGGAAAAATAAAAATAAATTATATTTGTTTAGTTTTTTTTATAATGTAGTTTCAAATATTTAGTTTAGCACTGAATATTGTTTAGATAAAGAAATAAATAGAGAGTAAATAGTAAATAGTAATAATAATTACTTTTATTATTATTATGTAATTAAAAATAAAAATATTAACATAAATTGAGATGAATGGAATACTTGTGCATCAAATTTATTTAGCAAATATTTTTGTTTTAATAGCCGTATCACTGTACCCTTGCTCAAATTTTGAATCATTTTTAGCCGAGTCTGCGTGTCCTTCAATTATGACTTTGAATGACCCGGCTCTTGGATATATATACGCGTACCCGCCTGACACCCGTACCCGAGTCCAGGTAACATAGATCCTTGATTTTCTTGTAATTACCACAAACACTGAGGCTACTGCAATAGAAGTGATTTACGTTCCCAACTATTACGAAGCTTTTACTAATAGTTGACTACGGGTTTACTGAAAATAAATTTTCTTTTTGTAGGAGAGACTTGTGGCATTGCTTGGAGATTATGAGAGATCAAGGAAATAACACTAGAAAGAGTGATTTCCTAATTACGAAAAGGTGCCATCTTATGGTGCACTCATAGAGAAGTATGTATGGTTGCATAAGATGCCACTATGAACATTTTGGAGGCAATTAGAGTGAACGCCAGGCAGCATTAAAAAGAAGCAGATGTTCGTCTTGATGTCATACCCTTGTTCTTTTCCCTTCATGATACTTAAAATGACATGTAATCATCCCTGTACTATTATTCTTTTAACTAAGATGTCCCTTAGGCACTTAATACTATATATGTATTAATGAATCGAGTTTTCTTCTCTTAATCATATTCAAACTCACATACATTGTACTTATAGCCTAATTTCCGCACATCCCTTCGATGCAACCATTGACCCTTAGCTCCTTAGTCGGGATTAAATACTTGTTATGAAATGACATATCAATGCCTTCCTATTCTTCCCTTTCCCTAGTCTCCACTTGGTTCCCTTCTGTTATTCTCTTTTCTCTCTGTTTCTTTCTTTTGCACGTACAAGGAGAAAAGATTCAATACCTCACCTACTTAACCCTTCTCATGACACCTAAGCTAAGGCATGTCATATCAGTTGCTATTTCTCCCTTCCTGACACCCTAGATGACACACATCATCGTCCCTCACCATTCAAGATAATTAAAGCATAAAAATCAGTAGATAACACAAAAAATAGGAGTGTAAATCATCTCCTTTAAAGTTAGATGGAAAAAGAGAAAGGGCTCTTTATTACGTATTCGAAAATCTAACTCGAGAAAAGCAGCATTTCTGACATCAAATTCCCATGCTCACTAAAAGAGACTCGATATGATAGCATTGACTTGACTTTACTACCGTTGTGCTGAAAGCCAGGATTGCAAAGAGAGGTATGGTTAGCAAGTAGACATGGTTTCTGCACCAACTATGGGACCACATGTTCCAAAAAAGAGCAAAGGAGAACATGTAGTCTAAGAAATCAAGATTGTTTAGGTGTGTGTACATAGTTGGGTATGTTGACAAACTTACATATCGTGTTCATCAAAACTCAGGTTTACAAATTAAATCTCAAACGGACCCTAGGATTCAGAAGAAAAACCATTTTTTCTATAAAGAAGTAAATATAGATGTAACAAAAATATGTTCGCGGCAACTCAAGGGTATAACACTAGGGGCTAGTTTGGTTTCCATTTGAGATAGGTCGTTTGCCATAAACATGTTGTAAATGTAGATATTACTGAAAATGGAGATTTCTTAGTCAAAATTTTGATAGAACACTTCGCAGTTGAGGTTGTATACATATCCAGTGGGACATAACAAGTAGATATATGGCAAAGATGCTTAGTTGACTTCGTGATTAAGTTTGTAAACAAAACCAAATTGTGAAGGAAATGTAACTTATATCAAGCTATATTTTTGTAAGGAGTTGAGCTAAAGACCTCTCCACATCAGGACGTATGTGTTGCTTAACATCAAGGCTGGTACTACCAGTTCCATCAGCAGCTAAATAGTAGCTACACGAGATGTACAATAGGGCCACAACCTTGAATCTTCATGGATGATAACGAAATATATAGCAAATCTTCTTTTTTGACAAACAAAGGAAAAAAAAAAAAAAAAAAGTAAAACACCTCCTTAACATAATTGATAGCCTCTGCACAAGTCAAGACACTAAGGTCTCCTTTGGAAATGAAAACAGGTGTTTGGTGCATTTGGTTCAGTTTTTGGAGTTGGAAATGATGTTAAGATGAAACTCCATCTGCATAACTTGGAAACATCCTCAAAACTAAAGGAGAAAGGATGTATCACTGTCACAAGTTTCCCGCTATATATATATATATATATATATATATATATATATATATATATAGGGACGGAGCCAGGACTCGTATTGGACACGGGCCGAGCATCCAAGTAAATTAAAAAATAATAATAATCACATCATAAAAGTTTGTTTTTCAACAAACTCAAGTAAAGAACAATACATTCAATGCTGAAGTTGAAAAATAAATATTAAGAGTCTGCAAACCATTACTAGAGACAAACACTACACATGTAATCGAACAAATGAGAAGAAGAAATTATATTGAACTAAAATAAGATAAATGTGACGTTATTAAGTCCAAAGTAACCAACTTTCACAATATATAACAAATAAATTACACAGCACCTAAAATAAGCTACAGGGACCTTGAAAGGGCATATTTTTTTCACACTAGTTAGATCTTTGGGTAGACATTTGGAAACTTCAAAAAAAAAAAATCAAAATAATATTGTATTGAAAAATGTTGTAGCAACATTCATTGGGCCAAGAAAAGGTTTGAGTTATCTACATAGATTTTCCTTTTATATTTACATAAAAATGCATAACTTGGACGTGCATCTCCTAAAAGTAACGAACCTTACTATTGCTTACTCTTAATCATTTTTACAAAATTGTATGCTAGCTTTAATGGTAGAGATCATTTTCACTACATATTATCCAATCTGATACAAGCACTTATAAACTGCTCCAATGAACCAAAGGTCACGACAGTAACGATTCTTAAAAAGGTTTTCCAAAGACATAAATACCAATTAGTCGATTGTGAACTCCCCGTAAGTCTCTAGAGCCGCTTACTTTGTCTTTAGTTTAAAAGAAACTAGACCAAGTCCTACAAATTAAGAATATACCAAATACTCCTCCCATCTCTTCTCTCCTTGCTAGCTATAGCCTGCCTAATTGAATACATAACAATCCAAGTACTACATTATTTCTCCTCTCTCACTATAAATATATACAAACACTTGAACTAGGAAATAAGAAATATTACCAGACATATTAAGTATAACTATGAACTTTTCATCAATGTCCCGGGGGCCAGGCCGTGGGGGGGGGGAGGGGGGAGTTGGCCTTTATATAGCTTATATATATATATATATATATTAACAGAGACGAAGCTATATATTCCGAAATCGGGATCTGAAAATGGATGACCATTAAGAACAACAAAAACTGGTTACGTTCTGGAAGTTTGTAGGTACTATCGTTGTTTCATAAAAAATGAAATCAGATTGGCGTTCTGCTGCTTGCACAAACTGGAGGAGGATGCATATTCGAGTCGCAGAAACATCATCTCCATATATATATATATATATATATATATATATATATATATATATATATATTAGATCAAAATTTATTGAGAAATTGAGTAGTTTAATGATCTAATCTGAACGGTAAAAAAATGTTATTTCGGAAAACATACAGGAATGCTTAAGAGCGGGATGCTGATGTGAGTCCTATAGAAAAAAAGGGGTCAGGATCCCCGCTCTAAAGCATACATGAATGTTCTCCCAATCTAACCTCAACGATCAAAAAAGACAATCCAACCACAGCTACTTCAGAAATATTCGAAAATACTTAAGAAAGGAGTTCCGGATCCCTCCTTTCAAAAATAGACCGACCCCAAATTATTTGTTAGTCCAATCTATGATAAGAGTTGTAGAACAGGGTTCGGAGTTCCGGTCGGTCGGATCATGCTATGTTTAGATAGGTTCAGATGAATTTTTTTTTTTTTTTTAAAGCAGCAGATCATTAGAGGAGAGGAGATTAGAAGTATGTACCTATATTTAGCCTGGCCGTGGGATCTGACCTCAGCCTGGTACTTGGTCTTGCAGGTGTCGAGGGGGTAGAACACGGTCGTGCTCACCAGAGCCCCCACCGCCCCCGACGTCGCCTCCGATATCGATTCCATATTCAAACCACGGTCTCCCTCAACTAACAATCAACCAAAATTATTATTATTAATAATAATTTATTATGCAGTCAGAAGAAAGTGAAGAAGAACAGAGTCCACCACCCCCCTCTCTCTCTCTCTCTCTCTCTCTCAGTTGGTCAGTAATAATTATATATTAATCTATTCTACTATATAATGAGGAAAGTAGGCTTCACCGTGAAAGTTTTCTTTCCAAAAATACCCTTCATTATATTTACTAATTAAAAATAATACCTACAATAAATTCCAATGACAACCATTTAAGGAATGCATTAATATATTATAGAAATCAAAGAATTCATGCTACTTGCTAAGTTTTCTAAGCTATTACCAAGAAATTTCAATGGTTGAACTCTTAACCTATATAATTAAAAGCAGCAAAGTTAAACCAACTCATCAAAATCATCCACTCCAAGTTACGTGCAAAGCACGTGCATATATACTAGTATATATAGCGAGACTGTGAGCCCATAAATAAATAAATAAAAAATAATGGAACCAATAAGTTCTGGACACGTGTCCGCGGTTTCGACTGTGGGCTGTAAAACAGCATTCAATAAATAAAAGGACCAAATTGTTACAGAAGATAGCGACGCAGGAAGAAAGATGAAAGAAATTGTTTAACACATTCGGATGTGTGTGCATGAATCATATGGTTGTTTAATCCAACTTGGATGGAAGCAAGCACTGAATGGACAATCGGACGGAAGACGGACGGCTTTGTTTGCCACGCAACCAACTTCCCATACCGCCTGGGCTGGGCTGGGCTGGCGGTGTCTTCTTTGTAGTGATGTTAGCTTAGGTTGCGAAGGGGCAGGAGGAAATTAAATCCGATATATATATATATATATATGCGCGATCTAATCATAGCAATCTCCTTCCTGTCAGTTTGAGTCGTACTTGTAGGAGGTAGGTGAGTAGCTTTTCGGAATTCGGTTTGTGCTTCTCCTCCTCAGGTGTATTTGTGAATTTATGTTATTTATTTTTTTAGGAAAATAAAATTCTGAGATGAAAGAAAATGAAGAAGAGAAAAAATAAAGGTAAAGTTGATTTTTTTCCCCCTTCAATTATCATAGAAAAACTCATGAGTTTCTAATTTTTGAAACTCGTCCATGATAAGTCGTTAGATTGTATTGATCTCAACAATTCATTTTTCATTTTTTAAAGGCAAAAATAAAATAAGACAAAGTCTTAAATGAAAAAAAAAAATTGTGCATGTGACACCATCCTATTAGAAGTTCTTATTTGAGTTCTTATATGAATTAGGCGAACTATTTTTTCTTACCTTGTTTTGATGACCAAAAGATGGAGAAGAAAAGTGAAAAAAAAAAATTATTTTTTGTTTTTTTGTGGAACGAAGATATAATTATTATTTAGTCCTTGATTTTTTTAAATCATATTTTTATGCTTAGCTTTTTGAGGGGTAGTTAGATAAATACTTAAAAAAAATTCCTCATCTCTCTCCATTTTGCTTTCACTATTGGGAGAAAAAAATTTAGTGGTGCCCACATTTTTTTTCTCTCAAATTTCTCCCCTCCATTTTCCCTCCTCCCTTCCCAAACACCATTGTTTTTTATTTTCCTCCCATTTTTTTCCTCTATTTTTTTCTTCCCCATTTTTTCCCTTCCCAAACAATATGTAAGACTATAACTATTATTAGAATTTTATTTCATCTTTTCTCTCAGGCAATCCCGTGTATGGTCGAGGCAATCCCCTGTATGGCCAACAGGTTCGTTATTCTAACCGTAACTAATTTTGATTATTTCTCGATTATTATGAAGACAACTCTAGAGGGAGGTGAATAGAGTTTGTGTCAATAATTACCAATTAAAAATTAGGCAGATAATGGATTACTGAGTAATATAACCAGATAACAGAATATACAAGTATATGAAAGAAATGCTGAGCAAGAAATCACAGTACGTTGACACCAAGATTTTTATCCTAATTTTTCTCGTGGAGGACTAGTCCAGGCCCGAGACTTTGCTCGGTGTTAATCCACTATTTGTTAACTAGCGTACAGCACAAGTTTTGATCTGAAGACTTGAAACTTCTTACAAACACGTGCTTTGATTCGAAGAGCACGAAGACTTCACGAGAGGGGTTGAAGTAACTTCTTGAACCATGCTTTTACAACTCGAACTCGAACTTCTAATCAAATCGCACTGGCACTTAGAAGATTAGAGAGTTATCTTGGAAATGGAGAAGGTTAAGGCTCAGGCTAATACTCAAGAGAAGATGAGAAGTCTCACGCCCCAGTCCCAAAATACGTAGGACCAAGATATGTGGCAATAGCCAGCTACGTATTCCACCAGACTCTTGTCCGACTCGAATACGTATAAGTTGTAATATAATGATTACTATCTAGATAACACAGTAAATATATTTATGTCTCAATGCACAATAAATCAAAATACAAGAATGGACAACATATATCCTGGTGTGCACCACATTCAATACTTGTCTGAATAGACTCGAATAAATAACAAGAGTCTACAAAAATAGGCTATAGTAGCAGAAATAGTAACAAGAAATGATAAACATAACTAATGTAGAAATGATAATAGTACCTGAGTCCAATGCCTGCTTGACGAGGCGATACACAACAGCAGCTCCAAAAAACTCCTCAACCGTCTATGCTGTAAAAGTGGCAAGGGACCAGGTCCTTAGAGGGATGTAACAAGGTACAAGAAACAATATACCAAAGTAAATAATAAGCAATGTGCTCAAGGTAATCTATCATAACCAGCTAAGTGAATGCACATGAGAACATCACTCGTACGCTAAACCACCAAAGTGTGAATCTGAAGGTCTCAGTTGACATCCTCAGTAAATATAAAATCCCACAGGCCCAGTCATGGAACCTACAGGAACTAATGACAATCCCCAAAGCTCTATAGTGAGACAATGGCAACAAATGATGAAAGTGGTAGCCTAACACTCCGAGAATGCTCTTCCCGCCCAATGTAACCTCACGTCTCATGTCCATAACATCTCATGTCCGTAACACGCAAGATCAATCACTAACTATGTCTCGAGTCAATGTATAGATATACTCATGTCAATTATCTCAAGTCACGGATCCAATCCTAACACAGAAGCCGAAAACCTCGAATGTCTCAAGTAAGACTTTTGTATATGAAAGTCATGTCCAGTGTCTTAAGGTATATCGTGCAAGAGTTGTTGACACAAAGTGATCACAGTCAACCTGATTCTGATAATCGTCAAACATCATATCTAAAATACAGATGAAGCAGATACTCGATGCAAAATATATCAACTCCGTCAGTAGTAAAGTCAGACTCTATAACAGCTATTAATTTCTATTCAAATGTAATATTTTATTTATTTGAGTCTATGAATGATGTAAGTTGAGTCACACTGTCAAAACCCAAATATATATACCCAGATACCTAGTCCACTAAAATGAACCAAAAAAGCTATCCACCAAATCAGGCCATATTCATTTACAAAGTCTACCATACTAAGAAACCGAACTCGTGCCGAACTCGGACCGAACTCGGTTAGCCTTTTGGTATAAAATCAACCAATTCAATAGCTCTAAATTTCTTGGCCCAGCGGTTAAAAATTTGAATTAAACTCCATCCGAATTCTGGCCAAATTCTGTTTGCCTACACCCTATAAATATGATTGGTATTCTTCATTCTTACACAACTCAACGATTCCAAATCTTCTATCCTATTGTGAGCAAACCTCGAAAGCCTTAAATTTCCCATCTTAAGGAGCAACTCCCTAGCATTCCTAGTGCCAAGTGCAATCTCGGTCTAGAAGTCTTCTGAGTTGTAAAGAGCTTTGTTCCATCAGTTACTCTCTCTATCAAGCTGTGAAGTTACGAGACTTCGGATCAAACCTCGTGGTTGTAAAATAAGTGGCAAGCCTTCGGATCAAAGCTTGTTCACTATTGGTGATTATAGTGGATACAACTCCGAGCTTGAGTTCTCGGTACTGGACTAGTCCTCTCAGAGGGAAACCAGTATACATTTTGGTGTTTGCATTTGCTTTCTCTCACTCTATTGCATATGTTCATAATACTGCTTGTAGTATCACTTACACATGAGATATATTCTAACTGCTAGTAGTTGATCATCATTGCATGCCATAGAATTATATTTTAATAGGTAATTTTATTCCGTTGCATATATAAACTCTATTTACCCCCCTCTGGAGTTGCCATACAAGGTCCTACAATTGGTATCAGAGCAGGTACTTTTATATTGAAACTTTTACTAATACAATTTGGTCCACAATTGGTATTAGAGCAGGTACTCTTATATTAGAACTTTCACCGATACCATTTGGTCCATAATTGGTATCAGAGCAGGAAGTCTTACATTGGAACTTTTACTAATACCATTTGCTTCTGAATTGGTATCAGAGCAGGTGCTCTCTTTACATAGATATTACTGATATCATTTGCTCCTCAATTGGTATTAGAACGGGTACTCTTTATATAGGAACTATTGCTCAAAATCAAAACAAGTTCTCTTGATTACTGGATTAACATTCAAAGAGTATAACATATGGCAATAACAAGATCATTATTTTCCATCAATGGCGAAATCCAACTCCTTGATAAGCCACCTATTTTTAACAGCACTAACTATTTATTTTGGAAAATACATATGAGTGCTTTTCTAAAATCTCTTGGCTTTAACTTATGGACTTATGTTACTAATGGTTACAAAAGAGTTGACAAAGCAGATAATGATGTAAACACCCAAATTTTTTAGAAATTAAAATATAAATTTTTGGAAATTTTCTGTGATTTTTAATAATTAAAATTAGTGTTATTTAGAAATTAAATATTTTTTGTGAATTAAATTAAATATTAAAATATTATAAAAATAATATTTTTGAGTGTAAAATAAATAAATAGTCATAGTGTAATTTTTTTGGAATTTATTAGACCCAAAAACTATTTTTAAATAGCTAAAAACATCTTTTTTAAATAAACTGGAATAAACCAACATAAACCATCCTGAACCGAACCGAACCAAGCATAGAATAAACCAAACCAACCTAAACCGTAGTGGGTCGGATTCGGACCCTTACCTGCAAACCCGACCCGACCCACTAGGCTACAGTAACCGTTGTGTAACCTCCAACTGTGCGATTTCCCCCGGCCGTTCACCCACCGTCGCCGCCGCCGACTCTCTGCTTCCCCGCCGCCGTCCAACCACCGACCCTTCAATTCCCTAAACCGCCAACCCCTCCGGTCCCCCTTCCAGCCAGCCGTCGTGCTCCTCCTATAAAACCCCCATCATCCCCACCGTTGCCACCACCAGCCTCCGCCATCCGCCAACCGAGCCGAGCTCCCTCCGGCGACGCCGAGTTCCCTCCAGCGATGCCAAGTTCCCTCCGACAACCCTCTGTCGTGATCCCGAGCTCCCCGACCAGCACAGACGAGCACAGCAGCCGAGCATCCGTCGTCGAGGAGCACCGCCACCCCGTAGTCGTCGCGCCGCGCTGCCCTGTGTGCACAATATAGTCATTTTCGACCCTTTTTCGGTGAGTCTTTCTCCCTCCTCTTCGCATCAATTTTCGAATGGCCTATTGCGACATATTTGTTGTGTAACCCTCTCGAACTCCGTACAATTTGATTGGGATATCGTGTTATGTGTCGATCGCAAATTGTGACACAAAAACAGGAAAAGTATCCCAATTTTGGATTTTGGAAACTATCCCGAACTCACAAGTTCACGGCCGTTTTACGTCCAACCTGTTAAATAATTCTAAAATTCACTTGAACAGTAAATTAGATAATATAACCAAGTTTTAAACCCTGTAATTAGTTTATTTTATTGTGCTGTAATTTATGTTTTATTCGCGGGTGAAATCGACCAAAATCTTGGTTATTTAAACCCATTCTCCCAAAACTGGGTGAATCCCGATAAACGAGGAGACTTCGTCATGTGCGAATTTTACCGAAAGGTGCGCATCGTCAATACGGATGTGTAAGATTTTGCAAAAGTTGATTTGGATGTGCGTGCACACCGAAATCAACGCGTATCCGTCAAAATTGCCCCATATCGGCCATGTTCTGAAACTCGTTGTAACTTCGTGTGTGCTTGGCATTTTACAACGAAACTTGTGCCATTGGATTCATAGCATTATGCTGGTCCTGTGACCCAAGTTTGGTTCGATCCTGAGAACGTTGACAAAACCCCGTATCGTGAGTTTCGCGGCTCCACTTGACGGACAATTTTGTGATCGACTCATCGGAATCCAGTTCTGGACATTCCATTGGGTTCGTATCATCATTCTAGACTCGTAGACACTAAGTTTGATGAATTTAGAGAACTTTTTTTCTGGCACATTTTTCGGTGCGAAGTGGGCCATATGTGGACCCTACTTTGACCAGAAACTGTCAATTTTGTTCCTGTGTCCAAATTAGACTTTTGGGTAGGCAATTCTAGCTATTTTATATCTTTTGAGAATGATATTAGTGTTTATTTCAGCATCCGGAGGAGTACCTGAAGATCCTGCTGTTACCGGAGCAATTAGAGGAATTCAAATCCCAGGCAAGTGCACATTGCCAATTTTGCAGTACTTGCTTCATATTATACTCTTGATTTATTTATGTGATGTATTTGTTCAACCTAGGACCGTGAGACATTGCTTAGCATCCGAATAAGATTTGGGTGTCAACGCCGTACGCGGAGTCGTGTAACGTCACTTAGAGAGTTGATATTACGATCCTATATATTTTTTGTGCTTGCTTTATCAAGTACGTCATACCATAGGACACCTGACACTAATCATGAGACATAATCTTTCCTGAGTCATTCAGGGTGATTCTGTATATGATTACATGATTCGTGACATAGATATTACTTATGCATAGCTATCATTATGACTCGCTGCATTAGTTAGAGGTCATGATCTTACGTGTTATGGACATGAGACGTCGTGGACATGAGACGTGTGATTACATTGGATGGAAAGAGACACACAGGCTATAAGCTGATTATATATATATTTATTATTACGGACCCATAGCCACTACAGAGCTAGGCCCACTACATGATATTACTGCTACCGGCTCCCCGACACAGAGCTTGTAGTAGTCTCAGCCTGAGTTCTAGTAATGCTCTCATTTGCATATCACATAGTTGGTTACATAGTTTGCCCTATTGATACATTTTATATACTGTATTTATTTTGCTTGAGTTATTCTTGTACCTTGCTATGTCCTCTAAGGACCTGGATCCGGATTATATCCCCAGGTTTAGCAGAGGAGATCTACCCTGAGGTATACGGGACATGAGCAGGCGCTGGAGCAGTATCAATACCAGAGGATGAGGTGATGCCAGAATATTTCTCCTGAGTATTTGTTTTATATACTCAGTCATTTCTGTTCTTGATACTCTATTTCATGTCTCATGGATTTCTGTATTAAACTTATTATCGGGTTGTTTTCTGAGACATTTTATTGAGACTTGTTGTTGAATTATATTTTATCTTGATTATTCTGATATTTGAAATGTAATTATCTTCTATGAATGAGATTAGGATTAGACTGTGACTTATATCGTAGACCATTATATTATTGTTTTACAACTTAAGTACACTATAACGGGTCAATTAAATTGGGTTTGCCTATTGGAGTGTGCTGCTGGCCATTGCCACATGTCTAGTCCCTCGGTATTTTGGGACTGAGGCGTGACATATTTTTGTGGTGGCCCATGCAGGTCAACGACTAAGGTCGTCGACTATGGTCCTCGATTATGGTCTATGACTAAGGTCTCAACTATGGTCGTCGACTATGGTCTACGACTATGGTCTACGACTATTTTGGGACAGGCTTTTGCGATAATAATGGAGGACGTACAGACTCGTGGAGTAGCGAATACGCATAAGATTTAAGTTTTATCATAGCTATCTATTTCTAGTATTGCTTTAGCACATGCTTGTTAATTCCATTCCCTAGCCTAAGCCTAGTATTATGCTAGCATGAACTTGTTAGTTTTTTGTACCCAAGTTTTCCTAAGCTGTATTTGATCCTTGCTCTATCCAGATTTTTTTACTCTTGAATTACTTATCTCTCATTACTTAGGAAAATAATTTTATTCCTTCCCTACGTATTCTGCTTAACCCTCACACTTTCTCTCGATTTCTCCTTATTCATGATTCTTATTCCTTTATATCGTGTTTCAAATATGTCTTGCAACTGTGTCATCTCTTCTGACCGATTATGTTTTATTTTCTTAATTGTGAGAATGCAATTCTTTTAAGGAGGGTAGATTGTAAACACCCAAATTTTTCAGAAATTAAAATATGAATTTTCAGGATTTTTTTGTGATTTTTAATAATTAAAATTAGTGTTCTTCAGAAATTAAATATTTTTATGAATTAAATTAAATATTAAAATATTATGAAAATAATATTTTTGAGTGTAAAATAAATAAATAGTCATAGTGTAATTTTTCTGGAATTTATTGGACCAAAAAACTATTTTTAAATAGCTAAAAATATCCTTTTTAAATAAATCAGAATAAACCAACATAAACCATCCTGAACCAAACCGAACCAAGCATAGAATAAACCAAACCAACCCAACCCAAACCGTAGTGGGTCGGATTCAGACCCTTACCCGACCCGACCTACTAGGCTACAGTAACCGTTGTGTAACCCCCCGATTGTGCGATTTCCCCCGGCCGTTCACCTACCGCCATTGCCGACTCTCTGCCTCCCCGCCGTTGTACAACTGCCGATCCTTCAATTCCCTAAACCGCTGACCCCTCCGGACCCCTTCCAGCCAACCGTCGTGCTCCTCCTATAAAAGCTCTATCATCCCCACCGCTGCCACCCCCAGCCTCCGCCATCCGCCAACCGAGCCGAGCTCCCTCCGGCGACGCCGAGTTGTAAGCCCCCTGATTTTTAGGAATTTCTAAATTTGAATTTTCATAATTTTATGCAATTTTTCGAGATTTTTTCTGTAAATAAAACCTAGGCCTTTGGTAATTTAATAATTTTTAATTACTGTCAAATAATATTAAAATATTATGGAAATAATATTTTATGGTGCAAAATGGAAGACCGGACATAGGATAATTTTCCAGGAATTTATTGGACTCCAGAAGCATTTTTAAAGTCCTAGAAACTATTAAATAAATAAACCGAATTAAACCCGTGCCATCGCCCAGCATCCACATGAGAGCCGAAGCCAAGCCCAAGGAGCGTTGACCCAGCCCAAATCCTAGGTCAAACCCTAGTCCAAATTTATGTATGTATAAATACACAATTTCCTAGTTTTCTCCACAAACAAAAAGAAAAAGAAAAAAAGAAGAAGAAGAAAATCCCAAATCCCAAATCCCTAACCCTAACCCTAACCGAGCGTCGCCACCTTTCCCCATCCCCCTTCGGCGGGAATCCGGCGCCGCCTCGCCCGGCCGTGCCCCGCCCTCGACGTCGCGCCGTGCCCCGACCCCCTCCTCCGGCCAGAGCGCCGCCCAACTCTGCAGACCCCAGCGACCCGTTCCCCCTCTCGACGACACCCTCCTCCGGCCAGAGCGCCGCCCTAGCCACCGCTCCTCCCCACCTAACTCTAGGCCTCCGCCACCGCATCCCTCGCCACACAGCCGCCATCTCCTCCCACTTCATCCTCCTTCTCCCCCCGGCAGCACCCCCGAGCCATAGCAGCAGCCCCCGCAGCTCCTCCGGCCCGCTGCCCAGCCGCCGGCCGGCCTCCCCGCCGTGCAGCGCTGCCTCCCCGGCTCCCTCCTGCCGGCCTCCCCAGCCGCAGCCCCGGCCATCATCCCCAAACCCTAACCCTAGGCGACTCGGACACGGACACTTCGTGTCGTATTGACACAAGAAAATGCAGTTTCTCGAGCCCTGTTCAGGTAGCCGTTTCTCTCTCCTCGCTCCCCCATTTTTGTTTTTGTCTGTTGCATCACGACCCCTGCGTGACCCTCTCGGTGCCCGTGCAACCCGCTCGGTGCATCGCGTCCTGTGGCGATCGCGAACCGCGATAAAAAAACAAGAAAAATAACGCCCTATTTTACCCCGGAACTGAGTGCGCCCCGCCAAACGGGACGACTTGGTCGCACGCGGTCTTTACTGAAACGTGCACGACGTTGATATGGACGTACGGAATTTCGCAGAAGTCGATTCGGATGTGCGTGCACACCGGAATCAACGGGTATCCGCCGACACCACCCCGTATCCGTCGGTTCTGGAATACATCGTAACTTCATGTACACACGTCGGATCGAGACGAAACTTGCGACATCGGACTCATAAAAATACGCTGGTCCTGTGACCCAAGTTTGGTTCGATTCTGAGAACGTTGACAAAATCGTGTATCGTGGGCCCTACAGGCTCCACTTGACGGGCGATTTTGTAATCAGCTCATCGAAATCCAATTCTAAAAGTTTTGTTGGGTTCGTATCATCGTTCCTGACTTGTTGACACTAAGTTTGGCGAATTTGGAGACCTTTGACCCTGATACAGTTTTTGGTGCAAAGCGGCCTACATGTGGACCCCACTTTGACCAGAAACTGTGATTTTCTCCCTTGTGTCCAAATTGGACTCAAGGATAGGCATTTCTAGCTATTTGATATTTTCTGAATCTAATGGTGATATTTATTTCAGTAACCGGAGTAGTACCTACAGATCACACTGAGACCACAGGTACAGTTGGAGCCAGAACCCCAGGTAAGTGTACCTTGCCAAATTCTGCAGCTTTGCTACTTATTTTCTTGACTTAGTTATACATCAGTGGGCAAGTATACCTTGCCAACTTGCAGTTCTTGTTGCATATTTTTCTTGCTTCATTATATTGCTATGCATGCTTGACCTAGGACCGTGTGACTTACTTAGCGTCCGATTATTAGTCGGGTGCCAACACTGTACGCGATGTTGTGTATGTAATCTAGAGATGGACATTCGTGACACTTTAGCTTCTCGTACTTGTCTTACCAAGTACACTATAACCCAGGACACTTGACACCATTCATGAGACATGATCTTCCCGAGATATTCGTAGTGATTCTGTATAGGATACATGACTTGACAGAGATACTATATCCATAGATATTTATGACTTATTGTATTTAGCTATAATCTTGCGTAACATGGACATGGGGCCACATGGACATGAGATGTATGATTACATTGGGTGGGGAGAGACACACAGGCTACAGGTTGATTATATATATTAAGACGGCGTCTCAGTCTCACTCTGAGCTAGACAGTTGCCGGTGTCTCAGTCTCTCGCTGAGCTAGACAACCACATGATATCACTGCTACCGGCTTCCCGACACAGAGCTTGTAGTGGTTTCAGCCTGAGTTCTAGTGCTGCTCTCATCTTCCATATCACTTAGCTGGTTATTTAGTGCTTCCCTATTGATTCATTTATTGCTGGAGAGACACACAGGCTACAGGCTGACTATATTATGCCGACGTCTCAGTCTCTCGTCGAGCTAGACAACTACATGATATCACTGCTACCGGCTCCCCTACACAGAGCTTGTAGTAGTCTCAGCCTGAGTACTGGTGATGTTCTCACCTGCATTTCACATAGATGGTTACATATTTATCCTGTTTATTTCATTGATTATTTTACTGCATTATTATGGCTTGTATTATCTGTACCTTGTTATGTCCCCTGAGGACCTGGATCCGGATTATGTCCCCAGGATTAGCAGAGGAGATCCACCCAGAGTTATACAGTACAGGAGCATTAGCAGGAGCAGTTACTGGAGCAGTACCAGATTCAGTAGATGAGTGATCACCGAGGTTATCTTCTGAGTATATTATGTTCCATACTCAGTTTTGCTGTGGTTATCCTTATTCTTGTATCTTGACAGATGTATCAGACTCATTATCGGGTTATTTCCCGAGTTTATATTTTATTGAGATATAATCTTGCTTTATGATTTTGATATTGTGGTATTTATTCTGTGGATGAGATTAGTATATTTAGACCATTATTATTGTACTACAACTTAAGTATGCCCCGATGGATCCATTAAATTGGGTTTGTCCATCGGTGTGTGCTGCTGGCCATTGCCACGCGTCCGGTCCCTCGGTATTTTGGGACTGGGGCGTGACAGAGTTCCCTCGACAACCCTCCACCGTGACCCCGAACTCCCCGACCAGCACAAACGAGCACAGCAGCCGAGCAGCCGCCGTCGAAGAGCACCGCCACCCGGCAGTCGCCGCGTCGCGCCGCCCCATGTGTGCAGTATAGTCATTTCTAACCCTTTTTTCTGTGAGTCTTTCTCCCTCATCGCATTAATTTTTGAATGACCTATTGTGACATGTTCGCTGTGTAACCCTCTCGAACCCTGTACAATTTGATTGGGGTATCATGTCCTGTGTCGATCGCAAACTGTGACACAAAAGCAGGAAAATTATCCCAATTTTGGATTTCAAAAACTGTCCCGAACTCACAAGTTCACGGCCGTTTTACGTCCAACCTGTTAAATAATTCTAAAATTTACTTGAACAGTAAATTAGATAATATAACCAACTTTTAAACCCTGTAATTAGTTTATTTTATTGTGCTGTAATTTGTGTTTTATTCAAGGGTGAAATCGACCAAAATCTTGGTTATTTAAACCCGATTCTCCCGAAACTAGGTGCATCCCGCTAAATGAGGAAACTTTGTCATGTGCGAATTTTACCGAAAGGTGCGTATCGTCAATGCGGATGTGTGAGATTTCATAAAAGTTGATTTGGATGTGCGTACACACCGGAATCAACGCGTATCCATCAAAATTGTCCCGTATCGATCATATTCTGAAACTTGTTGTAACTTCGTGTATGCTTGTCGTTTTGCGACAAAACTTGCGCTATCGGATTCATAACATTATGCTGGTCCTGTGACCCAAGTTTGGTTCAATTCTGAGAAGTTAACGAAACCCCGTATCGTGGGCCCCACGGCTCCACTTGACGGGCGATTTTGTGATCGGCTCATCGGAATCCAATTCTGGACATTCTGTTGGGTTCGTATCATCGTTCTGGACCCGTAGACACTAAGTTTGACAAATTTGGAGAACTCTGTCTCTGGCATATTTTTGGTGCGAAGTGGGCCACATGTGGGCCCCGCTTTGACCAAAAACTATCAATTTTGCCCCTGTGTCTAAATTAAACTTTTGGGTAGGCAATCCTAGCTATTTCATATCTTCTGAGAATGATGGTAGTATTTATTTCAGCATCCGGAGGAGTACCTGAAGATCCTGCTGTTACCGGAGCAATTGGAGGAATTCAAACCCCAGGCAAGTGTACCTTGCCAATTTTGCAGTACTTGTTTCATATTATACTCTTGATTTATTTATGTGATGTATCTGCTCAACCTAGGACCGTAAGACATTGCTTAGCATCCGAATAAGATTCGGGTGTCGACGCCGTACGCGGAGTCGTGTAACGTCACTTAGAGAGTTGATATTATGATCATATATATTTTTCGTGCTTGTTTTATCAAGTACGTCATACCATAGGACACCTGATACTATTCATGAGACAAAATCTTTCATGAGTCATTCAGGGTGATTTTGTATAGGATTACAGGATTCATGACATAGAGATTACTTATGCATAGCTATCATTATGACTCACTGCATTAGTTAGAAGTCATGATCTTGTGTGTTATGGACATGAGACGTCGTGGACATGAGACATGTGTGATTATATTGGATGGGAGAGACACACAGGCTACAGGCTGATTATATATATATATATATATATATATATATTTATTATTACGGAGCCGTAGCCACTATAGAGCTAGGCCCACTACATGATATTACTGCTACCGGCTCCCCGACACAGAGCTTGTAGTGGTCCCAGCCTGAGTTCTAGTGATGCTCTCATTTGCATATCATATAGTTGGTTATATAGTTTGCCCTATTGATACATTTTATATACTACATTTATTTGGCTTGAGTTATTCTTGTACCTTGCTATGTCCCCTGAGGACCTGGATCCGAATTATGTCCCCAGGTTTAGCAGAGGAGATCTATCCTGAGGTATACGGGACAGGAGCAGACGCTGGAGTAGTACCAATACCAGAGGATGAGGTGATGCCAGAAGATTTCTCCTGAGTATTTTCTCTATATACTCAGTCATTTCTGTTCTTGATACTCTATTTCATGTCTCATGGATTTCTGTATTAAACCTATTATCGGGTTATTTCCCGAGACATTTTATTGAGACTTATTGTTGAATTATATTTCATCTTGATTATTCTGATATTTGAACTGTGATTATCTTCTGTGGATGAGATTAGGATTAGACTGTGACTTGTATCATAGACTATTATATTGTTGTTTTACAGCTTAAGTACACTATAATGGGTCCATTAAATTGGGTTTGCCCATTGGAATATGCTGCTGGCCATTGCCACGTGTCTAGTCCCTCGGTTGGGACTGGGGCGTGACAAATGAATATACCGAAGATGAAAAAAAAGCAGCAAGCGATGATGAAAAGGCAATGACATGATCTACTATACTTTAGGAGAAGACGAATTCAAACTTATCTCCAAGCGCAAAACATCATATGAGATATGGAAAATGCTGAAAGCAACCTATGGAGACAACGAAGAAGATGAAGAAGAACCTCATGATATTGCAAGCTTGAATCAAAATGAAGAAGCTATAAGTACAAAGAAAGATGCAGACATTCAATACAACAATGATGACAACAAGGAAGAAAATGTTGCAAACTTATACCCAAGTGAAAGTTTAGCAATCAATGCATCCAGTACGAGAATGACAAAAACCTTTAACATACAACATACTTGTGCTTAATGGTAAGCGAGGTAAATATTGAATCTCTAGCAAAAGATATTTCGTATGATGAATTATCTGATGCTTTTAATAATTTGTTTGAAGACTATAATAAGCTTAGAAACAACTATAAGCAAGCTCAAAAAGATATCAAATCTTATTAGCTTAAGAATGATCAGCTTATTTGCTTACTTAAGGAAGCTAGAGAAAACTCCTCTTCTGATGAATCAATTAAAATCTCCAAACTTGAGCTTAGATTACAAGAAGCTCTTGACTGCTTCGATGAAAGCAATCAAGAAAATGTTAAACTTAAGGAGGACTTAAAATAGGAAAAAAAGAAGTACTCTAATGCCTCACTTATAATTGATGCTCTTACTGCTAAATATAATGATTTATTTGCCATCTCTAAAAAGTTAGAGATTATATTGGGAAAGCGGGTCATATAACCTATTACTCAGTCTAACACGAGACACATGGCTAAACAAAAGAGCACTCATAACAAGACATCAGCAAGCGAACCAAATGATTCACACTATCATGCATGTAGAACACAACATACTTCACATAATCATGTATTCTAATACAAATATCCACGCAAGATATGTCACACTACTTCACATACTCATCCTTTCATACCCAACACAAATGCCTATGCTATATGTTATTATTGTGGTTTAAAAGAACACAATAATTGGTAGTACAATTGTTCTTTTCATATTTATAGTAGTATACTTTACTCATTCAATTCATTGAAATATGGTAGTACAATTGTTCTTAAACTGTATACGAAGAAACTCTTGTTAAATAATTCTTCAATATTATGCTCTAAAGGTATACAAATTATTGTTAAAAAGCCTAAAAGGTCCTTCGGTCAACAAGGTATAAACAGCCTTAAGCGACATGGTACTTAAGTATCTTCGGACCACCGCTAGCTGGGAACTGGCCCCTACAGTTAATTAACAATAACAAAAATATCTCACTGAGTAATGATATACAAAGAGTAATTTACAAACGTCATTCATTCAATAATTGACTGCTATATAAATTATGTTAAATGACTTATCTAAAAGCATAACTGATAATAACCTGTCATAGTTATAGACCTCATATTTTTTTTATACTTATATGAGATAACCTATATGTTTTCAACATAACTTTTATAGCTTACTACAAAAATATATATTTTTAAATCATGAGCTATCAGAACTCGGATAGAGTTCGGTCTAAACTCGATCCGAATTCGGTTCAAGTGCTTTTATATAACAACAACAGCTTTGGATTTGATCTCATTACTTCATCCTCCCAAACCCTTCTTCTCTAAACTGAGAATAAACCATTTCCTCCAAAACCCTAGTTTTGTGATCTCCTTCCACAAAGGCTTTTTCTCTCTCAACTTGAGATCTAAGGCTTTTGGTGAGATTCTCCTTCATCCCCTTCAATCTTTTCAAGGTACAATCTTCACATTCTCAAACCATAATTCTTGGCTCCTAAATTTGGAAAAAAATAAGAGAAAAGAAAATAAAGCTTCCTCTTCTCAACCCTCTAGTGACGATGCTCTATATTCCTTATTCTCTCATAATATTCCAAACCCAGGAGAATATAATGACTTTATTTTTACTTCTATTGATGCCTCAAATCTATGGTTCAATAATTTTGTGCAAAAAAATATTTGCAAGGGCAATCTTATTAATTTTACTACTTTTCATGCCCAAAAACCTAAACTTGTAGAATTTCATCTTCATCGTCTAGTCAAAACTAGAAAACCCATATATTTGAATGACATTCGCATGTTTTATTGCAATCTATCTCATGATCAATGGTTTATCTCTTTGAGAGTGGGTGGGATCGACATTAAATTTGATGATACAACTTTGGGTAAAAATTTTGAAATCCCTAACGAGGGAGATGCCCTAGTTGAGATCGACAAACTCAATCTTAGAGACGATATCACTCTTTATTCTTTCAGGAACATACTTTGCGCCCCTCATCCTTGTCCTGACGGAAAGTTTTGTGCTCGTTATTTTAACCAATACTTTTACGAACTTCACCATATCATATACTCTGCTATCATTCCAAAGAAAACCTCCAAAGATGATGTGACCTATAGGGAGATGTCTGCTTTATATCGCTTCTACACATCCACTCCCTTTAGCCTTCCTAAGGCCATGATTCGGCAGATGATTGACTGTTGTAAACACAAACGTCAACTTTCTTATGGCATGTATCTACCACTCATCTTTGAGCACTTCCGCATTCCTATGGAAGAACCCACTTATCTATCTAAGCCAGCTTATCTGACCAAAGCCCGCAGGATTCAGCCTATTTCTCTCGTTCCTGATGAGGACGACTTATCTAGATCTAACTCTGATGTCCCAGCTCCTCCTGCTCCTAATCCTACTTTATCATCTTCTGCACAACCTGCTGCCTTGGACTCTATCCAAGAGATGTTCTGCGAGCAATTCAGGTTGCAAAATGAGATGATAACTACTCAACACCAGGAGCAGAACACTATGATTATCACTCAGATTTGCGACCAGTCTTATCGTACCACTATTTAGGCCTACACTTTTTTAAACCCCCTGATTTTTTCAAGAATTTTTAATTTAGAATTTGTCGCAACTTTCTGTAATTTCAGGAATTTTTCTGTAACTAAAACCTAGGTGTTTTGAATTTAATAATTTTTTAATTACTGTCAATTAATATTAAAATATTATGGAAATAATATTTTATGGTGTAAAATGGAAAACCGGACATAGGGTAATTTTCTGTGAATTTATTGGACCCCGAAATCATTTTTAAAGCCCTGAAAACCGATGTAGAATTAAACCGAATTAAACCCGTGCCAAACGCCCAACATTCCCATTAGAGCCGAAGCCAAGCCCAAGGAGCGTTGACCCAGCCCAAATCCTAGGTCAAACCCTAGTCCAAATTTTTGTATGTATAAATACATAATTTCCTAGTTTTTTTCCACAAACAAAAAGAAAAAAAGAAAATTATTAAAAATAACCCTAATCCCTAATCCCTAAACCTAACCCTAACCCTAAGTCGCCACCCTTTCCCTGACCCCTCCGGCGAGTCTCCGGCGCCGCCCCTAGCCCAGCCGATCGTCCACGCTGATCCCCGCCTCTGCCCAGCCGCGTCCACTCTGGCGCACCTCCCGCGACCGCCCTCTCTTCCATCGTCCTCCTCCACGACCCGAGCACCCTCCGCTCAGCCGCTCAACAACCGCCTCATCCCCCCTCTTCCTCGACTCTGCCTCAACGACCACAGCCAGCAGCCCCAAACCCAGACACAGTCACCGCCCATCTCCGCCCTAGCCGCCCGACTCTGCCTCAACGACCACAGCCCGAAGCCCCAAAGCCCAGACACAGTCACCGCCTATCTCCGCCCTAGCCGCCCGACTCCGCCTCAACGACCACCACCCGCAACCCCGATCTCCTTCTCCGACCAGACTACCCCAGCAGCCGCCGAGAGCTCCGCCGAGCACGCCTGACCTGGCCGCTGCCGCCCGCGAGCTCCTCTCAACTCGCCGCGCGACCCAACACAGCAGCCCTAGGCCGGCCGTCCGCTGCCCTAGCTCGAACACGGCAGATACGATTAGGACACGAAACAGACACGCGGACACGTGAAATCTCGGTTTCACGGAGCCCCGTTCAGGTATCATTTTCTCTCTCCTCGTTACCCTATTTTTGATTCCGTCAGTTGTGACGCGTAGACTGTGTGACCCCCTCGATGCCCGTGCAACCCGCTCGGTGCATCGCTTCCTGTGGTGATCGCAAACCGCGATCCAAAAACAGGAAACCAACACCCCGTTTCACCCCGGAACTGAGTGCGCCCCGCCAAACGGGACGACTTGGTCTCGTGCGGTCTTCATTAAAACGTGCGCGCCATCGATACGGACGTGCAAGATTTCACAGAAGTTGATTTGGATGTGCGTGCACACCGAAATCAACGCGTATCCGCCGGCAACGCCCCGTATCCGTCGGTTCTGGAATACGTTGTAACTTTGTGTACGCACGTCGGATCGAGATAAAACTTGCGACATCAGACTCGTAGCGATACGCTGGTCCTGTGACCCAAGTTTGGTTCGATTCTGAGAACGTTGACAAAATCGCGTATCGTGGGCCCTACAGGCTCTACTTGACGGACGATTTTGTGATCGGCTTATCAGAATCCAATTTTAGAAGTTCCGTTGGGTTCGTATCATCGTTCCTGACTTGTTGACACTGAGTTTGATGAATTTGGAGACCTTTGACCCTGACACGGTTTTCGGTGCAAAGCGGCCCACATGTGGACCCCGGTTTGACCAGAAACTGTGATTTTTGCCCTTGTGTCCAAATTGGACTCAAGGACAGGCGTTTCTGGCTATTTGATATTTTCTGAATCTAATGGTGATATTTATTTTAGCAACCGGAGTAGTACCTGCAGATCATACTGAGACCAGAGCTACAGTTGGAGCTAGGACCCCAGGCAAGTGTACCTTCCAAACTCTGCAGTATTGTTACATATCTACCTTGATTCATTTATATTGATGTGCATGCTTAACCTAGGACCGTGTGACGTACTTAGCGTCTGATTATTAGTCGGGTGCCAACACCGTACGCGGTGTTGTGTATTTTCATCTAGAGATGGACATTCGTGACCCCTTGTACATTCTCGTACTTGTCTTACCAAGTACACTATACCCCAGAACACTTGACACTTTACATGAGACAAAATCTTCCTGAGATATTCATGGTGATTCTGTATAGGATACAGGTTTATGACATATACATGATACATGCTTAGACATTATATGACTTGCTGCATTAGTTTTGATCATGCGTGTCATGGACATGAGACGTGAGATTACATTGGGTGGGGAGAGTATTACCATATCAAAGGCTGATTATATTATATATATATTATTGTCTGGAGGTGCTTCGGCATATCTACTGGAGTCGTGATACTAATACTGCTATGGGTTTCTCCGACACTGATCCTGTAGTAGTCTCAGCCCGAGTATGACTAAAACTCTTACTTGTATATCACTTAGCTGGTTATATACTTACCCTATTTATTTCATTATTTGTTGCACTGCACTTATTTGGCTTGAGTTATTTTGTACCTTGCTATGTCCCCTGAGGACCTGGATCCGGATTGTGTCCCCAGGGTTAGCTAACGAGATATATCCCGAGGTATACGGGACCGGAGCATTAGTATTAGCAGAAGCAGGTGCACACATTAGAGCAGAACCAGGATCAGAGGATGAGATCGTACCAGAGGACTTCTCCTGAGTATTGGCTTGAGATACTCATTTATTTCTATTCTAGTTCTTTATTTCCAGTCTATTTCATTGATGTATCAGATTTGTTCTCGGATTGTTCTCCGAGACACTTTTATTGAGATTTGTTAGTTTATTCTATTTGCAATATTCTGGCATTTGATCTGTGATTATCTGTTGTGGATGAGATTAGATTAGACTATGACTTGTATCATTGGACCTACTTATTGTTATATTACAGCTTAAGCATGCCCCGATGGATCCATTAAATTAGGTTTGTCCATCGGTGTGTGCTGCTGGCCATGCGTTCAGTCCCTCGATATTTTGGAACTGGGGCGTGACATGGTTTTTGTGGTGGCCCATGTAGGTCTATGACTAAATTGTTCGGTTTCAACTTAGGGACCGAGCAAGCCTGCAATAAGAATAGGATAAGTTTTTAGGATCTCATCCACTTGCTTGAAATGTTTTGATATCTATATCGTATTCGAATTAAATTTTCTTGCATCATGCCTTGATTCCTGTGTGCCTCTTACAGTTTATTTTTGATGCAGAGTAATGGATTCAAGAGAAAACGACGAAACTCCAGCAAACACACCAATAGGTGCTGTAGCTACCTATGGAGAAGATGAAGTGGCACCATTGAGTGGAGATCCCTCTACTCACCAAGGCAGCCAAGCAGATCAACATGCTTCTAGGTTTCGGCGTGATAACATCCCACCGCCTCCGCAGTTTGTTCCACCAATGCCCGTTTTCCCACAAGGACAGCCTATGGACGGGCAATAGATTTTTCAAATGATCTACGCAATGATGCAAGCTCAACAGCAGATTCAACACGAGGCTCTGCGTCACAGCCTAGCACTCGTACTGGAGCAGGCAAATCTACCAGCACGACGACCAGTGACAGGATCTATCACCGATTTCCGGCAGCTGAAGCCCCGTACATTCTCAGGAAAGGAGGAGCCCACAGAAGTTCATGAGTGGCTCACCAACACCCAACATCAATTAGAAGTAGCTGAGCTTCCACGGGAATATTGGATGACGGCCGTCAGGATGCAATTGACGGACAATGCGCATCACTGGTGGCTATCTGAGGAGACCCGGCTCGGACCAGACCGAGTCACCTGGGAGGAGTTCTCCAGACTCTTTCAGGAGATGTATATTCCAGCTATCGCTCGATCAGAACTGCGGGACAAGTTCAATCGCCTCACTTAGGATACTATGACGGTAGAAGAGTACAACGCAGAATTCATTCGTCTGAGCCGCTTCGCCCCTACCTTGATTTCGACAGAAGAAGAGAAGGCTGAGAAGTTCTTCGATGGACTAAATATTGAGCTACAGAAACTAATTGGATCCGTTGCACCTACATCTTACTCGGACGTCCTTGCTGCAGCCCGATGCATGGAGCGCGTCACCAGGAGAGAGACCAGTCTGAAACGGCCTTCCACATCAGCACCCGCCAGAGCACCACAAGAAGAAGCTGCAAAGAGACCTCACCTACACCAACAGCAGAAAGCATCTACACCACTAGCGCCAATCCTACCTTCTTGCCACTACTGTGGCAAGAAAGGCCATCTTGCAAAGGAATATCGACGCAGATTGGGATTATGTTTAGCTTGCGGATCTAGGCAACATTCGGTGTGGGAATGCCCTGAGCGTAGAGAAGGAGCACCAAGGGCAAACCAACAAGCTCTACCAGCACCAGGATGATATCAAGCAAGGCCACCTTTGGCACCACGACCAGCACCCTTCCAGCAGGCCCAGCAACAGCAGAGGGCACCCACTCAAGGACGCGGACAAGCTTTCGCGATGACTTTGGAGGACGCGCAGATTCATGGAGTAGCTAATGCGCGTAAGTTTTTTTTTATTATCTGCTTCTAGATTTGCTTTAGTTTTTGTATGTTGGTTCGTGACCTCAGCCTTAATCGAGTAATTTTGAACTTGCTAATAACCTGGAATGTTTTATAAAAAATAAACCTAATATGTTTTATAAGTAATGAAATTTAGTCTTCTAAATTTTCTTTATCCGGGAAATTGTATAACTTTAATGCTTAGGAAAATGATTTCCCTATGTATTATTCTTACACTCTCATCCTTGAATCTCCTTGATCGTGATGTGCTTCGAACAATGGTTGCAACCGTGTCATCTCTGTTGACCGGGTATTCTTTGATTGCGAGGACGCAATCCTCTTAAGGGGGTAGATTGTAAACCCCTTGATTTTTTTCAAGAATTTTTAATTTGGAATTTGTTGCAACTTTCTATAATTTTCAGGAATTTTTCTGTAATTAAAACCTAGGTGTTTTGAATTTAATGATTTTTTAATTACTGTCAATTAATATTAAAATATTATAGAAATAATATTTTATGGTGTAAAATGGAAAACCGGAAATAGGGTAATTTTTTGTGAATTTATTGGACCCCAGAATCATTTTTAAAGCCCTGAAAACCGATGTAGAATTAAACCGAATTAAACCCGTGCCAAACGCCCAACATTCCCATTAGAGTCGAAGCCAAGCCCAAGGAGCGTTGACCCAGCCCAAATCCTAGGTCAAACCCTAGTCCAAATTTCTGTATGTATAAATACATAATTTCCTAGTTTTTTTTCACAAACAAAAAGAAAAAAAGAAAATTATTAAAAATAACCCTAATCCCTAAACCTAACCCTAACCCTAAGCCGCCACCCTTTCCCTGACCACTCCGGCGAGTCTCCGGCGCCGCCCCTAGCCCAGCAGATCGTCCACGCCGATCCCCGCCTCTGCCCAGCCGCGTCCACTCCGGCGCACCGCCCACGAACGCCCTCTCTCCCATCCTCCTCCGCCATGACCCGAGCAATCTCCGCTCACCCTCTCAACAACTGCCTCATCCCCCCTCTTTCTCGACTCTGCCTCAACGACCACCGCCCGCAGCCCCAAAGCCCAGACACAGTCACCGCCCATCTCTGCCCTAGCCGCCCGACTCTACCTCAACGACCACAGCCCGTAGCCCCAAAGCCCAGACACAGTCACCGCCCATCTTCGCCCTAGCCGCCCGACTCTGCCTCAACGACCACCACCCGCAACCCCGATCTCCTTCTCCGACCAGACTACCCCAGCAGCCGCCGAGAGCTCCGCCGAGCACGCCTGACCTCGCCGCTGCCGCCCATGAGCGCCTCCCCGCTCGTCGTGTGACCTAACACAGCAGCCCTAGACCGGCCGTCCGCTGCCCTAGCTCGGATACGGCAGATACAATCAGGACACGAAACAGACACGCGGACAGGTAAAATCTGGGTTTCACGGAGCCCCATTCAGGTATTATTTTCTCTCTCCTTGTTACCCCATTTTCGATTCCGTCAGTTGTGACGCGTAGACTGTGTGACCGCCTCGATGCCCGTACAACCCGCTCGGTGCATCGCGTCCTGTCGTGATCGCAAACCGCGATCGAAAAATAGGAAAACCAATACCCCATTTTACCCCAGAACTGAGTGCGCCCCGCCAAACGGAACGACTTGGTCGTGCGCGGTCTTCATCGAAACGTGTGCACCGTCGAGACAGACGTGCAGAATTTTGCAGAAGTTGATTTGGATGTGCGTGCACACCGAAATCAACGCGTATCCGCCAGCAAAGCCCCGTATCCGTTGGTTCTGGAATACGTCGTAACTTTGTGTACACACGTCGGATCGAGACAAAACTTGCGACATCGGACTCGTAGCGATACGCTGGTCCTGTGACCCAAGTTTGGTTCGATTTTGAGAACGTTGACAAAATCGCGTATCGTGGGCCCCACAGGCTCTACTTGACGGGCGATTTTGTGATCGGCTCATCGGAATCCAATTTTGGAAGTTCCGTTGGGTTCGTATCATCGTTCCTGACTTGTTGATACTGAGTTTGACGAATTTGGAGACCTTTGACCCTGACACGGTTTTCGGTGCAAAGCGGCCTACATGTGGACCCCGCTTTGACCAGAAACTGTAATTTTCGCCCTTGTGTCCAAATTGGACTCAAGGACAGGCGTTTTTAACGATTTGATATTTTCTGAATCTAATGGTGATGTTTATTTCAGCAAACAGAGTAGTACCTACATATCACACTGAGACCAGAGCTACAGTTGGAGCGAGGACCCCAGGCAAGTGTACCTTGCCAAACTCTGCAGTATTGTTACATATCTACCTTGATTCATTTATATTGCTGTACATGCTTAACCTAGGACCGTGTGACATACTTAGCGTCCGATTATTAGTCGGGTGCTAACACCGTACGCGGTGTTGTGTATTGTCATATAGAGATGGACATTCGTGACCCCTTGTACATTCTCGTACTTGTCTTACCAAGTACACTATATCCCAGGACACTTGACACTTTACATGAGACAGAATCTTCCTGAGATATTCATGGTGATTCTGTATAGGATACAGGTTTATGACATATACATGATACATGCTTAGACATTATATGACTTGCTGCATTAGTTTTGATCCTGCGTGTCATGGACATGAGATGTGAGATTACATTGGGTGGGGAGAGTATTACCATATCAAAGGCTGATTATATTATATATATATTATTGTCTGGAGGTGCTTCGGCATATCTACTGGACTCGTGATACTAATATTGCTATGGGTTTCTCCGACACTGATCCTGTAGTAGTCTCAGCCCGAGTATGACTAAAACTCTCACTTGTATATCACTTAGCTGGTTATATACTTACCCTATTTATTTCATTATTTGTTGCACTGCACTTATTTGGCTTGAGTTGTTTTATACCTTGCTATGTCCCCTAAGGACCTGGATCCGGATTGTGTCCCCAGGGTTAGCTGACGAGATCTATCCCGAGGTATACGGGACCAGAGCATTAGTATTAGCAGAAGCAGGTGCACACATTGGAGCAGAACCAGGATCAGAGGACGAGATCGTACCAGAGGACTTCTTCTGAGTATTGGCTTGAGATACTCATTTATTTCTATTCTAGTTCTTTATTTCCAGTCTATTTCATTGATGTATTAGATTTGTTCTCGAATTGTTCTCCGAGACACTTTTATTGAGATTTGTTAGTTTATTCTATTTGCATTATTCTGTCATTTGATCTGTGATTATCTGTTGTGGATGAGATTAGATTAGACTGTGACTTGTATCATTGGACCTACTTATTGTTATATTACAGCTTATGCATGCCCCGATGGATCCATTAAATTGGGTTTGTCCATCGGTGTGTGCTGCTGGCCATTATCACGCGTCCAGTCCCTCGGTATTTTGGGACTGGGGCGTGACAACTTTAGCCAAATCCCTAGCACTTCATTATCACATAGCCCATCATCCTACTTCACCTCACTCAGTGGCTCGTGATCCTTCCCACTCAGGCTACATGATCGATGATTCATTTATTCTGCAGTACTTCGACCCTACCGGAGCATACTTTGATGATCACCCGCCTACTGATGCTGTTGATGATGATTTATGATAGTTTCTTGTGGCTATGTTGATGTATTCATTTTTCTCTTTTAGTGTACTAGAAATATTTGCTAAAAATGTTAGTAAAACTTTTATGCTATTTGCATATAAATATTTGCCAATCTTATTACTTATTCTGATTAAAATAATACATGTTCTAGTTAATCTATCTTTTTTCAATTTGTCATAATCACTCGTTAGGGGGGAGTTTTTTTATTTCCTACTATGATATATTAATAAAGGGGAAGAAATGACAAAATGTGAACAAAATGTGATGACAAATGTTTCGATTATAGTTGATGTATGGTTGATAAACATATAACTGTGATATATTTTGTTGATATATCTGCACCTAAATTTGCTATAAAGAAATATCAAGTTACAGGTCATTCAAATGCTCCTGTTCAAAGGAAAGATCTACTTACGGGAGAGTTTTTTTTTTCTAAAAAGCTAGTTTTTAATATAAAGATCTATGTTCAAAGAAACTTCATCTACGTTTCAACTATTTGTATCAAAGGCTACATCAGACTCACCATATGTGTATTTTGGCATAGTTTGTCAATTATCATAACGGGGGAGATTGTTGACATAAAGTAGTCACAGTCAACCTGATTATGATAATCGTCAAACATCAGATCTAAAATACAGATTAAGCAGATACTCGATTAAAAGCATATTAACTCCGTCAGTACTAAAGTCAGACTCTGCAACAGCTATTAGTTTCTATTTAAATATAATATTTTATTTATTTGAGTCTAGGACTGATATAAGATGAGTCGCACTGGCAAAACCCAAATACCTATACCCAGATACCTAGTCCACTCAAATGAACCAAAGAATCTATCCACCAAATTAGGCCACATTTATTTATAAAGTCTACCATACTATGAGACCGAACTCGGGCCAACTCATGCCGAACTCAGATCAAACTCGGTTACCCTTTTGGTATGAAATCAACCAGTTCAATAGCTCCTGAGTTTTTGGCCCAACGGTTAGAAATTTGAATTAAATCCCATCCGAATTCTGGCCGAATTCTGTTTGCCTACACCCTTTAAATAGGATTGGTATTCTTCATTCTTACATAACTCAATGATTCCTAATCTTCTATCCTATTGTGAGCAAACCTCGAAAGCCTTAACTTTTCTATCTTAAGGCGCAACTTCCTAGCCTTCCTAGTGCCAAGTACGATCTCGGTGTAGAACTTTTCTGAGTTGTAAAGAGCTTTGTTCCATGAGTTACTCTCTCTATCAAGCTGTGAAGTTACGAGACTTCGGATCAAACCTCATGGTTATAAAAGAAGTGGCAAGCCTTCATATCAAAGCTTATGATTCACTATTGGTGATTATAATGGATACAACTTTGAGCTTGAATTCTCGAGACTGGACTAGTCCTCTCAGAGGAAAACCAGTATACATCTTCGTGTTTGCGTTTGCTTTCTCTCACTCTATTGCATATGTTCATAACACTGCTAGTAGTATCACTTACACATGAGATATATTCTAACTGCTAGTAGTTGATCATCATGCATGCCATAGAATTATATTTTAACAGGTGATTTTATTATGTTTCATACATAAACTCTATTCACCCCCTCTAGAGTTGCCATACACGGTCCTATAAGAGTTAGCACGAACAAGGCAATGCGACGATAATACAACTAACGATACACGATTCTGCGGATGGATGTCGGCACCTGATTATAATTTTGATGCTAAGTATAGTATACTGTCCTAGGGTCTCAACAGAATACATACTAAAAATAGAAGTATAGTCAAGAACTAGTAAATAACACAAAGCACAAAATACTAGAAACATTAGCATGGTACACTTGCCTGCTGCCTTCTACCTGCTGTTATGGTGTTGCCTGACGGATATCCTTGATAGGAAGTGTAGTGGATCCAAGCTTCCATATATAAAATATTCTAATCAATACTAACACAACTAATCTACTTAATATAAAAGCGTAAGATCGTCGCACAACATCAACTAATATTGTGATTTCCATGCCAACAATCCCATAGTCGCATGGTATTGAACAACGTGTCAATAAACACATATTATGCTACTCTCTAACATGTCATGAGGGTCTTGTACATTGTGGTATCATGCATACATATAGTCATTTACATGAGTTTAGATACGCGTAGTCCTATACATACATAAGTATGGCATAATGTCACAAAACTCTCAACAACGCTAACATATCCATCGAATATGCATACAACCTCTTTAACACATATCTAGAAATCAATAAAAGCTGAATTAATTATGAATTAAATTATAAAATTTATATTTAATTAGTGAAAATAATTGAAACACAATCGTTGCATGCACAATGTTCCGTTGCGCGTCGGCTAGGTGTTCTAGCAACTTGACAACTAGTTTGTGCATGAAAAATTGCCAACTTGCATAAAAACTCATTTATAATATAAAAATATATTATTTAATATTCTATACTTATTTATTTAATTTCTGGAAAATTAGTTTTAATATAAAATAGCAACATGCATCAAAACTAGGTTTAATATTGGTACAACATTGCCATGTCTTGGTTTTGTGTCATCGAAGAGTAGTTTTGCATATAAAATTAGGGTTTCTCATGCATGGGAGTTATATAATTTATCATCTAACATGTTCATGGGATCATAAGAGTTTTCTTTCATGAAAAAATAAATAAGAATTGGAAATAGTAGAACTTACGCGATTGCGATTACGGCAGAGGCTTTTCTTGAGATACAAACCTTTCAGAGTGCTAAACGAACTTTAAACTTCAAGAAACTTGACTGAGTGTTAGGGGAATTAAATTAGGTGTTTTTAATTAAGTTTGATAGAGTTGGAGACTGTTTTCATAGCTGAACCATTGCTACAACCAGCAACCAAGTTTTGGCCTATAGGGAGGCCGAACACTTCCTATGTGGGGTTGGCGACTTATGGGATTGAAGTGGATAATGGGAAGAAGGAAAAATGGAGTGAAGAAGAAGGGGGAAGGGCTGAAGTAGTTGTGAAAGAGAGGAGGGAGACTATAGGGGCGGCCACAAGTAGGGAAATAGATGTTAGGGTTAGGGTTTGTGAGGATGAGGCCTTATATAGATGTTTGTTGGGCCCAAGGTGGAGATTTGTTGGAATTTAACCTATGGTTCAAATCTATGGGGTTTTGTTTAGCCCTTAGTGAGGCTTTAGGTTCACTTGAGTCAAGATGTTTGGGTCTTGGTTGGGTTTGAGTCCAATTGCACAAGAAGGTTCACAATTGGTTTCTAAATTAGAACGATTGTTGTTCTCTTGATTTGTCGTGCATGTGCGAGACTTTGAGTGTACAAAATATATATTATGAGGTATAAAATGAGTTTGGAGTAGTGTATATGAGTTATAGGAATTGGTTTGACAGCCCGAATAAGGTGTTTGGGCTCGGTTGGGTTCAACAAGTCAAATAACGGTAGTTTTACGATAACGATTGTTCTAGGTGTTTGTTAATATTTTTGGATCATAGGGGAGATCAAAAAAATGTAACACCAATATTAAAAGCATAGGGGGTCAAGTCAATATCATTAATATGAATTTTGTTGGAAGAAAATAATTGGTGTTGTGTATTAAAATCGTACGCAACGACAAGGTATAATTAATTAATTACTATTTTCTCGCAATTGCGTCACGAAAGTTGTGTGACCAAAACGAAGCATGAAATTATGAATTTGTGAGTGATAGTCATGGCATGAGCCTAAATTGGCTCGTTTAAGTCTAGTGTACAAAGTTGTTTGGAGGGAAAAATGTTGTACATTGATCAAAATGTCCAAGCCATGGCAAAGTATCTTTAATATATAAAATAATTTTAGAAATTAATCCTTTAACCTATCTATTTAAATAAAATAATAAAAATAATTCTAAAGTACCAAAATAACCCTATTCTAAAATGAAGGGGCTTACAATCTACCCAACTTATAAGAATTATGTCCTTGAAATTAAAATAGGCATGATAGGAAAGAATTTAAGTAGGCATGGTCACACTTGATTCTTAAAAGATGGGGGATATGCAGTTACCAATGGGATCATAGTTTGACGTACCATTCTAAGAGTAAGGATTCTCTTGGTTCAAGGCACTACCTAACTTATAAGTTTAAGTTGGTATCAAAACTAAAGTCATGGTCCTGCTAACAAGATTTCTGGAAGGACCTATTTTCTAATAAGGATACAAGAATTCTAGGGTTTACTGGCCGTAATCAAAAATTCTTTATGGGAACCTAGATACTATCAAGGTGCTATTGGTCAACAACTCTATAAGGAAAGTTTACTATCCATCCAACACTATAGGTCAAGCTTCTACAAGGCCGGAGAAGGACCGAGTCGGATCAAACTAAGACAAGGTGGTACAGAGGCTTCGACCATCGATTAACATTGATGGCGAAGAGACCAAAATCGTGAGAATCATGAGAGGAATAAATTATTAATAGGAATATAGTCGATGAAGTAATACAATAAACCCTTAATCTCAATACTATATTCCTATAAATTATATTCTATATAACCTCACTCATACCATGGGCAAACTACTTCTAGCTATAGGTAAGCACTATAAAATCCTTACAACTTCGTCTAACTTGAAGATTCCTAACTTAGTAGGTAAGGGTCAAGGCTAAACCAAGCAGGTACTCAGGTCTATCACTCATGGCATACTATTTACTAAGGACGCTCTTCAAATCACGATTGAGTTTGGTCATCCCAATACCAGTCTAACCTTCAATTGGAATATCTATCTATTCTCATATAGCTTACCCCTTCTATTTCCTATCCCTTTGTACCGTTGTTCATCTAGTCTATGTTATCTAATACCTATATTTCTCATGGAAGTCCTCTGGGCTAGGTTACTACCCTATAACACAAGCATGAAGTCGTGATCATCTCTTCTAAGTGATAATTTTATCGAACTCAATGAGATAGTAAGATTCTATGCATGCTCAGATCTAATCTCAACTACAAGGATCACCGAACTATTCTATTCATAATGAGAATCTCAAATCATATCTTCTAAAGTCTTCCTTAAGATTGATCCTATTAGTTTATGGAGCTATAACTAAGTCTAAGATTTTAAATGGGTATTCTCTAAAATAGTGACCATAGTCGTCTCTTTCATTACGAAAATTCATATCTATCTTGACCATTATTTATAAATTGTAAAGCTTCTAGTCCAACACTAACTACTGGTGGAAGTTCTAGTATATATTGATAAAGGTAAGTTCTCTACTAAGGCTAATCCTTATATATAACTCTAAGCTATCCTCTCGTTCTAGTAGTCTACCTAGCACATGCATCCATATTACCCATTTTTAACTTAGATAACCCTTCCTATGAATTATTCTACCAACCTGGCTTATATCCTATAGTAAATATATAACTACAAGTAAAGCACGAGTGTTCATTCTTCTGAAATAGGAAAGAACGATTATCAATGATAGGGAGTTCAAGAAGGGTATCATCGAATATGATTTTCGAGGTTCAAAGACGATAATAAAAATCAAAAGAAGGTTCAAAACAATTATGGATTGAGATCCTAATAAGCTTATCCTAACGCAGGCTTGTTCGGCACAGTAATATAACTGAAGCAATATGCTATAACCTACATGAGCCACCACAAAAACTATGTCACGTACGAGTCCCAAAATACGAGGACCAGAGTACGTGGCAATGGACATCTACGTATTTTATCAGACTCTTGTTCGAATCGAATATGTATAAGTTGTAATATAATGGTTACTATCTAGATAACACAATAAATATATCTATGTCTCAATGCACAATGAATCAAAATACAAGAATGAATAACATATATCCTGGTATGCGCTCCATTCAATACTTGTCCGAATAGACTCGAAAAAATAACAAGAGTCTACAAAACTAGGCTATAGAAGCATAAATAGTAACGAGAAATGATAAACATAACTGATGTAGAAATAATAATAGTACATGAGTCAAATGCCAGCTTGATGAGTCGATACACAATAACAGCTCCAGAAAACTCCTCAACCGTCTAAGCTGAAAATCTAGTAAGGGACCAGGTCCTCAGAGAGACGTAACAAGGTATAATAAATAACATGTCAAAGTAAACAGTAAAATAATAAGCAATGTGCTCAAGGGTATCTATCATAACCAGCTAAGTGAATGCACATGAGAACATCACTCGTACGCTAGACCACCAATGTGTGAATATGAAGATCTCAGTAGACATCCGTAGTAAATATAAAACCCCACAGGCTCCATCATGGAACCTGCATGAACTAATAACAATCTTTGAAGCTCTAGAACGAGACAACAACAACTAATGATGAAAGTGGTAGCCCAATACTCTGAGTATGGTCTTCCCACCTATTGTAACCTCATGTCTATAACACGCAAGATCAATCACTAACTATGTCTCAAGTTAATGAATGGATATACTTATGTCAACTATCTTAAGTCACGGATCCTATCCTAACACAGAAGCCAGAAACCTCGAATGTCTCAAGTAAGGCTTTTGTACATGAAAGTTGTATCCAATGTCCTAAGATATATCGTGCAAGAGTTAGCACGAACAAGATAATGTGACAAAAATGCAACTAACGATACATGACTCCGCAAACGAATGTCGGCACCCGAATATAATTTGATCGCTATGTATCGTATACGGTCCTAGGGTCTCAATAGAATACATGCTAAAAATAGAATTATAGTCAAGAACTAGTAAATAACATAAAGCACAAAATACTAGAAACATTGGCAAGGTACACTTGCCTGCTGCCTACTACTGCGGTATTGCTTGACGGATGTCCTCGACTAGAAGTGTAGTGGATCCAAGGTGCATTTATAACATATTATAATCAATACTAACACAACTAATCTACTTAATTTAAAAGGGTAAGATCGTCGCACGACATCAACTAATATTGTAATGTCCATGCCAACAATCCAACAGTCGTACTGTATTGAACAACGTGCTGATAAACACATACCATGATACTCTCTAAAATATCGTGAGGGTCTCGTACATTGTGTTATCATGCATACATATAGGCATTTACATGAGTTTAGATACGCATAGTCCTATACGTACGTAAGTATATCACAATGTCACAAAACTCTCAACAACGCTAACCTATCCATCGAGCATGCATGCAACCTCTTTAACACACATCTCGACATCAATCAAAACTGAATTAATTATGAATTAAATTCTGCAATTAATATTTAATTAGTGAAAAATAATCGAAACACTACCGTTGCATGCACAAAGTTCTGTTGTGCGTCGACTAAGTGTTCTAGCAACTTGACAACTAGTTTGTGCATGCAAAATTGTCAACTTTCATAAAAAATCATTTATAATATAAAAATATATTATTTAATATTCTGGAATTAATTATTTAGTTTCTGGAAAATTAGTTTTTAATTACAAAATTGCAACATGCATCAAAACTAGGTTTAATATTGGTACAACATGGCCAAGCCTTGGTTTTGTGTCATCTAAGAGTAGCTTTGCATATAAAATTAGGATTTATCATTCATGAGGGTACATCATTTGTCATATAACATTTTCATGGGTTCATACGAGATTTTGTTCATGAAAAAATAAATAAGAATTGGAAATAGTAGAACTTACGCGATTGCGATTACGACGAAGGCTTTTCTTGTGATACGGACCTTTCAGAGCGCTAAATGAACTCCAAACTTCACAAAACTTGATCAGGTGCTAGGGGAATTCAAGTAGGGTTTTTTTCTTGAGTTTGATGGAGTTTGGAGACTGTTTGCATAGCCGAACCACTGCTGCAACTAGCAGCCAAGTTTTGGCCTATAGGGAGGCCAAACACTTCCTATGGGGGGTTGGCTAATTGTGGGGTTGAAGTGGGTGATGGGAAGAAGGAAAAATGAAGTGGAGAATAAGGGGGAAGGGCTAAAGTGGTCGTGGAAGAGAGGAGGGAGGCTATAGGGGCGGCCACAAGTAGGGAATTAGATGATAGGGTTACTGTTTGTGAGGAGGAGGCCTTATATAGATGTTTGTTGGGCCCAAGGTAGAGATTTGTTAGAATTTAACCTAGGGTTCAAATATATGGGGTTTGGGTTAGCACTTAATGAGGCTTTGGGTTCACTTGAGTTCAAGTTGTTTGGATCTTGGTTGGGTTTGAGTGTAATTGCACAAGAAAGTTCACAATTTGTTTCTAAATTAGAACGATTGTTGTTTTCTTGATTTGTCGTGCATATGTGAGACTTTGAGTGTGCAAATTAAATATTGTGAGGTAGAAAATGAGTTTGGATTAGTGTAAATGAGTTGTAGTAATTGGTTTGAGAGCCTGAGTAGGGTGTTTGGGCTCGGTTGGGTTCAACAAGTCAAATAACGGTAGTTTTACGATTAATATTTTTGGAGCATGGGAGAGATCAAACAAATGCAACACCAATGTTACAAGATTAGGGGGTCAAGTCCAGATCATTAATATGAATTTTATTAGAAGAAAAGGATGGTGTTGTGTATTAAAATCGTACGCAACGACAAGGTGTAATTAATTAATTACTATTTTCTCCCAATTGCGTTGCGAAAGTTGTGCGACCAAAACGAAGCATGGGATTGTGAATTTGTGAGTGACAGTTATGGCGTGAGCCTAAATTGGCTAGTTTAAGTCTAGTATGCAAAGTTGGTTGGAGGAAAAAAGGTTGTGCATCGATCAAAATGGCCAAGCCATGGCAAAGTATCTTTAATATATAGAATAATTTTAGAAATTAATCCTTTAACTTATTTATTTAAATAAAATATTAATTACAAAATACCAAAATAATCTTATTCTAAAATGAGGGGGCTTACAAGAAGATTGGAGATGAATGAGTGATTAGAAATGGAAAAACTCTTCACTATTTAGTAGGTTTTCTGAGACCGAGTTCGGGCGAAGTTCGGTCCCCTAACGTTTAAAATTTTGAACGTTGGAGACTTAAGAATATGGAGTGGAGGCTAACCAGGATTTCTGGTATTGGACAGACTGAGTTCGATCAGGGACCGAGTTCGATTACCTCATTTCCAGAATGGTCCAGGCCTGGATTCAGGCTATTTTTTGTGGACTTTAGGTTTGGGAGGGGGGGGTTAGGCTGGCTTATTTGAGTGAACTTTGAGTTCAACTAGATGCCATATGCGAATCAACTCACAATAGTCCTATACCCAAATAATAAATAAAATACATAATGAAATATAAAAAGACTAGACTCAAGCTTCCAGCAATCGTCAGTGAGATATGTTGTCGTGACGTTGCTGTATATGTCCAATGTCACATATCGTATTGAGTCATGGTTTAGTTAACTATCAAAATCAAGTTGAATTTGATCTAATGGGCCAACAATCTCTCCCATTTTGATAATTGACAAACTGTGACTGATGCATATATGCATAACAAGGCATAGCTCCTCCGCAATATGAGAGAAAGATAAGTAATCTTTTCTTTTCACCAATGTCATGTCAAATTCACCAATGTCATGAAATGTCATGTCAAATTCACCAATATCATGTCAAGTCATGTCATATTTCTTCCCCTTTTTCACTTCATTGAAATGATAAGCTCTCCCAAAATTTATGATGGATAGACAAAGACAAGAAAAAGTGAAGCACATGATGATATAGCAACATAGTTATCAAATATAGCCAAAATCCAAACATAACTTTACTGAATAAAATAGTGCATGGTTTTCAAACATAATGATGAAAGTACATACTAAATGAAAGTTAAAATATGGCAAACAAAGTGCACTGAAACATAAACATAAACATAAACATAGAGTCATCAGTAAACTAAGCATCTCTCCTAAGCATAGCGTCTAAGTATATTGCAACAGCTACTGGTCATCATCATCTCCAGTGGTCGGGTCACAAGTCTCAGTTGAGTGGTTGAGATCATAATGAGTTGCTTCTAGGTCTAGATATCTCAGAACATAAGGGTCGTCAATCCGATAGCCTGTACAAGATGGATCACGTACAGTCAAAAATGGACCGGCTGGATGCTGAGAAAGAGTGTACTGAATTTCAGCCAAGGTGTTGAAAATAGCATGGGCCTGAAGAGTGGTTGGTCTAACGATCGGTAACGATCATCTTCCAGTCTGAAGCGATCGTGAATGATGGTTTAGTTGTAGACTAATGTGGTTAGAGGTAGAGTATCTGTAAACTCCCTGATTTTTCAGGATTTTTAAAACAGGATTTTTCAGAATTTTCTGGGATTTTTCGGGAATTTTTACTAATTAAAAATAAGGTATTTCTGACATTAAACAAAATTAAATGTTTTTAAAATATATTAAAATATTATGAAAATAATATTTTTGGATGTAAAATAAAATATTGGACTTAGGGTAATTTTCCTGGAATTTATTGGACCGCGAACCTATTTTTAAAGCCCTAAAAACTATTTTTAAAATTAAACCCTGAACCCGGTTCACTTGAACCAAATTAAACCGAACCAAACCCAACCCAACTCAGCCCTGCGGGTCAGATTCGGGTCAAACCCATGACCCGAACCCGCGACCCGAACCCGCTTTCAAACTCTAGCGGGTCGGGCCGTATCTGCCCGACCCGACCCGTCACCAACCCGACCCGCTTCCTTCTCACCCCCACGAATCCCCCTCGGCCCGCGTCTTCCGGCGCTCCGCCCGGCCACGTCGCCGACGGCCTCGCCCCGCTCCGCTCGGCCCACGACCCCCTCGGCTCCATCTCTTCCGGCCAAGCCCCGCCCGTCTCCCATCTCCTCCGCCCTATAAGAATCCCCTCGACGAAACTCCTCCCCCTCGCTGCCCTCCCTGATCACCGTCTCCGCCACCAGAACCCCCATCTCCACCGCCCTCTCCCCCTGGCGATCTCCTCCGCCGACGCCGACGCCAACGTCGCCCTCGCCCCGCCAGCAGCAGCCAGCAGCAGCTACCCCCGGCCCGCCTCCGGTCGCCCGAGCCCCTGCGCAGCCTCCCCGTGCGCCGCCGCCTCCAGCCCTCGCCGCCTCCGCTGCCCCCGGCCTCCCTCCGGCCAGCTCCGTCGCCTCCGACATCGTGCCCTAACCCTAAAACCTAGCCAGGACACGGCCCGGACACGACTCAGCTCGTGTCGAGACGACGCAGACACGTGCAATCCTCGATTCACGGAGCCCTGTTCAGGTAACCCGTTCTCCCTGCTCTTTGACCCATTTTCGATTCCGTCTGTTGCATTGCGAACCCTGCGTGACCCTCTCGATGCCTGTGCAACCCGCTCGGTGCATCGTGTCCTGTGGCGATCGCGAACCTCGATCCAAAAACAGGAAAAACAACGTCCTGTTTCACCCCAGAACTGAGTATGTCCCACCAAACGGGATGACTTGGTCACGTGCGGTCTTCACCGATATGTGCGCGCCGTTGATACGGATGTGCAGGATTTTGCAGAAGTTGATTTGGATGTGCGTGCACACCGGAATCAACGCGTATCCGTCGACAACGTTCCGTATCTGTCCATTCTGGAATGCGTCGTAACTTTGTGTACACAAGTCGGATCAAAACGAAACTTATGCCATCGGACTCATAGCGATACGCTGGTCCTGTAACCCAAGTTTGGTTCGATTCTGAGAACGTTGACAAAATCGCGTATCGTGGGCCCCACAGGCTCCACTTGACGGGCGATTTTGTGGTCGGCTCATCGGAATCCAATTCTGGAAGTTTTATTGGATTCATATCATTGTTCTGGACTTGTTGACACTAAGTTTGATGAATTTTGAGAACTTTGTCCCTGACACATTTTTTGGTGCGAAGCGGGCCACATGTAGACCCCACTTTGACCCAAAATTATCATTTTTGCCCTTGTCTCCAAATTGGACTCAAGGACAGGCATTTCTAGCTATTTGATATCTTTTGAATCTGATAGTAATGTTTGTTTCAGCATCCGAAGATGTTCCTGGAGATTTCATGAATACCAAAGCTACAGTTGGAGCCAGAACCACACGCAAGTGTACCTTGCCAACTCGCAGTGATTCCTGTTATAGTACTTTGCTTGAGTTCTTTGTATATACATATATAATCTTGATATAAATATTCAACCTAGGACCATGCAACTTTACTTAGCATCCGATTAATAGTCGGGTGCCAACACCGTACGCGATATTGTGTATTGTCATCTAGACATGGATACTGAGACCCTATATTTCTCGTACTTGTCTTATCAAGTACATCATAACCCAGGACACCTGATACTATTCATGAGACAGAACCTTCCTGAGATATTAATGGTGATTCTGTATAGGATTCAGGTTCATGACATATTCTTTACATATATGCTTAGAGCTTATTATGACTTGCTGCATTAGATATGATCTTGCGTGACATGGACATGGGGCCTCGTGAACATGAGACGTGTGATTACATCGGGTGGGGAGAGACACACAGGCTACAGGATGATCATATATATATAAAAATCCTATTATTTTGAGGCTCAAGACTCTAAACCCAAGCTTGGCCCATTACGTGTTATTACTGCTACCGGCTCCCCGACACAGAGCTTGTAGTGGTTTCAGCCTAAGTTTTAGTGATGCTCTCAACTTGCATATCACTTAGCTGGTTACATAGTTTACCCTATTGGTTATTTATTGCTACACTGTATTTATTTTGGCATGAGTTATCTTGTACCTTGCTATGTCCTCTGAGGACCTGGATCTGGATTATGTCCCCAGGGTTAGAAGAGGAGATCCACCCAGAGATATAAAGTACATGAGCACTTCTCGGAACAGTACTAGAACCCGAGGATGAGATCATGCCAGAGGACTCCTCCTGAGTATTGGCTTTATTTACTCAGTTATTTCTGTTTCTAGTCATTCCTTTATTTCCTGTCTATTGCATTGATGTATCAGACTTATTCTCGGATTGTTCCCCGAGACACTTTTATTGAGATATATTAGATTTTATTTATTTACAATTATTCTGGCTTTTGATCTGTGATTATATTCTGTTATGGATGAGATTAGAATAGACTGTGACTTGTATCATTTGATCTATCTATTATTATACTACAGCTTAAGTATGCCCTGATGGATCCATTAAATTGTGTTTGTCCATCGGTGCGTACTGCTGGCCGTTGCCACGTGTCTAGTCCCTCGATATTTTGGGACTGGGGCGTGACAGTATCATCAGAAGGAGTAGGATGCGAGTAGGAAGAGGATGAATCATCATCATTTGGAGGAAAGGTAGGCTCAGTCCGACGGGCTCAAGATAAGAAGGCTGGCTCATCTAGGAATGGACACTCATCTAAAGGAATATCAAAATGAGAAAATATGGTAGGCAAGATCATATCATAGAGGAGTTTACATTCTTTCTTGCAACATCGATCCATGGCGGCGATAATAGTCTTTGGAAGACTAAAAGGAACAAGAAAATATAGATGATATAAAGCCAATATTTCTAAATAGGAGACTTCATCAGTCGATAATTTCTTAGGTAGAATAATTAAACATATAATGTGATGAAGCTCGTAGAAATGATGGTTTTGATAACAAGCATGAAGGCGTCTGGCTGGATGAGGTTGCGGTGCATACAAGGAGTGACTGAAGGGTCATATTGGGTTAAAATTAAAATTGGGAGATGTCAACTAGAGCGTCACCGTCATTTGGAATACGCAAAATCTCGCTCAAATCTTCATCATCAAAATCAATATTAATGCCACATACCCTAGAATAAATAGTTCCATTTTTTGAAGTTAAGTTACAATAGAACATTCGAATAACATTTAGATAAACACAAAGTCTAATTGTAACAAATTCATCAAGCGGAGATCACGAAACATATAATGATAATTATAAAAAAGTATAAAATTAATTGGATTACCGGGACAAATGTTTCTCTTTTGAAAGTCATTAAACCATTCGATCGAAGATTCTAGGGTTTTGAAAAGAAAACCATCAATAACTCCTTTGTTTGGCATAGATTGACTAAAGAGAGAGTATTGAATATTCTCTTGAGGAGGATGGGAAGATGAGGCTTCATCTACCTTTTTTTTCTTTTCAAATAGTTTAGGAGTCATTAAAAATAGAGAGAAATGAAGAGATTATACCTCGAAAAGAGTATAAAATATGGAGAGAAGCACAAAATATGATCATATCTGAGTTTTGAGCACTTGGAAGGACTTGAGGAGGAAGAACCGCCACCTAGGGTTTATAAAACTAAGGTTTGGAAGGAGGAAGATGAAGAGGGGGAGGGGGTTCTCGGGTTCTGGAAGCAAAAACCGAATGGGTGCAGTGTTTTGAAGTCAAAACTAAGGCCAAAAAGGTGGGTCATGCTCGGGTGCTATTCTGGAAAATAGGGCACCGTGTTCGATCCGAGTTCGGTTAGGGACCGAGTTCGGCCCGAATTCGGTTCCTATTAACCAGAAATGCAGCCAACTTTTTAAATAAAAAATTATTGGACCCTAGATTTGGTTTTTATATTATGAGAATAAGTGCATCAAGACTTATTAACTTATAAATTCAAAAAAAATCTCAATTATCTTGGGTTAGCTTTAGGGGCCGGTTCTCAGCTAGCGATGGTCACTAGGGCACTTAAGTACCATCTCGATTAGGCTATTTATGCCTTTTTGATAGGAGAACCCTTTTAACGTGTTCTCGAAATAAGATAAACTTTTTAAAGAATGTTATGTTTAAATAATTTTAGCAACATATTCCATCATATAGCATCCGAATCTAGAATTCCTAATTCTTGACGTATAAAGTTGAAATGAACTTCGGCTAATGGTTTAGTAAAGAAGTCAACTAACTGATGCTCTATGTCAAAAATTCGAAGCATATGTCACCATGTAGTTGATGTTCACGTAAAAAATAATGACGTACTTCTATGTGTTTGGCGCGTGAGTGACATACTGGATTCTTTGTGTCACCCCCACATTTCTATATGAAAGTATTTTTGGCATTTTATATATTTTTATTTTAGTGAATTAATATTTGTATACTGTGCTAATAGTTATTATTATGCTTTGTACTATTTATTCATAGTTAATGGGCTAGTCCATTATTTAGACTTGACACTAGTAGACCCATTAGTTTAGTCTTGACATTGAGCCCAACTTTGAACTAAGACCAATTAGACCCATTCCTTAATTAAATAGGAAGATTAGCTTAATTTGTATTAGTTTAGAGGCTTTCCAATATAGCCATCCCTAATTAAAATTCATGACTAGCTAGTAAGGGGCATAGAGAAAATTGCATATTACTTGGAGAAGGAGCAAAAGGGGCCGACCATACTAAAGGGGGGGGATCCATTCTCTCTCCTCTTTATTCTTATTCCAAATTAGATCCCCAATTATGTTCTCCCTAATTCACTTCATTCCTCCACCAATCCACCCTTATTTTCCCTCATTCCCTCTAATTTTTATCAATTGAAGAGCATTGGAGCTTAGATTTACAAGGAGTACTTGAAGAAGAGGAATTGGCAAGGAGATCGTATCCTAATTGTGTCCATTGAGCTTTTTATTTGGAATCTATCTCCCAATAGGTAAATTTTGAATCCAACCCTTAAATTAGACTATAATTCATGCATTTAGGCATTGAAAATTATCCATTATCTTAGGACTACCCATGGAATCAAGAATTAGGTTCATATGACTTCTATTGTGAAAGTTACATGGTGATTTGTGTCCAATTAGGAGAAATTACGAGATTGACACATCAAGTGTATGTCATTAGACCAATTAGATCTAATTAGACTTAGATCAGGGTTGTGGGGTAGATACGTGCCCATAATTGGATACAAGTAGGCTATATCATGATACTTTATGATTCAAAGTGATTTGGGAGGGGGAAGTTTGCCTTCGACACTTGTGATACACATGTCAATTTCCTCATAACACTATACAATAGCTATTATCGATTCTATTTAGACTCTAATTAGTATATTAGCTATGTTCCTATTGGATTGAAGTGTGTTAGTGATGGTATCAAGGTTGGGAGTGCTTTAGGTATCATATAACATCGTAGTGCACCATAAGTGTTTATGATTATGTGTATTAGTATGTGAGTGAGTGTACATGTATTAATATATATATGAGTGTCTGTGTTAATACATACGCACGTGTGTGTGTGTGTGTGTGTGTGTGTATGTGTGTGAGGAGTGTGATGTGGTGGTATTCTTGAGTGAGCTGGAGAGGGGTAGTGTTTGAGTGGTGGTGTTGTGTTTGTGGTGGAAGTGATTGTGTGCACATTTGGGGCAAGGTGATATTGTTGATGTATATTGGTGAGAGTGTGTTTAGTGTATTAGAAGTGTATATTTAGGCTAGTGTGAGGTGAGGGATCTGATGTGCCCTAGAAGTGCAACCATATCAGCATGCAGTCCTTGATATGACGGCCTGTAACCAAGGATCTGTCCCTTACAGACTGAAGGGATTGGTCTGTAGTTCTTGTAGAGAATATGACGAGTGTTGCAGTGGCAACTTTGTTGCAGTTGGACTATAGTATGGATACTGTAGTGAATATTATAGGGGAGAGCCTGTGCCATCTACACAGGCAGTACTTTGGGATGGGTCGGTAGGCAAGTGCAACTAGGAAGCGACACAGCAAGCAAATTGCTCTGCTATTGCAGGAAGTTTGAAGGGGAGTCCAATTGGGTGCAGGGTATTGTTTGCTGTTCAGGTGCTAGTGGGATTGAACATTGTGTCAGATTAGAAGATGTTCAATTTGGGTATGGGTGTGAGATAAGAGAAATAATTGTATATGGGGTCTGCAGGATGGTGTTTGGGTTGGGAGTTGGAGAGTGACTACAGAGAGTGTGGTATAGGGACTGAAAACAAATATACCAACAAGAAGTTGAGTATCTAGTAGGTAGGTTTGAGCACATGATATAGGAATATAGTGGACTACATAATTTTGAATATGGATATAGGAATGTGCAGTGGTGTAGAGTTTCCTTCAGTAGGGTAAGCTACAAGCTTGCAGATTTATAAACTTAGTGTATCAGGTGCACAAGGGTGGGGGTAACTTTCAGACAGCAAGTAGGAGTTGCCAATATGCAGTATGAAGGTTGTATGCAATATATGAGTGAAGTGCAGTTTGGATCTGGAACCTACATGCTGATGCTCACGATTTTGATAGTCATACCAGTGATTTGGAGGAGATCTCTCGAAAAGTATTTAGTGCTGACATGCCGCCACAGTGAGTTGGGGACAAGGGGAAGGTTCCGAACCTTACCCGCAGCCGAGGGATAGATAGATACCGAGGGCGCCACAGACGAAGACCCACGAACGAGGTAACGAGTGAATTCTATATCTCCATGAATCTAGGAACTTTTGCTTGCATTGTATCATTTGGTCTACATACCGGAACTGATAACATTCGAAAAAAAAGAATATAAATAGTTAGGAAGTAAAATAGACTTTTTATTGGGGATAGAGGGACTTGAACCCTCATGATTTCTAAAGTCGACGGATTTTCCTTTTACTATAAATTTTATTGTTGTCGGTATTAACATGTAGAATGGGACTCTCTCTTTATTCTCTTCTGATTAATTCATTTTTTAAAAGATCTATCAAACTCTGAAATGAATGATTTGATCACTGATCGATTCTTCCTTCAGGTATCCACTGCAAAAGAAACTTCTCTAAAACTACCTATAGGCGGGAGGGGTCGAGTTATTGATGTGAGATGGGTCCAGAAAAAGGGGAGTTCCGGTTATAATCCAGAAAGAATTCGTGTATATATTTCACAGAAACGTGAAATCAAAGTAGGTGATAAAGTAGCTAGAAGACATGGAAATAAGGGTATTATTTCCAAAATTTTGTCGAGACAAGACCCCTGGCCATAAACCTCCTTGTACATTTTGAATCTACTTAACTCTTCTATTTTCGATCTGAACCGACAGATAATTGCTAAGGTAGGGTGTAAGTTTTAGTGAGGGCTTATTAGTAATGAGTTTGGAAGGATATTGGTGTGGAGTTGTGCTACTAAAGAAGAATTTTGGGTAAGGTGTTAGCTAAGGTTTGTGTTATAGACTAAGGTATGAGTTATGTACTAAGATATTGACTAGATACCCTATGATACTATTGTATATGTTAGATATATAATATATTTCTATGATATATGGTATCTATAATAGCTACTTGACCTAGAACCTAGTGTAGATAGGTAATTGACCAATATCAGTCTACATGAACTAGTTATAGGTTAAAGTGAACCCAAAACTTAAGTATTTGACTAGTTTCCATTCCAAGACCTAGTATTAACTAGTATTGACTAATTGGACTTTATAGGTCAACTTTATAGATAATGGTGAACCCAAAATACAGTTTGACCTAGCATTGACCTAATTTGACTAGTGAAACCTAGTATTGATCTAGAAAAGCATATCTTAGTGCATTTTAGCTCATTCATCATTCTTTTCACCCATTTGACATGCCATTCATATATAAGTGTGTGTGACATCAGCTCAGACACCGAGTTACATCTTTTAATCAGGACCAGAGGCTAGTACATTCTCTGATAGTTTCTATTATTTGATAATTACTGTAATACAAGTATTTAGAAATATTTAACTTGATTTTTGACACATTATTACACGGACTGGTACTATATGGATCATGTCAGGAGATGTTATCCCTTATCGTATACTCTGGATACTCCTTCTACATATACTTTATCGTGTGCATCGGGTATTCTTTGTGTTCGTGTTCATTCATGTTCTCCGTGTACTTGTATTAAATTCGTGTTCGTAACGTGTCATGATCGGATCCATGAGTATTAGTCTGAGGAAAGGGGAAAATGCTAGAAGGATATGTAATCAAACCCTTAAATATTCTATCATGTATACAACAGCCAGTCATGCACCTCACGTGTGATTGTGTTACTCCATAGACAACAACCAATCTTAAATGATTGTGTTAATGATCGTGTTACTTGTAGACAGCAGCCAATCATTTTGATCATATGATTGTGTTATAGCCTTGATAGTAGATCTTGATAACGCAAACCGATCACATATCTAACTAGTATTTCAAACACTTAGTGTAGTTACAGTTCTTCTCTATATTCTAGTTTATTTTCTTTATTCCATTTTATTGTGTTCAGTTTATACTTTATTGCTCTAGATTATCTGTCTCATTTTCTACCACTGTATGATATTGTTTATTGCCTCTCGTCTTGTATTATATTCTCTATTTTTGTTTATAGTCATTATCAACTAATTGGAACTGATATTGGGTTATACTTTACTCCAATCCTGACTGGATTTATTTTTAAGATGATTGGTTAGAGCAGATGTGTCCCACCTACTATGGGCGACAGGATGGCAAAACTGTTAAGATTGCACCATAGAGCCTCTTGATATAGTACCACCAGTTGGAGAGATTTAGATCATTCATTATGATATTGTATTTGATCTTATCTAGACTTTATGACATGTACTATATTTGAGATCTTTGAGTTGAGATTAAACTAGTAGACTTGCACTTGTGATGTATGACGACTCTGTATTTCTTTTCTTCTATTCCATATCGTGCCATATCTTCCTCTAGCTTTATATTGTGATTATGTATTGATTATCATTATCATATATTATTGTCCTTAATTTGGAGTTGAGATGGCATGAACAGGTACCTTATATATATTGTATGAGATATTTAGATAATATTGTTGACCTAGACAGCATTTTACCACCGATGCTGCGGCTAGGCTGGACGTATCCACGTACTCGTGCCCCTACATTGGGGTGCGGGTCATGACACATTTTTGTGGTAGCCCATGTAAGTCTGGCTTTACAATAGTACAATGTCGTGGTAATGCAACATCTTATTTGTACTACTGCGAGCCTGCGATAGGATATAAGATATATGGTACTAGGACAAGAGAGAATACTTAATCACAACTAGGAAACATTTCCAACCTATTGATTCTTGCTATCTTTATTCATTCTGAATATTATTTTCCTTGAATATTACTGTACTTCCTTGATAATTTCGTATCTTGCGCAATATTGATTCCTTGTTTGAATCTATCTTTAGGATGCCGTCGAAGACCAGGTCACAGCGTTCTGGAGCTGCTTCAGATAGGACAGTTACTTCTCTGCCTCCATCTCAGAGGGTTGCTTCACCAGTCCAGGTGAGGATTTTAGCAACAGCTTTTGGGGGTAAAAAAAGCAATGCCCTACCTTTTCTCGTCACGCTCAACTCCCCTTCCGCTTAACTTTTTTTTTTTCGGTTCCAAAAAGACGGCCCTCTTTTTTGGTTTTGTTCGTTCACCGCGGCACGCGGAAGTAGGAAAGGAGCTAACAAACCAAGCTCTAAAATAGGGAATTCTTCCTTCTCGGGACAAGCAATCCGTCGCCTTACAACATGAAAAGTTTTATTATCGATGAAACCACTCCAGTTCAGAGGATAATGCCTACAGTTTTCGAAGAGTTTCCACCACCACCACCACCAGTTGATGTCACGCAGATATTTTCATTTGTTCGGGAGATGATGGAGGCCCAGAGGGCCCAGGCGGAGGCTCAGCACCGCCAATTAGACGTGATGAGGCAAGGAATAGAGAACACTCATCAGTTAGTGCTAGTAGACGTAGAGAGATTAGTGCTTGCTCAGCCGCATATTGTTCTACCCCAGCCCGGCAGCCTGTCACACCCCAGTCCCGCTGGGCACCGTTTGTCCTTGCTTCGGTCCTTGCGGGACCGATTCATCCTCGCATGGGGCGCGATGCCGTGCAAGCCTAAGCTGCGCTTGCATAAGGCCAAAGCTTTGAACAAGGGAAAGTAAGCTATTCAAGACAGGAGCAACGACACAATATTGCAGAAAAGTAAAGAACACAATGGCATATGAAAATAAGCTCTTTATTAATAATCAAGATATTTACAAGCGGCGCTTGGCCGAGCTTACAGTTTGCTCAAGTTATCTTTCTCTCGATTACAATGACATCATTCCACACATTATGTCCCTCTACACAAAAGCAGCTCAAAGCAAAATCGATACGGCTCAAGACATCGACTCTAGATTTTTGGGGCCTTGGGATGAGGCACGGCTATCGCTTCCTCGGATGATCTAGCACCTGAGAACAAGTAAACTATTGGTGGGTCAGCACTTTAGAGAAAGTACTGGTGAGTCTAAAATTAATAAACAGAAGCAACATTTCCTGAAACCAACACTAAGTAAGCATGTGGCAAAATATTACTTTACTACTGATCTTTCTAGTTTTACCTAGATTCATTTCATACAATACAAGAAAAGAATCATATTACTTCTTTTGGAAATATCTTTGAAAACAGAGTTCATGTTCGATATAAAAGCAAGCAGGTAAGACAAGAAATTCATATACGATAAGCAAATTTATTTACTATTTCTGGTGCGCAGCGTGTCTCGTGAGTCATATTCATTTCTTTAAAGACTCTAGCATATGCATCTAGTGGACTATCTTCTTAGCATCTCTTTCTATCTTTTATCATTAGTTAACATCTTATCATGTGAACGAGATAGAAGCATATACGAAAATAAGACTTCTCTATGAAAGCATTCAATACAAGAGAGCATGTTCGATAGTATGTATATCACTTATTCCGTAATTCTTAACCTTTTGTCGAATGGTTATCCCTGCAACAGACATACAAGTTAGCAACAATTTGCATAAACATATATGTATAAGGTTCTCTTTTCCCTGTCCGTTTCTACATCAAATAGTTAGGTATGCAAGAAGGCTAACCTAGCATGCGACCTATCTACATGATGGTCCATGGAAAACCCATAATTTATAGACGTAAAAAACCCCTTGACCGTGAGGACTTCATTGCCTCAGGGTGTCCTTTGATCCCCCTAGAGCAAATAATTCCCAGTGCCCCAAGAACCGTTAATGGGATTATCTAAAAACCGATGCATGAAATACAACTCTATCATATAAACTCTTACTATACAGCAGTTCTATAAACAAGCATCTAGTCAATCGCTTCTCTCTTCTGACTCTGTCTCTATTTTTGTCTTCGTCTATGTCTCCGTCTCAGTGCGGACATGCCGCCATATTTATCTCTGATACCGTTGAAGCATTTCAATAACTTCTATGAAAATATTTAACAGTCTCTATTTAAGCAAGCAAGCATGGAAACAGTTCTCTATCTCTTTTAACTAAGCATACAGTTTTACTCTTTCTTTCTTTAGCATATGATGGATACATATGAACATTCTTTTACTCTTATTTATTAGCATGACAACTGTTCGTTCGATAGCGGTGTCCGTATAACTAAGCATGCAATATTTCTTTTCTATCTTGACTTATCATAGCAAGGTTCTATCTATTTAGACAAGCATTCAAGTTCTCTAGTTAGGCAAGCAGATTAGTTTCAATGAAAAGCTATATAAGTTCTCTTATTAAGCATACAAAGGTAGGTTCTATCATTCTTCTTATAAAACTATCTTCTTAGAACAAGCAGTAGAAAACTCAGATTCATTATTAAGGCATGCAAGAATTAGAGAATAAAGTTCTGCCCACTCACTTAGATTAATCGTCTTGTGTTTTGATCGAGAATTCTCTGAGAAGACTTCCACTCGAGTCAGCAAACCAATATCTCTTGTACATAGTGCCAACGCGGAGCGGGGCACTACATACTTACCCACCAAGAAAAAGTTTTATCCTCAAAATTTTAAGAAGAAACTTTCGATATCCAAAGCAGCGATAGTCCTCATCCCTCACCATCCTCAATCGGAAACTCTAGCAATAAAAAGTGATTACTCAGGCAAACAAAAATCAGAAGCCATAACTCTCAATCGATAAATCAAATCTAAATTTTTTTTTTTTAGCATCTTTGAGAATATTTATGGACTTATTGTATGGAACGTTCATTGTAGCACAATATCTGGGACATCTCTGAGTCCAAGGCAACGAAATGGGCAAAGAATCGAGTAGCTCTGATACCACTATGTCACGCCCCGGTCCCATTGGGCGCCGTTCATCCTCGCTTGGGTCCTTGCGGGACCGATTTGTTCTCGCTTGGGGCGTGATGTCGTGCAAGCCTAAGATGCACTTGCACAAGGCCAAAGCTTTGAAGAAGGGCAAGTAAGCTATTCAAGGCAGGAGCAGCGACACAATATTACAGAAAAGTAAAGAACACAATGGCATATAAAAACAAGCTCTTTATTAATAATCAAGATGTGTTACAAGCGGCGCTTGGTCGAGATTACAGTTCACACAAGCTCTCTTTCTCTTGATTACAATGACATCGTTCCATACATTATGTCCATCTATACAAAAGTAACTCAAAGCAAACTCGATACGGCTCAAGGCATCGACTCTAGATTTTTGGGTCCTTGGGATGAGGCATGGCTATCGCTTCCTCGAACGATCTATCACCTGAGAACAAGTAAACTGTTGGTGGGTCAGCACTTTGGAGAAAGTACCGGTGAGTCTAAAATCAACGAACATAAGCAACATTTCCTAAAACCAACACTAAGTAAGCATGTGGCAAAATATTACTTTACTAGTGATCTTTCTAGTTTTACCTAGATTCATTTCATGCAGTACAAGATCTAAACCCCCTGATTTTTTAGGAAATTTAAAATCAATTTTCATAATTTTTAGAATTTTCTGAAAATTTTAATTAATTAAAACTAAGGTATTTTGAAATTAAATAATTTTTAAATAATATTAATAAATATTAAAATATTATGAAAATAATATTTTTAGGTGTAAAATGAAAAATTAGACATAGGGTAATTTTTTAGGAATTTATTGGACCCTGAAAACATTTTTAAAGACCTAAAAACTAAGTTTTAATTAACCCAAAATAAACCCTAGAAATAAACCCGGTTTATTGGTGAACCGAACCATGCTAAACCAAACCGAACTGAACCCAATTCTTAACGGGTCGGGTCGGATCCGAACCCGACCCGGACCCGTTAACCCGCTAGACCTAAGATCCCTAACCGAAAACACCTGACCCCGCAGCTTCCCGACGACCATTCCCGCCGCCTTGGCAGCCGGCGACCCCTCGGTTCGCCTCCCCTGTAACCACCTCCGTTCAGATTCCACACAGCCGGCTGCCGCTTCACCTTCGCAACGCCCATCACCGCCAACCCTTCATCTTTCCTAACCCGCCGCCCATTCAGCTCGCCACCGGCCGGCCCTGCCCCTTCTCCTTCCAGCAATGGCCGCCCCCCGCATCACCTCACCCTCGCCTCTATATAAACCCCCCGAACCGACAAGCCCTCCGCTGCTACTACCCTAGCACCGCCGCCCTCTCCTCACCGACCTACGCCTTCCCCAGTGAACATCCTCGAGAGCCTTCGCCCCGCTCCGTCAATCTCCCCGCAGCGTTTTAGCACCCCGAGCCCCGGCCGCCTCCAGTAGAGCCCCGGTCAGCCCCGCCTGAGCCGTCCCCGGCCGCCTCCGCCCGAGCAGCTCTCCTCCGGCGAAGCCCGGTGCCCCAGCGCAGCACAGTGCCAAACCCTAGCCGCCGTGTCGAGTCGTGTCGCCTCGTGGACACGGGAAATCCTAGTTTTGTGTAGCCCTGTTCAGGTAGCCTTTTCTCTCTCCTCGCTGCCCCGTTTCCTATTTCATCTGTTGTGACGTAAAGTCTGCGTGACCCTCTCGATGCCCGTGCAACCTGTAAACTCCCTCACCCAAAATAGGTATTTGTGTATATTTTATATTATTATATTTATTACAGATGTTGAATTTATTTAGAGTATTATCTTAGTTAATTAGAAAATAATTTTTTTAGTATATTTACTTATATAAATATTTATTTAGAATTATTTTTAGGCTATTTAGATTATTAAGATTTTTCCATAATTTTTAGTTAATTAAAAACTAGTAACACTAATTTTTGAGGACTTTAAAGAATTTATTTTATGTCCAAACTTAATTAAAAATATCCCAAAATTTTATTTTAGGTTCTAAATAATAAAATATATTTTCTAGAATTTTTTGAGAATTTTTTGAGAATTTTTTGATTATTTTTAGCATTTATTTCGAGTTAATTATGAAAAACTGAATTAAAAACTAATTTCTGAAAAAGAAAACCCAAAAAGTAATTAATTCTGCCCAGTCAGCAAACAGGGGGCCCACCTGTCAGCCTCCAGCAGTGAACAGTGCTGGGCCCGCCTGTCAGTGACCGCTGAGTGGGTGCGAGCCGAGCCGACCTCGAGCCGAGCCGAGACCGAGTTCGACTCGGACTCAGCTGAGCCGAGCCGCATCGAACTGCAACCGTTCGATCTGGGCGGGGCTGCACGGATGGCTGCCATGTGGCGCACTGTGAGCCACGACTGCACTTTCTCTCTCATATATATATATATATATATATATATATATATATATATATATATATATATAATAGTTTAGATATTAATTTCTAGGGTTTTTCTTCAGCCAATTTTTGGAGAATTGTCATCTAGGGTTCCTTCATCTTCCAAAAGCCATTGCGCATAGCTCTGGACTCCAAACGAGGCCTAGTTTTTTTTATTAGAACGATAATGAGGTTAGATTTATGATTATAAATATTGTTTTTCTAAATTATTAGTATTAAATTCTAGAAAATTCGTAGAGCACAGCATGTCCAAAAATAGACGTATTTCGATGTTTTTGAAATTTCGGGAGAACCCGGAATCAGAATCATGAACCGTTTAAAGTTTCGGAAAGCTAATGTCGAGATCATCGACATATATGTTTTCTAGAATTTAATTCGAAGTATTTATATACTGTTAATTCTGTAGAACTTCTAGGTTCGAATTTAACCATCGGTGCACAATACAAAATTTGTATGTGCCATAATTCCCAAACGAATTTGAATTCGGATGAGCCGTAAATTCTAGCATATTTTTGACACTGAAATCTACAGAAAATCATGCATGAAAATTGAGTTTGTGTCGGTTGAATTTTTGGTCAACAGATCGCCTCGATTTGCGTGCCATGAGTCTCGAGTTGATAAAATTTAGTTTCTTTGGACAAAATTTAGGAATTAACATAAAAATCAGAATAATAAGATTAAAATAGGATTTTAGAGTAATTATTCCAGAATTAAATAAATTAAAATAAATTATCTTTTGACGTGATAAATTTATAATACATAGGCTATTTTGACTGTGACTTGGACTCTGATTCATACCAGCAGCAGGACCCCAGGCAAGATACCTTGCCAAATTGTTTACAGTACTTTGCATGCTATTTATATTTCTTTTTATTTATTTCATTTCTTTATAGTTCTTGTATGTGTAGTTTTTCTCCAGTCATTACTATGTATTAGATATGTTGACACACACATGGCACCTAGTATCATGGGAGGACAATCATTAGGCGTATGGGCTTTTAACCACTCTGGTAAACCATAGTATATAGTTCGCACTACGGGCGTGTGTCGCGCTGGTCGCTACCCCAGAGGTATGTCGATTTCTGTAGAGTCGCGCTGGTCGCTGCCCCAGAGGTATATCGATTTCTGATATTCTAGACGGGTGTGTGAGTTGTGAGGCTTAGATCGAGTAGACTACCCTTGCCCATACGTCGAAAAGTTGTCCTTATTTGCATTCATATAGATTGTCTTGTACAGCGTACTTATTTATTTTCAAATTATATGCATGTTTACTGTATTCAAGTTGGCTCGTATTTTCTGTATCTTGTTACGTCCCTCTGAGGACCTGGTCTGCTGCCAGGTGTATCTGTTCTTGAGTATTTATAGGAGCGCAGATTTGGATGGTTGTATATACTTAGTGGATGTCTTCTCTTCGAGCCGTGATCGATAGCTGGTATACTTATATTGGGTTTGATTGTGTTGTACTTATATTGTATTTACCTTTTCTATTCGAGTTGGTAGTGGATTTGTTTCCATCCAACTATCATCCTAGATACTTCTTATTGAGATCTAGTTTCATCGATACTGTTTATTTATTTCTATATAATTTTGGTGGATGAGATTTAGATTTTACCCTGTGACTTGTATTACAGTTATCCCACTTGTGGATTTGATATTCATATTACAGCGTACGTGTGGATTTGGTTTCCATATATTGGAGTTGCCATATCAATGCGGCTGGCATGCTTACGTGTCCTAGTTCTACGTATTTTTGGGACTGGGGTGTGACATATTTTTGTGGTGGCCCATGCAGGTTGAGAGTATATTGTCTCGGTTACGTTACTGTACCAAGCAAGCCTGCACCTAGGAATAGAGTATAGGATCTCATCCATATTTGACTATGACTCATCCTTTCTTCCAATCTGTTCTATTTGAATAGCCACATCCTGCTCGATTCATGTACTTCCCTAATAGTTCTTTAAGTATAGCCTTCTCCTATAATATAGAAGTTCATGTTGTTAGATGATAATTAGAGTAACACACCTATTAAGAATACAACGAGAATATAGACACACCACTAAGTTTAGAATATCTAGTGAACCCTAGAATTCCTTATCTTTAGATTGGTATACCATTACCCCTTGATGTATTAAGAAGACTTGAGAGTAGTATAGACACTACTAGAGTTAGTTAGAAGTTTTACCATAATGTTTGACACCTAGTATCACATAGTCTTTTGACCTATTAATGGAGTGTGATTGAACAATATTAATTGCATTCTAGCAAAAGACGACAATGTTTATTCAGACGATAGAATTTAGAGGTCCTTGCCCCTATTTGGTCGACTAGCAACTTAGACAAGGAGGTTGTATGATAACTGTAGGGATTGTAGAGTCTTTTATTATTGTTGTTTAGTTGTTTTTGTTTTTGTGAACTTGAATTAAATTGTACCTCCTTTTATCATCATCTAGCGTACTTATATTTGCTATACTACCTTGACTTATGCTGCTATTATAGCCTAGTTTTTGCAAGCTTATTCTTTATCGAGCTTGTTCATGACATATATATTATTGGGGAGGCCCACAATAATACAATTTAAAATCAGTGTATTACGGTCTGATCAACCATATTGCGCTTGATTCGCCCTTCGCAATAATACTTTACGTTGATTGAGATATATAGTTGACTAGTAGACACCTGTACTTGCCCTCTAGATATGTCTAAGCATATTGTATCCGTTACATAACTGTACCGATGCGAGCATGTGGATAGGCATTACCAAAATAGGACTTCAATCCACAACTGCTTTGACAATTCCTATTTGAATTCTTTAAACGCCTTGATCCCGATACTTCTATTCTATTGCCTCGCCCTTGAACTCTTTATATTGATCTCCGTCTTTCCTTATTTTGGAAAGACGAAACCTCGTGCTTGGTATAAGTTTAATACACCGAGAGTACTAGATATACCCCGTAGGCCGATCACATACTTGAGGATTATTCTTTTGTAATTAAGGACATATCATATATGATATAATCGGTGTTGAAGTTTTGAGGATTGAATGACATGAGTAAATAAATTAAGGAATATTTTTCTTAAAGTATATAGCCTTCTTTGATAGATGGATAAATTCTAAGTTGGGTAGCAGTGCATTGTCAACTTGAGAGGAATTTCTTTTAGATTGTGATAAAGTAAGATTAGATTGGGAGATTCAAGTCATTTTAATTTTGAGAAATTTTAAAAGAAGGATTAAGATAATGAGGATTTAACAAATTTTAAAATCTTGATATTGCGGACCAAATATTTATACTTTGAGCACATGATTTAAATTTTGAATATTTAAGGATGAATCATCGATTTAAATTTTGAGGATAAATATAGAATTTTAGACTTGAACAATTGGTTAATTAGAATTAAATTTTACAATTTGATGATTTGAATTAAAAGTTCAATTTTGATTGTTGGGTCACCTATTTGAAATATTGAGGATGTAAATTGAGTTTAAATATTTGAATAGTACAAAATTCTTAAGTTAAGAATAGGAATAAGATTTGATTAGAAGTGTTTATTGTTCAAAGTCTAGAGGAGATTATGATATAAATTTTGATGTAGGATGTCATATAGACTTGAGTTAGATTTGGATGTTGATTATTTAAAAATCGAGAAGAGATTAAGACAGGTTGAATTTTGATTTAAACAGTGGTTATCTTAATTTTGAAGTGATCGCGATAGATTTGAATAGATTTTGTTATTTAAATTTTTGGAAGAGATTGCGATTGACGTACCTTATGTACGAATATGAAGGATTTAACAAATTATGCCTTATTTTAATTACGAGGACGAAATTGTTTTAAGTTGGGTAGATTGTAAACTCCCTCACCCAAAATAGATATTTGTGTATATTTTATATTATTATATTTATTATAGATGTTGAATTTATTTAGAGTATTATCTTAGTTAATTAGAAAATAATTTTTTTAGTATATTTACTTATATAAATATTTATTTAGAATTATTTTTAGGCTATTTTAGATTATTGGGATTTTTCCATAATTTTTAGTTAATTAAAAACTAGTAACACTAATTTTTGAGAACTTTAAAGAATTTATTTTATGTTCAAACTTAATTATAAATATCCCAAAATTTTATTTTAGGTTCTAAATAATAAAATATATTTTTTAGAATTTTTTGGGAATTTTTCGATTATTTTTAGCATTTATTTCGAGTTAATTAGAAAAACTGAATTAAAAACTAATTTCTGAAAAAGAAAACCCAAAAAGTAATTAATTCTGCCCAGTCAACAAACAGGGGGCCCATCTGTCAGCCTCCAGCAGTGAACAGTGCCGGGCCCGCCTGTCAGTGACCGCTGAGTGGGTGCGAGCCGAGCCGAGCCGACCTCGAGCCGAGCCGAGACCGAGTTCGACTCGGACTCAGTTGAGCCGAGCCGCATCGAACTGCAACCGTTCGATCTTGGCGGGGCTGCACGGATGGCTGCCATGTGGCACGCTGTGAGCCACGGCTACACTTTCTGTCTCCTATATATATATATATATATAATAGTTTAGATATTAATTTCTAGGGTTTTTCTTCAGCCAATTTTTGGAGAATTGTCATCTAGGGTTCCTTCATCTTCCAGAAGCCATTGCGCATAGCTTCGGACTCCAAACGAGGTCTAGTTTTTTTTGTTAGAACGATAATGAGGTTAGATTTCTGATTATAAATATTTTTTTCTAAATTATTAGTATTAAATTCTGGAAAATTCGTAGAGCACAGCATGTCCGAAAATAGACGTATTTTGATGTTTTCAAAATTTCGGGAGAACCCGAAATCAGAATCATGAACCGTTCAAAGTTTTGGAAAGCTAATGTCGAAATTATCGACATATATTTTTCTTAGAATTTAATTCAAAGTATTTATATACTGTTAATTCTGTAGAACTTCTAGGTTCGAATTTAACCATCGGTGCACAATACAAAATTTGTATGTGCCATAATTCCCAAACGAATTTGAATTCGGACGAGCCGTAAATTCCAACATGTTTTTGACGCTGAAATCTATAGGAAATCATGCATGAAAATTGAGTTTGTGTCGGTTGACTTTTCGGTCAACAGATCGCCTCGATTTGCGTGCCATGAGTCTCGAGTTGATAAAATTCAGTTTCTTTGGACAAAATTTAGGAATTAACATAAAAATCAGAATAATAAGATTAAACTAGGATTCTAGAGTAATTATTCCAGAATTAAATAAATTAAAATAAATTATCTTTTGACGTGATAAATTTGTAATACATAGGCTATTTGGACTGTGACTTGGACTCTGATTCATACCAGCAGCAGGACCCCAGGCAAGATACCTTGCCAAATTATTTACAGTACTTTGCATACTATTTATATTTCTTTTTATTTATTTTATTTCTGTATAGTTCTTGCATGTGTAGTTTTTCTCCAGTCATTACTATGTATTAGATATGTTGACACACACATGGCACCTAGTATCATGGGAGGATAATCATTAAGCGTATGGGCTTTTAACCACTCTGGTAAACCGTAGTATATAGTTCACACTACGGGCGTGTGTCGCGCTGGTCGCTACCCCAGAGGTATGTCGATTTCTGTAGAGTCGCGCTGGTCGCTACCCTAGAGGTATGTCGATTTCTGATGTTCTAGACGGGTGTGTGAGTTGTGAGGCTTAGATCGAGTAGACTACCCTTGCCCATATGTTGAAAAGTTGTCCTCATTTGCATTCATATAGATTGTCTTGTACAGCGTACTTATTTATTTTCAAATTATATGCATGTTTACTGTATTCAAGTTGGCTCGTATTTTCTGTATCTTGTTACGTCCCTCTGAGGACCTGGTCCGCTGCCAGGTGTATCTGTTCTTGAGTATTTGCAGGAGCGCAGATTTGGATGGTTGTATATGCTTAGTGGATGTCTTTTCTTCGAGCCATGATCGATAGCTGGTATACTTATATTGGGTTTGATTGTGTTGTACTTATATTGTATTTACCTTTCCTATTCGAGTTGGTAGTGGATTTTTTTCCATCCAACTATCATCCTAGATACTTCTTATTGAGATCTAGTTTCATTGATACTGATTATTTATTTCTATATGATTTTGGTGGATGAGATTTAGATTTTACCCTGTGACTTGTATTACAGTTATACCACTTGTGGATTTGATATTCATATTATAACGTACGTGTGGATTTGGTTTCCATATATTGGAGTTGCCATATCCATGCGGCTGGCATGCTTACGTGTCCTAGTCCTACGTATTTTTGGGACTGGAGCGTGACACAACCCGCTCGGTGTGTCGCGTCCTGTGGCGATCGCGAACTGCAATCCAAAAACAGAAAAATTAATACCCCATTTTCCCAGGAACTGAGTGCGCTCCACCAAACGGGACGACTTGGTCACGTACGGACTTCACCGAAGGGTGCGTGCCATTGGTACGGACGTGTGGGATTTCGTGGAAGTTGATTTGGATGTCCGTGCACACCGAAATCAACGCGTATCCGTCGACAATACCCTGTATCGGCCCTATTCCAGAATACGTTGTATCTTTGTGTACACACGTCGGATCGAAACAAAACTTATGCCATCGGACTCGTAGCAATACGCTGGTCCTATGACCCAAGTTTGGTTTGAGTCTGAGAACGTTGACAAAATCGCGTATCATAGGCCCCACGACTCCACTTGACGGGCGATTTTGTGATCAACTTATCGGAATCCAGTTCTGAAAGTTTCGTTAGGTTCGTATCATCATTCTAAACTTGTTGACACTAAGTTTGACGAATTTGGAGACCATTGTTTCTGACATATTTTTCGGTCTGAAGTGGCCCACATGTGCACCCTGCTTTAACCAGAAACTGTAATTTTTGCCCCTGTATCCAAATTGGACTCAAGGACAGGCATTTCTAGCTATTTGATATTTTTTGAATCTGATGGTGATGTCTATTTTAGCTTTTGGAGGAGTACCTGCAAATCTAGCTGCCACCAGAGCTACAGTTGGAGTCAGAACCCCAGGCAAGTGTACCTTGCCAAACTTGCAGTTTTGTTACTTATTTCTTTGACTTAATTAATTGTTGTACATACTTAACCTAGGACCGTGTGACTTTACTTAGCGTCCGATTAATATTCGGGTGCCAACACCGTACACGGAGTTGTGTAACGTCATCTAGAGATGTATATCGATACCCTTTACATTCTCGTGCTTGCATTATCAAGTACGTCATACCCAGGACACCTGATACTATTCATGAGGCATAATCTTCCTGAGATATTCATGGTGATTCTGTATAGGATACATATTTCATGACATATACTTTATTCATATGCTTAGATCTTATTTTGACTTGCTGCATTAGATATGATCTTGCGTGTCATGGACATGAGACGTGTGATTACATTGGGTGGGGAGAGATTTACCATACAAAAGGCTGATTATATATATATATTACTTTACTGGAAGTGCCTTAGACTCTGACACAGAGCTTTGGTACCGTACTGGCCCTTCGAGAGAATACTGCTATAGGTTTCCCCGACACAGATCCTATAGTAGTCTCAGCCCGAGTATGACTAAAACTCTCACTTGCATATCACTTAGCTGGTTACATAGTTTACCCTATTATTTCATTTATTGCTGCACTGCATTTATTTTGGCATAAGTTATTTGTACCTTGCTATGTCCCCTGAGGACCTGGATCTGGATTATGTCCCCAAGGTTAGCAGAGGATATCTATCCTGAGGTGTACGAAATATGAGCACTTCTCGGAGCAGTACCAGAACCTGAGGACGAGGTGATCATTGAGGATTTATCCTGAATATCTGCTTCTTCTATGCTCAGTATTGATACAATTTAACTCTTTTAATTCTTATTTTATGAACAATTTTAACAAACTTATTATCGGGTTGTTCCCCGATTAATTTACTTGTGACTTGATGATGTTTATATTTTCTTTAGTAGATATTGATGTATTCATTCTGTGGATGTGATTAGTAGACCCTTATTGTTGTATTACAACTTAAGTATGCCCCGATGGATCCATTAAATTTGGTTTGTCCATCGGTGTGTGCTGCTGGCCATTGTCACGGGTCTAGTCTCTCAATATTTTGGAACTGGGGTGTGACATGGTTTGTGTGGTGGCCCATGCAGGTTAACGACTAAATTGCTTCAGTTTTAACTTAGGGACTGAGCAAGCCTGCAATAAGAATAGGATAAGTTTTAGGATCTCATCCACTTGCTTGAATCGTTCTTGATCTCTATATCGGATTCGAATTAATTTCCTGACCTACATCCTGTCTTGATTCCTCGGTGCGTTCTCATAGTTTTCTTTCAATACAGAGTAATGGATCCGCGAACCGATGATGAGAATCCCTTAGGTACACCACACGATGTTGTGATTACCTATGATGAAGGAGTGACACCAGAAGACCGAGGATAATCAGCTCAAAGCAATCAAGCGGGCCAGCATACTTCCAGGTTCCGGCGTGATGACATCCCACCTCCTCCTCAGTTCGTTCCACCAATGCCTGTTTTCCTACCAGGACAAGTCATGGATGGGCAGCAGATGTTCCAAATATTTTATGCAATAATGCAAGCCCAGCAACAGGTTCAACAAGAGGCTCAGCATCACGAGACAGAGTATTTGAGGAACAACCTAGTAACTATACTGGAGCAGGCCAACCTACCAGCTCGACGGCCATCGACGGGCTCTATCATCAATTTCCGCCAGCTGAAGCCTCGTACCTTTTCAGGTAAGGAGGAGCCCACAGAAGTTCATGAGTGGCTCACCAACACTCAACATCAATTAGAAGCAGCTGAGCTTCCACGGGAACGTTGGATGACTGCCGTAAGAATACAATTGACGGGCAATGCACATCACTGGTGGCTATCTGAGGAGAGACAGCTCGGACCAGACTGAGTTACTTGGGAGGAGTTCTCCAGACTCTTTCAAGAGATATACATTCCAACTATTGCTCGATCAGAACTTCGGGACAAGTTTAATCGCCTCACTCAGGACAGTATGACAGTGGAAGAGTACAACGCAAAATTTATTCGTCTGAGTCACTTTGCCCCTACCTTGATCCCGACAAAAGAAGAGAAGGCTGAGAAGTTCTTCGACGGATTAAACTTTGAGCTACAAAGAATGATCGGATCCGTTGTACCTACTTCATTCACGGACGTCCTTGCTGCAGCTCGACGTATGGAGCGTGTCACTAGGCAAGAGTCCAACCTGAAGAGGCCTCTCACATCAGCACCAGCCAGAGTACCGCATAGAGAAGCTGCAAAGAAACCTCACCTGCATCAAGCACCACAGGAAGCTGTATCCATATCCCTAACTTTTCCTACTTGTCACTACTGTGGCAAGATAGGCTATGTTGAGAAGGAGTGTAGACGTAAATTCGGATTATGCTTAGCTTGCGGATCCAGACAGCATGCAGTGAGGGAATGCCCTGAGCATAGAGAAGGAGCACCAATGTTAAACCAACAAGCTCTACCAGCACCAAGAGGATATCAACCAAGGCAACCCTTGGCACCTCGAGCAGCACTCTTCCAGCAAGCCCAGCAACAGCAGAGGGCACCACCTCAAAGAAGCGGACAAGCTTTCGCGATAACTTTGGAGAATGTGCAGAATTGTGGAGTAGCTAATACGCGTAAGTTTTCGTAGTTATCTGTTTCTAGTATTGCTTTAGTTCGTGCCTGTTGGTTCGTGACCTTAGCCTTAACCTGGTAATTTTAAACTTGCTAATAATTGATAACCTAGTATGTTTTATAAGTGATAAACTAGTTTTTCTAAATTGTAGTTTCTAGATTTCCTTCACCCAGGAAATTGCATAACTTCCATTTTGCTTAGGGAAATAATTTCCTAGGTATTTTTGCTTAAACTCTCATCCTTGATTCTTCTTGACATTAATGTGCTTCGAACAATGCTTGCAACCATGTCATCTCTGTTGATCGGTTATTCTTTGATTACGAGGATGCAATCCTCTTAAGGGGGATAGATTGTAAACCCACTAATTTTTCAGGAATTTTAAAATTAATTTTCATAATTTTTTGGAATTTTCTAAATTTTTTAATTAATTAAAACTAAGGTATTTTGAAATTAATTTTTTTTTAAATAATGTTAATCAATTTTAAAATATTATGAAAATAATATTTTTAGGTGTAAAATAAAAAATTAGACATAGGGTAATTTTTTGGGAATTTATTGGACCCCGAAAATATTTTTAAAGACCTAAAAACTAAGTTTTAATTAACACAAAATAAATCCTAGAAATAAACTCGGTTTATTGGTGAACCGAACCGAACCCAATTCCTAACTGGTTGGGTCGGATCCGAACTGAACCCTACCCGGACCGTTAATCCGCTAGACCTAAAATCCCTAACCGAAAATACCCGACCCCGCAGCTTCCCGACGACCGTTCCCGCCGCCTTGGCAGCCGGCGACCCCTCGGTTCGCCTCCCCTGTAACCTCCTTCGTTCAGATCCCCCGCAGCCGGCTGTCGCTTCGCCTCCGTAACACCCAGCACCGCCAACCCTTCATCTTCCCTAACCCGCCGCCCGTTCAGCTCGCCACCGACCGACCCTGCCCCATCTCCTTCCAGCAACGGCCGCCCGCTGCATCACCTCACCCTCGCCTTTATATAAACCCCTTGAACCGACGAGCCCTCCGCTGCCACTGCCCTAGGTCTGCCGCCCTCTCCTCGCCGACCTCCGCCTTCCCCAGTGAACAGCCTCGAGAGCCTCCGCCCCGCTCCGTCGATCTCCCCGCAGCGTTTCAGCATCCCGAGCCCCGGCCGCCTCCAGCAGAGCCCCGGCCAGCCCCGCCTGAGCCGTCCCCGGCCGCTTTTGCCCTAGCAGCCCTCCTCTGGCGAAGCCCGGAGCCCCAGCGCATCACAGTGCCAAACCCTAGCCGCCGTGTCGAGTCGTGTCGCCTCGCGGACACGGGAAATCCTAGTTCTGTGTAGCCCTATTCAGGTAGCCTTTTCTCTCTCCTTGCTGCCTCATTTTCTGTTCCGTCTGTTGTGACACGAACTCTGCATGACCCTCTCGATGCCCGTGCAACCCGCTCGGTGTGTCGCATCCTGTGGCGATCGCAAACTGCGATCCAAAAACAGGAAAATTAATACCCCATTTTTCTTCGGAACTGAGTACGCCCCGCCAAACGGGACAACTTGGTTGTGTGCGGACTTCACCGAAAGGTATGCGCCGTTGATACAGATGTGTGGGATTTTGCGAAAGTTGATTTGGATGTGCATGCACACCGGAATCAACGCGTATCCGTCGACAACGCCCCGTATCGGCCCTGTTCCAGAACACGTTGTAACTTTGTGTACACACGTCGGATCAAAACGAACCTTGTGCCATCGAACTTGTAGAAATACGCTGGTTCAGTGACCCAAGTTTGGTTCAATTCTGAGAACGTTGACAAAATCGCTTATCGTGGGCCACACGGCTCCACTTGACGGGCGATTTTATGATCGGCTCATCTGAATCCAGTTCTGGAAGTTTCGTTTGGTTCGTATCATCGTTCTGGACTTGTTAACACTAAGTTTGATAAGTTTGGAGACCATTGTTTCTGACACGTTTTTCGGTCTGAAGCGGCCCACATATGGACCCCGCTTTAACCAGAAACTGACATTTTTGCCCCTGTGTCCAAATTGGACTCAAGGACAGGTGTTTCTAGCTATTTGATATTTTTTGAATCTAATGGTGATATCTATTTTAGCTTTTCGAGGAGTACCTACAAATCTCGCTGCTACCAGAGATACAGTTGGAGTCAGAACCCCAGGCAAGTGTACCTTGCCAAACTTGCAGTTTTGTTACTTATTTCTTTGACTTAATTAATTATTGTACATGCTTAAACTAGGACCGTATGACTTTACTTAGCATCCGATTAATATTCGGGTGCCAATACCGTACGCGGAGTTGTGTAACGTCATCTAGAGATGGATATCGACACCCTTTACATTCTCATGCTTGCATTATCAAGTACGTCATACCCAGGACACCTGACACTATTCATGAGACAGAATCTTCCTGAGATATTCATGGTAATTTTGTATAGGATACAAATTTCATGACATATACTTTATTCATATGCTTAGATCTTATTTTGACTTGCTACATTAGATATGATCTTGCGTGTCATGGACATGAGACGTATGATTACATTGGGTGGGGAGAGATTTATCATACAAAAGGCTGATTATATATATATTACTTTACTAGAAGTGCCTTAGACTCTGACACAGAGCTTTGGTACCGTACTGGCCCTTCGAGAGAATACTGCTATGGGTTTCCCCGACACAGATCTTATAGTAGTCTCAGCCTGAGTATGACTAAAACTCTCACTTGCATATCACTTAGCTGGTTATATAGTTTACCCTAATATTTCATTTATTGCTGTACTGCATTTATTTTGGCATGAGTTATTTTGTACCTTGCTATGTCCCCTGAGGACCTGGATCTGGATTATGTCCCCAGGGTTAGCAGAGGATATCTATCCTGAGGTGTACGGAACAGGAGCACTTCTCGGAGCAGTACCAGAACTTGAGGACGAGGTAATCGTTGAGGATTTATCCTGAATATCTGCTTCTTTTATGCTTAGTCTTGATGCAATTAAACTCTTTTAATTCTTGTTTAATGAACAATTGTAACAAACTTATTATCGGGTTGTTCCCCGATTTATTTACTTGTGACTTGATGATGTTTATATTTCCTTTAGTTGATATTGATGTATTCATTCTGTGGATGAGATTAGTAGACCCTTATTGTTGTATTACAACTTAAGTATGCCCCGATGGATCCATTAAATTGGGTTTGTCCATCGGTGTGTGCTGCTGGCCATTGCCACGGGTCTAGTCCCTCGATATTTTGGGTCTGGGGCGTGACACAAGAACATAGTCATATTACTTATTTTAAAAATATCTTTGAAAATAGAGTTCATATTTGATATAAAAGCAAGCAGGCAAGACAAGCAGTTCATATGCGATAAGCAAATTTATTTACTATCTCTAGTGCACAGCGTGTCTCATGAGTTATATTCATTTCTTTAAAGACTCTAGCATATGCATCTAGTGGACTATCTTTTTAGCATCTCTCTCTATCTTTTATCATTAGTTAACATCTTATCATGTGAACGAGATAAAAGAATATACGAAAATAAGACTTCTCTACGAAAGCATTCAATACAAGAGAGCATATTCGATAGCATGCATATCACTTATTTATTGATTATTACCCTTTCGCTGAACGGTTATCCCTGCAGCAGACATACAAGTTAGCAACAATTTGCATAAATATATATGTATAATGTTCTCTTTTCCCTGTTCGTCTCTGCATCAAACCGTTTGGTATGCAAGAAGGCTAACCTAGCATGCGACCTAACTACATGATGGTCCATGGGAAACCTATGCTCTATAGATGTGAACATGTGGTGGCCCATGCTGGTCAATGACTAAGTTGTTCGATTTCAACTTAGGGACCGAACAGGCCTGCAATAAAGAATAGGATAAGTTTTTAGGATCTCATCCACTTGCTTAAAACATTCTTGATATCTATATCGGATTCGAATTAATTTCTTGACTTGCATCCTGCCTTGATTCTTGTGCGCCTTTTATCATTTATTTTGGATACAGAGTAATGGATCTACCAGCAAGCGACAAGATTCCTACAAGATCACCACGAGATGCTGTGATAAACCAACAAGCTCTACCAGCACCCAAACCGATGCCACCCTTGGCACCACAAGCAGCACTCTTCCAACAGGCCCAGCAGCAGCAGAGGAATCCACCACAAGGACGTGGACAAGCTTTCGCGATGACCGTGGAGAATGCGCAGACTCGTGGAGTAGCTAATGCGCGTAAGTGATTCGTAGCTACCATTTCTAGTATTGTTTAGCTCGTGCCTATTGGTTCGTGACCTCAGCCCCAACCTAGTAATTTAGAACTTGTTAATAATAACCTAGTTTTCTAAAAAGTTGTAGTTCTCTTGCTTTAACTAGAATTTCTTTACTCTGGAAAGTGCATAACTTTCATTCTTAGGGAAACGATATTTCCCTAAGTATCTTGTGATGTGTTTCGAACAATGCTTGCAACCGTGTCATCTCTGTTGACCGGTTATTCTTTGATTGCGAGAACGCAATCCACTTAAGGGGTGTAGATTGTAAATCCCTTGATTTTTCAAGATTTTTAAAACTGGATTTTTCAGAATTTTCTGGGATTTTTTCGGGAATTTTTGCTAATTAAAAATAAGGTATTTTTATCTTTTAAACAAATTAAATGTTTTTAAAATATATTAAAATATTATGAAAATAATATTTTATGGTGTAAAATGAAAAACTGGACTTAGGGTAATTTTCTGAGAATTTATTGGACCCCGAAAATAATTTTAAAAGCCTAAAAACTATTTTTAAAAATTAAAAATAAATGAACCGGACTGAACCGGGTTCAAATCGGGTTGAACCGGCCTGAACCCGGTTCAGCTAAACCTGAACCGGACCGCTCCTTATCGGGTCGGTTCGGGCCCGCCCGACCAAACCCGACCCGCCCGGAACCCGCAGACCCGCCCGGAACCTCTGTCGCCCGCTCCGCACGTCCCCGCACCCGTCGGCCCACTCCACCGCCTCGTCCGGAGCCACGACCCCGCCGCCTGCCTATAAAACCCTCCCCTCCGTTCTCCTCCCCTGACCCAGCAATCCCCTCCGGCCACCCCCTCGGCACCATCCCCTATTTAAACCCCTCTCCTCTTCACCTCCTCCCTCATCACCCCAACCCGAAACCCTAGCCTCCCGCCGGAACCCTACTCCGGCCACCCCCACGCCTGATCCGCCGCGACCTTCTCCCGAGCTCCTCCTCCTTTCTCCAGCCTTCCCCGCTCCGCCTGTCGAGCTTCCCTCCAGAGCCTCCGTCCCTCCTTTCCAGCCGACTCGCGCCGCCCGGACGAGCCCTAGCGCTGCCTCCGGCCGCCGTCAGAAGCCCCTCGTCGAGTCGCCCTCCTTCAGCGAGCCGCCCCGACCAGTCTCCAGCAACCCTAGGGCTGCCGTGGACGTGGACACGACACACGAGCCTGTGCCCTAGTCAGGACACGTCCAGGACACGGAGACTCGACACTCGGATACGCGAGAATCGGGGTTTTTGAGCCCTGTTCAGGTACTCATAACTTTCTCCTCGCTGCCCCGATTTCTATTCCGTCAGTTGTATCGCGTAGCCTGCATGACCCCCTCGGTGCCAGTGCAAACTGCTCGGTGCATCGCATCCTGTGGTGATCGCGAACCGCGATCCAAAAACAGGAAAAACAACATCCTGATTCACCCCAGAACTGGGTACGCCCCGCCAAACGGGACGACTTGGTCATGTGCGGTCTTTACCGATACGTGTGCGCTGTCGATACGGATGTGCGAGATTTCGCAGAAGTTGATTTGGATGTGCGTGCATACCGGAATCAACGCGTATCCACGAACACCGTCCCGTATTCGTCCTTTCTGGAACTCATCGTAACTTTGTGTATACACGTCGGATCGAGACAAAACTTGCGCCATCGGACTCGTAGCGATACGCTGGTCCTGTGACCCAAGTTTGGTTCGATTCTGAGAACATTGACAAAATCGCGTATCGTGGGCCCTACAAGCTCCACTTGACGGGCAATTTTGAGATCGGTTCATCGGAATCCAATTCTGGAAGTTCTGTTGGGTTCGTATCATCGTTCTGGACCTGTTGACACTAAGTTTGATGAATTTAGAGACCTTTGTCCCTGACTCATTTTTGGTGCGAAGCGGGCCATATGTGGACCGCATTTTGATCCGAAATGGTCATTTTTGCCCTTGTCTCCAAATTGGACTCAAGGACAGGGGTTTCTAGCTGATTGATATTTTCTGAATCTCATGGTGATGTTTATTTCAGCAACCGAAGTACTGCCTGCAAATCCTGCTGAAGTCAGAGCCATAATTGGAGCCGAAACCACAGGCAAGTGTACCTTGCCAAACCCTGCAGCTTTGCTACTTAATTCCTTGACTTATTTATACATCAGTGGACAAGTAAACCTTGCCAACTCGCAGCGATTCCTATTATAATACTTTGCTTGAGTTCTTGTAGATTTCATATATAATCTTGATATAAATGTTTAACCAAGGACCGTGTGACTTTACTTAGCGTCCGATTAATAGTCGGGTGCCAATACCGTTCGCGGCATTGTGTATTGTCATCTAGACATGGATACCGAGACCCGATATTTCTCGTACTTTTTTTATCAGGTGCGTCATACCCAGGACACTTGACACTATTCATGAGACAGAATTTTCCTAAGATATTCATGGTGATTCTGTATAGGATACAGGTTTTATGACATAGACATTATATTCCTAGACATTATATGACTTGCTGCATTAGATATGATCTTACGTGACATGGACATGGGGCCACATGGACATGAGATATATGATTACATTGGGTGGGGAGAGACACACAGGCTACATGTTGATTATATTATGCCGGCGTCGTAGTCTCCCTTTGAGCTAGACAAACCACATGATATCACTGCTACCGGCTCCCCAACACAGAGCTTGTAGTGGTTTCAGTCTGAGTCCTAGTGCTGCTCTCATCTTGCATTTCACTTAGCTGTTATATAGTGTTCCCCTATTGTTTCATTTATTGCTGGAGAGTCATACAGGCTACAGGTTGACTATATTATGCCGGTGTCGTAGTCTCCCTTTTGAGCTAGACAACTACATGATATCACTGCTACCGGCTCCCCTACACAGAGCTTGTAGTAGTCTCAGCCCGAGTATTGGTGATGTTCTCACTTGCAATTCACATAGTTGGTTATATATTTACCCTGCTTATTTCATTGACTATTTCACTGCATTATTATGGCTTGTATTATCTGTACCTTGCTATGTCCCCTGAGGACCTGGATCCGGATTATGTCCCCAGGTATAGCCGAAGAGATCCATCCAGAGATATATCGTACAGGAGCACTTCCAGGAGCTGTACCAGAACCTGAGGACGAGATCGTGCCAGAGGACTTCTCCTGAGTATTGGCTTGTTATAGTCAGTTATCTCTATTTCCAGTTCCTTTATTTCCTGTCTATTGCATTGATGTATCAAACTTGTTATCGGATTGTACACCGTGACACTTTTATTGAGATTTATTAGTTTATTTTATTTGCATTATTTTGGCATTTAATCTGTGATTATCTGTTATGGATGAGATTAGTATAGACTGTGACTTGTAATATTTGATCCATTTAATGTTAGACTACAGCTTAAGCATGCCCTGATGGATCCAATAAACTGGGTTGTCCATCGGTGCGTGCTGCTGGCCATTACCACGTGTCCAGTCCCTCGATATTTTAGGACTGGGGCGTAACAGAACACCCCTCTGATAGCGAGGACTTCATTGCCTCAGGGTGCTCCTCTAATCCCCCTCAGGGCAAACGATCTCCAGTGCCCCGAGAACCATTTGTGGGATTATCCTTGTGCACAAGTTGTCTAAAGGGCGACGCATAAAATGCATCTCTATTATATAAACTCTTACTATGTAGCAGTTCTATAAATAAGCATCTATTCAATCGCTTCTCTCTTCTGTCTTTGTCTCTGTTTTTGTATTCGTCTACGTCTCTCTCTCTATCTCAGTGCGGACAGGCCGCTATATCTATTTCTGATACCGTTGAATCATTTTAATAACTTCTATGGAAACATTTAACAGTCTCTATTTAAGCAAGCAAGCATGAAAACAATTCTCTATCTCTTTTAACTAAGTATGCAGTTCTACTCTTTCTTTCTTTAGCATACGATGGAAACATATGTACATTCTTTTACTCTTGTTTATTAGCATGACAACTATTCATTCGATAGCGGTGTCCGTGTAACTAAGCATGCAATATTTTTTTTTCTATCTTGACTTAGCATGGCAAGGTTCTATCTCTTTAGACAAGCATTCAAGTTCTCTAGTTAGGCAAGCAGATTCGTTTTAATGACAAGTTATATGAGTTCTCTTATTAAGCATACAGAGGCAGGTTCTATCATTCTTCTTATGAAACTATCTTCTTACAACAAGCAGTAAAAAACTCATATTTATTATTAAGGCATGTAAGAATTAGAGAATAAAATTTTGCCCACTCGCTTATATCAATCGTCTTGTGTTTCGATCGAAAACTCTCTGAGAAGACTTCCACTCGAATCAGCAAACCAATATCTCTTATACATAGTGCCAACACAGAGCGGGGTACTACACTGCTGCGGTCAGACACTATTTTAGATTTTAAGAAGATGTTGCCCAAGGACTTCAAGGGCATTGAGGGAATTTTGAACACAGACGACTGGATAGAGGACATCGAGAGGATCTTGCGGTTGGCATAGATCCTAGAGAGTTTACAGATAGAAGCAGCTTGTAGTCAGATATTCGATATAGCCCTTACATGGTATCGCACAGATCCGTGGATTACGACACCTGGATTGACTTGGGGAGATTTCAAAGAAGTCTTCAAAGAGAAGTTCTTTTAGGACGTGGCTCAGAGTGCATTGGAGAGTCAGTTTCTGTATCTCATCCAAGGGAGTATTACGGTGGATGAGTATGTCGCAGAGTTCTGCAGATTAGGTAGATTTGTGAAGGGGCAAAATCCCCTAGGGAGAGCCAGGAAATTTCGAAAAGGTTTGATCAGGGAGATCAAATCCTATACCACGGGTCACAACACTGCCACATTCGAGGAGATTATGATAGATGCACAGAGACCAGAGGATGACTTAGAGCTCAAGTCCAAGAGGATGAAAGATATATCAGGAGGAGTTAGCAGTAGTGCGGGTCCAGCTAAGCGACCCCATTTTCAGCAGCCGGGAGCATATCAGCATTATCAGTTTCCTCTGCCAATCAGGGCACCAGCTCAGCAGATACATAGTTTCAGAGGCCAGTTTATCAGGCACCACAGCGGCCTCATGGTCAGATATAGTAGGCACCCTCCTGCAACTATTGTCAGAAGCCTGGGCATGTTTGGGAGGACTGAAGAGAAGGCTCAAGGTTTATTTGTATTATGGATCTTCAGAGCACCGAGTAAAGGATTATTCCTCTAAACCTTATGGTACAGCTTATGGTGCAGTTCCAGATCAGAGAGGTGGAGTTAGGCCACCGGTGGCACCGTAATTTGCTCAGCACCTGCAGAGGGAGCCACGCTACATGTGATGGGTTAGCCAATTTTGTTCTTTCTTTCTGTCCTTTTCCATCTATCTGATTTGATTTCTTCTTTAGTATCTTATAAGTTGCTTGTGTTATATAGTTAGTGTAGGTAGTAGTATAACCTTGGCAGAGACTATAATACCATAACAGACGGAGACCAACTCCATATATATTGACCATAATTAGTGAACTCTTTAATTTGCATTCTTGTATGATTTAGATTGGACTCGAGGTTTGACCTAGAGGAGGTGCGACCATCCTCAAATTTTGAGGACAAAATTTTTCTAAGGAGGGTAGGATTGTTACCCCCACATTTCTAGATGAGAATATTTTTTATCATTTTACATATTTTTATTTTAGTGAATTAATATTTATATATTGTGCTAATAGTTATTATTATACTTTATACTATTTATTCTATACCTAGTGGGCTAACCCATTATTTGTTCTTTATACTAGTAGACCCATTAGTTTAGTCATGACATTGAGCCACTAAGCCAAATTAGATCCATTCCTTAATTAAAAAGGAAGATTAGCTTAATTTGTATTAGTTTAGAGGCTTTCCAATATAGCCCTCCCTAATTAAACTTCAGGACTAGCTAGTGAGGGGCATAGAGGATATTGCATATTACTTGAAGGAGGAGCAAAGGGGGTCGGCCATACTAAATGGGGGATATATTCTCTCTCCTCTTCATTCTCATTCCAAATTTGATCCCTAATTGTGTTAATCCCCAATTCACTTCATCCCTCCACCAATTCACCCTTATTTTTCCCTTATCCCCTCTAATTTCCATTAATTGAAGAGCATTAGAGCTTAGATTTGCAAGAAGCACTTGAAGAAGAGAAATTGGCAAGGAGATTGTGTCCTAATTGTGTCCATTGAGATTTTTATTAGAAATTTATCTCCTAATAGGTAAATTCCAAATCAAACCTTAAATTAGACAATAATTCATGCATTTAACCGTTAGGAATTATCCCTTGGCTTAGGACTACCCATAGGATCAAGAATTATGTCCATATGACTTGTATTGCAAAAATTATATGGTAGTTTATATCCAATTAAGGAGAATTATGAGATTGACACATCAAGTATGTGTCATGAGACTAATTAGATCTAATTAGACTTAGATCGGGGTTGTGAGATAGATACATGCCTATAATTGGATACGAGTATGCCGTATCATGATACTTTATGATACAGAGTAATTTGGGGGGGGGGGGGGTTCCTTCGACACTTGTGATATACATGTCAATTTCCTCATAACACTATACCATAGCTATTATCGATTCTATTTAGACTCTAATTAGTATATTGGCTATGTTCCTATTAGATTGGAGTGTGTTAGTGATGGTATCAAGGTTGGAAGTGCTTTAGGTATCATATAGCATCCTAGTGCACCATAAGTGTTTATGATTATGTGTATTAGTGTGTAGGTGCGTGTACGTGTATTAATATATATGTGAGTGTCTGTGTTAATACATACGTGTATGTGTGTGTGTGTGTGTGTGTGTGTGTGTGTATGTGTGTGAGTGGAGTATGATGTGGTGGTGTTCTTGAGTGAGCTGGAGAGGAGTAGTATTTGAGTGGTGGTGTTGTGTTTGTAGTGGAAGTAATTGTGTGCACATTTGGGGCAGGGTATTGTTGTTGATGTGGTTGTGTATATTGGTGAGAATGTGTTTAGTGTATTGGAAGTATGTGTTCAGGTTAGAGTGAGGAGAGGGATCTGATGTGCACTGGAAGTGCAACCACATCATCATGCAGTCCCTGCAACCAAGGATCTGTCCCTTACAGACTAAAGGAATTGGTCTGCAGTTCTTGTAGAGAATAGGACGAGTGTTGTAGTGGCAGCTTTATTGTAGTTGGACTGAAGTGTGGATACTATAGTGAATATTATAAGGGAGAGCCTGTGCTATTTGCACATGAAATGCTTTGGAAGGGGTCAGATTGGCCAATACAACTAGGAAGCGACACAGCAGGCAAATTATTATGCTATTGCAGGAAGTTGGAAGGGGAGTCCAGTTGGGTGCAGGGTGTTGTTTGCAGTTCAGGTGCTAGTGGGATTGAACATTGTGTCAGATTAGAAGATGTTCAATTTGGGTAAGGGTGTGAGATAAGAGAAGTGATTGTATGTGGGGTATGCTGGATGGTGTTTGGTTTGGGAGTTGGAGAGTGACTGCAGGGAGTATGGTATAGGGACTGAAAATAAATATACCAACATGAAGTGGAGTATCCAGTAGGTAGGTTTGAGAATAAGATGTGGGAATATAGTGGACTACAGAATTTTGAGTATAGATATGGTAATGTGTAGTGGTGTGGAGTTCCCTTTAGTAGGGTAAGCTGAAAGCTTGCAGATTTATGAACTTAGTATATCAGGTGCACATGGGTAGGGGTAACTTGCAGACAACAAGTAGGAGTTGCCAATATGCAGTATGAAGGTTGTATGCAATATATGAGTGCAGTGCAGTGAGTAACAAGATAATTGGTAAGGTAGGGTATAAGTTTTAGTGAGGTCTCATAGTGATGTGTATGGAAGGATATTGATATGGAGTTGTGATACTAAAGAAGAGTTTTGGGTAAGGTGTTAACTAAGGTTTTTGTTATAGACTAAGGTATGAGTTATGTACTAAGATATTGACTAGATACCCTATGATACTATTATATATGTTAGATATATAATATATTTCTATGATATATGATATCTATATTAGCTAGTTGACCTAGAATATAGTAGAGATAGGTAATTGACCAATATCAGTCTGCATGAACTAGTTAATAGGTTAAAGTGAACCCAAAACTTATGTATTTGACTAGTTTCCATCCCAAGACCTAGTAGTAACTAGTATTGACTAATTTGACTCTATATGTCAACTTTATAAATAATGGTGAACCCAAAACACAGTTTGACCTACATTGATCTAGTTTAACCAGTGAAATCTAGTATTGACCTAGAAAGGCATATCTTAGTGCATTTGAGCTCATTCATCATTCTTTTTACCCATTTGACATGTCATTCTTATATAGGTGTATGTAACATCAGCTCGGACATCGAGTTACATCTTTTGCTCAGGGCCAGAGACAAGTACATTCTCTTATAGTTTCTATTATTTGATAATTCCTATAATACAAGTATTTAGAAATATTTTTATTAATTTTGACTAATTATTACACGGACTGGTACTATATGGATCATGTTAGGAGATGTTATCCCTTATCGTGTACTCTGGATACTCCTTCTATATGTACTTTATCATGTGCATTGGGTATTCCTTGTGCTCGTATTCATTCTTGTTCTCCGTGTACTTTTATTAAATTCGTGTTCATAACATGTCGTGATCGGATCTATGAGTATTGGTTAAGGAAAAGGGGAAAAATGCTAGAAGGATATGTGATCAAACCCTTAAATATTGCATCATGTAGACAATATCCAGTCATGCACCTCACGTGTGATTATATTACTCCGTAGACAACAACTAATCTTAAATGATTGTGTTAATGATTATGTTACTTGTAGACAACAACCAATCATATTGATCATATGATTGTGTTATAGCCTTGATAGTAGATCTTGATAACCTAAGCCGATCACATATCTAACTAGTATTTCAAACACTTAGTGTAGTTACAATTTTTCTCTATATTCTAGTTTATTACCTTTATTCAATTTCATTATGATCAGTTTAGACTTTATTGCTCTAGATTATCTGTCTTATTTCCTACCACAGTATGATATTGTTTATTGCCTCTTGTCTTGTATTACATTCTCTATTTCTGTTTATAGTCATTATCAACTAATTAGAACTGCTATTAGGTTATACTTTGCTCCAATTCTGACTAGATATATTTTTTAGATGATTGGTTAGAGCAGATGTGTCCCACCTACTATGGGCTACAGGATGGCGAGACCATTAAGATTGTACCATAGAGCCTCTTGATATAGTACCACCAGTTGGAGAGTTTTAGATCATTCATTATGATGTTGTATTTGATCTTAGCTAGACTTTATGACATATACTTTATTTGAGATCTTTGAGTTGAGATTAAACTATTAGACTTGGACTTGTGATGTATGGCGATTTTGTACTTCTTTCTTCTATTCCATATCATGCCATATCTTCCTTTAGCTTTATATTGTGTTTGAGTATTGATTATCATTATCATATTTCATTGTCCTCCATTTGGAGTTGAGATGGCATGACAGGTACCTTATATATATTGTGTGAGATGTTTAGATAGTATTGTTGACCTAGACAGCATTCTACCGCCGATGCTGCGGTGTAGGCTGGACGTATCCACATACTCGTGCTCCTATACTAGCTGCGGGTCGTGACACTTTGTGAGTAATGGTTCTAGTGTTATCATAGAAAATATAAATATTTTTTAACGTAGATTATATTCTTCTAGGGTTTGTTTCATCCACAAAATTTGTGCACAACAACGTCATACGGCTATATACTCAGCCTCACTTTTTGATAATGCAACTAAATTTTGTTTCTTACTGAACCATGATACTAAAGACTTTCGCAAGAAGTGACATGTGCCGCTAGTGCTTTTACGATCGACCTTGCATCCGGAAAAATCAACATTTGAATAACTAATGAGGTCAAAATATGTGGTTTTGGGATACCATAGGACTACCGTCAAAGTACCTTTAAGGTGTCTAAAGATACGCTAAACTGTGCACAAGTGTGATTCCTTAGGATAAACCTGATAGGTGCTTAAATAAACAGAAAAATATAATATCTGGACGACTAGCAGTTAAATGCTGTAGACTACCAATCATACCTCGATACTTATGTATATTGGTTGGTTTACCACTTCCATCAAAATCAAGTTTAGTTGATGTTGTCATTAGAGTGCTGATAGGTTTTGCATTGTCCATGTCAAATTTCTTAGCAAATCCTTCGTGTACTTTGCTTGATTGATGAATTTTTTTTGTAAATTTTGCTTGATTTGCAATCCAAGAAAGAATGTAAGTTCTCCAATCATGCTCATTTCGAATTCACTCTGCATACACTTAGAAAACTCGTTACGTAGCATCTCATTAGTAGAACCAAATATAATGTCATCAACATATATTTGACTAATAAAAGAGTGTCATCAAGTGATTTTATAAAAAGAGTTGTGTCAACTTTTTCTTTCGAAAATCCTTTTTCAAGTAGAAAAGAGCTAAGGCGCTCATACCAAGCACGAGGGGCTTGTTTGAGTCCATATAGAGCTTTCTTCAACTTGAAAACGTGATTAGGAAGTTTTAAATCTTCAAAGCCAGGGGGTTGTTCAACAAACATTTCCTTTTTTATAAAACCATTTCGAAAAGGAATTTCGACATCCATTTGAAAGAGTTTAAAGTTATGAAAACTTGTAAAAGCACATAGCATGCGAATGGATTCTAGTTTAGCAACAAGAGCAAAGGTATCATTGTAGTCAATACCTTCTTCTTGGTTATATCCTTGAGGTACGAGACGTGCTTTGTTACGTGTGACTAAACCATCCTCATTTAGTTTATTTTGGAACCCCCATTTGGTGTCAATGATCGGATAATCATTTGGTCTAGAAACATGTTCCCAAACTTGATTTTGTTCAAATTAGTTTAGTTCCTTTTGCATCGTAGAAATCCAAAATTCATCAAAAAAAATGCTTCTACTATATTCTTAGTTTCTATTTGAGAAATAAAAGCTATATTTGCAATAGTATCTCTATTTGCAGAACATGTACTTACACCTATTGATACATCACCTATTACCTTGTCTTTTGGATAATTAGTTGAAAAGTGCAATCTTTTGGGTAAACTCTCCAGATAGCTAATACCGGTAGTTGTATCTTCAGGGGTCTTGTTGGATGTTGTAGTTATGACATCTTTATCATCACTGCCACTAGCCACTTGATTGTTACTCTCATCAAATATAACATTAATTAATTCTTCAACAGTCAAAGATCTCTTATTAAAAACTCTAAAACCCTTGCCTTTTGAATTATAGCGAAGGAAAACATCTTTATCAACTTTGGCATCAAACTTACCCAGATTATCCTTGGTATTCAAAATGAAACAATGACATCCAAAAACTTTAAAATATAAAATTGTATGAGTTCTATCAAACCAAATATCATAGGGTGTCTTCTTCGAGATAGGACAAATTATAACCCTATTCAAAATATGGCACGCTGTATTTACAACCTCTGTCCAGAAATATTTTGGAAGACTAAATCGATTTAGCATGACTTTAGCCATATCACCGAGAGTTCTATTCTCCATAACAACATTTTGTTGAGGGGTTATAGGACAAGAAAATTCATGAGAAAATCTATTAGAATCACAAAAAACTTTTAAAATTAGCATTTTCGAATTTGCCACCATGATCACTTCAGATTCGAGTAATCATAAAGCCTTGTTCGTTTTGTATATTTTTGCAAAATGTTACAAATTCAGAAAATGCCTCATTTTTATTTATAAGAAAATAAACCCAAATATATCTCAAAAATCATAATAATTACATATACATAAAGTTTACCGCCAAGATTGATGACTCCGCTAGTTCCAAATAAATCCATATGTAAAAGCTGAAGAGGTCTAGAGGTACTTACAACGTTTATTGACTTAAAAGATGATCTGCTTGCTTTATTCTTTTCATAATCAATACAGACCATATTTGTCACGACCAGCACCCGGTATAGGGGCACGAGTACGTGGGTACGTCCAGCCTACGCCGCAGAATCGGTGGGAGAACGCCGTCTTGGTCTTCTATACTATCTAATATCTCACACAATGTATATAAAATACTGCCATGCCATCTCAAAACCAAATAATACTCAATCACATATAAAACTGAAGGAAAATGTACGCACGATATGGAATAGAAAGAATAAGAAGTACAAGTCTCAATACATCACATAACCATCTCCAAACTAAACACAACTCTATTTCTCAAACAATAATATAAACCAATGCCTAAAATAGAAATAACTAATACAAGGTATAGAAATCAAAAAGGCCTCAGTCTCTTGCACTATCCTCGGGTGACACTCCATCTGTCAGTCCATAGTGAGTGAGACACATCATTTCTAACCATTCATCTGAAAAATATTTTTTAGTTAGGAATGGAGTGAAGTACAACCCAATAGCAATTCCAATTAATTGATAATGACTATAAACAGAAATAAAGAATATAATACAAGACGAGAAATAATGAATAATATCAACTATGGTGGAAGAACATGTAAGCAATGAACAATGTGGTAAAGAACTATAACTATGCTAAGTGATTGAAATACTAGATAGATATGTGATCGGCTTGGGTGAACATTGTCTACTTTAACGTTGGATAAACATTGTCTAAGTTAACATGAAACCATGTCTAGGATTTGATCACATACCTAGCTAACATTTCCCCTTGCCTCTAACTAGTACAATGGATCCAACCATGACACGTTGTGATACAAGATACTCAAGGTCATGTAAACAATAAACCTTGAACACAAAATATTGAACATTGAACACAAAATATTGTCTAAGTTAAACATGAATGTTGAACACGAAACATTGTCTAAGTTAAACATTGAGAACACGAGAAATAATGAATAATATATATGTAACATCCCATGACTGATCCATGTGTATACTAGTCCGTGTACCATTGTGTCAAGAGTTATGTAAAATATTTCTAAATTCTTGCACTATAGTAATTAACAATTAATGGAAATATCAGAGAATGTACTCGTCTGTCGTCCAAGCAATGAATGTCAAACTGTGTCCCAACTGGTGTCACACAAACCTATATATGGAATATCACATTAATACAGGGTGTTGGGATGAATTTAAGTTAAACTAGTCAACATATAGGTCACAAGGCTATTTCTAAGTCAAACTGATGAAATCTAGGTTGCAAGCGTCTAATGCTAAGTTACTAAGTCAATACATTATGAAACTGGTCTATACTAACTAAGCTACGATACAAGAAGTCTCTCAAAAAGCCGTATCCTAAGATACACAAGTTTTCTTAATATAAAAATAGGTTTCATATATGTATATGAGTCAAATACTATAATATTATAACAAACAGTTGAAATATGATACCTTGGCCTTGCACCAATGCGTATCGCACCTAACTCGATACCCAAAGTCAATATCTTGGGTAACGACCCAATACCTTAGAAATACCCTGGTATTCCAAGTAAGACAAAACACTCATTAGTATAACTAATATATAGCTAATACCTTAATGCTAACTATAGAATATAACTAACTACTAACATGCATTATGTACCAATATACTACCAACTAATTACTAACATATTTTACAATCTAGTATACATAGACACATATATGTAGCTAACTATATACTAATCACTTAAACTAATTAGACCTTCACCTTAACCAAACTAACTATTTTCTAACAAGTATGCTAAACTAACATATATTACCTATACTAATATACGTATCTATCTAATAACATAAATAATTAATATCTCTAATACTCACTAACCAGTATTATAACTAGTATACATAGTTATATACATACTAACTACACCATATAAACTACTAACCAAAACCTCAATAACTTAACTCAATAATACCTAAAATACCTTACCTGAACAAGATCCCTAATTAACTCTACTAAAACCTGGATTAACTGACATTGAAAGGATACCCAAACTCAACTACCACTGAGACTATTAACCAAGTACTAAAATAATGAAACTACTAGTAAAATACAGAAAACCCAACTCATGACTGAACCAGAACCTGATACCTTGTTGAGCTACTGAACTGATACTTGTCTGATACTATGTACGATACTGTTACTGTGCTCTTCAATGGTTGCTGCATTGCTTGTTCCTTGCTAAACTGCTAACTGCAGTGCTCTTTCTTGTTGAAACTGTGCTGGGCCACACTAGCTGCAGATACTGCACATTGTTGATAACTGAACTGATACTCTCAAAATACACTGCCCTCCAATGCTCCCTGCATATTGCTGTGTGCAGTTGGTCTCCTCTGCTGCACTGACTTAGTTTGCTTAATGCCACTGCTGAAATAATGCTCATGCTGAATACTTTGGCTATTGATAACTGCTTCTCAATGCAGTTGTTCATTCCTTTGCTGCAGCTAGAACTACTGCACTTTGCTGTGCTGGTTGATGCATGTTGTACTCACTGTGCTGATGCTGCACTATAACATGCTGCAGTGAGTAGCTTCCTTGGTGTTGATCTTCCTTGTGCCCAAGCTCTTGATGCCCAGATTAATTTCTGTGCTACTGCCACTGCACTCATTGCTATATGCACAGTTTGTTGTGCCTCTCAAATGCTCGTTTGATACTGCTCCCTGCTGAGCAATGGATTTGCAGAGTTGTTGAACTAAATTTTAGTCGAATCCGAGTTGGTGCAGTGGTTCCCCCACTGCGGAGTCCCTTAGTAGCTCCCTGCAGTTGGATGAATAGCTGTTTATGCAGCTAGCTGCTCGCTGATCAGTGAGTACTGATACTCACTGCGGTGTATAGTTTTCTCCCTGAGTCCACGAGCCATGTGCAGTGAAACCCCTTCAAGCCAATACTGTGTGTATTGACACTGCCCGACCTGTGCAATGGATCTCTTCTGATCAGTTACAGATGCTGAGCCTCCCTCTTGAGCTGCACAGAGCTGAAGCTCCTGCACATTGCTGTGCCTCCTCATGGTTGCCACTACTCCCTACTCGAGCTGCTGAAGGCTCTCTGTATGTACGAGTGGCACTTGCTTTTGTGTATACTCCTCTTGTGTATTGCACATTATCTTTTCCCCTTGCCACTGTGCATGAAGATCCCCTGCAGTCTACCTGAAACTGGGAATTAAACTGATACTGGCATATGTAATTACTGATACTGAACTACTCTGCATCCCTTCCTGTGCACGAGTTGTATCTCTTGCTACACACAGCTGAATTGGTGGTTGTACACTGCTTATCTACAAGTCTAAGGCTGCTGCTAGGCTTCCCTCAGTTGACTGCACACAACATTCTTCCCTCAGTTGGCTGCTGCTTTTGCATCTCTTCAATTCCCTGTGCACTGCACACATCAAACTTCTGCAGTGCTCCCCCTTGCCATTGCACTGCTGAACACAGATCTCAACTGGCATACACACACACAAAACACTGACACAAGGCTACACTAATTACCTATGTATATATATATGCATATGTATATAGCTACACTCCCACACAAATAGATATATGCAAATACACACACACATGTAATCAAACCCACAAAAATATATTAGTCAACACATATATATACATACATATACATATAACACAAGCAAACGTATATATCTATATACACATATAGTGATATGTATCTAGATACTCTATTATGTACACATAAACCCACACAAATATACATAACCTAAAATATACTATTATATACTCTATAAATTACATAGATAGCTTATACATATATAAATACACATGCACGTATAAAGAGAAAAATAAAACATCTAATACATGGGGTGCATCGCACCCGTATCACACTTGCTCTATGATACGTGTACAATACGGCTCCAACACACAACCAAACGCATCCCGGAGGACACGACCTAGTCTAGAACACCAATTATGAACAATACGTATAGTAATTAGAGTGTCTACGTGTCCGTGTCTCAATGTAATATGCACAAGGCCCCGTGTCAGGGAAAATCCCCCAAAATTAACCTGTTTCGTCAAATTGACGAGATACGGCCTACACATATCCAATTGTGGATACGATACTAGTCACAAACAAACAATCATATGTCAATTTGGTCTAATTGATCAATTGACAAACACAACATGTGGCAATCTCGAAATTCTCCCAAAATTGGCACCAAAAATGCACGTAACTTCCACCGTAGGTCTCCAAATAACTCCAAACCAAATCCTATGGGTAGCCTATGCATGTGAGTTAGTTTCTCATAGTAAAATCTCAGATCTAGAGTCTAATAGAAGGGAGAAAAATAGAAATGTACCTATTGGAAGATGGATTCCCAATGAAAAGTCTCCAAATGCAAAGTAGCTCCTCTCCTTGTAGATCTTGGTCTCCTCTTCCTTGCTCCTTGATCCTTACTTGTAGATCCTTGATGTATAGGCCTCAATGATGAATTTAGAAAGAGATTTGAGAAGAATTGATGGAGAATTGATCGATGGAGAATTGATAGGAGAATGGAGAAAAATTGGAAGAGGGAAAAGTAGATCTAGAAATTTGGGGAAGAAATAAAATGAGAGCACTCTCTCTCCTCCTAATTATGGCTGGTCATAAATCCCTCTCCAAGCAATGTATAATTTCCCAAATACTCCTTGGGGCCTCTCATGAAGAAATCAATTAAGGGAGAAGGTTCTAGTCTAATGGTTTCACTAATTAAATAAATTTTCTAATCCATGGGCCTAATTTATGGGCTTAACTTAGACTACTCCAAATATTGGGTTCATGCATCTAATAAAATAGGTTAGGTCCACTACACAAGTCTAAAATAAAAACTACGTCTAATCAAACACTAAACAATACAACAAATAATTAATTACTCATGCACAATATTAAATACAATCCTCCTAAAAACAAAATACCTGTGTCAATTACCAAACTATCCTTAATTGGAAATGTGAGGGTGACAATCCTACCCACCTTAGAAAAATTTTGTCCTCAAAATTAAATATGATCGTAAGCCCCTGTAGGTCAACCCAGTCTAAACTAAAACACACATCACTAACTATGGTCTCTGTCCATCATAGTTTTTGCAGTCTCCGACAGGGTATACTAACTACACAATAATATGCAAGCAGTCGATAAGGCAATAACTAACCACACAAATAACAGATAGAAAGGAAATAAACAGGACAAAACTAGCTAACTGATCACCTGAAGTGTCATCCTCTCTGACTGCCATTGCAAATGCTCCGCCCTGCTGGGGTGGCTCTCCATGTTGGTGCTGATTAGTCTGCGGTACCACATGTAGCCTAGCTCTACCTCTCTGACCGCGATCTGGTCCATACGGGTTGTTGGAATACTCTTTCACTTGATGGTCAGGGGAACCACAATACAAACATAGTCTGAGTCTCTTCCGACAATTCTCTCAATCATGCCCATGCCTTCCACAATAGGCACAAGAAAAAGTCTGTTGAATCTGCCTTTGTGGTTGTTGTGGTGCCTGATACACTGGTTTCTGAAACTGTTGCATCTGTTGAGCTGGTGCCCTAACTGGCACAAGGTACTACTGATGCTGATATAACCTCGGCTGCTGAAAATGGGTGCACTTTGCTGGGCCCGCACCACTACTCGCTCCTCCGGTGTCTCTCGGCCTCTTGGAGCCAAGCTCCAAATCATCTTCCGCCCGCTACGCATGTCTCAAAATTTTCTTAAACGTAGTGGTACAGTCTCCATTAGTGTGAGACTTAATCTCATTATTCAGTCCCTTCCTGAACATCCTAGCTCTGGCTTGAGGATTCTGTCCCTCAACAAATCATTCCAATCGGCAATATTCTGCCGCATACTCGTCCACCGTCGAGTCCCCTTGGACGAGGTTTTGAAATTGACTCTCCAAAGTACTCTGAGCCACATCCGGGAAGAACTTCTCTTTGAACAGTTCCTTGAAAACTTCCCAAGTAATTCTCGGCGCTGATATCCTTGGGTCTGTCCTGAACCATGTCAAAGCAATATCGAACATCATACAACCCACTACCTCTATATATAGCATCTCTGGAATCTGTGCCAGCCGCAGGTTCCACTCGATGTCCTCGATCCACTCGTCCGCATAGATAATACCTTCTGTGCCCCTAAAATCCTTCGGGCCCATCCTCTTGAAGTCTATGATAGTACCCGGCCTCGATTGATACGGAATAAACTGAGATGGTGTTGTTAGTGGCTGGGCGGTAGCTCTCTCAACTACTGCGAGCGCGATCCGTTGAGCTTTCTCTACGCTCTGTCGCAGGACCTCGGACTATCGCTGCTGCACCTCCATCATCTGCTGAAAGAGCGCGAACATCTGCGTCTGATCCACTGCAGGTGGCAGAGGTAGAAGATCCTCGAAAATTGTCTGCCCTATCCTCGGTACTGGAGGTGGAGCACCTCCGAAGGCTTCTGCAGATACGCCCACCTGGACTGGTGAAGATGACCTCCTGAAAGTAGGTACTGGACCATCATCTGAGGGTGCTGTCCTCAAGGGTGATGGAGTGACTGATTGTGCTGACATTGCGCCTGAGCGCTGGGAACGCGTCGGCGACATTCTGAAGACAGATTCAAAATAAGAAATCAATATTGAGCAAGATACGATATTATCAAGGAAGGACAAAATTTTTCAATGAAAGCGATATTCAGAATGAAGATGACAAGATGCAATTATGTTAAAATTATTTTCTAGTTGTGATTGAGTATTCCTCTCATCCTAGTATCCTATATCCTATCCTATCGCAGGCTCGCAGTAGTACAACTAAGTCGTTGTACTACCACGACATCGCACTATTGCGAAGCCTGACCTGCATGGGCCACCACTAAAAATGTGTCACAACCCGCACCCGGTATAGGGGCACGAGTACGTGGGTACGTCCAGCCTACGCCGCAGAATCGGCGGTAGAACGCTGTCTTGGTCTTCTATACTATCTAATTTCTCACACAATGTATATAAAATACTGCCATGCCATCTCAAAACCAAATAATACTCAATCACATATAAAACTGAAGGAAAATGTACGCACGATATAGAATAGAAAGAATAAGAAGTACAAGTCTTAATACATCACATAACCATCTCCAAACTAAACACAACTCCATCTCTCAAACAATAATACAAACAAATGCCTAAAATAGAAATAACTAATACAAGGTATAGAAATCAAAAAGGCCTCGGTCTCCTGCACTATCCTCGGGTGATACTCCATCTGTCAGTCCATAGTGAGTTGGACACATCCTTTCTAACCATTCATTTGAAATATATTTTCCAGTCAGGAATGGAGCAAAGTACAACCCAATTGCAATTCCAATTAATTGATAATGACTATAAACAGAAATAGAGAATATAATACAAGACGAGAAACAATGAATAATATCAACTATGGTGGAAGAACAGGTAAGCAATGAACAATATGGTGAAGAACTATAACTATGCTAAGTGATTGAAATACTAGATAGATATGTGATTGGCTTGGGTGAACATTGTCTACTTTAACGTTGGATAAACATTGTCTAAGTTAACATAAAATATTGTCTAGGATTTGATCACATACCTAGCTAATATTTTCCCTTGCCCCCAACTAGTACAATGGATCTAACCATGACACGTTGTGATACAAGATACTCAAGGTCATGTAAACAATAAACCTTGAACATGAAATATTAAACATTGAACATTGAACACGAAACATTGTCTAAGTTAAACATGAATGTTGAACATGAAATATTGTTTAAGTTAAACATTGAGAACATGAGAAACAATGAACAATATATATGTAACATCCCATGACTGATCCATGTGTATACTAGTCCATGTACCAATGTGTCAAGAGTCATGTAAAATATTTCTAAATTCTTGTATTATAGTAATTAGCAATTAATGGAAACTATCAGAAAATGTACTCGTCTGTCGTCCAAGCAATGGATGTCAAACTGTGTCCCAATTGGTGTCACACAAACCTATATATGGAATATCACATTAATACAGGGTGTTGGAATGAATTTAAGTTAAACTAGTCAACATATAGGTCACAAGGCCATTTCTAAGTCAAACTGATGAAATCTAGGTTGCAAGCGTCTAATGCTAATCACTAAGTCAATACATTATGAAACTAGTTTATACTAACTAAGCTACGATACAAGAAGTCTCTCAAAAAGCCGTATCCTAAGATACTCAAGTTTTCTTAATATAAAAAAAAGTTTTATATATGTATACGAGTCAAATACTATAATATTATAACAAAATAGTTGAAATATGATACCTTGGCCTTGCACCAATGTGTATCGCACCTAACTCGATACCAAAAGTCAATATCTTGGATATCGACCCAATACCTTAGAATTACCCTGGTATTCCAAGTAAGACAAAACACTCATTAGTATAACTAATATATAGCTAATACCTTAATGCTAACTATAAAATATAACTAACTACTAACATGCATTATGTACCAATATACTACCAACTAATTACTAACATATTTTACAATCTAGTATACATAGACACATATATGTAGCTAACTATATACTAATCACTTAAACTAATTAAACCTTCACCTTAACCAAACTAACTATTTTCTAACAAGTATGCTAAACTAACATATATTACCTATACTAATATACGTATCTATCTAATAACATAAACAATTAATATCTCTAATACTCACTAACCAGTATTATAACTAGTATACATAGTTATATACATACTAACTACACCATATAAACTACTAACCAAAACCTCAATAACTTAACTCAATAATACCCAAAGCACCTTACCTGAACAAGATCCCTAATTAACTCTACTAAAACCTGGATTAACTGACATTGAAAGGATACCCAAACTCAACTACCACTGAGACTATTAACCAAGTACTAAAACTACTAAACTACTAGTAAAATACAAAAACCCAACTCATGACTGAACCAGAACCTGATACCTTGTTGAGCTACTGAATTGATACTTGTCTGATACTGTGTACGATACTGTTACTGTGCTCTTCAATGGTTGCTGCATTGCTTGTTCCTTGCTGAACTACTAACTGCAGTGCTCTTTTTTTTTGAAACTGTGTTGGGCCACACTAGCTGCAGATACTGCACATTGCTGATAATTGAACAAATACTCTCAAAATATACTGCCCTCCAATGCTCCCTGCACGTTGCTGTGTGCAGTTGGTCTCCTCTGCTGCACTGACTTAGTTTGCTGAATGCCACTGCTGAAATAATGCTCATGCTGAATACTTTGGCTGTTGATAACTGTCACTACCACGTTCCAAAAATAGGGGTATTTTTGACTTTTTATATATTATTAATATTATGGTATTTATATTAAATAATTTCTCGATATGTGTATTTAAAATTAAATAATTATGTGAGACGTGTAATTAAATATATTATTATATACAGTGTTCATTTAATGTTTGAGCTGGTAGACTTGACCTAGAAGCCCACTAGACGAACACCTGACCGAATTATGGGATTATGTATTTAATTGTTTAATTTAGAATTTAATTGTTGGAGATAGTAATTAATTACCATAATTTATTTAATTATTGCGCATTGTCGTTGCTTCAATATTTGGAGCGCTACCCTGGCTTTTGCCTTCCAATAAATTTCACAACCTTACCTTAGACGTGCCCGCCCTCCATTCGGACCTTTTTGTAACTCATAATTATGCTCTCTTGTGCTTCATTTTAGCCGCACAAAATTCATCGCGGACGTTATTTAAATTCTAAATAAATTCTAACTTTGTATCGTTGTGCGTTCCAATCGAAATTGGGACAACCTCGAACCATTTTTTGTGCGGCCCAAATTAGGATAATATTCTGTTCTGAGTCTTCTTCATTAATGATATTGATGACCCGACCTATTTTGGCCCCATGTACTCCTAATTAATTTTAGAACGCCAAGTGTGTCTAATTTTAATTAATTAAATTCAGAAACCCACTTCTGTGTAATTTTCTATTTGTTGGGGACTTAACTGCAAAATTGTAATGATGTGTCACCAGCCACCAATACAGCCTCTACCCCCAGGCCCTTGGTCGAGCTCTCCGACCAAGCTCCGACCCTCCCCGCAGCCGACACCACCTTCGTCGACATTCTCCTCCTCCACGCACAGCCGGCCAGCCGAGCTTCTTCACTGAAGCTCCCCTCTTCACCAACTCCTCCCGGCCGGCCAACTCCAGCAGCGTCAGCCCCGAGTCTTCCCGACGACCCCGCTGTATCCCCAACTCCGGCAAGCAGAACCACCACCACCGTGAGCCTCTCCCCCTTCCCTGTTCATTAGTATATATATATGTATATATAAATAGTATATATGTATATGTGTATGTATATTCATATATATGTACACATGTATGTATATGTGTGTGTAGGTGCATATATGTGTATGTGTATGTGTGTATGTGTGTACATATGTTCGTATTTATGCACATATATGTATATATATAGATATATATACATATAAATATATCGAGTATTTCTTTATCTTTATATATATACGTATTCAATGTATGTATATTAATATATATCTGTATATATATATATGACATATGTAAATATTGTATTAGTATATATATATATATATATATATATATATATATATATATATATATATATATATATATATATATATATATATATATATATATATATATACTAATACAATATTTACATATGTCATATATATATATACAGATATATATTAATATACATACATTGAATACGTATATATATAAAGATAAAGAAATACTCGATATATTTATATGTATATATATCTATATATATACATATATGTGCATAAATACGAACATATGTACACACATACACACATACACATACACATATATGCACCTACACACATATATATATATATATATATATATATATGAATATATATATATATATATATATCAAATAATACATATACTATATGCAGATATATATACATACCAAAATACGTTTATATATATATATATATTGGTTGTATATATATATATATATATAATATGGTATGTGTATTTTAAATATAAATATGTATATATATTATATATACACTTATACCTATTTTGTATGAAATTATTGATATACACTTATATATATTATGTACGTATTTAATTGGTATATATTATGTGTATAATATATATATATATATATATAGGTACTAGGCAACCCAAGTGTAATTACGGATACCCCGTATTTACATGGACCTATGACCCTGTGATCTGTTAGCTGTCTGCCACGCGTACACTGACGTACTGGCAAGACCCGTACCACCGACAGTCGGATTGCATAGCAATCACAGACGAGACGCCCGTGCAACCTGACGCACTTGACCCTAGTTGACTAGTGCCCTACCTGGCATAGCCCCTGAGTTTGATGTGTTTTTATTATGTGTTAGTGTAGCATCTGATGCAGTATTGTATTATTTTATGATATGTCTATAGGACGGTTGGATCATCCAGACGATATTCGGGAACAGGACATTGGTGTTACCAGCTAAGGACCCAAGGCGAGTACATTCTCTGACAGTTTCCCCTTATGTTGATTATTTTTATAACTCTTGTTGTATAGCGTACATGACTCTGATACTGTTCTTTACACGAGTTGGCATTATTGAAACCTGTCACGAGGAGTCGTAATTTGGAATCCATCGTGCTAGCTGGGGAAAAACAGGGAAATATTAGTAGCTTATGTGATCATACCCAACTTTACATGCATCATAGCTCACCCACGCCTCACGTCGGTGCAGCCTTACCTTTACATGCTTTATTACTGTTATATATGGTTAGCCTGAGTATTATCGCATCATAGCTATCCAGATGGATTAGCCTGACCTCAGGGATGATCACTAACCAATGTAATGAGTTTCTTTAGTCCCAAGCCGATCACATGATATACTGATATTTCACACACTTAGTTAGATAATTCTTGACATGTATCTTTAGTGTATTGATCTAGCATCCCCACATGTTCTAGTTACTATTCTTGTACACACTTATATACCAGTTTATTGTTCTTGCGTGTACTTGTATTTCTATTTCATTGCTAGATGTACATTGATGATGACATGCTCCAGTATTCTATTTATTCTAGTATTTCTATTTCCAGTACATCCATGCTCGTCAGTATTTCTTATTGCCATTATTCCTATATGTCTTATATTTCTTTACACTGTGCTATAGATTTTTATCAATATATGTGGAACTGCTGTTAGAGGTGTATTTTGTTCCAATCCTGACTGGATATATTTTCTAGACTGAGACATAGTGGACTTATTTCCGACACACTTGGGGATTGGATGTTACTGATTTCAGGTATGGTTACTTGTCGTTAGACTTGTCTTATATTTCATTGTTTGCTTTAATATCTTATCGTGCTTTAGCTTATGTGATTGAGTATTTTTAGCATTATGTTGTGATATCCATGTCTCCTTATGGAGTCGGATATTCACGTGAGATTGGTTAGATAGTTACATGACCTAGACAGCGTTCTACTGTCGGGTGCGGGTCGTGACACATTTTTAGTGGTGGCCTATGCTGGTCAGACTTCGCAAGTAGTGCAATGTCATGGTAGTGCGACGTATTAGTTGTACTACTGCATGCCTGCTATAGAATATAGGACATAGGATACTAGGATGAGAGAGGATACTCAATCACAAAATTCTTGAGAGATTCCTGGGACGACCCCTTGAGAATCTTATTACAATTTCCAATTTAAATCTTTTTTCCTTGTTTCCGTCCTCTCTCGCTTGTTGTTACTGAACTTGATTCTTGTTGAGTAGTTATTAAATTAAAATCTTGGTGTCATTGATGAGTTTGATTCTTGTTGACCAGTTGTTAAATTTAAACTCTTGGTGTCGTTGTTGAGTTTTGATTTTATCGAGACAAATTTTACGGACTAAATTTTACGGTATCATCTGATAAGATATGTTGATGAGGACAGTGATAAAGGTAAAACGTCTACTTTGGTTATGGAACCTGAGTTTATCGCAGCCATACTAGCTGCCGTGACTAGAACGTTGGAACCAGACTTGGATGTACATACTATAGTTATGAAACTTAGAGTCTCTCGCAGCCATACCGGTTGGCGTGGCAAAAATTCTAGATGACGTGATTATAGGGTTGCATACTTTAGTTACGGAACCTGTCGTTTATCACACCTATGCTTACTGGCATGGTAAAGATTCTTAGTGTCATGATTTCGGACAGACGTGTATGAATATCAGGTTGTATCTTAAATTGGTTCTTAAAGTATCATCTCAACACTTATCTATTTCTGTTATTATAGGACTTTATTCCATCATCCTTTTGGTTGCTAGCAGTAGAAATACCTTCAGTCCTCAATCCAGTCTTTTTGAGCTTCTATTCTTTAAGGATTCCTTGTTAAGTATGATAATTAGTGACTTATAATTATGTCTGTGTCTTGAGTATTAGTATTGATTGAGTGTTGCTTGTGAGTTTGTAAGTGTTTCCTAGTTGGACATGTGAGCAGTAGGCCTTAATCTAGAGTTAACCTATAGCATAGTACCTCATAGCAGTAGTTCTATAATATGTTTTATTATGGTTAGTATTGGTACTATAAGTAGAAGAAGAGCATAGAGTATCAGTGATGGTTCCAAGAGTTAGTATCAGAGCCAGCATACCCGTTCTGGATAATCATGATTATGTAATTGAGTGATCTATGTAAACAATTAAGTATCAAGGAAATTGTGTTAAGGATTAATGGAGCATGATGTTCAATTTAATGGGTGATACTTGGGTGTGTCAAGAGTAAAGAAGTGCATATGCATAAAGGAAATTAAAGAGTGTGCCATAATAGGAGGATACCCATAAATGTATAGGAAGTATGAGTGAATAAGAATACATTGTACTAAGTAGTGAGACTCGTGTTACAGATAAAAGAAGGACCTTAACAAGTGATTTGATCTGAGTGTACTGATATATGAATGTACCACCTGATATTGAGATAAGTGATGTATTGGAAGCAATAGGTGAAAGAGTGTCTAGAAGGTATGTGCAGGATGCACAGTGGGTGATAAGTAGCGAAAAACAAAAGTTCATGAAAGTGGAAGCATGAGTATTAGAAAATTCTAATGGTGTGTCATGGGTTGAGAAGCATCAAGATGGATTATGAAAGATATGAAGTATACCACAAACTAGTGTAACAGTCTGTAAAAGATTTAAGAGAAGATACATATGCATAAATCGAGATATGGAACTATGTGCCTTTGAGAGTGAAGTGAAACATGGGTGCTATAACTAGTGCGAGTAATCGTGAGTTCTAATAGGTTTGATGAGATGATCCAATAATGAAGCTAGTGTTATCATACCAAGGGTACTAATAATTCTATATCGAGGAATTAGTGGAGCAAGGTGCTAATAGTAAATGCCTTGTATGATAATATTAAATTAGTATATCAGTTAATATAGATAGAAACTCATTGGAGAAAATACATGTGATGATAACTTTGATTATTTGGAGGTAATAGTACAAATGATTCGGGCGGTACAATTTTAGTACACAGTTGAGAGTTGTAGACAATGGGTGAAATTGAGTGCACCTCGAGTATTAGAGACCGCGAGCATTTATATGTATATTTGTGGATTTAAAACTTGAAGAGTGGAAATGAATTTTAATTTTTAAAGAATTTTGAGGAGTTAAGATTCTATGTTATTAAATTTTGAGGATTCCAAATTCGATTCAATAAGCATAGTCAGGTTATAAAGATTTTGAAGTGATTAAATTTGATTTCAATATTGAATATTTGACCCTTGAGGAAGTGTACACTTTTTATTTTAAATTGTTCAAAAAGTTAAATTTTGATGATTTTATTATGAGGATAAAATTTTATGGTGGATGATATATATATTAGTGTATGAGTAGACGATATACATATGTAAGAATCTGTCGACTTGAGCATGATTGAGAAGGCACTGCAAACAGACTTGGGTGTCCATCTAGAGTTGTATTAGGGAAAATAGTACTTAGTATGGTGTGTTGCACTTGGTGTGCACTTGAGTGACAAGTACAACTAGTATGAATAATTGTAGTAGGAACGAGAACTAGCAGTGGGTGTACTTGTAGTAGAAACAGTGGTACCTAAAGGGATACATGTATCAAACTTGGGATGCATCATTGACCTATGACTGTGTTAGAGGTCCTTGGTATCAGATTTTGGTATTAATAGACAGGTGTGTGCAATATGGATGTATTCATGGATGTTGTGGACTAATGATTAATTGATATGGGTACCAGTGTACAAGAATAGGAATTAGTTAGTGAATGTGCCAGAGTTAAGTGTATGTTAGAGATAAAAGACACTGCAGGAAATATGTTAGCAGGTTCCTTCTTTTCTTTCCTCATGTTCCTTTTTCATCTTCTGATTGATTGATTCCCTACTACCGTAGCCTTGTATTCATAATTTTTGTTAGAATATAGTTAGTAGCACACCCTGACAGAGACTGCAATACCGTGACAAGACAAACCATAGCCAAGCATGTTTCCTCTAGATTGTATGTTGTATGACTAGGTAGAATTTTTCTCAGACCTTGATTATTGGGGTTTGACCCTAGTGAAGAATTATGAAGAGGTTATGACTTGACAAGAGAGACAAGATACTTAAATTTTGAGGGAAATCACTGATTTAAGTAAAGGGTTAAGAATTTAATATAGCAGAATTGATGGGTCATTGATTCTATCAAGATTGAGATATGATTAAATTATCATTTAAAATTCGAGGATAAACAATAATTTAAACAAAGAGTGGAGAACTTGATATGACATGATTAATGATCTTGTTAAAACATTAATTTTATGAAGATTATGAAATGATTAAAATTGTCATTAGATTTTTGAGGAAATTAAGAAGATTATTATTGTATTTATTGACTGTAAGATATAGATTTACTTGAAAATTACAATTGAGGATTTTGCGAGTATTATATTATTTGAGTATTGTATGGAAAAAGAAATCGAGGATTTAGATCACTAATGGATTAGTGTTGGATTCGAATTTTGGGATAAGATTTTAATTTTTTATAAAAGTGCAAGGACTGGATTTTCGATCAAAGGATCGGATAGTAAAATTTGTATATGGTGATTTGCTCAAAATTAAGGAGTAAGATGATAAATGGGTTAGTGTTTAAACACAAACTTTTTGGACGAGATTTTTAATTTTTATTGGATTCATGGATTAGTATTTTTAGATGTACATTTCTTGATTTATAAAAAAGTGCATTGTTCGGATTAAATTAGAGGATTAGATATCAATTTCGGGTTTTTAATTACTAATATCAGATTCTGAGAAGATTATGATACGAGTGGAATTCAATGATTAAATTTGAGGATTTTCAGAAATCCAATAATTTCATAACTTTGAAAATTGTGAAATGACGATGTGGATTACTTCCCGATTTTTGTGGATTGATGAATTTAATTTTGATGGAAAATAATAATGTGTATGAGTAAATACTACTATGAGAATTTTAAATTTCGAGGACGAAATTCTTTTAAGGAGGGTAGACTTGTCACTACCACGTTCCAGAAATAAGGGTATTTTTGACTTTTTATATATTATTAATATTATGGTATTTATATTAAATAATTTCTCGATATATGTATTTAAAATTAAATAATTACGTGAGACGTGTAATTAAATATATTATTATATACAGTGTTCATTTAATGTTTGAGCTGGTAGACTTGACCTAGAAGCCCACTAGACGAACACCTGACCGAATTATGGGATTATGTATTTAATTATTTAATTTAAAATTTAATTATTGGAGATAGTAATTAATTACCGTAATTTATTTAATTATTGCGCATTGTCGTTGCTTCAATATTTGGAGCGCTACCCTGGCTTTTGCCTTCCAACAAATTTTACAACCTTGCCCTAGACATGCCCGCCCTCCATTCGGACCTTTTTGTAACTCATAATTATGCTCTCTTGTGCTTCATTTTAGCCGCACAAAATTCGTCGCGGACGTTATTTAAATTCTAAATAAATTCTGACTTTGTATCGTTGTGCGTTCCAATCGAAATTGGGACAACCTCGACCCATTTTTCGTGCGGTCCAAATTAGGGTAATATTCTGCTCTGAGTCTTCTTCATTAATGATATTGATGACTCGACCTAATTTTGGCCCCATGTACTCCTAATTAATTTTAGAACGCCAAGTGTATCTAATTTTAATTAATTAAATTCAGAAACCCACTTCTGTGTAATTTTCTATTTGTTGCGGACTTAACTGCAAAATTGTAATGATGTGTCACCATCCTATTGGTTTAACCCAAATGAAGAAAGCAATCCCCTTTTTTGACTAGTCAACAAAACAACCCTCTCTCCACCTTCCTTTTTGTTGCATTTTCCTCCATGATGAACCGTGGCCATCCATTTAAAATGGAGCCATCCCTACCACACAACACCCTTATATAACCTCAAACCTCTTCCCAAGGCACCCCATCCCTAGGTTGGCCGGCCCTAATTCCTAGGGGGTCATATCATCCTCCCACATACAATTAACACACTCTCTCCTTTAATTTCTTCACAAAATAACACACCTTCACCAACACACCCTAACCTCACCCCGACCACTGCATCCTCCAACCCGACGGTCCGGCCAACTCTCCAGTCATCTCCGACACCCAGCCACCAATCCAGCCTCCACCCCCAGGCCCTCGGTCAAGCTCTCCGACCAAGCTCCGACCCTCCCCGCAGCCGACACCACCCTCGTCGACATTCTCCTCCTTCCTACACAGCCGGCCAGCCGAGCTTTTTCACTGAAGCTCCCCTCTTCACCAACTCCTCCTGACCGGCCAACTCCGGCAGCGTCAGCCCCGAGTCTTCCCGACGACCCCGCTGTATCCCCAACTCCGGCGAGCAGAACCACCACCACCGTGAGCCTCTCCCCCTTCCCTGTTCATTAGTATATATATATATGTATATATAAATAGTATATATGTATATGTGTATGTATATTCATATATATATACACATGTATGTATATGTGTGTGTAGGTACGTATATATGTATGTGTATGTGTGTACGTGTGTACATATGTTCGTATTTATGCGCGTATATGTATATATATAGATATATATACATATAAATATATTGCATATTTCTTTATCTTTATATATCTATGTATTCAATGTATGTATATTAATATATATCTGTATATATATATATGACATATGTAAATATTGTATTAGTATATATATATATATATATATATATATATATATATATATATTGGTTGTATATATATATATAATATGGTATGTGTATTTTAAATATAAATATGTATATATATTATATATACACTTATACCTATTTTGTATAAAATTATTGATATACACTTATATATATTATGTACGTATGTATAATATGTATATATATAGGTACTAGGCGACCCAAGTGTAATTACGGATACCATGTATTTACATGGACCTATGACCATGTGAACTGTTAGCTGTCTGCCACGCGTACACTGCCGTACTGGCAAGACCCGTACCACCGACTGTCGGATTGCACAGCAATCACAAACGAGATGCCCGTGCAACCTGACGATATTCGGGAACAGGACATTGGTGTTACCAGCTAAGGACCCAAGGCGAGTACATTCTCTGACAGTTTCCCCTTATGTTGATTATTTCTATAACTCTTGTTGTATAGCGTACATGACTCTGACACTGTTCTTTGCACGAGTTGGCATCATTGAAACCTGTCACGAGGAGTCGTGATTTGGAATCTATCGTGCTAGCTAGGGAAAAACAAGGAAATATTAGTAGCTTATGTGATCATACCCAACTTTACATGCATCATAGCTCACCCACGCCTCATGTCGGTGCAACCTTACCTTTACATGCCTCATCACTGTTACATATGGTTAGCCTGACTATTACTCGCATCATAGCTATCCAGATGGATTAGCCTGACCTCAGGGATGATCGCTAACCAATGTAATGAGTTTCTTTAGTCCCAAGCTGATCACATGATATACTGATGTTTCACACACTTAGTTAGATGATTCTTGACATGTATCTTTAGTGTATTGATCTAGCATCCCCACAGTTCTAGTTACTATTCTTGTACACACTTATATACCAGTTCATTGTTCTTGCGTGTACTTGTATTTCTATTTCATTGTTAGATGTACATTGATGATGACATGCTCCAGTATTCCATTTATTCCAGTATTTCTATTTCCAGTACATCCATGCTCGGTATTATTTCTTATTGCCAGTATTCCTATATGTCTTGTATTTCTTTACACTGTGCTATAGATTTTTATCAATATATGTGGAACTGCTGTTAGAGGTGTATTTTGTTCCAATCCTGACTGGATATATTTTCTAGACTGAGACATAGTGGACTTGTTTCCGACACGCTTGGGGATTGGATGTTACTGATTTCAGGTATGGTTACTTGTCGTTAGACTTGTCTTGTATTTCATTGCTTGCTTCAATATCTTATCGTGCTTTAACTTATGTGATTGAGTATTTTTAGCATTATGTTGTGATATCCATGTCTCCTTATGGAGTCGGATATTCACGTGAGATTGGTTAGATAGTTATATGACCTAGACAGCATTCTACCGCCGATACTACGGCGTAGGCTGGACGTACCCACACTCTCGTACCCCTATACCGGGTGCGGGTTGTGACAATAACTGCTTCTCAATGCAGTTGTTCATTCCTTTGCTGCAGCTAGAATTACTGCACTTTGCTGTGCTAGTTGATGCATATTGTACTCACTGTGCTGATGCTGCACTACAACATGCTGCAGTGAGTAGCTTCCTTGCTGTTGATCTTCCTTGTGCCCGAGCTCTTGATGCCCAGATTAATTTCTGTGCTACTGCCACTGTACTCATTGTTATATGCACAGTTTGTTGTGCCTCTCAAATGCTCAGTTGATACTGCTCCCTGCTGAGCAATAGATTTGCAGAGCTGTTGCACTAAATTTTAATCGAACCCGAGTTAGTGCAGTGGTTCCCCCACTGCGGAGTCCTTCATTAGCTCCCTGCAGTTGGATGAATAGCTGTTTATGCAGCTAGCTGCTCACTGATCAGTGAGCACTAATACTCACTACGGTGCATAATTTTCTCCCTGAGTCCACGAGCCATGTGCAGTGAAACCCCTTCAAGCCAATACTGTGTGTATTGACACTGACCGAGCTGTGCAATGGATCTCTTCTGATCAGTTACAGATGCTGAGCCTCCCTCTTGAACTGCACAGAGCTGAAGTTCCTGCACATTGCTGTGCCTCCTCATGGTTGCCACTACTCCCTACTCGAGCTGCTGAAGGCTCTCTGTGTGTATGAGTGGCACTTGCTTTTGTGTATACTCCTATTGTGTATTGCACAGTATCTTTTCCCCTTGCCACTGTGCATGAAGATCCCCTGCAGTCTACCTGAAACTGGGAATTAAACTGATACTGGCATAGACAATTACTGATACTTAACTACTCTGCATCCCTTCCTGTGCACGAGTTGTAGCTCTTGCTACACACTGCTGAATTGGTGGCTGCACACTGCTCATCTACAAGTCTAAGGTTGTTGCTGGGCTTCCCTCAGTTGACTGCACACAGCATGCTTCCCTCAGTTGGCTGCTGCTGTTGCATCTCTTAAATTCCCTGTGCACTGCACACAGTAAACTTCTGCTGCAGCTGCTGTGCTCCCCCTTGCCATTGCACTGCTGAACACAGATCTCAACTGGCACACACACACACAAAACACTGACACAAGGCTACACTATTACCTATGTATATGTATATATATATATATATATATATATATATATATATATATATATATATATATATATATATATATATATATATATATATATGCATATGTATATGCATATGTATATAGCTACACTCCCACACAAATAGATATATGCAAATACACACTCACACATGTAATCAAACCCACAAAAATATATTAGTCAACACATATATATACGTACATATACATATAACACAAGCACACGTATATATCTATATACGCATATAGTGATATGTATCTAGATACTCTATTATGTACACATAAACCCACACAAATATACATAACCTAAAATATACTATTATATACTCTATAAATTACATAGATAGCTTATACATATATAAATACACATGCACGTATAAAGAGAAAAACAAAACATCAAACACATGGGGTGCATCGCACCCGTATCACACTTGCTCTATGATATGTGTGCGATACGGCTCCAACACACATCCAAACGTATCCCGGAGGACACGAGCAAGTCTAGAACACCAATTATGAATAATACGTATAGTAATTAGAGTGTGTACGTGTCCGTGTCTCAATGTGATATGCACAAGGCCCCGTGTCAGGGAAAACCCCCCAAAATTAACCCATTTCGTCAAATTGATGAGATACGGCCTACACGTATCCAATTGTGGACACGACACTAGTCACAAACAAGCAATCATATGTTAATTTGGTCTAATTGACCAATTGACAAACACAACATGTGCTAATCTCGGAATTCCCACAAAATTGGCAAAAAAAATGCACGTAACTTCCACCGTAGGTCTCCAAATGACTCCAAACCAAATCCTATGGGTAGCCTATGCATGTAGGTTGGTTTATCATGGTAAAATCTCAGATCTAAAGTCTAATAGAAGGGGGAAAAATAAAAATGTACCTATTGGGAGATGGATTCCCAATGAAAAGTCTCCAAATGCAAAGTAGCTCCTCTCCTTGTAGATCTTGGTCTCCTCTTCCTTGCTCCTTGCTCCTTGCTTGTAGATCCTTGATGTAGAGGCCTCAATGATAAATTTAGAAAGAGATTTGAGAAGAACTGATGGAAAATTGATGAGGGAATGGAGGAAAATTGGAAGAGGAAAAAGTAGATCTAGAAATTTGGAGAAGAAATGAAATGAGAGCACTCTCTCTCCTCCTAATTATGGCTAGTCATAAACCCCTCTCCAAGCAATGTATAATGTCCCAAATACCCCTTGGGACCTCTCCTGAAGAAATCAATTAAGGGGGAAGGTTCTAGTCTAATAGTTTCACTAATTAAATAAATTTCCTAATCCATGGGCCTAATTCATGGGCTCAACTTAGACTACTCCAAATATTCGGTTCATGCATATAATAAAATAGGTTAGGTCCACTACATAAGTCTAAAATAGATACTACGTCTAATCAAATACTAAACAATACAACAAATAATTAATTACTAATGCACAATATTAAATACAATCCTCCTAAAAACAAAATACCTGTGTCAATTACCAAACTACCCTTAATTGGAAATGTGAGGGTAAAAATATCTTCTTAAAGGTTATTTTTAACAAGCCTCTGTAGCAGCATGAAAAATCTCAGAAGCCCAATATGCGCCTTAGTCCCGATGCGTTGAAGAAACAAATATGCATGCGTCAAAGTTCAAGTGAAGCATGACTTATTGAATGCATAATGTCACCTTAGTCAAGTTAGAGCATTTATGACTCTGACAACAATAATGCTCTGAAAGCCTCGATTTCGACTTTGACAATTGGCGCCAGTTCTCACCTCACTGCCATAATTACTTTTGTCACTCTGTAGCCGTACTGCGCCACATATATAAAAGATAAAGCTCTCTATGCGTATCTGGCCCCATGCATCCCAGACTCCATATGTTCCATATGTCTCTGACTCCATGCGTCCCAGACTCCATATGCCCCATGCGTCTCTGGCCAATGCGTCCCAGATACCACGTATCCCAAGAATCTTAGATTTTATGCTCCCAATATGATAGTGCTCCTCAAGCCAAAATCTTTTTGTTGCAACTAAGGAGATTCTCGACAACTAAGTGCAGGCCACATGTCAAGATGACTATATCACGCACACCAAGGACGAGAATCGACTAGATTTTTAGCAACATCAGATCCCAACAAAGACTTCATATGGCAACTCGGCCGTGACATGTGTCCATGGTTGCAAATGCATATTGTTGATAATGGACACATGACAGCTCCAACATCTATGCCCGTATAGACTCGTCAGTATGACGGCTATAAATAGTGGGGTTGCATACCTATAAGACACATAGACACATACATGAGAGAGACTTCAAGGAAGCATTCCCATTCTCTCGTTGAACCATTAACAGAGTAAAGGAGCCGCTGTAGTGCTCCATCTCCATCCTCATATTTCCCAGAACAAAAAATATTGTACTTAGATTTTTTGTTTAGAATTTTTTTGTACTCTTTTTATTTATTATACAATAAAGCTTGTTCAAGTTTGAATCAATGGCATATAAGGTGGCGACTCTGCTGGGGAAATCCTTCTCCTCTGATGAGAAGGTAGTGACGCAGTCCGATGCGACAAAGCTGGGTTCAACCCAAAATATGCTGGTGGTATGCTTCAACCAACAAGACTTCGAGAAAATGCTTTCTGAGGGTAGCACGAGTCCTTCTCCAAGGCTAGCAATGCCTAAGAAGACCCGCAGGACTTGGGTTACAAAGGCTAGTGTGCCTCATCCAACTGCAGAGCATGCACTCCATATTTCGTTACTTGATGCTCAAAATGCATATCACGCATCTACCAAGGCTGTCCCTGTTCATGCGGCAGCTACAATCTAAAGGGAAGAGTGTTCAGTACTTGAGCTATGGCAAAGAAAAATACTACGATGCCAGAAGCTCAGGAGCTGATGCATGTTCCATGCGCCCATAACAAGGGATACAGAAGAAGAAGATCCATGCGGCACCAAGCTCCAAACATAGGAAGGTAGCTGTATGCACCCCAGATGACAACAGAGACTCTGTCTTCGACAGAATCTTATGCGGCACTGACTCCATGCGCCATGCCAGTAAAGGAGAGAGCTCAAACTTGGACTCCTCGTACTATGTGCCTATGCATGCTAAGATAAGAAAGTTTAGGGCAGTGTGAGCTAGCCAAGATCGAGCCACTACTTAGGCGGCTGACCATCAGCATGCGTCGCTAACTCTAATGTGTACCCCTGACGGAAAGCTGTACAAAACTGACCCATGCATCCAGTCTGCAGTGGCACACGGATAGGGTCAGTCTCAAAAGTCTTTCACTCATGACTTGAGGCAAGTTCTTGTACGAACCCCAGGTTAGGGAGCAAAAATAATACCTACACACCCCGGTGCTCGGTTTATCAGTGCTCAAAAGGGGGTGTAAAGGTGAATCATCCCTCGCCTGACTTGCATGATGTGATCAATCACAAGCGCAAAGCAAGGGAAGAAACTAAGACATGTAAAATATTACCTCCTGGTCATCGTTGTGCCAACATCATCATCAACTACTGCAGTGCTAAAGTAGCAGTACCTACAAACATGCAGTCGATATTTTAATGACTGCAACCAAGAGCACTCATCCAACAATATCCCGGAAAATAGGATCAAATACTAGAAGAGGAGGAGTTTCCCTCGCCTCATGTTGCTCCACTTGGAAGTCTCATTCTATGATGGGAGGTCCGAAGTCTACCACCTCCAATCCTCTACTCTCAACCAGCAGTACCTACGGAAGGAGTTTTTCTTAGCACCCGCTCGAAAGTGTCCATTGAGATCTTTCGGGAGTACCAGCCTAGGGTACGATACCATACTCTCATTTGCATATCACATAGTTGGTCGTAGTAGCTTTCCCTATTTTTATAACATTATACTGTTTACTTCTGGCTTGAGTGTTTATTGTACCTTGTTATGTCCCTTGAGGACCTGGATATGGATTATGTCCCCAGGTTTAGACGAGGAGGTTTACCCCGAGGTTTACGGGTCAGGAGCAGATATAAGAACAATACCAACAGCCGAGGATGAGGTGGTACCGAAGGACTTCTCTTGAGTTCTCAGATTCTCTTTATGTATGATGCCTTATGATTCTTAGATATGGACTTGGATATTGTGACTATAGGATATGTGTATTTGGATATTTTTCTCTCTCATTATTTTGATATGGGTTATTTCCCATAATATTTATTTATTATATTATGATAGACAATTTTATTTCTGGTATTGAAGGTTGAGACTGGTTTATCATCTTGCCTCTTGTTTATGAATTGGTGGATGAGATTAGATACATAGACTATGATATATATTGTAGACCATTATAGTTGTATTATATCTTAAGCATTGGAGTTGTGCTGCTGGCCATTGCTACGAGGCTAGTCCCTTGGTATTTTGGGACTGGGGCATGACATTATTTTTGTGGTGGCCCATGCAGGTCCATACAAATATATTGCTTCGGTTTCAACTAAGGGACTGAGCAAGCCTGCAATTAGGATAGGATAAACTTATAGGATCTTATCCACAAGTTGACACGCTCTTGACCTCTATATCGAATTCGAATTTAATCTCTTGACTTGCATCATGCTTTGATTCGTCTATATGTTCCTCATAATTAATTGTGTGCAGAGTAATGGATCCACAAGCTAGCGACGAGACTCCTGTGGGTACACCACCAGGTGCTGTGGTTACTTACGACGATGGGGTAACACCACGGGGTAGAGATCCATCCACTCTACAAAGCAACCCTGGATATCAGCCCACCTCGAGGTTCCAGAGAGATGATATTCCACCACCACCTTAATTCACTCCCCCGATACCACCGCTACCATCTTTCCTACCTGGACAGACTATGGACAGACACCAGTTATTCCAGGTGTTCTATGCAATGATGCAAGCTGTAAACTCCCTCACCAAAAATAGGTATTTTGTGTATATTTTATATTATTATATTTATTATAGATGTTGAATTTATTTAGAGTATTCTCTTAGTTAATTAGAAAACAAATTTTTTTAGTATATTTACTTATATAAATATTTAGTTAGAATTATTTTTAGGCTATTTTAGATTATTGAGATTTTTTCATAATTTTTAGTTAATTAAAAACTAGTAACACTAATTTTCTAGGACTTTGAAGAATTTATTTTATATTCAAACTTAATTAAAAATATTCCAAAATTTTCTTTTAGGTTCTAAATAGTCAAATATATTTTCTAGAATTTTCTGGAAATTTTCTGAATACTTTTAGTATTTATTGGGAGTTATTTAGACTAATAACTAATTTTTAGAACTTGTAGAATTTATTGTGCAAGCCACGGAATATAGAATGGACCCACGTTATTTTCTAGGGTTTATAATATTATTATATATTTTCTGGAATTATTTCAGAATTTTTGGAATAATGTAATATTTATTTTTAGATAAATGGATAAAACTAATGTTTAGAGGTTCTCCTAATTATAGTAGTAAACTTATGAATATAAAATTGTCCCAAATATTTTTCTAGGGTTTATAGGTTCAAAATATATTTTATGTAATTTTTCCAGATTTTTATGATTATTTTTAATATTTATTTGGAGTTATTTAGATTTAAAATGACTTAAATAATATTTTGATAAAGGCAAATAAAAAACAAATAATATAACAAAAATCATCCAATCAAATTCTGACACATGTCAGCCTATAAATATCCATTCAGCCGCAGGTACATCCCTATATATATATATATATATATATATATATATTATTATTATAACCCTAATTATCCTATTATCTTAGAGAGAGAGAGATTTTGGAGAATTGCCATCTAGGGTTCCTTCATCTTCCACAAGCCATTGCGCATAGTTTTAGACTCCAAACGAGACCTAGTTTCTTGCGTTAGAAAGATATTGAGGTTAATTTTCTGATTATATAATTTATTTTACGAAATTATGAGTATTAAATTCTGGAAATTTCGTAGAGCACAGCATGTCCGAAAATAGACGTGTTTCAATATTTTCGCAATTCCGGGAGAACCAGGAATCAGAATCATAAACCGTTTAAAGTTTTGAAAAGTTAATGTCAAGATCATTGACATATGTTTTTCCCAGAATTTTATTCGAAGTATTTATATACTGTTAATTTTGTAGAACTTCTAGGTTAGAATTTAACCATCGGTGTACAATACAAAATTCGTATGTGCCATAATTCCCAAACGAATTTGAATTCGGACGAGCCGTCAATTCTAGCATATTTTTTATACTGAAATCTACAAGAAATCATGCATGAAAGTTGAGTTTGTGTCGGTTGACTTTTCGGTCAACAGATTGTCTCGATTTGCGTGCCATGAGTCTCGAGTTGATAAAATTCAGTTTTGTTGGACAAAATTTAGAAATTAACATAAAAATCAGAATAATAAGATTAAAATAGGATTTTAGAGTAATTATTTCAGAATTAAATAAATTAAAATAAATTATCTTTTGACGTGATAAATTTGTAATACATAGGCTATTTGGACTGTGACTTAGACTCTGATTCATACCAGCAGTAGGACCCCAGGCAAGATAACTTGCCAAATTGCTTACAGTATTTTTTATGCTTAGTATATTTTTGTATATTTATTGCATTTCGGTTTATTCTTGCATGTGTAGTTTCCCTTCAGTCATTACTATGTATTAGATATGTTGACACACACATGGCACTTAGTATCATAGAGGACAATCATTAGGCGTATGGGCTTTTAACCACTCTGGTAACACCGTAGTCACTAGCATGCACTATAGTGGGTCATGTCCGATGGTCGCTACCCCCGCGGTATGTCGATTGATGGAGTCCGAGGGTCGCTACCCCCACGGTATGTCGACTGATGATGTCCACTGACGAGCGTGAGGTTGTGAGGATTAGATCGAGTAGCCTACCCTTGCCCATACGTCAAAAATTTATCCTCATTTGCATTCATATAGATTGTCCTGTACAGCATACTTATCTATTTTCAAATATGATGCATGTTTACTGTATTCAAATTGGCTAGTATTTTTTGTATCTTGTTACGTCCCTCTGAGGACCTGGTCCTCTGCCAGGTGTATCTGTTCTTGAGTAATTGCAAGAGCGCAGATTTGGATGATTACTTGTGTTGCGAGGATGTCTTCTCTTCGAGCCCATGGTCGTTAGCTGGTATTCCTATATTGTATTTGTTGTGTTGTACTTTTCCATTCGAGTTGGTAGTGGATTTATTTCCATCCAACTATCATCCTTAGATATTTATGTTGAGATCTAGTTATATAGATGTTGGTTATTATTTATATCTGATTTTTGCGGATGAGACTTAGATTATACCCTGTGACTTGTGATACATTTTATACCACTTGTGGACTTGATATTCATATTACAGCGTACGTGTGGATTTGGTTTCCATATATTGGAGTTGCCATATCCATGCGGCTGGCATGCTTACGTGTCCTAGTCCTACGTATTGTCTCGGTTACGTTACTGTACCGAACAAGCCTGCACCTAGGACTAGAGTATAGGATCTCATCCACAATTGACTATGACTCATCTTTTTTCTAATCTATTCTATTTAAATAATTGCATCCTCCTTGATTCCTGTACTCCCATAATAGTTCCTTTAGTATAGTCTCTCCTAGAATATAGAAGTTCCTGTTGTTAGATGATAAGTAGGGTAACCTTCCTATTAAGAGTATAACTAGAGTGCTGACACACCACTAAGTTTAGGATGTCTAGTGAACCCTAGAATTTCTTAACTCTAGAATTGGTTTACCATTACCCCCTGATGTGTTATGAGGACTTGAGAGTAGTATAGACACTACTAGAGTTAGTTAGAAGTTTACCATTATGGTTGCCCCTAGCATTGAGAAACCAATAGAAAACCAAAGTGAATATTAGGACTGAACCTAACCCACGCCGTTAGATGAGTATTGGAGAACCATAAATTTAGATTCTTGTCTTGAGATAAGCAGACAGTACCTTAGAAAACCAAGAGTAATGCATAGAATATTTTTCTAATCATACCTCAAACACAGAGACTAGCATACCCCTTTCCCTTGGAAAACCATAATGCTATCTAGAGCCCCTCTATTTTCATATATTGTTCCCCTGTGACCATAGCGTTCGCTAATTGTGCGACGACCAAATTACATTCTTCTTTTCTTTATCTTTCAACTCGTGCCACTTGACACTTCTGATAGTAGGCCAAGTAATTTATTTCTTTGTTAAGGACACATAGTTTGCTAGGATTATAGTTTTAATCTTGAATTTTGAAATTGTGTGCTTAGTAGTTAGAACTTGATAGTTAAGTTATTCTTGTAGATTAAGACCTGGTGCTTATCTCTTAGTTTTAAATTGCGTAACTTGTACCACACCTCAATACGAGTTATATTCCCTTTCCCTTGAGGCCAGTAACTGTCCCATTCTTACTATTGACACTTGCACTATGACTAAGAGTTAAGACGACCATGACCTATGTAATATAAGAGGATACCCTAACAAGTACCAAGACCCCTTCTCGAAGACCTTAACAGGAGCTTCTACGGTACCCTTAAGACTGTCACAGTATTAGTTTATTATTTTAAGTTGGGTAGTATACCTCACAACCTAGTATCATATAGTCTTTTGACCTATTATTGAAGTGTGATTGAATAACATTAATTGTATACTAGCATAAGACGACAGTGGTTATTCAGACAATAGAAGTTAGAGGTCCTTGCCCACATTTGGTCGACTAGCGACATAGACAAGGAGGTTGTATGATAACTGTAGGGATTGTAGAGTCTTTTATTATTATTGCTTAGTTGTTTTGTTTTGTGAACTTGAATTAATTTGTACCTCCTTTCATCATCATCTAGCGTACTTATATTTGCTGCACTACCTTGACTTATGCTGCTATTATAGCCTAGTTTTGCAAGCTTACTCTTTTATCGAGCTTGATCATGAGATATGTATTATTGGGGACGCCTACTAATACATTTCAGAATCAGTGTATTAAGGTCTAGCTAACCTTAGTGCGTTTGATTCGCCCTTCGTAATACTAGTTTACGTGGATTAAGATATATAGTGATTGGTAGATGAATATACTTGCCCCTAGATATGTCTGAGCGGATCGTATCGGTTACATAACTGTACTAATATGAGCATGCGAACAAAGAATTACCAAAATAGAATTTTAATCCACAACTGCTTTGACAATTCCCATTTGAATTCCTTAAACTCCTTGATCCCGATACTTCTATTCTATTACCTCACCCTTGAACTCTTTATTATTGGTCTCCGTCTTCCCTTATTTCGGAAAGACGAAACCTCGTGCTTGGTATAAGTTTAATACACAGAGAGTACTAGATATACCCCGTAGGCCGATCACATACTTAAGGATTATTCTTTTGTAATTAGGACATATCATATATGATATAATCGGCGTTGAAGTTTTGAGGATTGAATGACATGAGTAAATAAATTAAGGAATATTTTTCTTAAAGTATATAGCCTTCTGTGATAGATGGGTAAATTCTAAGTTGGGTAGCAGTGCATTGCCAGCTTGAGAGAAATTTCTTTTAGATTGTGATCAAGTAAGATTAGATTGGGAGATTCAAGTCATTTTAATTTTGAGAAATTTTAAAAGAAGGATTAAGATAATGAGGATTTAACGAATTTTAAAATCTTGATATTGCGGACCAAATATTTATACTTTGAGCACAGGATTTAAATTTTGAATATTGAAGGATGAATCATCGATTTAAATTTTGAGGATAAAAATAGAATTTTAGACTTGAACAATTGGTGAATTAGATTTAAATTTTACAATTTGATGATTTGAATTAAAAGTTCAATTTTGATTGTTGGGTCACCTATTTGAAATATTGAGGATGTAAATTGAGTTTAAATATTTGAAGAGTACAAAATTCTTAATTTGAAAATAGGAATAAGATTTGATTAGAATTATTTATTGTTCAAAGTCTAGAGGAGATTATGATAGTTGGAAATGGTGATATAAATTTTGATGTGGGATGTCATATAGACTTGAGTTAGATTTGAATGTTGATTATTTAAGAAAAAATCAAGAAGAGATTACGACAGGTTGAATTTTGATTTAAACAGTGGTTATCTTAATTTTGAAGTGATCGCGATAGATTTGAATATATTTTATTATTTAAATTTTTGGAAGAGATTGCGAGTGACGTACCTTATGTACGAATGTGAAGGATTTAACAAATTATGCCTTGTTTTAATTTCGAGGACGAAATTATTTTAGGTTGGGTAGATTGTAAACTCCCTCACCCAAAATAGGTATTTTGTGTATAATTTATATTATTATATTTATTATAGATATTGAATTTATTTAGAGTATTCTCTTAGTTAATTAGAAAATAAATTTTTTTAGTATATTTACTTATATAAATATTTATTTAGAATTATTTTTAGGCTATTTTAGATTATTGAGATTTTTTCATAATTTTTAGTTAATTAAAAAATAGTAACACTAATTTTCTAGGACTTTGAAGAATTTATTTATGTCCAACTTAATTAAAATTTTTATTTTAGGTTCTAAATATTCAAATATATTTTCTAGAATTTTCTGAGAATTTTCTGAATACTTTTAGTATTTATTAGGAGTTATTTAGACTAATAACTAATTTTTAGGACTTGTAAAATTTATTGTGCAAGTCCAGGAATATAGAATGGACCCACGTTATTTTCTAGGGTTATAATATTATTATATATTTTCCGAAATTATTTCAGAATTTTTGGAATAATGTTAGTATTTATTTTTAGTTTAATGGATAAAACTAATGTTTAGAGCTTCTCCTAATTATAGTAGTAAACTTATGAATATAAATCCCAAATATTTTTTTAGGGTTTATAGGCTCAAAATATATTTTATGTAATTTTTCTAGATTTTTATGATTATTTTTAATATTTATTTGGAGTTATTTAGATTTAAAATAACTTAAATAATGTTTTGATAAAGGCAAATCAAAAACAAAAATATAACAAAAACCATCCAATCTGATTCTGACACGTGTTAGCCTATAAATATCCATTCAGCCGCAGGTACATCCCTATATATATATATATATATATATATATATATATTATTATAACCCTAATTATCCCATTATCTTAGAGAGAGAGAGATTTTGGAGAATTGCCATCTAGGGTTCCTTCATTTTCCACAAGCTATTGTGCATAGCTCCAGACTCCAAACGAGGCCTAGTTTCTTGCGTTAGAAAGATATTGAGGTTAGCTTTCTGATTATATAATTTATTTTACGAAATTATGAGTATTAAATTCTAGAAAATTCGTAGAGCACAGCATGTCCCAAAATAGACGTATTTTAATATTTTTGCAATTTCGGGAGAACTAGGAATCATAATCATGATCCGTTTAAAGTTTTGGAAAGCTAATGTCAAGATCATTGACATATGGTTTTCCCAAAATTTAATTCAAATTATTTATTTACTATTAATTCTGTAGAACTTCTAGGTTAGAATTTAACCATCGGTGCACAATACAAAATTCGTATGTGCCATAATTCCCAAACGAATTTGAATTCGGACGAGCCGTAAATTCCAGTATATTTTTGACACTGAAATCTACAGGAAATCATGCATGAAAGTTGAGTTTGTTTTGGTTGACTTTTTGGTCAACAGATCGCCTCAATTTGCGTGCCATGAGTCTCGAGTTGATAAAATTCAGTTTCTTTGGACAAAATTTAAGAATTAATATAAAAATCAGAATAATAAGATTAAAATAGAATTTTAGAGTAATTATTCTAGAATTAAATAAATTAAAATAAATTATCTTTTGACGTGATAAATTTGTAATACATAGGCTATTTGGACTGTGACTTGGACTCTGATTCATACCAACAGCAGGACCCCAGGCAAGATACCTTGCCAAATTGTTTACAGTATTTTTCATGCTTAGTATATTTCTGTATATTTATTGCATTTCTGTTTATTCTTACATGTGTAGTTTTCCTTCAGTCATTACTATGTATTAGATATGTTGACACACACATGGCACTTAGTATCATACATGACAATCATTAGGCTTACAGGCTTTTAACCACTCTGGTAACACCGTAGTCACTAGCACGCACTATGGTGGGTCGTATCCGATGGTCGCTACCCCCTCGGTATGTCGATTGATGGAGTCCGAGGGTCGCTACCCCCGCGGTATGTCGGCTGATGATGTCCACTGACGAGCGTGAGGTTGTGAGGATTAGATCTAGTAGCTTACCCTTGCCCATATGTCGAAAAGTTGTCCTCATTTGCATTCATATAGATTGTCATGTACATCATACTTATCTATTTTCAAATATGATACATGTTTACTGTATTCAAATTGGCTCGTATTTTCTGTATCTTGTTACGTCCCTCTGAGGACCTGGTCCTCTGCCAGGTGTATCTGTTCTTGAGTAATTGCAAGAGCGCAGATTTGGATGATTACTTGTGTTGCGAGGATGTCTTCTCTTCGAGCCCATGGTCGTTAGCTGGTATTCCTATATTGTATTTGTTGTGTTGTACTTTTCTATTCGAGTTGGTAGTGGATTCGTTTCCATCCAACTATCATCCATAGATATTTATGTTGAGATCTAGTTATATAGATGTTGGTTATTATTTATATCTGATTTTCACGGATGAGATTTAGATTATATCCTGTGACTTATGATACATTTTATACCACTTGTGGACTTGATGTTCATATTACAGCGTACGTGTGGATTTGGTTTCCATATATTGGAGTTGCCATATCCATGCGGCTGGCATGCTTACGTGTCCTAGTCCTACGTATTTTTGGGACTGGGGCGTGACACAAGCCCAATAGTAGGTTCAGCAAGAGGCCCAGCAACGCCAGACAGAGAACTTGCGAGAGATTATAATGACAACACTGGAGCAGCCAACCGCACCAGTTAGACAGCCATCGACCGGATCCATCTCGGACTTCCGCCAACTGAAGCCATGTACCTTTTTGGACAAGGAGGAGCTCGCTGAAGTTCATGAGTGGCTAACTAACATCTGACACCAATTGAAAGTAGCTGAGTTTTCGAGGGAGCGCTGGATGACTGTCGACAGGATGCAGCTGGCGGATAATGCACATCACTGGTGGCTTTCTAAAGAGAAACGAATTTGGACAGACAAAGTTCCTTGGGAAGAGTTCTCTAGACTCTTCCAAAAGATGTACATTCCATCTATTGCTCGAGCGAAACTTCGAGAAAAGTTCAATCGCCTCACTCAGGGCAATATGACAGTAAAAGAGTACAATACGGAGTTCATACAGTTGAGCCACTTTTCCCCTACGCTGATCCCGACAGAAGAAAAAAAGGCGGAGAGATTCTTTGACGGACTGAGGTTTGAGTTATAGAGACAGATTGGCTCCGTTGCACCCACTTCTTATACGGACGTCCTTGTTGTAGCTCGACGCATGGAATGCATCCATAGGAGGGAGTCCAGCCTAAAGGGCCCATATATAGTCCCAGCTCGAGTACCACAGGGAGGTATAGTGAAGCGACCTCCGATGCCTCAGCCACAATGAGCAGCCCTACTACCAACGCCAAATACCCCTACTTGTACTTACTATGGTAGGGCAGGACGTCTTGCAAGGGATTGTCGATGCAAGTTGGGACTATGTCTAGTTTACGGATCCAGCCAGCATACAGCCAAAGATTGCCAAGAGCATCAGGGAGGAGCGTCAATGGTACACCGACCCGCTTTACCAGTACCGAGGCCGGTCCAGCAGCCACAGAGACCACCTTATCCAGTATCAGGAGCACTACATGCATGAGTTAGAGGATCCAGACCACCAGCTCTGGAAGGATATTAGCCGAGGCCACCTTTGGCACCATAGACAAAACTTTTTCAGCAGGTACAATAGTAGAGAGCACCAGATCAGGGATGAGGTCATGCATTCGCCATGACTATTGAGGAGGTAGAGACTGCATGAGAGGTCATCGCAGGTACTATACTAGTAGCTGCATTACCTACTATAATATTATTTGACTCAGGAATATCTCATTCATTCATAGCATCTAGTTTTGTAGCCACACATAGAGTAGCAACCTCACCCCTCCCGAAGACTATGAGAATTCTTACGGGAGGCGGTATCATCCCCGTTAGTGACACTTGTAGATCTTGTTTAATAGTAGTTTTTGTGGTCGTGAGATGCGAGCTCAATTATTAATTTTTTCCATGCCGGATTATGATGTTGTACTTGGTAGGGAATGGTTGAGTCAGTACCATGTAACTTTAGACTGCCAGCGTGGATGCGTTATCATTAGACCGCTAGGACATCCGGAGTTTGAGTTTCTTCGGGGAGCCAGAGAACAGGGTGCCCAGCCTACTTTTAAGGCACTCACTATAGAAGGGGAGCCAGAATACCCGAAGGTTATATCAGAATTTGTGGATATTTTTTTCGACGATCTTCTAGGCTTACCACCTGATCGGAAAATAGAATTCACTATAGAATTAACTTCGGGAACAGAGCTCATTACTTTATCTGTGTACCGGTTAACACCAAAGGAGTTAGTAGAACTGAAGAAACAGGTTGATGATCATTTAGAGAAGGGATTTATTCGAGCCAATGTTTCACCTTGGGGTAGGCCTATCGTATTTGTACCAAAGAAGGATGGGACGGTACACTTGTGCATTGATTACAGAGCACTGAATGCTGTAACAATCAAGAACAAGTATCATTTACCACACATTGATGACATTTTTGTTCAATTGAGTGGTGCTTGTGTATTCTAAAAAATTGATCTCAGATCCGACTATCATCAGATCAAGGTGCGGAAGGAAGATATACCAAAGACAGCCTTTAGGACCAAGTAGGACTATTATGAATTCTTAGTTATGTCGTTTGGTTTAACCAACGTACCAGCTGTATTTATGAGCTATAAACAAGGTCTTCCACTAGTACTTGGACAAGTTCATGGTTGTATTTATAGATGACATCTTGGTATACTCCAAAAACCACGAAGAACACGAGAAGCATCTTAGAATTATGTTGGAGACGCTGAGGCAGGAGAGGCTATACGCCAAGCTCAGCAAATGTGAGTTCTACTTGGACAGACTACCTTTTCTTGGACACATAATTTCAGGGAAAGGGCTTTCAGTTGATCCGGAGAAGGTTGCTGCAATTAAGACATGGCCTACACCTACATCAGTTGCAGAGGTTAGGAGTTTTCTTAGACTTGTCAGATATTATCGGAGGTTCGTGTAGAACTTCTGAAAGATTATAGAGCCTATGATGCGGTTGACGCGTAAGGACCATGAGTTTGTATGGGTAGAGGAGTATCAGAACATCTTTGAAGAGTTGAAGAAGCGGTTAACGACTGCACTGGTCTTGACCCTTCCTTCAGGATCGAGAGGATTTGTAGTATATAGTGATGCGTAATGCAGTGGATTGGGATGTGTTTGGATGCAATATGGCAATGTTATCGCTTATGCATCGAGACAATTGAAAGTGCATAAGAAGAATTATTCAGTGCACGATCTTGAGCTAGCTGCAGTAATTTTTGTATTGAAGATATGGAGGCACTATCTTTATGGAGAGAGATTGAAGATTTTTACTGATCACAAGAGTTTAAAGTATGTCTACACTCAGAAGGAGCTCAACTTGAGGCAGAGGCAATTGTTAGAGTTGATGGTTGATTATGTTATATATTTGCAGTACTATCCGGGCAAGGCAAACGTCGTAGAAGATGCACTCAACCGGAAGCCCATGACTTATTTCTTGATGATGCAGCCCCAACTATTAGAGGACCTTCAGGAGCTTGGGATAGAGTTTATTCTGCCAGAACAAAGTAGACAGTTGGCTAACCTTGAGGTTCATTCTTCACTAGATGGGAGGTTCAAGGCGGCTTTGCCGACATATGTAAGATTTTGGAGACTTAGAGAAAGGACTGAAGCCGCTTTGCAGACGAGACTTCGGATCCATGAGGATGGTACATTGAGGAGCGGGGATCGCCTATACGTTTCGAATGGAGAGTTGAGACAGGAGTTGATGAAGGAAGCACATAGTTCTATATACTCTATTCATCCGGGAGGTACGAAGATGTACCGAGACTTGAGTCACTACTATTGGTGGCATGGGATGAAAAGAGAGATCGCAAGGTTCTTGACAAAATATTTGGCCTGTTAGCAAGTTAAGGTCAACCATCAGAGGACCGCGAGTATGCTACATCCACTTTCTATCTCCGAGTGGAAGTGGGAACATGTCATCATGGATTTTGTTACAAGATTTCCAAGGAGCCCAGCGAAAAGGACACAATTTGGGTTATTGTGGACCGTCTCACGAAGTTAGCACATTTTTTTCCGTTCAGAGTCGGATAGTTCACCGAGATTCTAGCCGACATGTATATGCGACAGATTGTGAGATTGCATGGAGTGCTAGTTAGTATCGTGTCAGATCGAGACTCTAGATTCACATCCCACTTTTGGCAGAGTATGCAGGAGAGTTTGGGCACTCGACTCAAGTTCAGTACTACTTACTATTCGCAGACAGATGGCCAGTCAGAGCGCACGATCCAGATTATAGAGGATATGTTGTGATCTAGCATATTAGACTTCAGAGGCTCTTGGGAAGACCATTTGCATCTGCTAGAGTTCTCCTACAATAATATCTATCAGGGAGCATCCAGATGGCACCTTTTGAGGCACTGTACGGTAGAAAGTGCAGGTCTTCTATATGTTGGAGTGATGTGGGTGAACGACAGATACTCGGTCTAGAGTTGGTGACGCAAACAGTTGAGAAGGTGAAGCAAATTTAGAACTATCTTCGTGCAGCTCAGGACAGACAAAATTATTGGGCACACACGTACCTCTGACCTTTGGAGTTCAAGGAAGGCAAGTACGTATTTCTGAGGATCTCACCTACTCGGGAAACCATTTGATTCGAAAGCAGAGGCAAGCTGAGTCCAAGGTACATTGGGCCTTTTGATATCTTGGAGCGTATTGGTGAGGTGGCGTATCATCTTGCATTATCCCCATATCTAGAGGGAGTGCATGGTGTATTCCTTGTCTCACAATTGAGGAGGTACGTGATCTACCCAAGTCATGTAGTTGGTCATTCCGATATTGTGGTAGGTCCAAGTTTGAGATATGAGGAGCAGCCCGTGGGGATACTGGATACTAGTAAGAAGGCATTGCGGGATCAGACAATCAGACTGGTTCGCATAGCTTGGAAGCATCACTCTCTATGTGAATTCACTTGGGAGCGAGAGGATGTTGTATGACAACGTTATCCTTACTTATTCGAGGATGCATATATGGCCTCAGAACTGCCTTAGTTATTATGTCCTTATAGATTCATATAGTAGCTTTATTCTTAATTACGAGGACGCAATTCTTTTAAGGTGGGTAGATTGTAAACCCACTCATTTGAATAGGGTTATTTTGGTATTTTTTAATTTATTTTAATTATTTTATTTAATAGGCTAGAGTATTAATTTTTAAATTATTCTTTTGATTTATAACGTGTCACGACCCGTACCCGGTGTAAGGATACTAGTCGGAAACAACGCCCAGCCTACGCTGCAGAATCGGCAGTAGAACGCTGTCTAGATAGTCTATCTAAAGTAATAAACCACCAATAATGATAGAATACTCAATCACAGAACTAAGATAGAATGAGCACGAATCAGATAAGAATAGAATAGTCATCAAACAACTCATGAGTTTAAAATAATACATCAATAAGTCTGAAGAGTAACAAAATAAGCTGGAGACAAATCCAGTACAAAAGAATACTATCATACTACAAAGCTACACTCCAGGGTCAACTGACTCAGTTGGGATAAGTCCCTCTTGAGCCAGGGTCTCCGAATCTAAATCCACAACATCCTGGGGTCCATAATAGGTAGGGTACTCCTCAGTGTCATCTGGAGAAATATATCCAGTCAGGAAAGGAGCAGAGTACATCTCTAACAGCAGTTCTAATCCATGATAAAAACTATGTAACAGTAAATAACCGTGGATAAACAAGATGCACAAAATAGATACAAGAGATATATAGACAATAAGGAAATACTGGAAAGAAATACAATAATGAACAATATGCCAATGAAACAATAATACTAATGACTAAGTGTGTGAGTACTAGCTTAACATGTGATCGGCTTGGGCAAGATACAATGCGGCCTGGCTAATCATACGAGCGGTGCATGATCAACACTATTTGCTTACCAATACTTTATTCAATAGGGATTTGATCACATATCTATACTAATACTCCCCACCTCCAACTGGTATAATAGATCCAACCACGGTATGCTATGGCACTAGATTCCCCAAGAAGAGAGCGACTCCTCCCGAAAATCGGTGTCTGTACATGTACAAGATAACCAATGAAACAATACTTGCACCATATACACCATATACCAAGGAATAACATCTCATGACGAGATTCAGATATACCAATCCGTGTAACCATAGTGTCAAGAGAACATGTATATCTACACTAGATACAACGAACATAGAGGATATCATAAATGAGAAACTATCAGAGAATGTACTCGCCTGAAGTCCAAAGAACAGTCTCACAGATGTCTGACTCGGTACCTCGAAGACCTAGATATAGAATACCACATTAATACAAGGTCCCGGAAAGAGAACAAGTCAAACTAGTCAACTTCTAGGTCAAATAAATCAATTCTAAGTTAAAAGTCAACTATGTAAAGTCAACTAAAGTCAAACATGGTCAAACCAAGGTCATCCTCACAAGACATCTATACAAATAATATAAAAAATAAAATACAACAATTTAGGAATCAAAATTAGATCCCAATAGATACCCACACAAAGTATACTAATAATACAATATTATACACACTCTAAATAATGTATATACAAACCAATATTTATACAAATAAAATAATATATTATTATTAGTATTATACCTCACAAAAACACCTATATATATATACATATATATATATATATACAAATATAATATATAATATATAAATTAAATCTGCCAAATCGTCACTGAAAACAGTGAGCTGAAAATACAATTTAAATAAAATAGCTTATAGTGACAGTCTCAACTGTCACAGAAAATCTGTCGCAGAAACTCTATATATAAACCACTGCTGCTCAAATGGTGACAGTTAAACAACTGTCACAGAAAACTGTCACAAATACCGCTGTCTAAATCCTGCCCGCTGCTATTAATGACAGAACCGTCATTAATAGCTACAGCGGCTGCTGCTGCCCACGGTATATTAATGACAGAAACTGTCATTAAAAGCTGCTGTCGCCAAAAGAAATATATAATATATAACTATATATATATATATATAAATCAATATATATATACATATATAAAACAATTAATAATATATATACTTATATATACATATACACATAACTTACACAATCAAATACTAATAGTTACAAAACACATTGCACATATTAATGTACATATTTTAACATGGCTAGAAGCACACACAAAAATACATTCATTAAATCCAAATAATTACATAATAATTATATTTAATATAATTACACATTTAAACACATAAATATATTTTATAAAATATTTATGTATAATTTATTTTATTAATAAGTAGTAACATATATAATTGCATGCAAGAAGCTACATACATATATTTATACACCACATTAGAACACATAGAAATATATAGATCTATGCTACAATAAATACCATAATAAATACACTAAAATAATATATAATATCTATATACATTTACTAATTATAAATGAAGAATTTAAAGCATAAATAATTAGATCTACACATAAACACACCAAATTGGAGAGTATCACACCGTATCCCACTAGATCTAGGATACGCATGTGACACGAGTTCAACACACAACCAATTGCACCCAAACATGACACAAATAATATTTATGAACAAATCAAAGTGTCAAAAGTAGATCTATGTGTCTGTGTCAAAATACGACATGTTCAAAGCCCCGTGTCGGAGGAAAAACTCCCAAAATGACACGTATCACCAAATAGTTGGGATACGAACCACATGTACCCAAATATGGATACGACACAAGCTCCAAACACATAAGCACATGTCCAATTGATCTATAGGATCAATTGACACACACAACAAAATATAAATTTGGAATTCCAACAAAATTGACACAAAAAGCACCATAACTTTCTCCATGGATCTCCTATGAACACAAAACAAAGTCCTATGGGTAGTACATACATATAGGTTGATTTTACATGATTAAATCTCAGATTTAGAAGCTATTTTAATGGGAAAAACTGAATTATACCTATTGGGAGATGGATTCCCAATGAAACCTCCAATTGAGATGAACTTGCTTCCAAATTATAGATCCTTGCTCCTCTTTATAGATCCTTGCTTCCTCCTTCTAGATCCTTGCTTCTCAACTTTCTAATGGTGAATTGGGAAGAATTTGGGATGAATTTGGTGGAAAATTGGAATGGGAATGGAGGGAATTTGGGAGTGGGAAATTCTAGATCTAGATTTGGAATGAGAATAAGAGGAGAGAGAAATTTCCCCCCCTCTAATATAGGCCGGCCATGCCCCCTTCCCCAAGCAATTGTAAAATGTCCAATGTACCCCTTGGGGCCTCTCATAAAGAAATAATTAAGGAAGGAAGCTTCTAGTCTAATCACTTAATTAATTTAATCCATCTCCTTAACTATGGGCTTTCTAAATGGGCCAAGTCTAACTATTTAATTCATGTTGGTCCATGGGTCCAAACTACACTAGTTGGGTCCACTAAAATAAGTCCAAAATAATTAATTAACATCCAACAACAATTAAATAATACAACAAAAATTATTTACCATGCACAATATTTATTTAAATAGAAAATTACTAAAATACCCTTTTCCTAAAATGTGGTAGTGACAATAACCCTTTGTCGTGGGTTGGATATTTTAAGCATTGTACAACCTTTTCCTTCTAACAAAATTTATATTATTAATCTTGATTTAGTCTAATATAGTTGGAACATGAATGTTGCATTTATTTGATCTTCCCCATGCTTCAAAAAAAAAAAATTGGCGAATGTCTAGAATTACGGTTACCGTAAAATTGCCTCCTTTTGACTAGAACTTGACCCAAACCCAACCCAACCCAACCATATATAGGCATGTAGTGCACCCAAATATCCCCATGCATATATATATATATATATATATATATATATAATATTTATATTAATTTATTTCTTCTTATAAAAGTTCTATCTATAGAAAGTGGTATAGGTGGCATCCTCTTTGGCAAATAACTACCTAAACAATTTCCTAACCAACCAACAACCAAACCTTATCCAATTACAACCCAACAACCAACTTTTCCCTCAAACTTGCGGCCAAGAGAAGCCCCCCCTTGTGGCCGACTCCTACTAGCAATAGGAAACCACCTCCTAAGTTTAAACCTATCCAAAAGGCATATATATATATATATATATATATATATATATATAAACAAACCCTAACCCTAACAATTCCTTTGCCCCTCTTATGGCCGACCCTTCCCCTATCTCCAACGTGTAAGAGCAGCCCCCTTCCCATCTCTCCCTCACAACATCATCTCCTTCACCAAAAACCCCTCCTCTCTTCCAAAAGCTCCACTTTTCATCATCCTTCCACCCAATATCCACCAAACAACTATAAAAGCTCCACCATTACCATCAAACCCATCAAGATTCCATTGCTATCATAATTAACCCATCAAGAAGGGAGAAGCAAGGCAATCACAAGCAAGAATGTGCGTTCTTGAACAAGAAGGGGCACCGTCATCCAAACCTTCAAAACTTTTGGGTAAGGATTCGAACTATACATCTCAAATCTCCATGGCATGAATATCTTAGGTTTATTTAATTTTAATATTCTAGAACCCTCCCTTGCCATTTTTTCCACTATAAAAATATATGAGAATCTTCATGTTAGATCGATGATAAATTGGATAACGGTAGGGCTAGTTTTAGACTTTATGACACGATTCTTGGAGGATTTATGGTTAATTTTAAAAACTAAATTTTAAGATGTTTATTTACTATAAAAATAAGTATTTAGAATTATTTTATGATATTTTTATCATATTTTTGAACCCTAAAAATAAGGGCCACTAGCCTATATTTCGGGTGACTTTATGACATTATTTTGCTAGTAAATATAAGTTATTTTGGATAGAATAAAAATATGATTATTTTCTATGATTAGAATAAAATATAATATTAAATGAATTTTACTAGATATAACCCATACCCACGGACTGGCAATGCTCCGAACAAGTTTCGGACAAAACTAGTCAACCGATCGTAGCCCTAATCTTGAAATAGGCCTATTTTGTCAAATATGGAATTTATTGCTAAAAATTATATAAATAATGTTTAAATATGAATTTTAATATTTATTGTGATTTATTTTCAAGTTTAAATAGTCTTAAATTATTTTTTCAAATCTGGAATTTAAATATAGATTTTAAGATTTATTGTGATTTATTTTCATGTTTAAAAATTAATATAAATCTTGAAATAGGCCTATTTTCTATGATTAATATAAATCATGTTTAAATCATGTTTAAATCATGTTTAAATAGTCTTAAATTATGGAAGTCAGAAACTACGAAAGTAGGTTCCGATACCCTGTAAAAGTAAGCAAAGTTGTTAGAAATAATAACGGACTTGGTTATGCATGGCATGAAATAAATTATATAATTAAGTTATAATTACAAGAATTCATGATTTGACCCTTAATCATATTAATTGATTGATAGGTCAATTGAATCCCGAAAGAGTTGACGCGGAATCATCTTTACCACCGCTGACTGCAGAACCAGGCAAGTGTACCTTGCCAAGATATTTATAGTTCTAAATTATTTATTTAATATTTTTTATACATTAGACATTATATTTGTGTGTCTTTGTTGATTTACTTGTTGAACCTAGGGCCGTCATATTATACTTTGTGTCCGAACAAGATTCGGGTACCGACATCCTCTGCGGAGTCGAGTAACGTAGTCAGAGAGTCATATTTACGAACCCATGTTGGTGCAAACATTATTTTCACATCCAACCATAGGACACTGGATACGATATTCATGTGATAGAGTCTTTCTCAACTTGTTTGTAGTACTTGGACTTTGAATAGGACTATAAGATGCATGATATAGAGATGATTATAGTGATACATAATGACTAAGACTTGTGCTGGTAATTAGAGGTCATGATCTTGGGTGTCTTTATTAAGACGTGAGGTTACATTGGGTAGGGAGAGTCTTCATCGTGCTCTGGACATATTTTATTTATTACTATTTATTGTGTATTAGGCTTTAGGTTCCCTATGTAGAATCTAAGGTATATATATATATATATATATATATATATATATATATATATATATATATATATATACAACTCCTCCTGGTTTTCCCACACGGAGCCTTGAGTGTACTATTAGATTATGGAAGTGTCCCTTGAGATCTTCCGTAAGTACTAGCCCGGGGTACGGTACCATACTCTTATTTGCATATCACATAGTTGGTCATAGTAGCTTTCCCTATTTTCTTAACATTATATTATTTACTTATGGCTTGAGTGTTTATTGTACCTTGTTATGTTCCCTGAGGACCTGGATATAGATTATGTCCCTAGGTATAGACGAGGAGATTTTTCCTGAGGTTTACGGGTCATGAGCTGATATCGAAACAGTAGCAGCAGCCGAGGATGAGGTAGTACCGGAGGACTTCTCTTGAGTTCTCAGATTTTCTTTATATATGATGCCTTATGATTCTTAGATATGGACTTGGATATTGTGACTATAGGACATGTGTATTTTGATATTTTCTCTCTCATTATTTTGATACGGGTTGTTTCCCGTAATATTTATTTATTATATTGTGATAGACAGTTTCATTTATGGTATTGAAGGTTGAGACTGGTTTATCATCTTGCCTCTTGTTTATGAATTGGTGTGTGAGATTAGATACATAGACTATGATATATATTGTAGACCATTGTAGTTGTATTATAGCTTAAATGCACTCTAAAGGTTCCATTAGATTGGGTTTGCCCATTGGAGTTGTGCTGTTGGCCATTGCCATGAGGCTAGTCCCTTGGTATTTTGGGACTGGGGAGTGACACCTTTTCACAACTACAACTGAACTGACTTCAAACCATACCAATTCACACCACAGACATTACTAGTCCCACACACAGGTACTATCATCCTTCTCCTATTCACACTCACAGTACACAACCACTCATCTCACAATTAAATAAGACACACACACACTATACATTAAACCAAACATGTGACATATAATATATGATTGTCACGACCCGCACCCGGAATTTGGGGCACGAGTATGTGGGTACATACAGGCGACGCCACAACATCGGCGGTAGAACGCTGTCTAGGTCCCAATACTATCTAATCAATATCACAAGAATATCCAACTATATAAGGAGACATAGATATCACAATATAATATGGAAATAATTAATCACATAACTAAATCATAATAAGATATTGAAGAAAATAAATAATCAAAATGCAACACAAGTCCAAACAAAATAGTCTAACTCAAACAATAACGTCCAAGTTTCAAAGTATGCCCGAAACAAATCTGGTACCATAACTGCTGAAAGAAACTAACTGAATAACTAGTGATCCCGGCTAGACCTCCTAGAATCATACCTGGCTACAAGGTCCAAGGCTGCAGCCACTCTCCCTGTGGTCCATAATATGTCGGAGACCAGTCCTCTAAGTCACAGTCTGGAAAAATATTTCCAGTCAGGATGGAGCAAAGTACAATCCAAATAACAGTTCCAATTAATTGATAAGGACTATAAAACAATAAATAGATTGTGCTATATACTGAGAGAAGACAATAAATAAATGCAATGACAAAATAAAGTGAACAGGCAATATAGGCAATATGGTACAGTCAGTGCATATATAAAATGAAGAGAAAGAGTTACAATATCATATACGGGGTGATGTAGTATATGAACTGAAATGGAGAACTGTAATTATTCTAAGTGTTTAAAATAGTAGTTTCGAAATGTGATCGGCTTGGGAACTTGTACGATAGCTACATGGCCTGGCTAATTATACGTGAGGTGTATGATTAACACTAACAATATTTTACACTTGTGCGATAGGGATTTGATCACATCTCTCACTAGCAATTTTCTCGCCCCCAACTAATACAGTGGATCCAACCATGACACGTTATGATACACGATCATGTCCAATATATCATGTACAATATCTAATATTAATGTCGTGTACAATGTCAATACGAAAACCAATGTAATATCTCATGACTGCAGATCCAATCTATATACTAGTCCGTGTAGCACTGTGTTAATAATTAGATGTAACATTTCTAAATACTTGAATTATAGAAATAATCAAATAACAAAAATTACCAGAGAATGTACTCGCCTGTGGTCCTGAGCTGGTATGAATCAGAGTCTAAGTTACAGTCTAAATAGCCTATGTATTATAATTTTACCATGTCAAAAGATAATTTATTTTAATTTATTATTTAATTATGGAATAATTACTCTAAAATTCTATTTTAATCTTACTATTCCTATTTTTAGGTTAATTCCTAAATTTTGTCAAAAGAAACTGAATTTTATCAATTCGAGACTCATGGCACGCAAATCGAGGCGATCTGTTGACCAAAAAAGTCAATCGATGCAAACTCAACTTTCATGCATGGTTTCCTGTAGATTTCAGTATAAAAAATATGTTAAAATTTATGGCTCGTCCGAATTCAAATTTATTTGAAAATTATTGCACATACCTAAAATCGTATTATGCAAGGGTGGTTGATTGTTAACCTAGAATTTCTATAGAAATAACAGTATAGAAATATTTTGTATTAAATAATGGGAAAAATATATGTCAATTATCTCGATATTAGCTTTCTGAAACTTTAAACGGATTATGATTCTGATTCATAGTTCTTCCGGAATCGTGAAAACACTGAGACGCGTCTATTTTTGGATATGATGTGCTCTACAAATTTTCCAGAATTCAAAATTTAAAATTTCGTGAAACAATTTATATATTCAGAAAACTAACCTCAATATGGTTCTAATACAAGAAATTGGGCCACATTTGGAGTCTGGAGCTATGAGTAATGACTTCTGGAAGATGAAGAAAACCCTAGATGACATCCCCTCAAATCTCTCTCTCTCTCTAAAATAATGGGATAATTAAGGTTATTATATATATATATATATATATATATATATATATTGGCTGACATGCGACTGAATGAAAAGTTAAATGCTGACATGTGTCGGAATCTAATTGGATGATTTTGTTTATATTATTTATTTTTTATTTGCCTTTATCAAAACATTATTTAAGTCGTTTTAAATCTAAATAACTTAAAATAAACATTAAAAATAATCATAAAATTCTGAAAAAATACAAAAAATATATTTTGAACCTAAAAACCTTAGAAAATACTTGAGACAATTTTATGTTCATAAGTTTCCTACTATAATTAGGAGAAGCTCTAAAAAATTAGTTTTACATATTTAAATAAAAATAAATATTAAAAATATTCCAAAAATTCTGAAATAATTTTAGAAAATATATAATAATATTATAAACACTAAAAAACTACGTGGGTCCATTCTATATTCTTGGGCTTGCACAATAAATTCTAGAAGTCCTAAAAAATTAGTTATTAGTCTAAATAACTTTAAATAAATACTAAAATACTCAGAAAATTCTCAAAAACTTCTAGAAAATATATTTGATTATTTAGAACCCAAAATAAAAGTTTGAAACATTTTTATTTATGTTTGACACTACAATAATTTCTTGAAAGCCCAAAAAATTTACTTTTATTAGTTTTTAATTAACCAAAAATTGTGAAAAAAAAATCCCAATAGCCCCAAATTAACCTAATAACAACATTTAAGCAAGAATTTCAGGATACAGAGGTTACAAGTCTACCCACCTTAAAAAAATTTTGTCCTCAAAATTTAAAATCCTTAATAGTTGTATTTATTTTTATTTTTACCATCAAAATTTAAATTCATTAAACCATATAATCATGAAGTAAATCCATATTGTTATTTCACAAAATTTTCAAAATTCTATAAATATCATATTCCTGAAAATCTTCAAATTTTAAATCAAATTTTATTCTTATCACAATCTCCTCCATAATTTTATGTTAATAACTAAATACTCAAAAAATTTAATATCCAATCCTCTAATTTAAATTCAATCAATGTATATTTATAAAATTTAAAATCTCATCCCAAAAATTTGAATTCAAACATTAATCCATTAGTGATCTTATTCCTCGATTCTTTTTCCATACAATACTTAAACAATGTAATACTTACGAAATATTCAAATGCAACATTCAAAATATAAATTTTAAATTTATATCTTGCAGTCAAATAAATATAATGATAATCTTCTTAAATTCCTTAAAATTTAATGACAAATTCAATCATATCATAATCTTCATAAAAATTAATGATTTAACAAAATCGTCAATTCTGTCGTATTAAATTCTCAACTCTTTATTTAAATTAATGTTTATCCTCGAAATTTAAAATCCTTAATAATTTTTTTCTGTCACCATCAAAATTTAAGCAATATAATCATGAAGTCAAACCATTATTGTTATTTAACAAAGTCCTTAGAAATTAACTTCATCCTCATAACTTAAAATTTTAACGTAAATCTTCGAAATTTGAATTTATCTTCAAAATTTAAAATTCAATAGAATTTTTCTCGTAAATCAAATTCACAAGTCATAACTCTTAAATACAATATAATATTATTTCTTTAAAATTTAAATCTCATTTATAAATTTCTTCAAAAATTTAATAATTAAATCTTTCAAATTTAATCTCATATCCAAACTTAAAAATTAAATCCAATCTTCAAGTTTAAAAAAAAAATTACATCCTTAAAATTTGGAATCTCATACTGTAGTCATTTCTCACAATAATTTGATTTGTCCCCATAGCCATAATTCACTTTATCCTCACTTCTATTGCGTATACGAATTCTCGATATTTAAATTAATGATCATCCTTGGAATATTGATTAATGATTCAATCCTAAAAATTTAAAAGTTAAATCCAATCTTCAAAGTAAATCCTACTAATATATATTTCATGAATAAATTTAAAAAAAATTCAAAGTCTCATCCACAATAGTTGAATTCCAAATCTACTCAATCAATCATATCTCTCAAAAAAATATATTTAATTTTGACTTCAAATTAAGTCCTTAAAAGTCGAATTCAATAAGTTATAAAATTAAATCTTTATATTGTTATTCCTTTGGTCTAACCAAAGCCATAATCCAAGTTTTAATATTATATCGAACTCCTAATACTCAAAATTCTCAACATTATCCTGGAGTTTCTTGAATTATATCTCAAAACTTTCGAGATTATCCTAAATTTTAAAAGCTTTCAACATTATCCTCAATTTCAAAAAAAACTCAACATTATCCTGAAGACAGACCGAAAAGAATCAATCAAGGCAATATATCATAAAGGAAGGACAATAAAATTCTAAAGGAAGCAATATTCATGAGGAATAAGGATAACAAGATAAATAGATTGGAATGTTCCTAGTTGTGATTGAGTATTCGCTCTCATCCTAGTATGCTATACACTAGATCCTATCACAGGCTCGTAGTAGTACAACTAAGTCGTTATACTACCACGACATCGCTCTAATTGCGAAGCTCAACCTGCGTGGGCCACCACTAAAAACGTATCACAATCCGCACCCAGAATTTGGGGCACGAATGCGTGGGTATGTCCAGCCTACGCCGCAGCATCGGTGGTAGAACGCTGTCTAGGTTCCAATACTATCTAATCAATCACACAAGAATATCCAACTCCATAAGGAGACACATATATCACAATATAATATGGAAATACTCAATCACATAACTAAAGTACGATAAGATATCGAATAAAATAAATAATCAAAATGCAACACAAGTCTAAACAAAATAATCTAACTCAAACAATAACGTCCAAGTCTCAAAGTATGTCGGAAACAAATTCGGTACCATAACTGCTGAAAGAAACTAACTGAATAACTAGTGATCTCGGCTAGACCTACCAGAATCACACCTGGCTACAAAGTCCAAGGCTGCAGCTACTCTCCCTGTGGTCCATAATATGTCGGACACCAGTCCTCTAAGTCGCAGTCTGAAAAAATATTTCCAGTCAGGATGGAGCAAAGTACAACCCAAATAACAGTTCCAGTTAATTGATAAGGACTATAAAATAATAAATAGATGATGCTATATACTGAGAGAAGACAATAAATAAATGCAATGACAAAATAAAGAGAACAGGCAATATAGGCAATATGGTACAGTCAGTACATGTATAAAATAAAGAAAAAGAGCTACAATATCATATACGGGGTGATGTATTATATGAACTGAAATGGAGAACTGTAATTATTCTAAGTATTTAAAATAGTAGTTTCAAAATATGATCGGCTTAAAAACTTGTATGATAGCTAGATGGCCTGGCTAATCATACGTGAGGTACATGATTAACACTAACAATATTTTATACTTGTATGATAGGAATTTGATCACATCTCTCACTAGCAATTTCCCCGCCCCCAACTATTACAGTGGATCCAACCATGACACGTTATGATACACGATCATGTCCAATATATCATGTACAATATCTAATATCAATGTCATGTACAATGTCATACGATAACCAATGTAACATCTCATGACTGCAGATCCAATCTATATACTAGTCCGTGTAGCACAGTGTCAAGAATTAGATGTAATATTTCTAAATACTTGAATTATAGAAATTATCAAATAACGGAAATTATCAGAGAATGTACTTGCTTGTGGTCCTGAGCTAGTATAAATCAGAGTCCAAGTCACAGTCCAAATAGCCTATGTATTATAATTTTACCATGTCAAAAGATAATTTATTTTAATTTATTATTTAATTATGGAATAATTACTCTAAAAATCTATTTTAATCTAATTATTCTTATTTTAGGTTAATTAATAAATTTTATCCAAATAAACTAAATTTTACCAATTTAAGACTCATGGCACGCAAATCGAGGCGATCTGTTGACCAAAAAAGTCAATCGATGCAAACTCGACTTTCATGCATGGTTTTCTGTAGATTTGAACATGAAAAATATGCTAGAATTTATGGCTCGTCTGAATTCAAATTCATTTGAAAATTATTGCACTTACCTAAAATCGTATTGTGCAAGGGTGGTTGATTGTTAACCTAGAAGTTCTATAGAATTAACAGCACAAAAATATTTCGTATTAAATCCTAGGAAAAAAATATGTCAATTATCTCAACATTATATTTCCAAAACTTCAAACGGCTAGTGATTCTGACTGCTGGTTCTTCCGAAATCGCAAAAACACCGAGACGCGTCTATTTTCGGATATGCTGTGCTCTACAAATTTTCCAAAATTTATTATTTAGAATCTCTTGAAACAATTTACATATTCGGAAAACTAACCTCAATATGGTTCTAACGCAAGAAATTGGGCCACGTTTGGAGTCCGGAGCTATGAGTAATGGCTTCTGGAAGATGAAGAAAATCATAGATAACATCCCCTCAAATCTCTCTCTCTCTCTAAAATAATAGAATAATTAAGGTTATTATATTATATTATATTATATATATATATATATATATATATATATATATATATATATATATATATATATATAGATGTTGGCTGACATGCGACTGAATGAAAAATTAAAGACTGACACGTGTCAGAATCTGATTGGATAATTTTGTTTATATTATTTGTTTTTGATTTGTCTTTATCAAAATATTATATAAGTCATTTTAAATCTACATAACTCAAAATAAACATAAAAAATAATCATAAAAATCTAAACAAATTACAGAAAAATATTTTGAACCTAAAAATCCTAGAAAATACTTGGAACAATTTTACGTTCATAGGTTTCCTACTATAATTAGGAGAAGCTCTAAAAAATTAGTTTTACCTATTTAAATAAAAATAAATATTAAAAATATTCCAAAAATTCTAAAATAATTTCAAAAAATATATAATAATATTATAAATACTAAAAAACTACGTGGGTCCATTCTATATTCCTGGGCTTGCACAATAAATTCTAGAAGTCTTAAAAAATTAGTTATTTGTCTAAATAACTCCCAATAAATACTAAAATACTCAGAAAATTTTCAAAAAATTCTAGAAAATATATTTGATTATTTAGAACCCAAAATAAAAGTTTGAAACATTTTTAATTATGTTTGACACTACAATAAATTCTTGAAAGTCCTAAAAATTACTGTTACTAGTTTTTAATTATCCAAAAATTGTAAAACAAATCCCCAATAGCCCCAAATTAACCTAATAACAATATTTAAGCAAGAACTTCAGGATACAGAGGTTACAATGATACACTAGGATACATACTCAATTGGAATGCTAAAATCCCCAATTCTCTATGAATACCAATAATACATCTAAATTATATATAATAATAACTAATATAACTAGTTACAAAAGGAATTGAAGAGAATTAACACAAATTATCCAAAATAAACTCCGTATCCCACCGTATCGCAAAATACTATGATATGCTCTATCCGTGTTAAATTATGGAAACGTATCTAGTCCCACAATTTCGATCTAAGTCTAATTAGATCTAATTAGTCTCATGTCACACACTTGATGTGTCAATCTCGAAATTTCTCCTAATTGGGCACAAATCACCATGTATAATTCACAATACAAGTCATATGAACCTAGTTCTTGATCCTATTGGCAGCCCTAAACTAAGGAATAATTCCTACTTGTTAAATGCATGAATTAGAGTCTAGATTATAGAGTGGATTCAGAATTTACCTATTGGGAGATAGATTTCCAATAAAATGCTCAATAGACACAATTATGATACAATCTCCTTGTCAATTCCTCCTCCCTCAAGTGCTACTTGCAATCCAAGTTCCAATGCTTCTTAGATGTTGAAATTGAGGGAGAATGAGAGTGAATTGGGTTGAATTTGATGGAGGGATGAGTCAATTTGGGGAAGAACATAATTGGGGATCTAAATAAAATAAACTAATGAGAGAGAGAGAGAGAGAGAATCTCTTAAGTGGCCGGCCTCCCCTTTCCCTATTCCCAAGCAATATACAATGTCCATGATACCCCTACTAGTTGGTCATGAGGTTTAATTAGGAAGCACTATATTAGGAAGGTTCTAATTCTCCATGAAACTAATCTAATCTCCTTAATTAATTAAGGGAATGTGTCTAATGGGCCTAGTCCAATATTGGGCTCAATTGTGTCATGACAAACTAATGAGTCCACTAAGACAAGTCCAAATAAAATAGGCTAGCCCACTAATCAATAATTTAATAACACAACTCAATATAATAATTAGTAGCAAATATTATAAATATTTAATCATTAAATAATAAATATGCTAAATGATAAAAATACCCTTATCTAGTAATGTGGTAGTGACAAGTCTACCATCCTTAAAAAGATTTTGTCCTCAAAATTTAAGAAAGAACTAATACTACAACAAGTAATCACAGCAAGCAAGAAAGAAAGATACCTCACGGCTTAAAGAGATACGGGTATCGCTCGCGCATCTCGGCTTCCTTCTCCCAGGTAGACTCTCCCGGTGAGTGATGCCACCATGCGACGCATACCAGGAAAATCGTCTGGTTTCGTAACACCTTCTCCCTACGATCCAGAATCTCCACTGGCTGCTCGGGGTAGCTGAGTCAAACCCACCTCGATCTCCGAGTGATCGAATACGTAACTAGGATCTGCCATGTATCATCTTAGCTACGACACATAGAATATATCATGCACTCCCTCTAGTGCAGGAGGCAAGTCTAGTCTATAGGCCACTGCATCGACCCTCGCAAGAACACCGAAGGGTCCAATATACCATGGACTAAGCTTTTTGCCTCCCCCAAAGCGAATCATGCCCCGTGTCAGAGAAATCCGCAAGAACACCAGATCGCCAACTAGTAGGGATATTATAGATATTGTAAGTGGCCGGCCCCATGTCAGAGAAATCCTCTCACGATGCAGCTATACCACTATAGCTCAAAAACCAAGCGCTTTATCCAGAGCATGGGCTATGACCTAAAAAGTGACAAAGACTTGAATTATGGAAAAGTCCGGCGTCTGCCTCTGCATCTTCTTATCCCTGCGAGAAAATTTGAGGCCTACTTCCAGCGAACCCGCCATGGTCTGGGGTATATCACACCATAAAAAACTTCTGAAGGGTCAGAAAAAGAAGATGAATTACAATCTCACACTTCAGAGTCCTCCGTATGGGACTCCGGTACAAGTATCTGAGATATGCTCAAGAACACACTATCAATCAACATAGTGTCCGCTCACCAAGAAGAAGATAATAACCAGCCACTTGTACTCTTCGAGGTTGAGCCATGAGCCCAATACCTAGACTCACTGTGGGAGCTGCACTTTGAACAACGAGAACCTCCCATTGAAGATAAAGTTACAAGTAAATATGGGCGATAAATCCTCTCTGTCACGCCCCAGTCCCCAAAATATGTAGGACTAGGACACGTAAGCATGCCAGCCGTATGAATATGATACTCCAATATATGGAAACCATAACACACGTACGCTGTAATATGAATGACAATTCACAAGTGGTATAAACCATCATTAATCACAGGGTAATATCTAATCTCATCCACAGAAAATCAATGAATAAATATATAACCAATATCTATAACCAGATCCCAAAATGAAGTATCTAAACATGACAGTCGGATAAAAACAAATCCACTGTCGAACTAGAATGAAGAATAAACATGACAAATACAATATAAATACAACCTCTAACAATCACGAGGCTCGAAGAGAAGACCTCTCGCAATATAAATAGCCAGTCCAGATCTGCGCTCCTACAAATACTCATGAACAATACACCTGGAAAGGGTCCAGGTCCTCAGAGGGACATAACAAGATACATAGAAGCATGCCATAAAGTAAATACTGAATAAATAAAAGGGGTACGCTAACCAGCTAAGTGAAATACAACTTGAGGACAACTTTGAGTGTATGGAAAAGAGTTGGCTAGACATATGCTGACATAATTCACCAATCGTGACAACTGGCTAGTATATGCCACATATGCCCCTATAGGAGGGCGCTCAGTAATAACGTCCATCTCCTAAGAGCATGGCATCTGTAATATATATATCGTCCATACCGCTCCAAAGAACGTTGCAACAGTGTAGTATATCGTCCATATCGCTCCGAAGAACGTGGCAGCAGTATAGTATATATCGTCCATATCACTCCGTCGAGTGTGGCAGCAGTATAAAGGAAGTGGGTGTCCCATACGCCTACAAGTCATCCTCTCCGCCCAATGAAGATATACAAGTCGTGAACCCGACGTGGACATCTCATACTATAATGCAAGTCTCTATAGAATAAATAACTAAGCTAAATACCGTTACACGTGTTGCTCACACCGATGGCCAGTCGAGTATGAGGCACGCGTCCCTACATGAACTCACTCTGTAACGTGTAATGAATCGTGTCAAGGCCTAGAGAGTCATACCAATAATTCTACAACTTTAGGTGGGTCTACTAGACACTAAGTCAGACACAAGTCCTAACGTCAACGCATTCGTTGAGTGCACCCGAGTCTCTCTCGGACGCGTACAGTTATATAATCTAAAAGAATAAACATACAACTAATATATATAACTAAATTTAAACAGTACAACAAGGCAAGGCATACTTGCCTGGCAAGAGAGCTGTAGAGTGTAACGTCCAGATGTCAAACACCAAGAGTCAGAAACTACAGCTTCAGAATAAATGTCTCTAGATGCTGAAATAAACATCACCAACGTTCCCAGAATAAGCAAAATAGCTAGAAAGTACTCCTCTTTCGTCCAATTTGGACACATGAGAAAAACGATAATTTTGGGTCAAAGCGGGATCCACTTGTGGGCCACTTTGCACCAAAAAGCGTGCCAGGGGGTAACGGTCTCTAAATAAGACAAATTATAGGTAAAACAAACTCTAAATGTCAGTACGAACCCAACGGTATGTCCAAATGCGGATTTCGGTGAACCGAACACAATTTTGCCCAAAAAGTCAACCGTGGGGCCCGCCAATTAGCGACTAGGTCAACTATCTCAGAATTGCGTGAAACTTGGGTCACAGGACCAGCGCGATACCAAGAGTCCAATGGCGCGAGTTTTGTCATATTCTGACGAGCATGCACTAAATGTGCAGGACTTTTATAAAAGTTGCGACACGGGGGATTGTCCGCAGATACGGGCTGATTTCGACGCGCACACGCGTCCGAATCAGTTTCTGCGAACTCTCACATGTCCGGGTACAGTACGTGCACCATTTGGTATACTTGGTACACAATGGGGGAGTTCCTTTTTGCGGGACAAGCTCCGTAATTAACTTTCTGGAATTTGGGAAAAAGTATATTTTTGGGTTTTTCCAACTAATTTAATTCTACATACAGCAGTTAATAGAATAATGTAAATAACAGAAATTAAACTAGGTTAGGTGGTCTTCGCATAGCAAAAAGAAAAACCGGATTCGGATATCTGTGGTGGGAGATACGAGTCCGTAAACAGGGGTGGTTGTAACAGATTTTCTAAGATTTAAAATGTCACAATTTTTTATCGATTTGGCGTCGATTTTTACCTAGGTTAGCGCGTGGTTCAAGATGAACTAACATACAATATTGGAAGGAGGATAGATGAGGATCATACCGGCAAAGACAGGGTCAAGTTTGATCGAGCGGTGGTGCAGAAAACGGAGCGTGAATATGGCTTCGCTGTTGATCAAAATGTTGTGCACGTGCGCTTGTGCGGGGGCGCGGACGTCGACGGGCGGCCGTGCGGGGCTGAGCGGCGGGACTGGGCGGCGGTCCGGTGCGGCGCGGTGGTCTCGAGGGGAAGGAGGAGAGTTTAGGGTTAGGGTTTTGGGTGGAGATGCGATATATATAGGGGAAAGATGGGACGCGGTCATATACGCGTGGGGTTGGAAAGTTGCAGCGGCTGCTGCTCTTCCTATTGGCTTGGGCCGGGCGGGTAGTTAGGAATTGGTTTGCTGCTGCTGCTAATTTTTAAGGGGTTGGGTGCGGGTCTAACTATTGGGTAGGGATCCAATAGGGATTTATCCATTAAGGAATTAAATTTTTTTCTTTTCTTTTCTTTTTCTTTTTCTTTTTCTTTTTCTTTTCTTTTTCTTTTTCTTTTTCTTTTTCTTTTCCTTTTCCTTTTTCCTATTTCCTATTTCTATTAATATATATATATACATAGAAAAATTGTAAATATTATATTATTGCATACCATTAAGCTAGCAACTGTCCAAAGGGTCTCCTACATGACATAAATTAGGAAAAATTTATACTGGCTCTATAAATTCCCTAAATGCACAAACACCTAAAATAAGAATTAATAAAAAACCTATTTCCTCTAATTAGCCACTAATTACTATAATTAATTAAATAATTAATTAAAAAGGTAAAATACGGTTTTTAGAATTAGGGGTTTTACATTCTACCCAACTTATAAAAAATTTGTCCTCAAAATTAAAACTAAGCAACGGTAGAAAGTCAAGGATGGTATAAGATTTGCATTATTTAAAATACAAGGCTAGGTTTGAAGTAGGGGGCGTTGTTGCGTTGCATATTCCAAAAATCCATTGAGAAGATTCACATGAACGAAAAATAGGTTTCTTCAAGTGTCATGACCAATGGTGTGGACACCTTAATGCACCTTTGCATAAAAGTGCCCAACAATTAAAAAGTTGTACAAAGATCAGAATGGAAGATGGGTACTTCCAGGATAAGGGTGTGGGATTTTTACGAAGGCAGTGGCTAGTGTAGTGCTCCAATTATCGAAGCAACAGTAAGGTGCACTATGTGATACAATGTTGTAAAAATAAAAAAAATACCGTGTTCTATTTCTAATTGGATTCAAACTAGCCCAATTTCTCTACCTATGCCGAGTAGATCTAATTTTGGGTGAGGGAGTTTATAATCTGCTCGACTTAAAACAATTTTATCCTCAAAATTAAAATAAGGCATAATTTGTTAATTCCTTCACATTCACATATAAGGCAAGTCAATCACAATCTCTTCCAAAATTAAAATATATTCTAATCCATCGCAATTACTTTCAAAATTAAGGTAACCTCTGTTTAATCAAAATATTCTAATCTTTTCTCGATAATCACATCCAATTTTAAGCTAGATCTATATGACATCTTCAAGTCTTAAATAGCCCACATCAATTTTCATATTACGATCTCCAACTATCATAATCTCCTTTAAAAGAAAATAATTCTACTCCAATATTATTCCTATTTTCCCTCATAAATTTTGTATCCTTCAAAATTTTAAACTCAAGTCACATCCTCAATAATTCCAATAGGTAATCCAGCAATCAAAATTTAACTTTTAATTCAAATCATCAAATTATAAATTTTTAAATCTACTTCACCAATTGTTCAAGCCTACAATTCTATATTTATCCTCAAGGTTTAAATCGATGATTCAATCTTCAACATTCAAACTTTAAATACTTATCCTCTAACTCCATATGCTCAAAGTATAATTATTTGGTCCTCACTATCAAGATTTCAAAATTCATTAAATACTTATCCTCTAACTCCATCTTCTAAAATTTCTCACATTTAAAATGACTTAATCTCTCAATCTAATCTTACTTGATCACAATCTAAAAGAAATCCCTCTCAAGTTGACAATGCACTGCTACCCAACTTAGAATTTACCCATCCATCACATAAGGCTCTTACATTTAAGAGAACTTATTCCTCAAATTTAATTAATCATGTTACTCAATCCTCAAAATTTTAACTCCAACATATTACCTATGATATGCCCTTAATTACAGAAGATCATCATCAACTAATGCGGTTGGCCTATGGGGTATATCTAGTACTATATGTATATCAAACTTATACCAAGCACGAGGTTTCGTCTTTCAGAAATAAGGGAAGACAGATAACAATAATAAAGAGTTCAAGGGGGAGGTAATAGAATAGAAGTATGGGGATCAAGGCGTTTAAGGAGTTCAAAAGGAATTATCAAGGCAGTTGTGGATTGAAATCCTATTTGGTAATTTCTTATTCACATGCTCGTATCATTACAGTTACGTAACTGATACGATATGCTCAGGCATGCCTAGAGGGTAAGTACATTCGTCTACTGGTCACTATATATCTCAATCCACGTAAAGTAGTTATGTGAAAGGCGAACCAAGCACACTAAGGTTAGCTAGACCTTAATACACTGATTCTGAAACGTATTAGTGTATACATCCACTAATACATATGTTGTGAATAAGCTCGATAAAAGAATAAGCTTGCAAAACTAAGCTATAAAATAGCAGCATAAGTCAAGGTAGTATATAAAATATAAATGCGCTAGATCATGATAAAATAAGGTACAAATAATTCAAGTTCACAAGCAAACAAAATAAGACTCTACAGTATCTACAGTTGTCGTGCTAACACCTTGTCCAAGTTGCTAGTCGACAAAATAGGGGTTTGGGCCTTTAAGTTCTACCGTCTGAATTAAACACTATCATCTTATGTTAGTATATGGTTAATGTCGTTCAATTATACTACAATAATGAGTCAAGGGGACTATGTGTCCCTAGGTTGTGAGGCATACTACCCAACTTAAAATAATTATCTAATACTGTGACAATCTTAAGGGGATTATACAAAATAATACTGTCCTTATAAATACAGCATAAACTATTATTGAGGTTTACGAGAAAATCATCCTATTGCATTACATTGGTAATGGTCACCTTAAGTTTTAATCACAGTGCTCATAGGACGAGTGTCAATAGTAAGAATGGAAGAGCTACGGGTTCTTAATTGAAAAGAGGATATGCCTATATTAGGTTATGGATACGAATTACACGATTAAAACTAAGGGCAATCATCAAGTTACAATCTACCAGAACAACTCAAAACTATCAAATTCTAACTATCAAGCACAAATTTTCCAAGTTTAACATCGACAACTTATAATCCTAGCAAACTACATATCCTTAACATAAGAGAATTTATCTAGCCTACAATCAGAAGTGCCAGGTAGCACGAGTTGGAAGATAAAGAGATGCATAATTAGTTATCACACAATTCACGAGTGCTAAGTTTTTAGGAGAAAAAGATATAAACTAAATAGAAAGACTCTAGATAACATCATGGTTTTCTAAGGGGAAGGTGGTAGCTAATCTCTGTGTTCAAGGTATGATCGTGGAATTACTATATTTATTCCTCTCGGCTTCATAGGGTACTGTCTGCTAATATCAAGACAAGAGTCTAGATGTATGGTTCTATAATACTATCTTACTATAAAAGTTAGGGTTGGTCCTAACATTCCACCTTGGATTTCTATTGGTTCCTCAATACTAGGGTAAAACAGTATGGTCAACTTTCTAACTAACTTTAGTAGTTTCCATGCTACTCTCAAGTCCATCATAATTATATCAAGGGGTAATGGTAAACCAATCTATAGATGAGGGATGCTAGGGTTCACTAGATATTCTAAACTTAGTGAGGTGTCAATGTTCTAGCTGTATTCTTAGTAGGTGTGTTATCCTAATTATCATCCTATCAACAGGGATTTCTATATTCTAGCAGGGGCTATACTCAAGGAACTAATAGGGGAGCACATGAATCAAGCATGATACAATTATGTAAATAGAACAGACTGGAAGGAGATAAGTCATAGTCAATTGTGAATGAAATTCTATACTCTAATCCTATTTGCAGGCTTGCTCGGTACAGTAATGTAACCGAGACAATATGCTCTGACCTGCATGGACCACCACTAAAAATATGTCACGTCCCAGTCCCCAAAATACGTAGGACTAGGACACGTAAGCATGCCAGCCGTATGAATATGGCACTCCAATATATGGAAACCATAACACACGTACGCTGTAATATGAATAACAATTCACAAGTGGTATAAACCATCATAAATTACAGGATAATATCTAATCTCATCCACAGAAAATCAATGAATAAATATATAACCAATATCTATAACCATAACCCAAAATGAAGTATCTAAAGATAACAGTCGGATGGAAACAAATCCATTGCCGAACTAGAATGAAGAATAAATAAGACAAATACAATATAAATACAACCTCTAACAATCACGAGGCTCGAAGAGAAGACTTCTCGCAATATAAGTAGCCAGTCCGGATCTGCGCTCCTACAAATACTCATGAACAATACACCTGGAAAGGGTCCAGGTCCTCAGAGGGACATAACAAGATACATAGAAGCATGCCATAAAGTAAATACTGAATAAATAAAAGGGGTACGATAACCAGCTAAGTGAAATACAACTTGAGGACAACTTTGAGTGTATGGAAAAGTGTAGGCTAGACATATGCTGACGTAATTCACCAATCGTGACAACTGGCTAGTATATGCCACATATGACCCCATTGGAGGGCGCTCAGTAATAACGTCCATCTCCTAAGAGCATGGCATCTTAATATATATATCTTCCATACCGCTTCGAAGAACGTGGCAGCAGTGTAGTATATCGTCCATATCGCTCCGAAGAACGTGACAGCGGTATAGTATATATCGTCCATATTACTCCGTCGAGTGTGGCAGCAGTGTAAAGGAAGTAGGTGTCCCATATGCCTACAAGTCATCCTCTCCGCCCAATGAAGATATACAAGTCGTGAACCCGACGTGGACATCTCGTACTATAATGCAAGTCTCTATAGAATAAATAACTAAGCTAAATACCGTTACACGTGTTGCTCACACCGATGGCCAGTCGAGTATGAGACACGCGTCCCTACATGAACTCACTCTGTAACGTATAATGAATCGTGTCAAGGCCTAGAGAGTCATACCAATAACTCCACAACTTTATGTGGGTCTACTAGACACTAGGTCAGACACAAGTCCTAACGTCAACGTATTCGTTGAGTGCACCCGAGTCTCTCTCGGACGCGCACAGTTATATAATCTAAAAGAATAAACATACAACTAATATATATAACTGAATTTAAACAGTACAACAAGGCAAGGCATACTTGCCTGGCAAGAGAGCTGTAGAGTGTAACGTCCAGATGTCAAACACCAAGAGTCAAAAACTACGACCTCAGAATAAACGTCTCCGGATGCTAAAATAAATATCACCAACGTTCCCAGAATAAGCAAAATAGCTAGAAAGCACTCCCCTTTCGTCCAATTTGGACACAGGGGCAAAACGGTAATTTCGGGTCAAAGTGGGCTCGACATGTGGGCCACTTTGTAAAAAAGCGTGCCAGGGGGTAACGGTCTCTAAATGGGACAAATTATAGGTTAAACAAACTCTAAATGTCAGTACGAACCAAACGGTATGTCCAAATGCAGATTCCGGTGAGCCGAACACAATTTCGCCCAAAAAGTCAACCGTAGGGCCCGCCAATTGGCGACTTGGTCAACTATCTCAGAATTGCGTGAAACTTGGGTCACATGACCAGCGTGATACCATGAGTCCAATGGCACAAGTTTTGTCGCATTCTGACGAGCGTGCACTAAATGCGTAGGGCTTTTGTAAAAGTTGCAACACGGGGGATTATCCACGGATACGGGCTAATTCCGTCGCGCACACGCATCCGAATTAATTTTTGTGAACTCTCACATGTCCGGGTAGACTGTGCGCACCTTTAGGTACACTTGGTACACGATGGGGCTGTCCCGTTTGGCGGGGCGCGCTCCGTATCGAACTTTTTGGAATTTGAGAAAAAAGTATATTTTCGGATTTTTCCAACTAATTTAATTTTACATAAAGCAGTTAATAGAATAATATAAATGACAAAAATTAAACTAGGTCAGGTGGTCTTCTCATACCAAAAAGAAAAATTGGATTCGGATCTCTGTGGTGGGAGATACAAGTCCGTGAACAGGGGTGGTCGCAACAGATTTTCTGAGATTTAAAATATCGTAGTTTTTCATCAACTTGGCATCAATTATTACCTAGGTTAGCGCGTGGTTCGAGATGAACTAACATACAATATTGGAAGGGGGATAGATGAGGATCATACCGGCGAAGACGGGGTCGAGTTTGGTCTAGCGGTGGCGCAAAAAATGGAGCATGAATATGGCTTCGCTGTTAATCAAAATATTGTGCACGTGCGCTTGCGCGGGGGCGCGGACGTCGACGGGCGGCTGTGCGGCGCTGAGCGGCGGGACTGGACGGCGGTCCGGTGCGGCGCAGTGGTCTCGAGGGGAAGGAGGATTGTTTAGGGTTAGGGTTTTTGGTGGAGATGCGATATATATAGGGGAAAGATGGGACGCGGTCATATACGCGTGGGGTTGGAAAGTTGCAGCGGCTGCTGCTCTTCCTATTGGCTTGGGCCGGACGGGTAGTTAGGAATGGGTTTGCTGCTGCTGCTAATTCCTAAGGGGTTGGGTGCGGGTCTAACTAGCAGGTAGGAATCCAATAGGGATTTATCCATTAAGGAATTTAAATTCTTTTCTGTTCTTTTCTTTTCTTTTCTTTTTCTTTTCCTTTTTCCTATTTCTATTAAACTATATATATATATATATATATATATATATATATACATAGAAAATTTCTAAAAATTATATTATTGCATACCATTAAGCTAGCAACTGTCAAAAGGGTCTCCTACATGACATAAATTAGAAAAAATTTATACTGGCTCCATAAATCTCCTAAATGCACAAACACCTAAAATAAGAATTAATAAAAAAAATCTATTTCCTCTAATTAGCCACTAATTACTATAATTAAATTAAATAATTAATTAAAAAGGTAAAATACGGTTTTGAGAATTAGGGGTTTTACACTCTCCCAAACTCATCTTCATTTGCAAGAGTCTATCCGGTGAAGATCGTGAATCCCTGCTATAGCTCGTAAGAGAGTACATCGACATCTTTGTCTGGAGCTAGGAAGACATGTCGGGATTGGACCCCTAGATCGCAGTATATAAACTCAATATCTTGTCGAATGCTAAGCCAGTAAAGCAACATCAATGACGCTTTCGTCCGGACATCATGAACGCCATCAAAGTTGAAATTAATAAACTAATAGCTATTGGCTTTATCCGTGAAGAGAAGCATCCAGACTGGGTATCCAATATCGTGCCGGTCATCAAGAAGAATGACAAGTTCCGAGTCTGTATAGACTTTCGCGATATAAATATGGCATGCGCAAAAATTGAGTTTCCTTTCCCGATCACAGATGTGATGATTGACAGCATTTGTGGCTTCGAGCGTATGTCTTTTATGGACGAGTTCTAGGGATACAATCAGATCAAGATATTTTTGAATGTCAAGAAGCATACATCATTTTGAAGATTGATAGGGGTGTATTGTTACACAGTCATGCCCTTTGGTCTGAAGAATGCATGTGCTATATACCAACGAGCTATGAGCCCCATCTTTTATGAATATTTACACAAGACAATTGAGTGTTATGTTGATGACATTGTTGTCAGAAGTCGTTTCCAAGACGACCATCTCCAAACCTTGAAGACGGTATTCGACCTGATGCGAGCGCACCAGCTAAAGATGAATGCCGCTAAGTCCTTCTTAGGAGTCTCCAGTAGCAAATTTTGGGGCTTTATTATCACCTCGAAGTGTATTCAGATAGACCTCGAGAAGACCAAAGCTATCCTTAACATGCGTCCTTCGAAGAACATTCGAGAGCTTCGGGGTCCGTAAGGAAGATTAGCATACAGCATGACGTTCATAGCTAACCTCTCTGGACGTTGCCAACCCTTCTTCTAGCTTATCAGGAAGGGAGTCTCCTTTGTCTGGACCGAAGAATGTTGTAACTACCATATTTCTAGAATAGGGATATTTTTGAAATTTTATATTATTTTAAATATTGTGTTTATTTTTTATATATATAATATGTATGATAAATATATACATAGTGACTAATACTATTATTAGTTAGTTGATTAGTCTATTTTAATTAGACTTGACATTTTAGTGGACCTAACTGGACTTGACTTGACCCATTGATACAATTAATTAGTTACTCATGGTTGACTCAATAGTTTAGGAGAATGAGTTAGTGTTGAGTTTAAACTATTTGTCTTGAGTTATTAGTTAGCCATGACTAGATTAATTCTATTAAACCTATTTAGACTCAAGAATAGAATATTCCTCCTATGGTTTAGTTAGATCATATTCATGAAGGAATGAGAGGGGCACTTGTGTCAAGTCAAACATTCCTCAACCTAACCCTAACCCTAACCTTAAGAAGAAGTCTATATAAACCTCTTTATTCATGAATAACGTTTATTGCTTGTCCCATTATTTTATTCGTAAATTTAGAAGCAAACCCTAATCCCTTTCCTACCAAATCCACCATTTCCAAATTATATCCCTCTTATTTTTATTTTTCAAGGAGACTAGGGAGCTTGTTATTGCTAGAGGAAGCTTGAAGAGGAGTCCAAGTGTTGAGGATCATGTCCACTTCGTCTTTCTTGTGTCCAAATTCGAAGTTCTTCGAGGAGGTCACTCAAACCTAGATAATTATCTTTTTTTACTCTATTTCATAGTTAGAATACTATTTTGGATCCATAGGAACCTACCCATAGGAATGCCCAACCATATTGGTGAAGAACTATGTGGTAGCATGCTCATTTCCAATGGGTACATAGGTTTTTATGGGTTATTTAGTAGAGTACGAAATTGTGACCACTAAGTGTTTGTCATTGGATTCTAATAAGAATTTGGGAGCTTTGAGTCTATTAGTGTAATTTCTTTTAATTATATGTTAATTAGCTACTCTAGTTATATGGTGATATTATATATATATATATATATATGGTGGTTGGTGAGAATAGGGGTTTGCTATCTTCGTTGTTAGTATAGGTTTGGTGTACCACGAGTATCCCAAGCCTTGTGTATTAGGTGTTTGATGTATTGCTTTATTTTAGTATTATAGATGGAGATGTGTGTGTTTGTTTCCTTGATGTATGTGTATGAACATGTGTGTCATGATACTCTTTAGTATCAGTTTTGAATGTGTTGGTTGTTAGTAGTTGTGTTAATGTGTGAGTGTGGTGGACAGTCACAAAGAATTGGTGTATAAAGTTGGAGGCAAGACTCTATGTATAGTGCAAGCTTGTGTGCAGGTTGCATACAACTTGGGGTACATGTATGTACCTACAGTGACAGGGATATGGAGATTCCGAGAGCAATGTGCAGGGAGGGGGATTACTCACTGCATCAACAGCAACAGGGAGGAGTGAAATATCATCATCAGCAAGCTTCAAGTGAAGTGCTGCAACATGGTTTTGAAAGGAAGGGTGAGGTGCTCAGTTACATGGATTTGTAGGGCTTGGGGCACGTGTTGGAGGTCTGGGGTGAAGGCTTATAGAGTGCAGGTTATACTACAAATTGGTGGCAATTTCCTGCCTGCAGCTACAGGTTGTATCAGGCCTTGGTCACAGATAGTGGAGAACTGCATAGTGAATTCACTGGCATTGGAGGAGTTGAAGTACAGTTGCTGTAAGGTGATAGCAAGCAGTGGTTCAGGAAACTAATGTGTTTTAGGTGTGTGTCTGTTACATGGGAAGCTTGAGTTGATTGTATATGTGGACTGATGAAGGTTGGTATCAGTGGACTGATGGTCTGTGTTCATGGGGTGTTTAGTGTGTTTCTGTTTGTGTGTGTGTGTATGAATTTGATTGTGTGCTAGTGATATAGATAAGTGTATGGGAGTTCATAAGGAGTATTAAGCCTATGAGGCAGTTACCTTTGTAAGTGGGTTAGTGCAAGTGATCAGTGCACAACAGTGCATATTGTACACTTATGCTCGATTTTAGCACTTGCAGTAGGAAACTCTAAGATGGAGAGAGTATCAGAGTAGTTACCTAGAGTTGGGGGTGTTAACAAGTATTGTATTAGTGAGTTTATGGGTGGAATGATGTCTATAAGGAGTTGGGCTTGGGTATCAGGAAGAGGAACTGATACTAGGGTGTATAAATCCTTAGGATCTGAAATGGCTAATTAATAGGTGTAGAGGAGGGAACATCAGTAGAAATTAGTATATATGATGGGGAGTTTGGTGTTAACTGATGCCATGGATCTAACAAGGGATTGTCTGATGCTCACAAGTATCAGTATTGGAGTTGCATAGGACCTGGGTAGTGGTTAAGGATTTCAAGTGAGGAGGGGAAAACTAGTGTTCTAGTGTGTCAGTTAGTACCCAATGTAAGTGTTCAGTTGTGGTCACAACAAGGTGCAAGGGGGTTCGGGTACAGGTTTGGGGATGGTGTGTTAGTGTGATAACATGTTAGTATCAATAACATGATGTTAAGGGTTCCAGATTCATTGTGGGTCAGTAGTGATGAGGTTTGGGTTTGTATTAGATAAGGGGACTTGAGTATTTGGATTACAGGTAATTGGATTAGCAGTGAAGTGTAGGATGGTTCTTGGGTTGCTGTTGCTATTTGACAACAAGTGTTAAGTACAGTAGCACTAAGGTTGGACTAATACCTTGTGTCAGTGGAGGGATCTTAAAAGTGTTAAGTATTGAGAGAGGGGAATGTGAGGATTCCTTATAGCAGTGGGTAGGGTTTAGGCTCAGGCACTGCCTAGTTTTAGAAAGGGGAATTTGTGTGAGGTCTTGTGCATTCGGGTACAAGATGGGTAGGTAGTGGTATCAGTAGGTTTATGTGTTAAGGTTTGTGATAGATAGTGATGAGGGGGTATCTTGCAAGTAGAGCAGAATAAGTGGAGTGGTGTGAGGACTAAACTTGGCAGTGACCTGCGTTGTGGTGTAGTTCAAGTTTTGGTATTGCAACAAGTATACTACAGTGAGGTCGGGTGTATAAGTGACTGGGGTGCAAGGGTGATGTACAATTATTATATTTGGGGGAGGATCGAGTAAATGCAGGAACTCAGTTCATCTTGTGTGTGTGCTAAGCAGGTATAGGTTAGTATCAATTGAGAGGTGGAGTCGAACCTTGTAGGCAAGGTGCATTGATGGGGTATACTTGTTCTTGTTGTAGGTCAGGTAAGTTATAGTTTAGTATTAGGCAGTTAGATATTGGGGATTATGGTAAGTTGTTCAATAAAGTATCAGTTAGGAATTCTAGTGTGTGCTGTGTTTGTAGTGTGAATATTATGAAAACTGGAATTATGTAAGGTATCATTGGGTGAAGTATTGTGGGCGCAAAGAAAACATAGGAATTAGGAAAGGGTTATCATTGTCAGTCCTTGGGGAGTTGATATCGAATCAAGTATCTCCCCTGTGCACTTGGTGTGGGAACTAATACTCAAGTATCAGTCCAGTAGGAGAGGACTGATATCTTTAACAATAGGTTTAACTATGACTGACACCAAGTATCAGTTATGTTTTGAGGTATCGGTTGCAAGATAAGGACATGCATTTAGGCATGAGGAGTGTGTTAGGTGTTGATATTTAGACTGTTGCAGTCCTATACCTGAGACCAATAGGTATCACCTGTATATGGAGTGGAAGGTGAGTTCAGATACTAGGTAAGGTTTTGGTGTTAAGGTATTAACTTGATACCTATGTATAAGAGTTATATATATACTAGAAGTAACTAGTATAAACTAAGGTAATTTAGCATAAGCAATAATTAGTTAGTACTAGACTAGATTGACCTAGTTGACTTCCAAGATTTAGTATGGACTTAGACATATCCTAGAAATATCACAATTAGCTAATTACACATGTATATCACTTCAAATCATTATTTGTCACTTATATTTGATATTTAGGTCTTTGTGATTCTATCTTGGATATCGATCCTCATTTGTTGTTCAGGACCATAGGCGAGTACATTCTCTGACAGTTTTTATTATTTTGATCATTACTATGATTCTAGTTGTAGTGTATACTTAATTCCGACACAGTGGATATACGGACTAGTATCATAGATACCTATCATGAAGAGTCATAATTGGATCCATCGTACTTGCTGTGGACGGGAAAATATTAGCAAGTTATGTGATCATACCCCACCTTATATGCATCATAGCTCACCCCACATATCGCGTAGGGTGTAGCCTGACCATTTACATGCCTTATAGCCTATTATATATGATTAGCCTGACTTTTGCTCGCATCATAGCTAACCAGATGGTTAGCCTGACCTCACATGTATCATAGCCAATCATATATAATAAGCCTGATCTAGTCCCAAGCCGATCACATAGCAAACTGATATTTCATGGAACTTAGCTAGTATTTTTATTTTTTTTGTTCCAGTACATTCATTGCTAGTATTCACGAATATCTGTTCACTGCTAGCTATTTCTATATGATGATCACATGTAATTTCTTACATTGCTTTATAGTTTTTATGAATGTACTGGAACAAAATCCTGACTGGATAATATCTGTTCACTGCTAGCTATTTCACTCCAAATTTCCTTATAATTCAGTATTTCATTCATCATGTATTTTCTTACATTGCTTTATAGTTTTTATCAATATAATTAGAATTGTTGTTAGTGTTTGTGCTTCGCTCCAATCCTGACTGGATAATATTTTTCAGAGGATCTTGAGGACTTCTGTCCTACTCACTATGGTCCAGGAGTAGATGACGATTATATCCAGGAGCTTCTAGAGGAGCCACTCCATATAGAGGAGACACTACCCACAGTTGTTTAGCCAGCACCTAGCTTATTTTATATATTGGATTATTCCAAACTTATAGACCTGAGTTATATTATGATGAGACTTATTGTGTTAAGATAGCTAGACTCTTAGATGCTGACTTATATATATATATATATATATATATATATATATATATATATATATATATATATATATATATATATATATATATATATTATTTGTCTCTGGTGTTTCTTTTCATCTTTATCGTGCTATTACCTTCTTTATAATTATTGTGATTGAGTACATTGTGAGTTAATAATATATATATATTCTTTGTGCTACGTTTGGAGTTAAGATATGTTGCCAGGTTATGATATATTTGATAGATAACTATTTTGGACCTAGACAATATTTTACCGTCGATATTGTGGCGTAGGCTGGACGTACCCACAACTCATGCTCCTATATCGGGTGCGGGTTGTGACACGTTTTATTGGTGGCCCATGCAGTTCAGGCTTTGCAATTAGTGCAATATCGTAGTGGTGCAATATCTTAGTTGTATTGCTGTGAGCCTGCGATAGGATATAAGATATAGGATATTAGGATGAGAGGATACTCAATTACAAATTAGAATTTTTAGAGAGATTCCTGGGATGACCCTTGAGAATCTTATCTTTGAATCTATTTCTACTTGCTTTGTTCACCTTCGTTCTTGTACCTGTTCGTTGTTAAATTTGATTCTTGTATCGAGATGAATCATATGGACTAAGTTGAGGTATATTCTGATAATGTAAATGGATAAGATCATTAGGAAAGGTAATCGTCTGCCTTAGATATGGAGTCTAGAGTTTATCGCAACCATATTAGCTGGCATGACGAAGATGTAGAGCCTGATTTTGGATATATTTTTCTTGGTTATAGAATTTATAGTTTTCGCAGCCAAGCATGTAGTAGAGCAAATTTTTAGATATCATGATTCTAAGGTATGTTCCTTAATTGCGGACTCTATAGTTTATCGCAGCTATGTTTACTGGCGTAGCAAGGATTCTGGGTAACATGATTTCAGATAGACGTGTATGATTATCAGAGTGTATCTTAAATTTATATACTTAATATATCGTCTCTATCATCCAACCATGTTATTATTGAGATTTGTTTTATCACCCTTACTAGTTCATGATAATGATATCTTTCTCTAGCTAGTTCCTTATAAGGCTTTACTTTTGTCAGTTCTTGAGGTCTCTTGGATAGTGTAGTAGTTTGATAACTTGCAAATAGGTTGGTGTCAGGTTGAGGTATCAGTGTTTATTGTTAGAGGTGTAACTTGTGAGACTGTGAGTGGTTCTTGGTTGGGTATGTACGCAATAGGTATCAGAGTATAGTTAGTAGTTGATATCCTAGAGTACTAAGCATATATAGTTATAGATTTAGTGTCTGCATACCAATGGTGCCTATAATGTGTAAGTGATCAGGATGTATCAAGGCTAGGTAAGTAATAAGTGATAGGTGTAGCGTATTAGTTTAGAATAAGTGAGTATTATCGTGAGTGACAATATTAGCTAGGAGTATCACTGTGATATTGAGATAAGATATATATAGGAGTATCATGGAGAGTAGGAGTGCAAGTATCTCAGACAGTGATGATAGAGGGGTCTAGCTAAGCCACCTGTGCACAGCATCATGCCCAGCACCCGCAGAGGGAGATACCCCAGCAGGACAGGACTTTTGCGATGACCAACGTGGAGGGCGATGCTATAGGTGATGAGTTAGCATATTCTTTCATGTTCTTTCTTCCTGCTCATTTCCATCATTTGATTGATTGATTGATTCTTTAGTACCTTAGCTTGAATCAGTAATTTTTATGCTAGAATATATTAAGTAGTATGCCCTGACAGAGACTGCAATACACATGAAAACTATAGACTATAACCATGCGTGTTTGTTTTCTTCTTTAGATTGCATGTTGTATGATTGTAGATATGACTTTCTTAAACCTTGATTATTGGGGGTTTGACCATAGAAAAGATTATAATGAATATGTTAGACTGCCAGAGAGAGACGAGCTGTTTTAAATTTCGAGGACGAAATTTTTCAAAGGAGGATAGACTTGTAACTACCACATTTCTAGAATATGGATATTTTTAAAATTTTGTATTATTATAAATATTGTGTTTATTTTTATATATATATAATATGTATGATAAATATATACATAGTGACTAATATTATTATTGGTTAGTTGATTAGTCTATTTTAATTAGACTTGACATTAGTGGACCTAACTGGACTTGACTTGACCCATTGATACAATTAATTATTTAGTCAGGGTTGACTCATTAGTTTAGGAGAATGATTTAGTGTTGAGTTTAGACTATTTGACTTGAGTTATTAGTTAGTCATGACTAGATTAATTCTATTAAGCCTATTTAGACTCAAGAATAGAATATTCCTTTTATGGTTTAGTAGATCCTATTCATGAAGGAATGAGAGGGGCACTTGTGTTAATTCAAACATTCCTCAATCTAAAGCTAACCCTAACCCTAAGAGGAAGTCTATATAAGCCTCTTTATTCATGAATAAACTTTACTGCTTCCTCATTATTTTATTCCCAAATTTAGAAGCAAACCCTAATCCCTTCCCTACCAAATCCATCATTCCCAAATTCTATCCCTCTTATTTTTATTTTTCAAGGAGACTAGGGAGCTTGTTATTGCTAGAAGAAGCTTGAAGAGGAGTCCAAGTGTTGAGGATCGTGTCCACTTCGTCTTTCTTGTGTCCAAATTCAAACTTCTTCATGGAGGTCACTCAAAATCTAGACAATTCTATATTTTTACTCTATTTCATGGTTAGAATACTATTTTGGATCCATAGGAACCTACCCATAGGAATGTCTAACCATATTGGTGAAGAACTAGATGGTAGCTATAATGCCCCAGTCTTGTAAGGGCCGATCGTTCTCGCTTGGTCCCTACGGAACCGATCATCCTCGCTTGGGCGCGATGTCTTGCAAGCCTAAGTTGCGCTTGCTTCAGGCATAATACCTGCAGAAGACACAAGTTAGACAAAAATATACATATATAGGCACAAAATAAAATACAGAGAACCAAAGTTGAACATATTTGATAGGAACACAAAATACTTTCTTTATTGAATACTTGAAGATTTGGATTATAAAGTGCTTGCTTGGCTGAGATACAAAATATGCCATAGAAGGCTTACAACTATTTTTACAAATCCCAAAACTAGCCATAATGCCCATACATTATATCCTTTTTGTAGGAACAAAATCAAAACATCTAGCAGAAGAGGAGTTTGCCCACATGAGAGGAAAGCTAAGGAAGCAGCATGAGCACGGTCCCTCTAGAAGGATGCGTTAACACTGATTCAAAATGCTCGCCAAACTCTCACTACCAGAACCTGAAGATTTGCCCATAAATGTGGGTCAGTACTACAACATGTACTGGTGAGCGACCGTGGCCAAACTATCCTAGAAATCTACACTAAGCATATGAAGCTAGCATTATTAGGTGATCTTTCTAGTTGTCTAGTACCGAACCACGTTTGTGGACAAATCTCCAGGTTCTGGTAGCGAGAGCTTGGCGAGTACTGACCGATTTCTAGGTGAGTTTGGCCATGGTCGCTCACCAGTATATGTTGTAGTACTGACCCACGTTTGTGGACAAATCTCTAGATTTTGGAAGTGAGAGCTGTTGAGAACATAAAATGTCATATTTTTATTCCTTAATGTATACTCCTTTATGCTCATTTGATTTCTAAAGATACTCATTATTTTAATATTTTGATCTAGAATGCAATTGGAGTCACAAAATGTAAACTGGAGCTAATTATCAATTCTGGACAGTTTTGACACCTTGTAGCAAAATAGTCATAACTTGCTCATCCGAAGTCCAATTGTGCTGATACAAATTGATTCAGAAAGCTAAGTGATAGAGGTACAATTTTTCTGTTTTGAGTTTTCCGAGATTCTGGCTGAATCATGGATCCAATTAGGCTTGAAGTTGAGTCAACTATAATGTGCATGAAAAGAGGAGCTGAATTAACCATTTTCCAACTTGTTCAAAGATTTTATTTTATTGTTTGGGTTATTGTAGCTCTTGGAGGATTTGTGGGAAGATATTGTGATCTTCAAAAACTAATTTAGAGTGTATAAAAGGGGTAGAGATTAAGAGGAAATGGAGAACAACACACAACTCTTCTTCCTCTTCTCCAATATTCTTTTGAAGTTTTCATGAACGTGTGGAGCTAAAAGTCTTATTGGTCGAAGGAAACAGAAGCCTTGGAATCAATAAATTTCTGAGATCTAAATTATTTTATATGTTTGATTTATGCTTTGAGTATTAAATATTTTTCTATGTCTACTTTCATGATTGTTTTGTTTAATTACTAGGAGGCCTACTAGTCTATTATCCATTTCGATCTACTGCTAAATTAGACATCAAATACGTAATTGTTTGATTTTTTTAATATGTGAAGCAACCAAGATTTAATGAACTGCTTTGTTTTATTAGATCTTAGAAGAAATTTTTTTGACAAAATTAAATGCAACCGCTTGTGCTTGTGTTATTTTGCTTCATCGATCTCTTGGTTCTTTAATAAATTACTAGATTAAATCTTCAGCGCTTGTCTTGGATTATTTTATAATTAAAGCTAATTAGATCGCTTGTTTCTAATTATCTAAGCCTAAGAGAGAGAGAGAAAATACTTCCAACGGTGAATATTCAAAGTATGATAATTTATGTTTACATCAATAATCAATTTTAAGATTCCAATGGTGGATGTTGACTGAGACCAACATTTTTTTCCTTTGATTGTTTTAATACTTTAATTGTTTTTAGCTCTTTTTAATTTGCTTTGATCCAAAACTCTCCCTTCCCCCATCTTATTTCACATAGCATAAAGATCAAACTAATTACTCTCCGTGGGAACGATCCTTACTCTCACTACTACATATTATTTCAAGAGTAGATGTTTTATTTTTGGGTGCCTACGACAGCATACCAAATTTTGGCGCCGTTGCCAAGGAGTAATTTTAGTTAATTTTTGTGCCTTTTGTGATCTTTTCTTATAATTAAATTATTTTTGTTTATTAGCAAAACAAAAAAAAATTATTCTCATATACTTTTCTGGATTGCTTGCTATCATTTTATTACTTGTTTATGATTGCAACTCGATCTTCTAATTAAAGTAATTTTCTGAGTGATCCAGAAATAGAAAGAACTCTGCGCAAGTTAAGGAAGAAAGCTCAAAGAAACTCTAACGAGAACGACCCTGCTACGGATTCCTTACTCTATTGCAAATCTAATCCTGAAGAAGAGGAAGTTATGGCTGCCAATAGAACATTGAAAGAACTTGCAGCCCCTGATTTAAACCAACACCCTTTATGCATTACATTTCCTACTTTAGATGCTACTACTAGTTTTGAATTAAAATATGGACTAATACATTTATTACCCACTTTTCATGGCCTTGCAGGTGAAGATCCTCACAAGCATCTAAAGGAGCTTCATGTGGTATGCACAACTATGAAACCTACGGGGTTATCCGAAGAGCAAATCAAATTAAGAGCCTTTCCGTTTTCTTTAAAGGATTCGGCTATGTAAACCCCCTGATTTTTCAAGATTTTTAAAACAGGATTTTTCAGAATTTTCTGGGATTTTTTCGGTAATTTTTACTAATTAAAAACCAGGGTATTTCGGCATTAAATAAAATTAAATATTTTTAAAATATATTAAAATAGTATGAAAATAATATTTTTGGGTATAAAATAAAATATTGGACTTAGGATAATTTTCCTGAAATTTATTGGACCCCGAAAATATTTTTAAAAGCCCCAAAACCTATTTATATTAAAAATCAAAAATCAACCGGGTTGAACCGGGTTCAAACCGGACTTAACCGGCCTGAACCCGGTCCAACCAAACCGGACCGGACAGCCCCCCTAACGGGCCGGGTCCTACCCTACCCGACCCGGCCCCACCCGCTTCCCTCTCTCCCCCATGACCCGCACCCCCCCGCGTTCTCCGGCGGCCGCCCGCGTCGTCCGGCCCCGCTCCGCTCCGTCCGGCCATGTCTCCGCCCCGCCCGCACCCCTCGGCCACGATCCCCCCTCTCCTCCTCCTCGCCCGGCGCAACCCCTCCTCCTCCAGCCCTATTTAACCCTCCCTCCGGCCGCCTCATCCTACTCCGCCACCACCACGAACCACCGAGCCAGCTCCGCCACCCTCCTCGCTGCCTCGCAGCCGACGCCACACCGCACTCGCCAGCCTCCGCTCGCCTCCTCCGTCGGCTCCCATCAGCAGCAGCAGCCAGCAGCAGCCGCCCCGCCCGCCTCCGGCCCCCCGAGCCCCTGCGCCGCCACCCCCGCGTGCCGCCGCCTCCGCTGCCCCCGGCCTCCCTCCGGCCGCCAGCAGTCTCCCAACTCCGGCGAAGCCCCCTAGCCCTAACCCTATAACTCGAACACGACACGGACACAGAAATCTCGTTTTTTGGAGCTCTGTTCAGGTACCCATTTCTCTCTCCTCGCTGCCCCATTTTCTGTTCTGTCTGTTGCAACACAAACCCTGTATGACCCTCTCGATGCCCGTGCAACCCGCTCGTTGCATCGTGTCCTGTGGCGATCGCGAACTGCGATCCAAAAACAGAAAAACAACACCCTATTTCACCCCGGAACTGAGTACGCCCCGCCAAACGGGATGACTTGGTCGTGTGCGGTCTTCATCGAAACGTGCGCGCTGTTGATATGGATGTGCGGGATTTCGCAGAGGTTGATTTGGGTGTGCGTGCACACCGGAATCATCGCGTATCCGCCGACACCGTCCCGTATCCGTCTGTTCTGAAAAGCATTGTAACTTTGTGTACACACGTCGGATCGAAACGAAACTTGCGCCATCGGACTCGTAGCGATATGCTGGTCCTGTGACCCAAGTTTGGTTCGATTATGAGAACGTTGACAAAATCGCGTATCGTGGGCCCCACAGGCTCCACTTAACGGGCGATTTTGTGATCGGCTCATCGGAATCAGATTCTGGAAGTTCCGTTGGGTTCGTATCATCGTTCTGGACTTGTTGACACTAAGTTTGACGAATTTAGAGAACTTTGTCCCTGATACATTTTTCGGTGCGAAGCGGGCCACATGTGGACCCCGCTTTGACCCAAAATTGTCATTTTTGCCCTTGTCTCCAAATTGGACTCAAGGACAGGTATTTCTAGCTATTTGATATTTTCTGAACCTGATGGTAATATTTGTTTCAGCATCCGGAGACGTTCCTGGAAATTTCACAGTTGGAAACAAAATACCAAGCAAGTGTACCTTGCCAACATTGCAGTTCTTGTTATATATTTCCTTGATTTATTTATAACTTGTACATGCTTAAACTAGGGCCGTGTGACTTGCTTAGCATCTGATTAATAGTTGGGTGCCAACCCCGTATGCGGAGTTGTGCAACGTCACCTAGAGATGGATATCGTGACATTTACATCCTCGTACTTGCCAGATCAAGTACATTATACCCAGGACACCTGACACGAATCATAAGACAAAATCTTTCTGAAATATTCAAGGTGATTTTGTATAGGATACAGGTTTACGACATATACAGTTTACATGCTTAGAATTTATTCTGACTTATTGCATTAGTTTGATCTTGCGTGACTTGGACCTGAGACATTATGAAACTGTGACGTGAGATTACATGGGGTGGGGAGAGTATTGCCATATCAAGGCTGATTATAATATAAATAATATCATCTGGAGGTGTCTTAGTCTCTGATACAGAGCTTTGGCGCAAGTTCTGGCCCTTCGAGAAAATACTGCTATGGGTTTCTCCGACACCGATCCTGTAGTAGTCTCAGCCTGAGTATGACTAAAACTCTCACTTGCATATCACTTAGGTGGTTTATTTATTTATCCTATTGTTGCATTGATTACTACACTATATTTATTTTGGCATGAGTTATTTTGTACCTTGCTATATCCCCTGAGGACCTGGATCTGGATTATGTCCCCAGGTATAGCCGAAGAGATCTACCCCGAGGTATACGGGACAGGAGCACTTCTCGGAGCAGCACCAGAACCCGAGGACGAGATCGTACCAGAGGACTTCTCCTGAGTATTGGCTTTATATACTCAGTTATTTCTATTTCCAGTTGCTTTATTTCCTGTCTACTGTATTGATGTATCAGACTTATTCTCGGGTTGTTTCCCGAGACACTTTTTGAGATATGCTAGATTCTATTCATTTGCATTTAATCTGGCTTTGGATCTGTGATTATATGTTGTGGATGAGATTAGAATAGACTATGACTTGTATCATTGGACCTATTTATTATTGTACTACAGCTTAAGTATGCCCTGGTGGATCCATTAAATTGGGTTATCCATCAGTGTATGCTGCTGGCCATTGCCACGTATCTAGTCCCTCGATATTTTGGGACTGGGGCGTGACAGGCTAAGGATTGGCTCTATTATCTACCCTCTGGGAGCATTATAACATGGAATGAAATGAAGAGACTATTCTTGGAGAAGTACTTTCCCGCTTCAAGGGCGGCCAATATCCGAAAAGAAATTTGCGGGGTAAGGCAACACAATGCAGAGTCTCTCCACGAGTACTGGGAACATTTTAAAAAATTATGTGCAAGTTGTCCCCATCATCAAATTAGCGAGCATCTACTTATCCAGTACTTCTACGAAGGCCTTCTACCAACTGATAGAAGCATGATAGATGCTGATAGTGGAGGAGCTTTGGTAGATAAAACTCCTGAGGCCGCAAGAAATTTAATTGCAAATATGGCGGTAAATTCTCAATAATTTGGTACTAGGCTAGATCTTCCATCTATGCTTGCTAACGAGGTAAATATTTCTTCCCTAGAACAATAAATTGCTAGTTTAACGTCTCTTGTTCATCAAATGGATGTAGGTAACATGCAAACAACAAAGGCTTGTGAGAATTGTTCAGTAGTAGGACATCCAACTGACATGTGTCCAACTCTTCAAGAGGAGTCCAATGAACAAGTGAATGTAGTAGGTGCTTTCCCTGGACAACCGCAAAGGAAGTACGATCCATATTCAAACACTTACAATCCAGGATGGAGAGATCATCCCAATTTCAACTATAGGAATCCACAAACAAATCATCCTGTCAATCAAAATCGTCCAAGTTACCAACAATACAAGCAGCCATATCCTAAACAACAACCAAACCAAACTTCTAACTCTGGTATATCTTTAGAAGATATTATTAAGTCTCTTGCCACTAATAATTTATAATTTCAACAGTAGACAAGGGCTAGCATTCAAAGCTTGGACAATCAAATGAGCCAAATGGCTACAACAATTAATAAGCTAGAGACACAAAGTTCTGGAAAACTACCATCTCAAATGATAGTAAATCCTAAAGAAAATGCAAATGCAATTGTTTTGAGAAGCAGTAAAGAGGTTGACATTCCAGTAAAAGAAGCACCTGCAACGTCAAAACAAGAAGAAGAAAAAGCACCGTGGCAGACACGAACGTCCCCAATGATGATGAGGTACCCAATTGTAAGTTTCTACCCCTTTGTGATTATAAGCCAATACCTCCTTTTTCTCAAGCTTTAACAGAATCTAGAAAAATTGAACAAAATAATGAGTTATATGAGACTTTTCATAAATGTGAGGTAAATATTCCACTTTTAGATGCTATCAAACAAGTATCTCGCTATGCTAAATTTTTAAAAGAATTGTGTACAATAAAGAGAAAACAAAAGCTTAAAGGATATGAAAAGGTAAAAGTTGGGGAGAGTGTTTCTGCAATAATTCAACAAAAACTTCCTACGAAATGCAAAGATCCTGGAATGTTTGCTATCCCTTGTAAGATAGGTAACAATAAATATGAGAAAGCCATGTTAGATTTAGGAGCTTCTATCAATGTCATGCCATATTCTATATATGAATATTTAAATCTTGGACCTCTGAATAAAACTGGTGTTGTAATTCAATTGGCTGATAGATCTAATGCCTATCCTAAGGGAGTAGTCGAGGATGTTCTTGTACAAATTGATAATTTAGTTTTTCCTGCTAATTTTTATGTGCTTGATATGGAAAATGGCGATCAAACTGCTCCAATTTTATTAGAAAGACCATTTTTAAAGACATCCAAGACTAAAATAGATGTTTATAGTGGCACACTTACTTTGGAATTTGATGGTAAAATTATAAAATTTAATATTTATGATGCCATAAAATATCCTAATGATGATAATAATGTTTATTCTATTGATGTGGTTGATTCTTTAGCACAGAATATTTTTGAACTTGATGGCAAAGATGTATTGGAAGTGGCCATTAGTGAGCATCTTGAAAAAGAGCATAAGGAGTTAGCTTTGAGTTCTGATTTGTAGAAAACTGTTGCAGCATTGAATGATTTTTCAAAAATACAATAATCAGGTAACGTTTCTTATATTTCATTACAAATTTCTAATAAGAGGCCTTTACCCTCTGTTTTGCAGGCCCCTATTCCAGAATTGAAGCCTCTCCCTAGTTACCTCAAGTATGAATTCCTTGGAGATGGAGGAACATTACCAGTGATCATATCCAATAAACTTAGTACACCACAAGAAGAAAAGTTTATTCAGATCCTTAAGGAACATAAGACAGCTATTGGTTGGACAATTACGGATATAAAAGAAATTAGCCCGTCTACATGCATGCATCGCATCTTACTTGAGGAAGGAGCAAAACCTTCCCGTCAACCGCAAAGAAGATTGAACCCACCCATGATGGAGGTAGTAAAAATGGAGATCCTAAACTTCTTAAAGTTGGAGTAATCTATCCTATTTCTGATAGCCAGTGGGTTAGTCCGGTGCAAGTGGTTCCTAAAAAGACCGGGATAACTGTCATGAAGAATCAAAATGATGAGTTAGTTCCCACTTGTGTCCAGAATGGGTGGAGGGTTTGTATAGATTATAGAAAATTAAATGCTGAAACCCGAAAGGACCACTTTCCTTTACCTTTTATTGATCAAATGCTTGAAAGGTTAGCTGGTCATTCTTACTATTATTTTCTTAATGGTTATTCAGGTTATTTTCAAATTGTAATTGCTCCGGAGGATCAAGAAAAGACAACTTTTACATGCCCATTTAGAACTTTTGTATATCGTCGCATGTCATTCGGTCTTTGCAATGCCCCAGCTACTTTCCAAAGGTGTATGTTTAGCATATTTTCAGACTATGTTGAGTATATTATAGAAGTATTTATGGATAATTTCACAGTTTATGGAGACTCTTTTGATAAATGCTTGCATAACCTTACACTTGTTCTTCAAAGATGCATATAAACTAATCTTGTGTTAAACTCTGAAAAATACCATTTTATGGTTGACCAAGATATAGTTTTGGGTCATATTGTCTCATCTAAGGGAATTAAGGTAGATAAAGCCAAAATCGATATTATTCAATCTTTACCTTATCCCACCAGTGTGCGGGAAGTTCGTTCTTTTCTTGGACATACAGGTTTTTACCGAAGATTCATCAAAGACTTCTCCAAAATAGCGTTACCCCTTTGCAAGTTGCTAGATGTAGCTTTTGAATTTGATGAAGCATGTAAAAAGGCATTTGATACACTAAAGAAACTATTAACTTCTACCCCAGTTATCCAGCCCCCTGACTGGAACGTGCCTTTCGAGATAATGTGTGATGCAAGTGATTATGCAGTAGGTGCTATTTTGGGTCAAAGGATTGGAAGAGAATTTCACACCATTTATTATTCTTCAAGAACTTTGAATAAGGCACAGAAAAATTATTCTACTACTGAAAAAGAACTTTTAGCTGTTGTTTTTGCTTTAGAAATTTTTTGATCTTATTTGCTTGGTACTAAAGTCATTGTTTATTCTGATCATGCAACTCTTCGCTATTTGATGACGAAGAAAGAGACAAAACCAAGGTTAATTCGATGGATACTTCTCTTAAGTGAATTTAATTTGGAGATAAAAGACAAAAGAGGGACAGAAAATCATGTTGCAGATCATTTAAGTCGTTTAGTTCATATGGAGGATGAACTTTGTCTACAAGAAACGTTCCCTGATGAGCAATTGTTTGCTTCAAGTGTGACATTGCCTTGGTATACAAATATTATAAATTATTTGGTTACTAATATGTTTTCTTCTGGCTTGTCAAAGGCTCAAAGAGATAAGATCAAAAGTGATGCCAAATACTATGTTTGGGATGACCCATACTTGTGGAAGCACTGTACAGATCAAGTGATAAGAAGGTTTGGGATTCCAAGAGCCTTAATAAGTGATCGAGGCACTCACTTTTGCAATCGAACCGTGGAGACGTTGCTGAGAAAGTACCATGTGACCCATAAGGTGTCAACTGCCTATCATCCACAAACTAGTGGACAAGCGGAGGTGTCAAATAGAGAGATCAAGTCCATCATTGAAAAGACGGTCAATCCAAGTAGAAAAGATTGGAGTTTGCACTTGGATGATGCTTTATGGGCGTATAGAACTGCATACAAGATGCCTATCGGTATGTCACCTTACCGGTTGGTGTTTGGAAAACCATGCCATCTTCCTGTTGAGTTAGAACACAAGGCTTATTGGGCTATCAAGAGTTTCAATATGAAGGCATATGAAAATGGAGAACATAAGAAGTTACAAGTACAAGAGTTGGAGGAAATTCGCAATGACGCCTATGAGAATGCTAGAATTTATAAAGAGAAGACGAAGGATTTTCATGACAAGATGATCTCTAGGAAGGTGTTTCAAGTTGGTCAAAAAGTCCTTCTATACCAGTCACGACTTCGTCTGTTTCCGGGTAAATTGCGTTCTCGTTGGATTGGTCCTTTTATTGTTACTAATATTTTTTATCATGGTGCAGTTGAAATTCAAAGTTTAGCAACTTCCAAAGTGTTCAAGGTAAATGGCCAAAGGCTCAAGCTTTTCTATGAAGGTTTCAAAGTAGAGAATGTGGATGAATTGGACCTTGAGGATCCAATTTGTACCAATTGAAGGAGGAAACATCCACGACTATAAACACAGGCAACCCAAGGGGAGTTTGTGTCACGACCCGATTCCTTAGAATCGTTTGAGGCGTCCCCCGAATCGTGACCGCCGTACGGGCCTGGAGTTGCGTCCGCACAAGGCTTTAATGATTTGCATAGCAAGCACATATTCAGAGTACGCAGATAAATTAAAACACAGATTTGAAACATAGAAAAGTTCTCTTTATTGATAATGAACATCTATTACAAACTCTTGAACGAGTTAGCTAATATGCCGAACGGCTTACAAAAGAGATGACTCAAAATGAGATAGCAGTCCTGTACATTACATCCCTTTATAAACTCAAAACGATAAAGACCTCCAAGCTGGAGGATAGCTTTGCCACAGAGCTACATTTGTGTATGAAGAGTTGCAGCTTCGGACTTCAAAAGGCTTCGAGGGCGCGGTGAAGATGTGCCAACAGCTGGACTGGATCGGGAAGACGACTTCGGCTCCTCGCTCGGTTCGCCTTAGTGCGGAGAACCTGTTTCAACGAGGGTCAGCATGTCAAAACATGCTGGTGAAGGCGAGCTAGCTGAACTATACCAATCAACACGTTGTTTAGTGAAGCATGCATATTTTGTGGGTTTCTATCTTGCCTTAGTTCATTTACAAGTAAGCAGCATATTGAATTTACTGAAATGAACGTGCCACCGTTTGGTGGATTTTACCTGCCCGTCTGAATTACCTGCACAATACTTACCATGCCTTCCCTGAAATGAAGACACAAGTTAGTATGCAACAGGTTTAAATATACAATAGATCACTGGCATTGCCATTAAGGACACTAGTCATAGACGAGAATGGTTTGCAGCGAAAGTACAGTGGTGCTACAAGCCATTCCGTCTAGTACAGTTGACTATACAGTAGGGTTCCGCCCGGACCGGATCGGTGCCAGTGCCCCAGCGACCGTCCGCAGGAACCAGTTACCTTGTGCACAAGTTATCCGTGATCGAACAGTACGTTGCTAAGTTAACAGTTCATGCAGTTGAGGCAAACAGTAGTACGGGACAGTCGGTATTGCATGATTCATTTAACATAGCCTCATTGAACAGTTTAGCGCATACAAGGTGTTCCATACTTAGCACGATTTATAGAACAGTTATGAACGAACTAGCATACAGTATGATAACAGTTCATATATTTAATTGACAAGCATAAGAACCAAGTCTATTTTCTTTTATCTTGATTTCTTTTATTATTACTTGGTATCGTTTGATCGGGGCATAGAAGAATGCAGATTTATTAGCTGTGAAGCTTGGAAGCAGGACTAGCTAATCGGGTTGGTAGCCACTCACTTAGATTATTGGAAGGAGAAGGAAAGAGGCACTTCACGACTCCGCTCGTAAGCCGCCTACTGCTCGTTCACCTACACACGAACAGCTCGATTAATCCTTCTTCCTCTCTTTCCAAGTCTTGGAATAGAAGTGCAAGTCAATGAACGAAAATAATGAAAACCATCGAAACCGTTCAAGGAAAACAAGCAAATCCCAAAACTAACTCAAAGCACGAAAGCAACAAGCGATATCGAAAACCGAGGCAATAAAAGATAGCAGCGGAGAGGTCCCTCCTGACTCTGCCGCTAAGCCGATCCTTGGGGCGCAGTCCACTGAATATGGGAATCGATTCCGAAGAAACAAATCCATAACGAGGATGAGTTCTTAATTCAATCTATCCCGATCGAACGATACCGTCTTGTGTTTCTTAGCCGCGATCTCCGCACCGGGAGAACGGGGCGCTACATCCTACCCAACTAATTGGAAGTTTTGTCCCGAAACTTAAGAATAGGACCTACCGTTAGGGATTATTCTGTTGCGGGCGACGGTTAAGGCGGCTCAGTGGACAGTCACGAACGGTATGGTTTGCTTCACCGCAAACTAAACATAACCCAAGTTTCAGGCGGCACTTATCTATTGTGTGCCCCGGCCGTCTACAGAAATGGCATACTTTGTCTAACTTTTCTCCATGCTTGCCATCGTTGTTCGAACGCTTTGCAGCGTTGTTTCCTCTATCGTTGCTTTGGCGTTTGTGATTGTAGGTATGCACAGCGCCGGCAGGAACGTGAGGATAGAGTGATTCAAGCGACAGGGCGTGATTTATGACTTCACGCATCGTACGATACTGAGGAACGGCTACGTGCGAATGGATGGCAGGGCGTAGTCCACCTTCAAACCTTCTAGCTCGACTCACTGCATCAGGTAAATAGGCCCTAGCGAATTTGGAGAGTCGGTTGAATTCGGCGGAGTACTCCTTAACTGTCATGCTGCCTTGCCGCAGCTGCACGAACTCGTTTTCCATTTAACGTTGTACTGGAGGGGGTACAAACTCCTCTTCGAACATGGCACAAAAAGTCGTCCACGAGATCGCCTCCTCTCCGTGATCAAATTGGAGAGATCGTCGATGCACGTCCCACCAATCATGCGCGTTGAGGCGGAGCTGTAGTTGCGCGCAGGCGACGCGCTTTTCTTCGGGGACCTCTAGCAGAGCGAAGTGATCTTCAAGTTTGGCCAACCAATCTAGAGCTACGACTGGGTCCTCAGTCCCGTTGAATGGGGTGTTGCAGACTTTCTTGAAGTGGCCAAAGTCGAAGGCAGTCACGTCCCTCGTCCTTGGAATTTGCGGCGTCTCTACTTCAAGCACGGGCTGTTCCACCAGAGTCGCTGGCGTTGCCGCGGACTGGTTGGATGCCAAGTCTGAACGATCTGCTGCAGGGTATCTACCTGCTTCTGTTGGACTGAGAATCGTGCTTCTATATTGTCTTGAAACTTGAGCTGACTCTCTTCCGCCCGCTTCTCGGCCCGTTCATAGCGAGCCTCGTCCCTTTGTTGGTTTGCCTCCAACATCTGCAACATTCGTTGGACGGGATCGATGCTTGGCACGGCTCGCTGGCTCTCTGAACTTCCCGAAGTATCCGAACTACTTTCTTGGCCTTGCATTTCGTCCGGTGTTTGCGCTGCAGATTGCGCTGGAGCCACTCCTTCAAAAGAAGGTAAATTACATTAGGATCATAATGTATTATGGACTTATTGCATGAACGTATCTCATTTTGGCCTAACGAGTTCAAGAGTTCGCACAGGAATTTTGATTGTTAAAGGAACTTTTCCAGCACGAAGTCTAAGGAACTTGAATCTGTGCTCTGATACCACTATGTCATGACCCGATTCCTTAGAATCGTTTGAGGCGTTCCCCGAATCGTGACCGCCGTGCGGGCCTGGAGTTGCGCCCGCACAAGGCTTTAATAATTTGCATAGCAAGCACATATTCAGAGTACGCAGATAAATTGAAACACAAATTTGAAACATAGAAAAGTTCTCTTTATTAATAATGAACATCTATTACAAACTCTTGAACGAGTTAGCTAATATGCCGAACGGCTTACAAAAGAGATGACTCAAAATGAGATAGCAGTCCTGTACATTACATCCCTTTATAAACTCAAAATGATAAAGACCTCCAGGCTGGAGGATAGCTTTGCCACGGAGCTGCATTTGTGTATGAAGAGTTGCAGCTTCGGACTTCAAAAGGCTTCGAGGGCGCGGTAAAGATGCGCCAACAGCTGGACTGGATCGGGAAGACGACTTCGGCTCCTCGCTCGGTTCGCCTTAGTGCGGAGAACCTGTTTCAACGAGGGTCAGCATATCGAAACATGCTGGTGAAGGCGAGCTAGCCGAACTATACCAATCAATACGTTATTTAGTGAAGCATGCATATTTTGTGGGTTTCTATCTTGCCTTAGTTCATTTACAAGTAAGCAGCATATTGAATTTACTGAAATGAACGTGCAACCGTTTGGTGGATTTTACCTGCCCGTCTGAATTACCTGCACAATACTTACCATGCCTTCCCTGAAACGAAGACACAAGTTAGTATGCAACAGGTTTAAATATACAATAGATCACTGGCGTTGCCATTAAGGACACTAGTCATAGACGAGAATGGTTTGCAGCGAAAGTACAGTGGTGCTACAAGCCATTCCGTCTAGTACAGTTGACTATACAGTAGGGTTCCGCCCGGACCGGATCGGTGCCAGTGCCCCAGCGACCGTCCGCAGGAACTAGTTACCTTGTGCACAAGTTATCCGTGATCGAACAGTACGTTGCTAAGTTAACAGTTCATGCAGTTGAGGCAAACAGTAGTACGGGACAGTCGGTATTGCATGATTCATTTAACATAGCCTCATTGAACAGTTTAGCGCATACAAGGTGTTCCATACTTAGCACGATTTATAGAACAGTTATGAACGAACTAGCATACAGTATGATAACAGTTCACATATTTGATTGACAAGCATAAGAACCAAGTCTATTTTTTTTATCTTGGTTTCTTTTATTATTACTTGGTATCGTTTGATCGGGGCATAGAAGAGTGCAGATTTATTAGCTGTGAAGCTTGGAAGCAGGACTAGCTAATCGGGTTGGTAGCCACTCACTTAGATTATTGGAAGGAGAAGGAAAGAGGCGCTTCACGACTCCGCTCGCAAGCCGCCTACTGCTCGTTCACCTGCACACGAACAGCTCGATTAATCCTTCTTCCTCTCTTTCCAAGTCTCGGAATAGAAGTGCAAGTCAATGAACGAAAATAATGAAAACTATCGAAACCGTTCAAGGAAAACAAGCAAATCCCAAAACCAACTCAAAGCACGAAAGCAACAAGCGACATCGAAAACCGAGGCAATAAAAGATAGCAGCGGAGAGGTCCCTCCTGACTCTACCGCTAAGCCGATCCTTGGGGCACAGTCCACTGAATATGGGAATCGATTCCGAAGAAACAAATACATAACGAGGACGAGTTCTTAATTCAATCTATCCCGATCGAACGATACCGTCTTGTGTTTCTTAGCCGCGATCTCCGCACCGGGAGAACGGGGCGCTACAGTTTGTTCTTATTCTTATTCTTTTATTTTTATTTTTTTATTTAGCCTTTTTCTTGCATTTCAACTTACATTGGGGACAATGTCAGTTTTAAGTGTGGGGAAGGGGATTTACTTTATTTTAAGAATTTTTAATTCGCTGTTTCCAAAAAAAAAGGAAAATATTTGTCTTTTAATAAAAGAATTTCGTTTGTTGGTTTTTAATAATTTTTGGTTGTGTATGTCATGAGTAAGATTCAACTAAATTTGAAAAATTCATAACATGATTGAATAAGTAATTTTTTTTTTTCAATTTAGAATTAATTAGTCTAGTTATTTTTTTATTGAAAATGATAGTATCTAAATTGGTAGACAAAAGCCAGTGATGATTTGAGCCTTTAGACTGACACATCAGTCTCATTATTCTTTCATGAGAGATATTTTTCCACTAATTTTTTTCTCTAGAACTTGTTTTGATTCTCTTCGAGGTCACATTGACACATGCATGCATGAACATGATTAAGGCCATCTTTGTTATGCATTACATAAGCCAAATAGCCCACCTTTTAATTAATTTTCTTTTTGTTGAACCCCTTTGAGCTTTATTGCCTTTTTCTTGGTATATCCACATTACAAGCTTTCAACCTATAATATTTATACCTTTACCCAAGTTGCAAAGCTAGTGGAGCATTGTTGATCATTATGATATATATGGGTGTACGGAAAAAATAAGTGTGGGAGTGTCTAAATTTGTGGTTTGGTTACAACCAACAAAATGGAACATATTTTCATCCTCAAATTTTCTAAGTTCCATTATTGTTAAAAAAATGGTGGAAGTTGTTTTACATTGTTTAAATGCTTTAAAAGCCAAATTAAAGAAGTTGTTAAATGGAGTGATTGATTTTATATGTTTTATATTGAGCTTGAGTTGATTCATTTTTGCTCCACTAGTTTTGATGGCTTTTGAGCTACACTCCCAAATATATTCCACCTTAATCCTAAGCTACGTTACAACTCATGAAAAGTCCTTATGATTTATGTTATGCATGTGATCCCAGTGGTGGAGAATGAAAAGATATGCAAGTTTATGGTAGATTATTTCTTCTGGAATGAATTTGAGTGAAATATATACCTTCAAACACATGAGAGTTGAGTGTTTATTCCCATGAGGGTCTACCTATTTAGTTTACTCCATTTTCAAGTGAAAATAACTACTAAGTAATTAGAAGTTGTTTAAGAATATATGTTCATGATATGTTATGAGTTTTGAAGAGCTTGGTTATTTTTTATTTATGACATTGCAACCTTGATTTCTTTTTGGAAAAATAAATTAGAGTTTCGTCCGAGGACGAACAAAGGTTAAGTGTGGGGGTATTTGATGAGAACATAAAATGTCATATTTTTATTCCTTAATGTATACTCCTTTATGCTCATTTGATGTCTAAAGATACTCATTATTTTTATATTTTGATCTAGGATGCAATTGGAGTCACTAAATGTAAAATGGAGCTAATTATCAATTCTGGACAGTTTTGACACCTTGTAGAAAAATAGTCATAACTTGCTCATCCGAAGTCCAATTGTGCTGATCCAAATTGATTCGGAAAGCTAAGTGATAGAGGTACAATTTTTATGTTTTAAGTTTTCCGAAATTCTGGCTGAATCATGGATCAAATCAGGCTTGAAGTTGAGTCAACTATACTGGACACGAAAAGTGGAGCTGAATTAACCATTTTCCAACTTGTTCAAAGATTTTATTTTATTGTTTGGGTTGTTGTAACTCTTAGAGGATTTTTGGGAAGATATTTTCATCTTAAAAACTAATTTAGTGTGTATAAAATGGGTAGAGATCAAGAGAAAATGGAGAACAACACACAACTCTTCTTCCTCTTTTCCAATATTCTTTTGAAGTTTTCATAAACGTGCGGAGCTAAAAGTTATGTTGGTCAAAGAAAACAGAAGCCTTAGAATCAATAAATTTGTGAGATCTAAATTATTTCATATGTTTGATTTATGCTTTGAGTATTGAATGTTTTTCTATGCCTATTTTCATGATTATTTTGTTTAATTACTTGGAGGCCTACTAGTCTATTATCCATTTCGATCTACTACTAAATTAGACATCAAATCCGTAATTGTTTGATTTTTCTAATTTGTGAAGCAACCAAGATTTAATGAACTGCTTTGTTTTATTAGATCTTAGGAAAAAAAACTTTTGACAAAATTAAATGCAACCGCTTATGCTTGTGTTGTTTTGGTTCATCGATCTCTTGGTTCTTTAATAAATTACTAGATTAAATCTTTAGCGCTTGTCTTGGATTATTTAGTAATTAAAGCTAATTAGATCGCTTGTTTCTAATTATCTAAGCCTAAGAGAGATAGGAAATACTTCCAACGGTAAATATTCAAAGTATGATAATTTATGTTTGCATCAATGATCAATTTTAAGATTCCAATGGTGGATGTTGACTGAGACCAACATTTTTTTCTTTGATTGTTTTAATACTTTAATTATTTTTAGCTCTTTTTAATTTGCTTTGATCCAAAACTCTCCCCCCTATCTTATTTCACATAACATAAAGATCAAACTAATTACTTTTCATGGGAACGATCCTTACTCTCACCACTACATATTATTTCAAGAGTAAAGGTTTTATTTTTGGGTGCCTACGACAGCACACCAAGAGCTTAGCGAGAATTTTGCATCGGTATTAGCGCATCCTTCCAGAGGAACCGTGCTCGTGCTCGTGCTTCTTCCTTAGCTTTCCTCTCCTGTGGGCAAACTCCTCTTCTGCTAGATGTTTTAATTTTGGTCCTACTAAAAGGATATAATGTATGGACGTTTTGGCTAGTTTTGGGATTTGTAAAAAGAGTTGTAAGACTTTTATGGCATATTTTGTAACTCAGCCAAGCAAATACTTTGTAATCCAAATCTTCAAGTATTCAATAAAGAAAGTATTTTGTGTTCCTATCAAATGTGTTCAACTTTGGTTCTCTGCATTTTATTCTGTGCCTATATATGTATATTTTTGTCTAATTTGTGTCTTGTACAGGTACTAAGCATGGTGCAAGCGTAACTTAGGCTAGCACGACATCGTGCCCAAGCGAGGACGATCGGTTCCGTAGAGACCAAGCGAGAATGATCGGCCCTTACAGGACCAGGGCGTGACAGTAGCATGCTCATTTCCAATGGGTACATAGGTTTTTATGGGTTATTTGGTGGAGTTACAAAATTGTGGCCACCAAGTGTTTGCCATTGGATTCTAATGAGAATTTGGGGGCTTTGAGTCTATTAGTGTAATTCCTTTTAATTATATGTTAATTAGCTACTCTAGTTATATGGTGATAGATTATATATATATATGGTGGTTGGTGAGAATAGGGGGTTTGGTTATCTTCGTTGTGTGTGGTATACCACGAGTATCCCAAGCCTTGTGTATTAGGTGTTTGATGTATTGCTTTATTTTAGTATTGTAGATGGAGATGTGTGTATTTGTGTCCTTGATGTATGTATTTGAACATGTGTGTCATGATACTCTTTAGTATCAGTTTTGAGTGTGTTGGTTGTTAGTAGTTGTGTTGATGTGTGAGTGTGGTGGACAGTCACAAAGAATTGGTGTATAAAGTTGGGGGCAAGATTCCGTGTTTAGTGCAATCTTGTGTGCAGGTTGCATACAACTTGAGGTACAGGTAAGTACCTATAGTGACAGGGATATGGAGATGCCGAGAGCAATGTGCAGGGAGGGGGATTACCCACTGCATCAACAGCAGCAGGAAGGAGTGGATATCATCATCAGCAAGCTTCAAGTGAAGTGCTGCAACATGGATTTAAAAGGAAGGGTGAGGGGCTCAGTTTACATGGATTTGTAGGGCTTGGTGCACGTGTTGGAGGTCTGGGGTGAAGGCTTGTAGATTGCAGGTAGCACCACAAATTGGTGGCAATTTCCTGCCTGCAACAACAGGTTGTATCAGGTCTTGGTCACAGGTAGTAGAGGACTGTATAGTGAGTTCACTGGCTTTGGAGGAGTTGAGGTACAGTTGCTGTAAGGTGATAGCAAGCAGTGGTTCAGGGAACTGATGTGTTTTAGGTGTGTGTCTGTTACATAGGAAGCTGGAGTTGATTGTATATTTGGACTGATGAAGGTTAGTATCAGCGGACTGATGGTCTGTATTCATGGGGTGTTAAGTATGTTTTTGTGTGTGTGTGTATATGCATTTGATTGTGTGCTAGTGATATAGATGAGTGTGTGGGAGTTCATAAGGAGTATTAAGCCTATGAGGCAGTGACCTGTGCAAATGGGTTAATGCAAGTGATATGTGCACAATAGTGCATATTGTATACTTGTGCTCGATTTCAGAACTTGCAATAGGAAACTCTAAGATGGAGAGATTATCAGAGTAGTTACCTGGAGTTGGGTATGTTAACAAGTGTTGTATCAATGAGTTTATGGGTAGAGTGATGTCTGTAAGGAGTTGGGCTTAGGTATTAGGAAGAGGAACTGACACTAGGGTGTATAAATCCTTAGGATCTGAAATGGCTATTTAATAGGTGTAAATGAGGGAACAACAGTGGAAATTAGTAGATAGGATAGGGATTTTGGTGTTAACTGATGCCATGGATCTAGCAAGGGATTGTCTGATGCTCACAAGTATTAGTGTTGGAGTTGTATAGGACCTGGGTAGTGGTTAAGGATTTCAAGTGAGGAGGGGAAAACTAGTATTCTAGTGTGTCATTTAGTATCCAATGTAAGTGTTCAGTTGTGGATACAACAAGGTACAAGGGGGTTCGGGTACAGGTCAGGGGATGGTGTATTAGTGTGATAGCATGTTAGTATCAATAATATGATGTTAAGGGTTCCAGATTCATTGCGAGTCAGTAGTGATGAGGTATGGGTTTTTATCTGATAAGGGGACTTGAGCATTTGGATTACAGGTAATTGGATTAGAAGTGAAGTGTAGGATGGTTTTTGGGTTGCTGTTTCTATTTGACAGCAAGTGTTAAGTGCAGTAGCACTAAGGTTGGACAGAGACCTTATATTAGTGGAGGGATCTTGCAAGTGTTAAGTGTTTAGAGAGAGGAATGTACGGATTTCTTATAGTAGTGGGTATGGTTTAGGCTCAAGCACTGCCTATTTTTAGAGTGGGGAACTTGTGTGAGGTCTTGTGCATTCGGGTACAAGATGGGTAGGTAGTGGTATCAGTAGGTTTGTGTATTAAGGTTTGTGGTAGGTAGTGATGAGGGGGTATCTTGCAAGTAGAGCAGTATAAGTGGAGTGGTGTGAGGACTGAACTTGGCACTGACATGGAGATGAGTTCAGTGCACACTGCATGTTTGGGGTCTTGGTATCGGTAGACAATAAGGGTAATTAGTTTATTGTGTTCACGTGAGTAGAGGTAAGGGGGGCAGGCTTAGGGTAGGATGCAACTACCTGTTGCATTGCACCAGAGGTGGACTCGGGGTACTTGGTAATATAGAAGTTGGGTGGTGGGTGCCTTAGTGCACTGTCCGAGTGTGGCAAAGGACTGCTAGCAACAGCTCCTAGTTGAACTTGTACTTTGTGGTGCAGTAGAAGTTTTAGTATAACAATAAGTATACTACAGTGAGCTCGGGTGTACAAGTGACTGTGGTGCAAGGGTGATGTACAATCAGTGTATTTGGGGGAGGATCGGGTAAATGCAGGAACTTAGTTCATCTTATGTGTGAGCTAAGCAGGTGTAGGTTAGTATCAGTTGAGAGGGAGAGTCGAACCTTGCAGGGAAGGTGCAGTGATGGGGTATACTTTCTGTAGGTCAGTTAAGTTATAGTTTAGTATTAGGCAGTTGGATATTGGGGATTATGGTAAGTTGTGCAATAAAGTATCAGTTAGGAATTCTAGTGTGTGCTATGTTTGCAGTGAGTGAAAACTGGAACAGTGGCAAGGTATCATTGGGTAAAGTATTGTGGGTTTAGAGAAAACATAGGAATTAGGAAGGGGTGGTCATTGTCAGTCCTTGGGGAGTTGATATCAAATTGAGTATCTCCCCTGTGCACTTGTGTGGGGATTGATACTCAATAATAGGTTGAACTATGACTGACACCAAGTATCAGTTATGTTTTAAGGTATCAGTTGCAAGATAAGGACATGCATGTAGGCATAAGGAGTGTGTTAGGTGTTGATATTTAGACTGTTGTAGTCCTATACTTGAGACCAATAGGTATCACCAGTATATGGAGTGGAAGGTGAGTTCAGATACTTGGAAAGATTTTGGTGTTAAGGTATTAACTTGATACCTATTGTGTTTGATAATAAAAGAAGAAATGAAACTAGGTTTATACGAAACCCTTTCTTTGTTTACAAACAAGAAAAAGAAGTACAATTAATCCTATACGAGGATATTAAGTACAAAAATTGATTCTGGAGAAATATTGCTATAGGAGTCTGATCTGCGGTCGATCACTTTGTCCCTTGGACCACACGATGACGAAGAAGTGCTGTAGAAGACGGAGAAGAAGCTTCAAAGACTGCAGGAGGGATTGAAATCTCGTTGCCAAAGTAGTCGATCAACACTCTCTGGATATGCTCTCTCTCTCTGATTTTGACCTTGACCTCTGCTCTTCTTCTCCCCTTTGGACCTCCGTGGCAGAAGATCTCTATTTATAGAGTTCAGTCACAGTCGGCATAGAAACCGAACAGCGGAAAGAACTGCACCTTTTACGCGACATTTATAATAACTGCTACCCACGTCTGAATGATCTTGTGAATCTGTATGTGACGCGTGTCCCATTATGAGGTAACGCGTATAATCGCTCATCAAAGATCACGGCATGCAAGCCACGTAGGTAACTGCCCCTCGCGTAGAGAAGGTTGGCATAAAAGCCAAATAACTGTCTTATTGGCGTAAAAGCCAAATAGTTATATTGTTGGCGTAAAAGCCAAGTAGCTGTCTTGATGGCATAAAATTCAAATAGCTATCTTGATGGCGTTAAAGCAAAGTAGCTTTCTTGTTGGCATAAAAGCCAAGTTCTGCGTAAAGCTTGATGCTGCATAGGTAGGTAACCAGCATAAACTAGCCGATTTATCCTTCCTTGACTGAGGTCTTGAGCGTATTCTGAGCCAAGTAGCTTTATCACGTACTTTTGCAAATATAGCCTGAGTTGGCATATTTCGGGGAGATAGCATACGGCGTACTCCTATAGTCGAAAATAGCCAGGTTGGCATATTTCGAGGAGATAGCATACGACATACTCCTATAGTTAAAAATAGCCGGGTTGGCATAAAATGCCAGGATGGTGACGTGAGCGGATTAGCTCTAATTTTAGCTCTCCCAGTTATTAAAAGTAGAAGCAAATCTCGTGCATTAAATGCAGAGATCTGCCCCCATCTGGCGCATTAACTGCAAAGACGTGCCTCGAGTTCTGTACGAAGAACAACTTTTGACGTGGCATCTGGTTTTGTCTCATCTTGAGCGTAAATGCTCATCTCTGCCTGTATAGAATAGGTAGTGTATTCCTTGAATGCGTAAACAACATCTTATATCAAGGATTATGTCACTAAACGATAGTCTGGGGCTCTGTGCAGAATTATTATTACAGCCGTCCTCTTGATCGTCGTGTAGTACTCTTTGTCAGGAGTCAGGTTCACTGCTTCGTCTGACAGGTTCATTCGAGGAATACGAAAAGTTCTCGTACAACTTCCCGCTGTATTAAAAGCGGACATGTTTTTACGCCAAAGTGGCGATATAGCAACCTTTTTACGCCAAAACAGTCTAGAAGTACTGCTTTATGCGGGTTATTCTTGAGCTCTCTTTTGCGCTGAACAGGGTTGAATCTCTGCTGTACGCCAATGGCTCTGAAGTCATGTTTTACGCCACCCAGTGCTGGAGCTCTGTTTTACGTGGGTTTTCTGCATGTTGAGGGTTTTACGCGTATACTTCCCCAGCGTATTTTTCAAGCTTCTAAAGACCCCCTTCAAAGTTTTCAAATTCCTCGTAATTTGAAATAATTTGAATGAAGCATGAAACGGTCAAATTTGACTCATTCTGCAAGGCTGATTTCTCGGCGAATTTTTAGGAATTTGTTGGGATTTGGTATGTTCTCTTCTGCCTATATAAAGGCAAGCGAGTGAGCCTGTTTCTCCATACTTCCTTCACCAAAAAAGAGATGTTTGCCGAGATTCGTCGGGCTGACCTGAGGAAGAAGAAGATCATGTTCTTCCAGCATGTAAGGAGCCAAAAAAGAAGGCGTCTTCGAGCAAATGTCCCCTGCAACGAAGGATCATGGAAGGATATCATAGCTTTCTTTGCTCGGGATGATCAGCAATTTTATATGGCGATTCGTCCAGGAGAGAGGAAGGGTCTTATTCGACCACACAGCTTGCTAGCTGTATTTTCTCCCATTATGAAGCTAGACGAAGGTGGACAATCTGGCCCTGTCTTCCAGTATTGTGTTGGGTCTGAATCCCTAACATAATTCTAGGGCATGATTGCCATGGTGCATGGAGGATGGGCTTGCGTAATTGATACATGCCCAATTTTGTATCCTCCCGCCATTTATCATTTTCTTGTTAATTAGCCTCGGAAGCCGATTAACTACTGTAGAAGACGAAAAAGATCTACACCAATATGAGAACCTGGCACAACAGATTTCCAATGTGATCTTAAATGAAAATGGGAAACCCTTTGTAGAAAAAGGATTTCCATCATATGTAATCATGAAGATAAAAACCCTTTATAAACTGGATTTTTATCATATGTAATCATGATTAATAGATTTGCCTTCTTTTACGTCTTGATGATTCGCCATATTTGTTGTGTGCAGCTTCGACATATCTGAATGATTTTACGCTGACTCTGATAAACGATTATCCGATCACGTCCCAACTTTTACGCATAACGAAAGACACGTAAAATGCTCTTTAGCATTAAGTGGTTTTGAAGATCCAATTGTCATGCTATTTTTGGGACGAGGAGTCGCGTAAAAATTCTGAACTGTCACTTCTCTGATGTGAAGACTTTCTGTTCAGAACTTCCTCTTCAAGAATGGTTTCCCCGAAAATCCCTCTAAGTAGGGCGAGAAATGTCTGCCGAACAGGCCATACTTGAACTTTTAGGTGTGAGATGATTCTGGCTAGACTTTGAATAAACTTCCAATGGCCCAAGAAGAAGAGTCATCTTCAATGCCGACTTCTGTGTGTTTTAGGCACTTGGAATGTTTTGTAGCAAAAAGGAGTATCTTCTGCATAAACCCTTGCAACTGGCCTTCTCGAGTATAAGACCCAAATTGTCTAGATATATGCGTACGCTGGCCTGCATAATTTTAGGATATGCAAAAAGTCATAGATCCGTAGCATCTGTATCTTTTAAGCATAGAATCATAGATCTGTAGCCTCTGAGCGTAAAAACCGTAGATTTGTAGCTTCTAAGCGTAAAACCGTAGATCTGTAACTTTTGAGCGTAAAAGCTTCTGAGCGTAAGATCATAGATTTGTAGCCTCTGAGCGTAAAAGCTCCTGAGCGTAGCATCATAGGTCTGTAGTTTCTGAGCGTAAAAGCTCCTGGGCGTAAGGTCGTAGATTTGTAGCTACTGAGCATAAAAGCTCCTGGGCATAAAACCATAGATTTGTAGCTGCCAAGCGTAAAACCGTAGGTTTGTAGCCGCTGCGCGTAAAGATCTGGATCCACTGACTATCCGTCTTCTTTAAATGATAGGCTGACGTGGTCCTCAATCATAACCGAATATTAAATATCGGATTTGGTTAGGGATTCGAAGAGTTATCCAAACTCTATAAATAGCCCAAGGTCTTGAGAGAGAAACCCTTCACCTGTCTTTGCAAAAAAACTCTTTGTCTCTTTGAGAACTTTTCGTCTTCGTCTCTTTTCTGAGAAATTTGAGCTTCGCCATGGCGCTAAAACAAGCTTCCACCACTAAGGGGAAGAAAGTCGCTTCTTCTTCTCGCTCCTCTTCTCAAGCACGAGCAACCCCCATTAGGCTGGGCGAGCCCCGATCCGAACAAAGTTCTCCTCCGATGAGATGCGCTCCGGGTGTCATAGGTAAAGACTTTGAGAGGAGAAAAATCCTTCGCACACGTTGTACGTGAACGCGCAAGGTCATCGTCTGTGCTGAGAGCCTCTTCGAGGAAGATGATGCACAAAGATGTTTTATCATTACGCCAACATTCCTAATGTGTCAGCGTAAAAACTCTATATTTTTACAATCTGGCGTAAAAGCTCAGACTGTCGAAATTTGGCGTATACTACAAACTTTGAGTTTTACGCGTTGGATGTAAATTCCAGCGTAAAAGACTTAAATTTTGGCAGTCTGGCATAAAAGCTCAGACTGTTAGATTTAGGCGTATACTACCAACCTTGAGTTTTTACGCATTGGAGATAGATTCCAGCGTAAGACTCAAGTTTTTGCAGTCTGGCGTAAAAGCTCAGACTGTTAGTCTTTGGTGTATATTGCAAGAATGTAACGTCTAGCGTAAAAACTGACTTGTTTTCTTACATTTTGTAGTGGACTTGCAGATCCCTCTTTTGGCTGAAGTGATGGGCTCTGCTGCTGGAATGCTGAACTCCAATTATCTGGAGGATTTGTCCCATGTAAAATTCCCTATTTCTGGAACCCAGTATCCTGAAGAAAGGGGAACTCTGATCTCGTCCCAAGGAGAAAGAATGCTGCTGAGTATGATCAGTGGGGAGCCCCTGACATACATAGATGGGACTGAATATAAGAAGTCGGCCTTCTTATTCGGGGATATGATTGACAAGCAATCCCAAACGAAACCCAAGAAGGAGAATTGGGTAGTTACTGCTGAGGGCACGATCATGTATCTGCCGAGGATGCCCAAAGATTACCCTATCTCGGCATTCTTCCATGCCACACATCCTAGGAAGATGGTGTGGACTCTGACTCCCGATCTTCATGGGCGGCCAGAAAAGATCTCATACAAGAAAGGATCGAACCGAGGATTCTTTGCGAGCAGTCCTTCAGGCCCTGTTATGCCTTTCAGAGGACTACTGCCGGGCAGCGTCCTGAGTGAGGACACTTCGCTGCTCCAACCGGTTCAAATGTTGACTTTCTGTAACGACTTCATGGGGCAGGGAGGAGTGTACCCTAAAGTTAACCCTCGGACCAGTGGGTGGCTTAGCCCAGGAAATCTTCGATGGGCCAGTTTAACTGCCTTGGCCCTAAAGCATTTCCAGACGGAGCTGGAAAGCATTGGCCTGTTTGCGGCTGTGAGTGCCACCAGTATTGGGTTACCTCTCAATCCTAACTTGTTCTTGGCTTTGATGGAGCGGTATAACTCGCTCATTAGGACTTTCGCCACTCCGCTAGGGGAGTTGGGCCTGTCCCTTCATGAAATGGCAGAGATTTCAAGGCTACCAATGGGAGATACTCCGTATAAAGAGTACGTTCCCACAAACAGGGAACTGAGGGATACAAACCCTCGGGCAGTGGCAGTATATCAAGAACTGATGTGCCATTATCTTGCCTGCACTATTTTCTACAAAGAGCCCTTTGATTTGGCTCATATCAACAAGTGGGCATCCTACCTCTTCTTCCACCAGGCCAGAAATGCTAAGCCGGACAAGGTGGTGGATAGCAGAGATAAGCCCTTGAACCTCTTGAGCATGCTTAGTGCCGATACGGTCGATGACCTTATTGAAGACGCAGGGGCTTCAGATCATGTTCTCGATGAGGAGATAGAGGGTTATCCTGCAGGCACAGGCATTGTCGTAAGCCTCTGTCAAGGGAAGCTCAACTGGCTGGCTTTCTTTCCATCTGGTTACGCCGATGGGTAGTGCCTGGCATCGCATCTGCGGATCGCATTCATCGCAACACCTTGTGGCCTGCAGTGCGGTTGGTGTTTGGGGCAAGACTGGGCCTGCTCCCTGCAATGGTATGCCGAATACAAGCTGGCCTGAGGGCCATCACTGATGGAATGCTTACAGATGATACCTAACGTGATGGATTTCCCAGAGTGGAGTTACCATTCCTTTATTTGATGGGATGGTTAGTCCTTCACAACACCAGGGTGATGTCTCCCGGATTTGCCGGCGGTTCGGGAAATAATTTCTTGTTGAATTACAAGAATTCCCTTTGGAATATGACGAGCATCATCGATTGCCGACGAGCATTAAATTTTTCTCATGGTTGGAAGCTCTTCTGCATCGTCCCCCCTGTACATATCAATCAATAGGGGACAAAACTTCAGGATGCAGGCCAAAGGAGGACTATTCTTTCTCCTGAAGCCTTTTACTGGTTGGTCTGCATTAGACCTTCCCACTTGCTATACAGAAGCGAGGACCACTGCTACTTGGAGCCCTATCTGCCTAGCTGGTTCGCCAGGCAATTTTGGTATGACCAGTTGTATGTGGAGAATGTTGTCACCAGCGTCAAGTTCAAAGGTGGACTCATTGATGGAGCCAGAGGATGGCGGTACTTCATCATGGGTTGCACCGGAGCATTCTTTGCTATGCCCGCGACTTCTCCCTCCATGGAGTTGTGCATCCTTCACTCGTACGTACAGTTTTATGTGTCCATCAATACCTTCCATCGTGATTTCGATGTGCATGGAAGCTTCAGGATGCCCTCCCAGAAGTCCACTGAAAGAGAGGAGATCCCATCCGTCTCCTCGGATGAAGGTGAAGACGCTGCCGGCACAGACGAATTTTTGTTGATAATACCGAGAGGCGTAATAGCTCCATCCGCAGAGCCTCTCGTCATCTCAAATAAGCGACAGGCTTCCACTCTGAAAGAGCCTTCCCCCCGCAAGAAGAAGAAGACTACCGGAGGTCCTAAGAAGACTTCCACCCAGGGGCCCCCAAGGAGTGAGCCTGCTGTTTTCCCTGTTGGGGATGATTCTTTGATCAGAGGTCCTTCGCCTTTTAGAGAGGAAACCTCCATAGTTCCGGCTGACAGTGCTGGAGATTCTTTGCTCGCGGCTGTCGCTGCTACCACCATTACTGGTAGTATTTCGAGATCGCCTTCGAGACCGAGCATAATAAGACTCAATATACCTTTATCTAAACCAATAATAGGAATAACCCCTCCTTCGTCTGTAAGTATTTCCAGCGAGATTCTGCCCGATGAGCCAAGAGTGGATCTGGGTGACGAATGGGATGATTACCCTCAGACGTCATTTGGTGCACCCTCTTCTCCAGGTATAACAACTTGCTTAGCATCATTAAGAAATGATTTAACTGTACAGGCTGCAGACGTAACATACATACCACCGGCCATGGGTAAATATTGTCTTCATGCTTCACTCAGGAAAATTAACATCAATTCGATATTAACTTTCTTTTGTCTTCTTTGCAGGTGAAGACATCTATGGGGAGGGCAGAGTTGACACAACTCCTGACCTTATTGCGGACCCAGCAGATAAAATGGCAGTGTCTGACATTGAAGGAGCAAGCTTTGACGCTGCCGATCTTTCATCCGCAACATTCTCAGATGTTATCCCGCCAGTAGCAGTCCAAATAATATCAAATGAGGATGGGCCGGTTGTATCGACTATGCCTCCTTCGTCGGGCATGCCAGCAACTTTGACCATTGTTGATGCCTCTTCTTTTGTCGCACCATCTGTTGAAGCGACGAATGTGGCAACATCCTCTGTAGTCATTCCTGGAGGTAGATTTACCGACATCGCAGCTACTCCCAGCGTCCATTCGAACTTTGCCATGCTAGTTGAACAATATACTAGTTTGTTCTATATCACTTTGAAAACATTGATATCGATGGTGCTGGAGAAGAATCTAGGCTTTGATGCTCTGAAGATGTCCTCCAATCTCACTATAGCGCAGATTAGAAATTTCAGTGACGCTGAAAGAACTAATGCGCTAGAGCAAATAGTTAATGGTTTAGAATAACCCATTAACGAATATTTGCAATTATCTCGAGGCAGCATTGATGATCTAGTCCAGGCTGAGTATGACTCCATAACTATGGAACTTGCTCAGCAGATAGAATTGCTAAATAAATCCATCCAGGGACAGCAACAAGAGATGGATAAAGAGCAAGCAGTCTTGGTGGATGTTACCCCTCAGCTAACTGAGTGCTGGGCAGAACGTGAGAAAAATGAAGCGAGGGTTCGAGAATTAGAAGCTGAACTCGCTCAGGCAAGGGAGAGGCTTCTCAAGACATCGACAGTTCATGATGTATTTGAGGGCCAAGTGAAGGCAGCTCAGCAGAACTTGGCAGATACGGGTGTCATCCACGCAGGTTATGTTAATGCTTTGTCTGAACTATCTTCCTTGAATAACGAGGAGGCAAGGCTAGAACGGGCTCGCGCTAACGCCTTGAACTCCAGGAATGAGAGGATGGATGCTTTGGTGCGACAGATTCGCGATTTAACTGCTCCTCTCCAATGATGTACCTTTTTGCTTTCTCTGTAATTTTACTATTCATAGAGATAATTAAGATACTTCTTCTGACTTTGTGGACCTATCATTTTGGAATATAAATGACAGGCTAAGGTGAAAGTAATATCAGAGGTAATATGGACGTGATATCCTTTCGGTAAGTTTTAGTTGAACATATCTATTCAGAGGTTATATGGACATGATAGAATATGATCCAACTAAATTTGTGTATAAAACCCTACCAGAGGTAATATGGACGTGATAGGTTTTGACGTTTCAAATTAGTTAAACATATCTATTCAGAAGTCATAAGAACATGATAGAATATGATCTAACCAGTCTTTGTACGTAGTATCGTCAGAATGAGATCTTCATCATACTCCATTTAAGCAAGGGTGATTAAGCATAGTACCTCTTCAGGAATTTGCCGTTGATAGGAGCCATTATCAGATCTCTATTAGGCTTGGCTAATCTGTAAGCGCCATTTGAAAACGTAGTTTCAATCACATAAGGGCCCTCCCATTTGGGCTGGAATTTACCCTTGCTTTTGTGCGTAATGATCATTGGCCTCTTTACAGCTAAAACTAGCTCGCCAACTTTGAACACTCTTTCCTTTACTTTTTGATTAAAAGCTCTGGAAATGTGTGCTTGGTAGAACGCGATGCGCTGTTGAGCTTGAAGGCATTTCTCGTCTAATCCTTCTAGCTCTTGAAGACTTAATTGATCATTCTTTTCCTGAGTCAACTCATTAGCCACTGCTATTCTGAGTGATGGAATTTGGATTTCGATGGGGAGCACTGCTTCACACCCGTAGACTAATGAGAATGGGGTACAATCCGTCGGTGTTCGTACCGTTGTACGGTATGTCCAGAGGCATTCTCCTAGCTTCTCGTTCGAATCTCTTTTGTTCGAAGAGAAAAACCTTATCAAGAGTTTGATGATGGTTTTGTTGAAGGCTTCTGCCAAACTATTAGCAGCCGGATTATATGCCGTTGAGGTCATATTTTGTATCCGATTTTTATCGCAAAATCGGTAAAACGCTTGGCTGATGAATTGGGGCCCGTTGTCATGAATTATCCTTCGGGGTATCCCAAAGCAATAAATGACATAATGCTTGATAAAGCTGATTACTTTGGATGTCTTTACCTCAGCAAGAGGGATCGCCTCAGCCTATTTAGAGAAATAATCGATGATAGCCAATATGAACCGATGTCCTCTAGAAGACGACGGGTGAATATGACCAATGATATCCATGCCCCAAGCTTTAAAGGGCCATGATGCAATAGTAAGATATAGATACTCAGAAGGCTGATGTATAAAATCCGCATGAACCTGACAGGCTCTGCATTATCTTGCATATTTCACGGCATCTGCAATCATAGTAGGCCACTAGTAGCCCATCCTCCTGATACGATCCTATAACTTAGGACCGGGTTGATGTGCACCACATACACCATCGTGAGCTTCACGGATAACCCGCTTGGCATCGTCATCGGAGAGACATCGTAGTAGTAGTCCATCGTATGTTCGACGATATAGACTTTGTGAAGAAGCATCAAAATAGAAGCGTAGTGATCGTCTTTTGGTAGATAATGCTTCTTTAGGATCCTCTGGCAAGATTCCATATGCCGCGAAGTCTATAAAGGGACTTCTCCAATCCCTCTTAGGAGGAATTGTGTTTGTCGCGTAGCTGCGTTCTATGTGAAAGTTATTTTTTACACAGAACAAATCTTTATTGAGAAGGATCACTGAATTCTGCCTTCTTATAGGAATAGCCAGATCTGCAGCTAGACTGGCCAGAGCGTCAGCTTCCAAATTCTGAGATTGAGACACATGCTCTAGGAATAGTCCTTTAAAAGACATGGCTATCTCAATCGTTGCTTGGTGATAAGGAATGAGGTCTGGATTACGGACTTCATATATTCCTCTGACCTGATTGACGATCAGCTGAGAATTACCGAAAGCTTCCAGGTATTTGATATCCAATTCTTTAGCGACTTGAAGCCCGATTAGCAGGGCATTATAGTCTGCCACATTATTAGAGCAGGGTTCGCTAAGAGAATATGCTCGATAGATGACGAGTTTATCAGGAGTCACCAGAATAATTCCTACTCCTGAAACCATATTTCCCCTGGGACCAGTCCGAGAGGCACCATCGAAGAATAGCTGCCAGGGATCACCTTCGACTGCCGAATTACATTCTACAACTTCGTCGGGAATGTCCTCGTATAGTTTGGAGGTTTCTGGAATTGGATGAGCAGCTAAGAAATCGGCCAAGGCTTGACCTTTTATGGACTTCTGAGGGACGTACACCATATCATACGGTGTTAATAACATCGCCCAAGTTGTGAGTCGAGAATTAAGCATGCTAGGCTTACTCATCAATACCCGAAGAGGATTGATTCTGGAGATAATATGAATAGTTCGGCCCGTCACGTAATGTCGCATCTTCTGAATGGCAAACATTAAGGCCAAGCATTCTTTTTCTACTGGATTGTACCGGTGTTCAGCTCCGACCATTATCCTGCTTAGGTAGTAGATAGCCTGTTCATGACCCTCATCGTTCTTCTGTGCGAGAAGAGTTCCTAAAGAATGATCCATTGCTCGAACATACAGCAAAAATGGTCTTCCTATGACGGGAGGCACCAGAACTGGAGGATTAGTGAGATAGCGTTTGATATCGTTAAACGCTTGCTAACAGGCTTCGTCCCATACGAACGACATACCCTTCTTCATCAGGCAGGAGAAAGGTTGACACCTTCCAGAGAGGTTGGATATGAATCTCCTGATATAAGCCAGACGACCTTGAAATCCCCTGAGTTCTCTCAGATTACGGGGCGGTCGCATTTCCGGGATAACTTTTACTTTATCAGGGTCAACTTGAATGCCCTTAGCGGTAATGAAAAATCCTAGAAATTTGCCACTGGATACACCGAGAAAGGACTTTGTAGGGTTCATTTTGAGTTGATGTTGGCGCATCAACTCGAACACTGTCTTCAAGTCTTGGATATGATCATCCTTGAGGAAGCTTTTGACAGTGATATCGTCTACGTAACATTCCACCTTTTTGCATAGATGCTCATGGAATATGTTACTCATAGTCCGCTGATATGTAGTCCCAGCATTCTTCAGTCCAAAAGGCATGACTGTGTAGCAATATACCCCCAGTGGTGTACGGAAGGCAGTATGCTTCTCATCTTCAGGATGCATCTTAATTTGATTGTATCATGAAAATCCGTCCATGAAAGACATGCACTCAAAACTGCACGTATTGTTGATCATGACGTCTGTGATGGGAAGAGGGAACTCATCCTTGGGGCAGGCCGCATTTAGATCTTGAAAGTCGATACAGATGCAAACTTTTCCGCTTTTCTTCATGACTGGGACAATATTGGCGACCCAATCAAGATATTGTTCTTCCCGAATGAACCCGCAGGCTACCAATTTCTTGATTTCAGCTTCAATGGCATCCATCATATCTGGGCGGAACCGGCGTTGGTGCTGCTTCACAGGCTTCGAATTGGGCAGTATGTTGAGTTTATGGGTAGCCACTTTTGGATCAAGACCTGGCATATCCTCATAATTCCACGCAAAGACGTCGATATATTCTCTTATCAGCTGGATCATTTCTTCCCTTTCTCCTTCGGAAAGATTGTTACTGATAAATATCGGCTTTGGTAAAAATTCATCCCCAACATCGATTTGGATAAATTTATCTTCTGTGGGAGGTTCTCTCTGCTCAAACTGGAGTTCCTATTGTGTATCCATTTGCTGTGCCCAGGATTCATCTTCAAATGGTTCAGATTCTTGTTCCTCTGCTTTGAGAGAATCTGTTAATATCATTTTTAGTGACAATACTCGTTCGAGATTATCATGTGAGTCGTAGGACAACAAACCATCCTGAGAAGGGGAAATGGTCTCCCCGTTTGACTCGGAGTTGTTTGAAGTTGCAAGAGACGTGGTATACCCTAACCCGAAATGAGTTCGTTGACAGTAGGGATCACCATGTAACGGCATTCGCCTGCCTTTTCCATAGTTAAGGCCTGGCTCCAACTTTAAATCATAACCCATACTTTGCATAATCTTCAAAGCCTGTGGGCTATATCTGTGAACCTGTATTTTCCCAGCATCGGGCTCGCGAGAATCTTCTTGTATAATCGGTCTGTTCCACATGCGACCGAAGACTATTGGATTCTGATTGTTGCGAGTAGGAGGGATAATAAAGATAGAATCTTCATGTGGCCCATATGTCATGATGACATTAGATGTTGACGCTGCTTCCCACATATATGGATGATATGAGTCTATAGCTTCCAAGAATCTTTGTGCTATAGGCTCTAAATCGTTATGAGGGGAGGATTCTTGATTTGGAAATTGAGTGTCAGTATACTGGAAAAGAGAATCTTTATTATCGTCAGAAACCCCATTCCCGATTGTATTTATATCGGTCGGCTGCGTGTTGCGCCTAAGGTTGATGACCAAGGGTGGAGGCTTCTGATTCAGAGTGATCACTAGAGGATCCTTTCCTCCTCCTGATTTGGTTTTGCCTAAAGGGATAACCATGGGTTCCATGATTTTCGGACGGCCAGTCCGCCCTTTCACCTTGATTGACAGAGGTTGCTCAGCAGATGATTCTCCTGGCTCCCGGTGGGATTCTTCCTCCATCTTGCCTGATATCTCCTTTATGTAGTCTTGGGTGTACAACATGGCATCGGAATAGTAGGACTCAACTCCTTTGAAAGGATTGAGATCAACAAACTTTGTCTTCACTGTCCCTTGGGAATCTACATATTTGAAGCATTGATGTAGAGTGGAAAGAAAAATGTTGTGATCGTGGATCCATGGTCTACCCAACAGAATGTTGTAGGACACCTCTGAATCAATGACGTAGCAAGTAGCCACCGATCTAAGGTCACCAATCTAGATCCTCAGACGAATCTTCCCCAATGGCTTACTTTTCCTGGCGTTGATGCCCACAATTGTAGTGGTAGTGTAAGCCAGTTCGCTTGTAGGAATCCTCAACGGCCTGAGCAGACTATGAGGGATGATGCTGATTGACGATCCCGGATCTATGTGGATCCGGTCTACCTCCATGGAACCGACGTATCCGATGTAATAGAGGGGCCTGTCATGCTTGCCATGTTTCAACAATATGTCTTCCTGAGTGAAAGTGATGTTAGGTCAACTTCCATCACACTATGGCATTGGGGACATGCCATAGGCTCTTTATCCGGGGACTTAAGCTGGGTCAACCATACGACCGCCTGCATTAAAGCTTCGCTCAAGGCTTGACGAGTGTCTTTGGATAGACTAAGCAGCTCAAAAATGGACAATCTGGCTGGAGTATTGGCCAACTGGGCCAAGATATCGAAGTTATATGGCTTCTCTAAACCTTTGTTTTGAATATTCTTCAAAGGTTTATCGAAATAAACTTCTTTCTGCTTGCCCTTGTCCGCTGAAGTTGGTTTAGAAGGACCTGCCTCTGGTCTGACAGGTTCGGGTTCTGGAAGTTTGGCAGCTGAAGTGTCTGCCGTTGCTTCTTCCTGATTTCCTCTATAGTCCTTGAGGTAGGCTTTCCCTGATCGTGTTCCGGTAGCCAAAGTCTCTTCTTCTGATGTTGGGGATATTGCAACCATATGGCATGGTTTGTATCTTGAGTTCTTTCTGGACTTAGCCTTAGTAGCTTGAGTCTCTTCCTCAATCTCTGACACCAGATCAGGATGAACCCACATAATCTCACCACGCGGAGTAGTTAGAGGTACCAGGTTATGGTTTTGACCCCTGGATGGAGGGAGATTAACAATGTTCATCATCGTTCAGGGAATTGGTACTACACCATCCGGGACTTCTTGAGGGGGCAGATTACCGAATTGGAGAAAGATCATGTTGGCGGTGACCGTCTTTTCGCTATTATGCAGAGTGATGGCCTTGGCGTCGATCAACTCCTAGATTTTCTTTTTCAATACATAACATGCCTTTGTGGGATGATACATGTACCTATGAAAAATGCAGTACTTAGGGTTATTGGTACTGCCGACTTCATTAGGCCGCTTTACTTCGGGGAGGGTAAGCTTGCCACTTTTGACTAGACAATCGAATATGCTCGGAATGTCGTCATCGTCAAAAGAATATTCTTCAATGGGCCTGGAAGTCCCAGGTTTCATTTGTTTAATTGCCAGAGTATTTGGCCTGGACGTATTGATTGCCAGAGCTTCCTTTCCTTTGGAACCACGAGGATGGTCGCTATTGGAGGGTGACCTCTTCCCTCTATCAGAGGTAGAGATCATGATTCCATTGTCACGCGCCTTCTGGCTGTTATCTTCAGCGGCTACGGCTGAGATGATAAATGAGGGCCAATCATGGAACTGATATGGTCCCGTGAACACCGAGATCAGTGGAAGAAGGTTCTTCCTGCAAATGTCCACCAAGGCTGAATCTGGAACGCCGGGAGGCATCTGCAAAGTAGCCTGACGAAAATGTTCAATGAACGTATGAACGTTCTCTTTCTCCTTCTGCTTCACTTCGATGAGCGAAGACATAGACATGTCCATTCCTCCCTCGTGGAATCGGGCGAAGAACAGAGTCTTGAAATCTTCAAAAGAAGTAATGCAGTTGTCCGCAAGACTACGGTACCATTGATAGGCTACGCTAGACAAACATTCTTTAAACACTCGAGTGAGAAGGGCATCATTTCCTTACAGCAACACCGTCAGCATGCTGAAATAGTTCATGTACTGGCTTGGTGACATCTTTTCCTTAAACAAAACCATAGCCTGTGGTTTGTATTTTTGTGGGAAAGGGATCTCGTCCCAGATAGCTGGGTATGGCTGGTTGATTCCTAACTTTTTGAGCTGATCCTTATGATTCAAAGCATCAAATTAGAATTTTAATTCCTGAATTGCCTGCATCGGATCTTCAGTTGGGAAAGGGACCGCAGAGAGGTGAGAGGTCGGTTGTATTGTGACCCCAACAGGAGGTAATACGTTCTCCGGGTTGAGAGGTTGAGGAGCAGCTGACTCTTGATTTTGAATAGGCTCCTGACTTGATGATATATCTACACCCACCCATAGTTGAGTTGGAGAAACAGGTACAGCTGTGTGTTGAGTCACCAATATTTGGTGTATACTCTCCATCAAGGTCTTCACCTCTTTGAGTGATGCTTCCAATACGGCGACGCGTTATTCCGTACTCCCTAACGGAGAAGCCTCTTCATGTTCATCTCCAATGGCATAAACCCCTATTTCTCTGGATGCTACCGAGGGGTTAGTATAGATCTCTGTCGAGTCTATACTATCAGCATCACATTCAGGAAATTGGCGACCCTCAGTGTCGGAATCGGAAGAATATGAAGTCGATTATCGTAACCTCGAGCAAGTGTTTCAAAAGACACCTGCTTCAATATTCTCAAGGAGTCTGTCAAATCTTCTTTGGCTTTGATTTCTAGAGGGATGACATCTCGAACTTGACCTTCCTCTAGGAATGTGTGAAGCCATGTTCACTGATGCGAATGTAGGCTCTTCTTCCTGTAAGGGCAAAGTATAGTTCAACCGGTCAAAAACTGACCATTTTGCCTTAGAACAGCAGTAGTTAACTACAATTTTATGGCTATTACAACAATACTCCCTAGGGGTGTAATAGACCTATTAGAAAATCCCCTATCTTTTCGCTTCTGGATCAAGAAATTACGCAGATCAGGGGGATTAACAGGAACAGAAGAAGAAGAAGGCTTATTTTGCCTTTTTACATCAGTTGGGGTATGGAGATTGGGAACCATAACTCTCTCCCTGCCATAAGAATACAGCAGTTCAGCCATGTGAGTAGCGTACGATCCGTCATCCGTTTGAGGAGTGTACGTTCCCGTGAACCGGGTCTTCTTTACGCTAAGGGATTGGTCCTAGCATAATCTGGAGTTTTGCGCGGGTTGGCGTAAAACTGAGGAAGTCCTCAACCGGCCTCCAACGTCCCGCGTAATCTGAAGAATGGGCAACTTCTTCTCTTGATGGCGTAAAAGCCTAGAAGTCGAGAAATTCGCCACTTATTTTCCCTTGCGTTGATTGCAGGAACCATCTGCCTCCTTATAGGTGGGAGATGTATTTTTACGCGTGGGGCGCGTTTGAAATTTCTGAGCTGGCGCTGAGGCATTGTCAAAAATTTTGTCTGCCACGTCACAAACGGGAGACAAAAATTTACTCACAGAGCGTGTTTGAAATTTCTGATTTGGTGCTGAGGCCTTGTCAGAAATTATGTCAACCACGCCAGAGATGGGAGACAGGTGTTTACGCACAGAGCATATAGGTTGTGATATCACAACCTTGTTGGTCAGAGAAAGAGAGCCAGCAGAAAGGGTAAAGGATGTCCGGGGCATCCATATTTTATGCAACTTCCTGTTGTCCTTGACAGAGATGGAATGAGAACCACCCCCTGCGCGAAGCATGTCTTTATAAGCAGATTGGTCGAATTGGACGACCAAAGTCTTCTTTGTTGATCCGATGGATACAGCATCGTGTTGAGCAATAACTTTCTCGTCAGAAGAGAAAGTGTTCCCCAACAGAGTCACCATCTTGTGTTTGATAATAAACGAAAGAAATAAAACTAGGTTTATATGAAACCCTTTCTTTGTTTACAAACAAGAAAAAGAAGTACAATTAATCCTATACGAGGATATTAAGTACAAAAATTAATTCTGGGGAAATATTTCTATAGGAGTCTGATCTGCGGTCGATCACTTTGTCCCTTAGACCAAACGATGATGAAGAAGTCCTGTAGAAGACGGAGAAGAAGCTTCAAAGGCTGTAGGAGGGATTGAACTCTCGTTGCCAAAGTAGTCGATCAACACTCTCTGGATATGCTCTCTCTCTCTCTCTCTCTCTGATTTTGACCTTGACCTATGCTCTTCTTCTCCCCTTTGGACCTCCGTGGCAGGAGATCTCTATTTATAGAGTTCAGTCACAGTCGACGTAGAAACCGAACAGCGAAAAGAACTGCACCTTTTACACGACGGTTATAATAACTGCTACCCACGTCTGAATGATCTCGTGAATCTGCGTGTGATGCATGTCCCATTATGAGGTAACGCGTATAATCGCTCATCGAAGATCACGACATGCAAGCCACGTAGGTAACTGCCCCTCGCGTAGAGAAGGTTAGCATAAAAGCCAAATAACTGTCTTATTGGCGTAAAAGCCAAATAGTTATATTATTGGCGTAAAAGCCAAGTAGCTGTCTTGATGGTGTAAAAGCCAAATAGCTATTTTGATGGCGTAAAAGCCAAGTAGTTGTCTTGTTGGCTTAAAAGCCAAGTTCTGCGTAAAGCTTGATGCTGTATAGGTAGGTAACCAGCGTAAACTAGCCGATTTATCCTTCCTTGACTGAGGTCTTGAGCATATTCTGGGACAAGTAGCTTTATCACGTACTTTTGCAAATATAGCCTGAGTTGGTGTATTTCGAGGAGAGAGTATACGGCGTACTCCTATAGTTGAAAATAGCCAGGTTGGCGTATTTCGAGGAGATAGCATACGACATACTCCTATAGTTAAAAATATCCTGGTTAGCGTAAAATGCCAGGATGGTGACGTGAGTGGATTAGCTCTAATTTTAGCTCTCCCAGTCATTAAAAGTAAAACCAAATCTCGTACATTAAATGCAGAGATCTGCCCCCATCCGGCGCATAACTGCAAAGACGTGCCTTGAGTTCTGTTCGAAGAACAGCTTTTGACGTGGCATCTGGTTTCGTCTCATCTTGAGCATAAATGCTCATCTCTACCTGTATAGAATAGGCAGCGTATTCCTTGAATGCGTAAACAACGTTATATATCAAGGATTATGTCACTAAACGACAGTCTGGGGCTCTGTGCAGAATTATCATTACAGTCGTCCTCTTGATCGTCGTGCAGTACTCTTTGTCAGGAGTCAGGTTCACTTCTTCGTCTGACAGGTTCATTCAAGGAATACAAAGAGTTCCTCGTACAACTTTTTGCTGCATTAAAAGCGGACATATTTTTATGCCAAAGTGGCGATATAGCAACCTTTTTACGCCGAAACAGTCTAGAAGTACTGCTTAACGTGGGTTGTTCTGGAGCTCTCTTTTATCCTGAACAGCGTTGAAGCTCTGCTGTACGCCAATGGCTCTGAAGTCATGTTTTACGCCACCCAGTGCTGGAGCTCTGTTTTACGCGGGCTTCCTGCATGTTGAGGGTTTTACGCGTATACTTCCCCAGCGTATATTTCATGCTTCTACACCTATGTATAAGAGTTATATATATACTAGAAGTAACTAGTATAAACTAAGGTAATTTAGCATAACCACTAATTAGTTAGTACTAGGCCAGATTGACCTAGTTGACTTCCAAGATTTAGTATGGACTTAGACATGGCCTAGAAACATCAAAATTAGCTTGTTACACATGTATATCACTTTAAATCATTCTTTGACACTTATATTTGATATTTAGGTCTTTGTGATTCTATCTTGAACATCGATCCTCATTTGTTGCTCAGGACCATAAACGAGTACATTCTCTGATAAGTTTTTATTATTTTGATCATTACTATGATTCTATTTGTAGTGTATACTTGATTTTGACACAGCAGATAAACGAGCTAGTATCATAGATACATGCATGTTATGAGGAGTCATGATTGGATCTATCATACTGTTGGCCTATCCGTGTCTCAGTCAACTTGATTTTGATAGTTAACTAAACAATGCATTGATATGTCATAATCTGAAGCCTCAATACTATTTTTACATGTAGTCTATATTACGTCCATACAAATGTAATCTTTTATTTATTTTAGTCTATGACTGATGTAAGCTGAGTCGCACTGGCAAATTCAAAGTACCTATACCCAGATACCTAGTCCACTCAAATGAACCAAAGAACCTATCCACTAAATCAGGCCACATTCATTTACAAAGTCTACCATACTAAGAGACCGAACTTGGCCGAACTCGTGCCAAACTCGGACCGAACTCGGTTACCCTTTTGGTATGAAATTAATCAGTTCAATAGCTTCTGATTTCTTGGCCCAACGGTTGGAAATTTGAATTAAACCCCATCCAAATTTTGGTCAAATTCTGTTTGCCTACACCCTATAAATAGAATTAGAATTATTCATTCTTACTCACTCAACCATTCTTAAGTCTTCTATCCTATTGAGAGAAAACCTCTAAAGCCTTAACTTTCCCATCTCAAAGAGCAACTCCCTAGCCTTCCTAGTACCAAGTGCGATCTCGGTCTAGAAAACTTTAGAGTTATAAAGAGCTTTATTCTATCAGTTACTCTCTCTCTCTCTCTCTATGCTATGAAGTTGTGAGACTTCGGATTAAACCTCATGGTATAAAGAAGTGGCAAACCTTCAGATCAAAGCTTTTGATTCTCTATTAGTGATTAGTATGGATAAAACTCCGAGCTTGAGTTCTCGGGACTGGACTAGTCTTCTCAGAGAAAAACCAGTATACATCTTGGTGTTTACGTTTTCTTTCTCTTTCTACTTTACTGATTTACTTTACTGTCTTTATATACACTGTTAGTTAGCAACTACCTTTATTCTGTTAATCTTAAATTGGATAGATTATTCTGTTGCACTCTATTTATCCCCCTCTAGAGTTGCCTCATGGTCCTTCAATTGGTATCAAAGCTAGTTCTCTTGATATTTGGCTTATCCTAAGAGACTTATGGCAACTGTTAGATCTATCCACACCAACAATGGTGAAGGCCAGTCCACAAATATGCCACCCATATTTGATGGTATAAACTACACATACTGGAAGACACGTATGAGATTCTACCTAAAGTCACTTGATTTTGACCTTTGGGCTATAGTAGTAGAAGGATACAAGAAGCCACCTAGAATACTCATAGATGGTAACCTTGTAGCCTCATGATAAGTACACAGACACCAAAAAGAAACAAGCTAGTCTTGATGCTAAAGCTATTAACGGTCTATTTTGTGTTGTAGACAGAATTAAATTTAATAGGGTCTCCACTTGCAAAACTTTGTACGAAGTATAAAAAATTCTTGAGGTCACTCATAAAGGAACCTTCCAAGTGAAGGACTCAAAAAAAGTTGCCTAACACAAGAGTATAAAGCATTCAAGGTGAAGCAAAATACGACGATTACTCAAATATTCACGAGATTCGTCGACATCGTCAACTCTCTATTATCACTCGGCAAGGAGTACAACAATCATGAAAAAATTCGCAAAGTACTCAGGGGACTCACAAAGAATTAGAATTCCAAGGCCACTACAATCATAGATGGGAATGATCTTACCATGATGACCCTTGAGACGCTTATGGGCAAGCTGATGACTCATGAGCTGCATCTCAAGAAATTTGAAGAACCCAGTCCCGAGGAGAAGACGGTTGCTCTTAAGGCACATCACAAAAAGATCACCAACTATAACTCCGACGATAACGAGTCTTGTACAAATCTCCTGTAATAACCTGCTAGCCCCAGAAAGCTCATGATCTCTGCCACTGAACTCGGAGTAGCCCATGACTCCACTGCTAAAATCTTTTTTGGGTCTACTGAGATCCCGTCACCAGTCACAACATGTCCAAGAAATTCAAACTTGTCAAGAAAGAACTCACACTTTGAAAGCTTTCCATAAACTTCTCCTTCCTGAGAGTCTCCAAAACTATCCTTAGGTGCTCCTCATGCTCCTCTGGGGTCTTCGAATCCACTAGAATATCATTAATGAATACCACCACAAACTTATCAAGGTACTGGTGGAACACCTTATTCATCAGATTCATGAATATAGTCAGGGTATTGGTCAACCCAAATGGCATCACTATGAACTCAAACTGGCCATACCAAGTCCAAAAAGCTATATTTGGAATATCCTCCTTCTTTACTTTTACCTGGTGGTAGCCTGACCTCAAGTCTATCTTCGAGAATACTTTGTCTCCGCTCAACTGATCGAAGAGATCATCTATCCTCGATAGCGGATATTTGTTCTTGATAGTGTGGTTGCTCAGAGCCCTGTAGTCGATACACATGTGTACCGACCCATCCTTCTTTGGTACAAACAATACCAGAGCACCCCATAGTGATAAACTAGATCTGATTAAGCCCTTATCCTGTAACTCATCTACCTGCTTCTTTAACTCTACCAGTTCGATGTTGTTAACTCTATGGATGTGCTGAGATATCTCGAGAATCCACTTGCTTATAGCATGAGAGCGTTGGTCCACCTACAAAATGAGTTATAGATGTAACCCTTGGTACCCATTTCCTTGAGGGTCCTGCTGTGTTAGTTTTTGGTACCCATGCATAAACATTCATATCTACTAATTTCTTTGTTCTACAGAATCTAGATATATGTCATTTCTTACCACAGTAGTAATATATAACTATGTGATTGATGCTTGGTGCAGCATGATATATATGATTGTGTGAAGCAGTTCTTTGTGGTCTATATGGATAGAATGCATGATATCTTCTATAATAGAATACATGATTATGTGGAACATTTCTTTGTGGTCTTCTATAATAGAATGCATGATTGTATTTGGTTGCTCATGACATATGACTGGTGATGCTAACCTATTTGTAACGCTATCGATGAAGAAAGAAGGTTATGTCTCTTTCGGCAATAACCTCAGAGGATACATTATTGGTAATGGTAATATAGGTGTTCCTACCTATCCTGTCATAAAAGATGTTTGTCTAGTAACAAAATTAAAACATAACCTAATCAGCATCAGTCATCTAGCTGACCATGGTTATGGTATTAACTTCGTTAAAAATAAATGTTCTATTTATGAAAGATCCACTGGTAAGGTTATCTTTGAACGGATTAGGGAAGACAATATATATTTTTTCTATCTTGCAAAAGACACTGACAATACATGCAAATGTCTATTCTTCAATAAAGATGACATTTGGCTATGGCATATGCGTCTAGGATACGCAAATATGGACACTGTTACAAGACTATCTACAAAGAAACTCATAAGAGGCTTACCAGAGATTACTTTTAAGAAAGATATGGTATGTGCTGACTGTGAAAAGAATAAAGCTACTAAATCTTTCTTTAAATCAATCAACCCTGTAAGTACCTCTAGACCTCTCCAACTCTTGCATATGGACTTATTTGGACCCAGTAGAGTCGCCAATCTTGGCGGTAAGCTTTATGCTTATGCTGTTGTTGATGATTTTTCAAGATACACATGGGTTTATTTTCCTGGAAATAAAAATGAAACATTTTTTGAATTTGTCACTTTTTGCAAAAAGGTTCAAAAAAAAAAGGTTTCATGATTACTCATATCCGAAGTGATCATGGAGGCAAATTCAAAAATAGTGATTTCAAAAGTTTTTGCAATAAAAATAGTTGTTCTCATAAATTTTTCTCTCCTAGAACTCCAGAACAAAATTGTGTTATAGAGTGGAAGAACAGAACTCTTGGCGATATGGCTAGAGTCATGTTAAATCAGTATAACCTTCCGAAATACTTTTGGGCTGAAGCTGTAAGTACTTCAAGCCATGTTTTGAATATGGTGCTTATTCGACCTATATCGAAGAAAATCCCCTATGAACTTGGGTTTGGTAGAATCCCCACAATTTGTTACTTTAAAGTTTTTGGCTGCAAATGTTTTATTCTTAATACAAAAGATAATCTAGGAAAATTTGACTCCAAGGCCGATGAAGGTATTTTTCTATGTTATGCCGCCAAAAGTAAATGATTCAGAGTATTCAACAAAACCTCATTGACTGTTGAAGAATCAATCAATGTTACATTTGATGAACACAACACTCAAACACTAAACGAAAGCGACGATGAATATAGTCAACCCGCAACCAACAAGACATCAGAAGATACAAACAGTAGAAGTCATCCGAAAAGTCTACCAAGGAAACTAAAGTTTTCCACAGATCATCCTGAGGACTTGGTAATAGGTGATGTATCGAAAGGTGTAAGTACACGTTCCTCAAATAAAGATATCGTTGCAAATGTTGCTTTATTTCTCAAATATAAGCTAAAAATACTGATGAAGCTTTTGCTGATGAATTTTGAATTTCTGCTATGCAAGAGGAACTCAACAAATTTGAATGCAATAAAGTTTAGGAACTTGTTCCTAAACCTAATGATTATCTGATCATTGGTACTAAATGGGTTTTTCGAATTAAATTAAATGATGATGGTTTAGTTACACGTAACAAAGCACGTCTCGTAGCTCAAGGATACAACCAAGAGGAATGTATCGACTACGATGAGACTTATGCTCCTGTTACTAGACTTGAATCTATACAAATGTTTTGCGCTTTTGCTAGTTTTAATAACTTCAAACTTTTTTAAATGGATATTAAAAGTGCTTTTCTAAATTAAGTTATCAAATAAGATGTTTTTGTCAAACAATCCCCTAGTTTTAAAGATTTTAAACACCCTGACCACGTATTCAAGTTATGAAAGGCTCTATACAGACTCAAACAAGCCCCTTGTGCTTGGTATGAACGTCTTAGCTTCTTTCTACTTGGAAATAATTTTTCAAAAAAAATTTGACACTACCCTTTTTATAAAATCTTCTGCTGATTCTTTGTTATTAGTGCAAATATATGTTGATAATATCATATTCGAATCTACTAATGAGATGCTATATAACGAGTATTCAAGTATCGAGGTATGACTGGTAGTTTATTATATCTAACTGCTAGTCACCAAGATATTATGTTTGCTGTATGCCTTTGTGCTAGATATCTGGCTAATCCTAAGAAATCATATTTGTGCACAATTAAGTATATCTTTAGATACCTTAAAGTTACTTCATCGGTAGACTTATGGTATCTCAAAACTATGTCCTTTTACCTTGCTGGTTACTCGGATGTTAATTTTGCTGGATGCAAAGTGGATCGAAAAAGCACAAGCGGTACGTGTCATTTTCTAGGAAAGTCTCTAGTCTCCTAGTTTATCAAGAAGCAAAATTCTTTTACATTATCAACAATTGAGGTAGAGTATATCGCCGCAGGACGTTGTTGTACTCAAATTTTGTGGATGAAGCAAACCCTAGAAGACTTCAATCTGTACTTTAAGAACATTTCTATTTTCTGTGATAACACTAGCACCATTAATCTCACTAAAAATCCTTTCTGCCACTCACGCACTAAGCACATAGAAATTCGTCATCATTTTCTAAGGGATCATCAATTATACAAAAATATTTGTTTAGAGTATGTGGACATGAAACATCAATTAGCAGACATCTTTACTAAACCTTTAGCTGAAGATCAATTCAAATTTATTCGTCGAGAATTAGGCCTTTTGGATTCTGATAAAATATAAGAATCATAAGATGCTTTACAAATTTTTTGTCACACTTTTCAAAAAGTTTTTAAAACTTTGGATACAAGCCGAAAGGGCTATTCTGTCAAAAAGGTGTAAATAACCTTAAGCGACATTGTATTTAAGTGTCTTCGGACCACCGCTAGCTGGGATCCGGCCTCTACAGCTACTCCGAGATGATTTAAACTCTTGAAAACGTATAATTTAAGTTCAACACTTATTATTTTTTATTTATATCAAGTCAAGAAAGGCATAATATCGATTAAAGTTACTTTGAGATTCTGCAAATAAATGTGAACAGAATTCGGACCGAACTTGGGCTGAGCTCGGACCGAACTCGGTTAGTTTCATTTCAGAATATGCTATGTCATTTAATTCTTTTCCTAATTTAGGTTTATGCTAGTTTATATATAGATTATTTTGTTGCTCATTCATTCAGACCAACGAAAATCATTCATCCTCCATAAATACAGCCTTAGCTTTTTCTTCTACATCCTCTCCCAATGGCCCCTAAAAGGAAACAAGATTCCTTTTTCGACTCTCTTTTATGTCCTATTATACCAAACTTAGGAGAATTCGACGGTTTTACCTTTAGAAGCCTCAAAATTTTAAATGATTGGTTTAATGACTTCTCTAAGAGACACATTTCTTTTGGTCATCCTATTAATTTTGCTTCTCAACACAAAGACTATCTACCTACTCTTCAAAAACTTCAACTTGAAGAATTTGTTACAACCCGTACCAAAATTTACACCAATGCTATTCAAATGTTCTATTATAACTTAACATATGAATATGATACTATTTCATCTAAAGTTTGTGGCATTCCAATTGAATTTGATGCGAATGACTTGGGTGAAATCCTACGCATTTTCACTGATGGACAAACCTTAGTCAATATCACGCAATTTCAATTCGACCATGGCATAACATTAGATTCTTTCAAAAATATCCTTTGTCACCCTCTTGAATGTCCACCTAGTAAATTTCATGCTAGATATTTGAATGGCCACTTCTTTGAAATACATCGTATTATCTTTTCAACTTTTCTACCTAAGAAGACTTACTTTGATGAGGTCTCTTATCTAGAAATGTCAGCTTTATATCACTTGCATTTCGGCATTAACTTCAATATTCTCCAGACCATCTTATCTCAAATGGTTCAATGGCATAAGAAAGGGCATCCACTACTATAAGCCAGTACTTGACAACCATTTTTAGCTATTTTGACATTCCTTTGGATACTTGTCCAAATCTTGAGGAACCTTTATACCTTAATAGAATTCAGAGAATTAAGCCAACTATGCTTCTACCTTATAACTCATCATCAAACTCCAATACTCATTATATTGATTCCGTCCCTCCTGTTGATGAACAACCACAAACCTTATAGTCTATTTTCAATCTGTTGCGTGATCGCTTCCACCAAGAAGATATACGCAATCGTGCTACTGATCATCACCAAACTCTTCAGACTCAGGCTCTTGGCACCACTTTAATAGACATCCAGTACACCCTATCGAAGCACCCAGCCAGACCTTTTTTGATTCTCCATAATCCGAATCAACAAGGATTTTATATTGATCACCCCTATGTTTAGCGACATTTAGATCCAGTTGATGCCTTCTTTGATCCAAACAGAATAGTTGAACCGGATGATGAAGATGATGAACATGACAACTAGTTACTCAATGGATTTAAATGTTTAAAAAGTTTATTTTTAGATGCTCTATATGATGTTTCCAATACAAATCCACTTTTGTATGTTTTCTTTCAAATAAATAAATGTTTAATGCAAAATTTTTTTAGTCATTGTATATTATCATGTATTCACTTTACTCTCTTATTTTTCTTGTCATCTCACTGATTTTAGGGGAGCATGCCATTTCGATCAAATGACAACGGAGGAGAAAGACATACATGATACTAGCATACAAGACGATACTTGACAAACGTTGTCTTCAGCATATCAACCGCTCCACAATTACGGGGGAGCCTTGCATATCAAAGACTTATAGTAGCATTCATAGTTTGTCAATTATCAAAATAGGAAAGATTGTTGGCCCATCTGGTCTCAGTCAACTTGATTTTGATAGTTAACTAAACCATGTATTGATATATCACGATCTGAAGCCTCAATACTGCTTTTACATGTCGTCTATATTACGTCTATTCAAATATAATCTTTTATTTATTTGATTCTAGGACTAATGTAAGCTGAGTCATACTGGCAAATTCTAAGTACCTATACCCAGATACCTAGTCCACTCAAATGAACCAAAGAACCTATCCACCAAATCAGGCCATATTCATTTACAAAGTCTACCATACTAAGAGACTGAACTCGGACCGAACTCGGGCCGAACTCAGACCGAACTCGGTTACCCTTTTGTTATAAAATCAACCAGTTCAATAGCTCCTAATTTCTTGGCCCAACGGTTGGAAATTTGAATTAAACCCCATCCGAATTCTGGCCAAATTCTGATTGCCTACATCCTATAAATAGTATTGGAATTCTTCAGTCTTACTCACTCAACCATTCTTAAGTCTTCTATCCTATTGTGAGTAAACCTCTAAAGCCTTAACTTTTCCATCTCAAAGAGCAACTCCCTAGCCTTCCTAGTGCCAAGTGTAATCTTAGTTTAGAAGTCTTCAGAGTTGTAAAGAGCTTTGTTCCATCAGTTACTCTCTCTCTAAGCTGTGAAGTTTCGAAACTTTGGATCAAACCTTATGGTGTAAAAAGTGGCAAGCCTTTGGATCAAATCTTGTGATTCTTTATTAGTGATTATAGTGCATAAAACTTTGAGCTTGAGTTCTCGGGACTGGTCTAGTCCTCTTAGAAAAAAACCAGTATACATCTTGGTGTTTGTATTTATTTTTTCTCTCTACTTTACTGCTTTACTTTACTGTCTTTATATACACTATTAGTTAGCAACTGCCTTCATTTTGATAATCTTAAATTGGATAGATTATTCCGCTGTACTCTATTTATCCCCCCTCTAAAGTTGCCTCACGGTCCTTCATGTACTAGCTGGGGACGAGAAAATATTAGCAAGTTATGTGATCATACCTCACCTTACATGCATCATTGCATACCCCACATAACACGTAGGGTGTAGCCTGATTATTTACATTCCTCATAGCCTATTATATATGATTATCCTAACTTTTGCTTGCATCATAGCTAACCAAATGGTTAGCCTGACCTCGCATGTATCATATCCAATCATATATAACAAGCCTGATCTAGTCCCAAGCCGATCACATAGAAAACTGATATTTCATGGCACTTAGCCAGTATTTCTATTTTTTTGTTCCAGTACATTCATTGCTAGTATTCACATATACCTGTTTAGTACTAGCTATTTCTATATAATGATCACATATCTCTCCAGATTTTGTTATAATTCAGTATTTTATTCATCATGTATTTTCTTACATTGCTTTATAGTTTTTATCAATATAATTGAAATTGTTGTTAGTGTTTGTGCTTCGCTCCAATCCTGACTGGATAATATTTTTCAGAGGATCTTGAGGACTTATGTCCTACTCACTATGGTCTAGGAGGATATGACAATTATATCCAGGAGCTTCTAGAGGAACCACTCCATATAGAGGAGACATCACCCACAGTTATTTAGTTAGCACCTAGCTTATTTTATGTATTGAATTATTCATGACTTAGACTTGAGTTGTATTATGTTGAGACTTATTGTGTTAAGATAGCTAGACTCTTAGACGCTGACTTATTGATATATATATATATATATATATATATATATATATATATATATATATATATATATATATATATATATATTATTTGTCTCTGGTATTTCTTTTCATCGTTATCATGCCATTACCTTCTTTATAGTTATTGTGATTGAGTACATTATGAGTTGATTATATATATATATATATATATTCTTTGTCCTCCATTTGGAGTTGAGATATGTTGCCAGGCTATGATATCTTTGATAGATAGCTATTTTGGACCTAGACAGCGTTCTACCGCCGATGCTACGGCATTGGTTGGAAGTACCCACGACTCATGCTCCTATATTAGGTGCGGGTCGTGACAAATGCCAAAAAGTATTTGATGACATCAAAAGCTACTTCACAAATGCTCCAGTCTTGGTGTCCCTGGTAGTGGGGAGACCCTTCTTGCTTCATATACGAGCAATGGACCACTCTCTCAGTACTCTACTATCCCAGAAGAGTGATACAGGTCATGAGGAGGCCATCTATTATCTTAGCAGAATGATGGTCTTCGCCATCCAGAAGACCAGACACAGTGTCGGGGTAGACCATTCATGTAATTTTGTGATTCAACCCCTTGAGGGTCCTCATGACCAAGCCAGGGGCGATTAATTCTCGCTTGGCTACATGGGCCATACTGCTATCACCATAAGCCATGGTTTTTGTCATACATAATACGGTCAAGGGCCAGGCACAGGCTGACTTCATAGAAGCTATTCCAGTGCTAAAAAATTTAAAGCTTTATGACGAGGTCCCAGAAAAAGTACGAGACTCTAACATGACGACGACAGAGGCTGTTTGGAGAATGCTCTTCGCCGGTGCTTCAAGAACAGGCCCCAAAGGCAATATCGTCGCTGGGGTCGGGATAGTACTGATTTCCCCTGAAGATTTGGTTATCTATCACGCTTACTCTCTCATAGAGTCATGCTCCAAGAATGTAGTAGAGTACAATACTCTCATTATCGGGCTCTAACTGACTATACAAGTGGGAGTGGACCACTTAAAAGTTTATGATAACTTTAAACTGATAGTCAGTCAGGTCCGGAATGAGTATGAAGTCCGGCATAAGGATTTAATCCCTTATCACCAAGCCGCACTAAGTATTATAATCACCACCTTTGATGGGTTCTTCATAAAGCACATGCCCCAACTGTAAAACATCGAGGCTGACGCCCTGGCCAGCTTCGCCGCTTCATTGGTCGTCCTGTTCAACACTCATCAGTTGATCACTGTGGTCAGCCAAGAACTAGTCTGTCCAAAAAAATAACCTCTGTATGTGTCTAAGTTACTCAACGGAGGAGACGTCGGCATTCAAGACTGGAGACTCCCATTCATCGACTACGCAGTCTATGAAATTCTTTTCGAGGACTCGAAGGAAGCCACTTCTATCAGGAGACGTTCCCTCCGGTTCTATTATGATACGGCCACTAAAATATTGTATCATCTTTCCTATGATGGACTTTTGCTACGATGTCTATCGAATACAGAGACGAAACAAGCACTCCGTGAGGCTCATAATGGTGTTTGCGGTGCACACCAACCCGGCCCTAAGCTACAGGATAATCTCTGAAGAATGGGTTATTATTGGCTGATAATGGAAGCAGATGTTGTCGACTAGGCAAGAAAGTATCGCATGTGCCAAATACATGCAATCTTCATCCACCAGCCTAGGGGTGAGCATTAATCGGGTTTGGGACAAAAACTGACCCAAACCGAACTGATTAAGGAATTCAATTTGGGTCTAAACCCATTAGGTTCGATTTTGGTTACCCAATATTTGTTATTCGGTTTATCGGTTCAGTTTTGGTTTGCGGGTTCGATTTCAATTTAAAACAAAAAACTCATTAAGCAATATGAAATTAACTTAATACCCTTAGAAAAAATCACTGATATAAAAACCAGAAAACCCTAACAATCTCTCTCTCTCTCTCTCTCTCTCTCTCTCTCTCTCTCTTCATTTCCCTTGTTTCTCTTGAGCAGCCGAACCCCTCTGCCTCATCTCTTGAGCAGTCGAACCCCTCTCCCTCATCTCTTGAGCCGCCTCTCTTTCCACTCTCCTCCTCTCTACCCAGACTAGATCGAACCCTTCTCGTTCTCCTCCTCTAAGTCCTCTCTACCCAGACTGGAGCCTCTCTTTTCTCGTTCTCTTAAGAACCTAAGATCTGGACTTGGAGACTTTAGATCTTGATTCTGGACTTTGAGACTCTCAGTCAGATCTACAGATCTGGACTTCGAGAACCAAAATTTAAACCCTAAGTCAAGACCTCTCCAGATCTACAGATCTACACTCAAGATATCCATATCTACAAAGTTTGAGGTACAAATCCTAACTCGAGATCTCTAGATCTACACTTATTTTAGTAATTAATTTAGTTTAGGTTTACTTGGTTTAATTTCGATTTTTAATACTGATCTACACTAATTTTAGTAATTAATTTTAGTGATCTCTAGATCTACAGAGTACATATCTAGACTATACAGATCTACATTAATTACTAATTAATACCAAGTATTGGGGATCATTTTATACTAATAGTTGGTTTATTCTAAATTAATACAGATGTGTGTAGATCAAGAAAAAATAGAGCTTGAGGTTCATTTTATAGTAATAGTTGATTTAATTTAGAGATCTAATGATCTACAGATCATTTTATACCAAGTATTAGAGATCATTTTATTGGAGATCATAAAATTTATAGTATTGGAGATCATTTATAGTAATAGCTGGTTTAATTTAGAGATCTAAAGATCTCCAATACTTGGTTTAATTTAGATTTGTTTCTAGTAATAGTTGTATTATATAGTCTAGAAATTACTGTAATGTATGTAATTTTTTATATGCAAGCTGCTATTAATTTTATATACATGTTGCATGTTAATTTATATGCATGCAACTAACAATAGGTAATTTTATATGCATGTTAATTTTATACTTGGTTTATTTTATATGCATGTTGGCATGCTGCTGTTAATTTTATATGAATGTTAATTTCATTTATTAATTATGTAGATATTTGGGTGTTGGATCAGATCCCTAGCTTGGATAATTAGATTCTTGAATCGCTATAAGAATAACTTTCTTTCTATCTTATACTGTGTGGAAATAAATATATGGTTGTGGCTGGAATGTGTTTGAATGCAGGGCTACATTATTGCATAAAGTGCTAGTTTGCACAAATATCGCATTGCAATGTCCAATTTGCCTTAAACTAAAGTGCCAGTTTGTACTTTGCAAAAATGCGAGAGTGCAATGTAATAGAGAGGGTAGAGTGTTTGATGTCAGAAGCAAACTTGCCAAGTAGCTATTGGGGTGAGGCTCTTTACACAGCTGCTTATATTATTAATTTATTTCCTAGTGCTCCTTTGCAGGGTGATGTGCCTAACAAAGTATGGTATGATAAAGAGCCGTATACAATCACCGGCGAGTGTTTGGTTGTAAGCCTTCGTGCATGTACCAAAGTACGAGAAATCCAAACTTGAACCGAAGATGAGGCGGTGCGTCTTTGTCGGTAACGGTCGGGATGAGTTTAGCTATAGACTCTACGACCCAATGGAAAGAAAGCTCTACAGAAGCAGGGAGGTGGTTTTCGTCGAGGATCAGACCATAACCAATACTTAGGATTTTGAGATGCCTTATGAGGCTCAGGAATTGCCTGAGTTAGAGTCATTTCTCTTCGAACAGTTTCTAAAGGATATCGCAGAGGATCCAGTTATGGAGGAGCCAGTACATGGAGTTTCTCCCAACCTTGATCATCAACCTGCTGATGGTGGTCAGGGTAACCCTCAGGAGAATGAGCATGCCGAGGCGGCATTTTCTGAAGGGGAGGAGGCTATTGATATACAACCAACACTAATGGTTTCGTTGAGGAGGAGCGGTAGAGAGCGCCGACCATCTACGGGATACTCACCGGGTGAGTATGTGCTACTCACTGACGGAGGAGAGCCCGAAAGTTTTGTAGAGGTTATGGAAGATGAACACAGGCAGGAGTGGATGGAGGCTATGCATGAGGAGATGAGTTCCTTACAGGCCAACTCTACTTATGATCTGGTGAGGTTGTCAAAGGACAAGAAGGCTTTAAAAAATCGATGGGTATTCATAGTAAAGTAGACATATGATGCTACTCACCCACGATATAAAGAAAAGCTGGCAGTTAAAGGCTACGGTCAGCGAAAAGGTATAGATTATGATGTGTAAACACCCTGATTTTTCAGGATTTTAAAATAGATTTTTTTAGAAAATTTCTGGAAATTTCGGTAATTTTTCGCTAATTTAAATCAAGGTATTTCGACATTAAATAAAATTAAATTTTTTTAAAATATATTAAAATATTATGAAAATAATATTTTTGGATGTAAAATAAAATATTGGACTTAGGCTAATTTTTCTAGAATTTATTGGACCCCGAAAATATTTTTAAAAGCCTTGAAACCTTATTTTTTATTTAAACCCAAATAAACCGGGTTGAACCTGGCTCAAACCGGGCTGAACCGACCTGAACCCGGTCCAACCAAACCGGACTGAACCGCCCCTAGACTCTAACGGGTCGGATCCGGCCAACCCGACCCGACCCGAACCCTCATCCGCACGACCCAATCCCTCTCCCCCGCGCCCCGCTCGGCCCGCAACCGTCCGCCCGCGTCGTCCGGCCCCGCTCCGCTCCGCCCGGCCACGCCTCCCCCTCGTCCCCGCCTTTCCTGCCACATCTCCCCCTCGGCTCCACCTCCCCTGCCGCTACATCCTCTCCTCCGGCCAATAAAACCCTCCCCAGCAGATCTTCCCGCCACCACCTCGAACCCCCTCCAGCCCTCGCCGCTGCCACCGCCACCGCCTCGTCGCCCTCGCCAGAGCTCGCCGCCGACCCTGCTCTGCCATGACGACCCCCAGCCCCGCCCTCTCCTCCTCCTCCTTCCTTTCCGCGTCTCCAGCAGCACCCGCAGCAGCAGCCGCCGCAGCCTCCGGCCGCCCGAGCCCCCAGCGACGCCGCCCTGCGCCCCTCCGCCTCCGACGACGCTACCCTTCAGCTGCTCCAGCCTCCCTCCGGCCAGCTCTGCCTCCTCCGGCAGCAAAACCCTAACCCTAGCCCTGACACTTCGTGTCGAGTCGACACGAGGACACGAGAATCCTCGATTCACGGAGCCCTGTTCAGGTAACCCGTTCTCTCTGCTCGCTGCCCCATTTTCGGTTCTGTCTGTTGCAACGCGTAGCCTGCGTGACCCTCTCGATGCCCGTGTAACCCGCTCGGTGTGTCACATCTTGTGGCGATCGCAAACCGCAATCCAAAAATAGGAAAAACAACGTCCTATTTTACCCCGGAACTGAGTGCGTCTCGCCAAACGGGACGACTTGGTCGTGCACGGTCTTCACCGGAAGGTGCGCATCGTTGATACGGATGTGCGGGATTTCACAGAAGTTGATTTGGATGTGCGTGCACACCGGAATCAACGCGTATCCGTCGACAACGCCCCGTATCCGTCCGTTCTAGAACTCGTTGTAACTTCGTGTACACATGTCGGATCGAAACTAAACTTGTGCCATCAGACTCGTAGAGATACGCTGGTCCTGTGACCCAAGTTTGGTTTAATTCTGAGAACGTTGACAAAATCGTGTATCGTGGGCCCCACAGGCTCCACTTGACGGGCGATTTTATAATCGGCTCATCGGAATCGAATTTTGGAAGTTCCGTTGGGTTCGTATCATCGTTCTGGACCTGTTGACACTAAATTTGGAGAACTTTGTCCCTGACACATTTTTCGGTGCCAAGCGGGCCACATGTGGACCCCGCTTTGACCCGAAATGGTCATTTTTGCCCTTGTCTCCAAATTGGACTCAAGGATAGGCGTTTTTAGCTATTTGATATCTTCTGAGCATGATGGTAATGTTTGTTTCAGCATCCGGAGACGTTTCTGGGGATTTCATAGTTGGAAACCAAACACCAGACAAGTGTACCTTGCCAAACATTGCAGTTCTTGTTACATAATTCTTTGACTTATTTATCTGTTGTAGATGCTTAACCTAGGACCGTGTGACTTACTTAGAGTCCGATTAATAGTCGGGTGCCAACACCGTACGCGGAGTTGTGTAACGTCACATAGAGATGGATATCGTGACATTTATATTCTCGTACTTGCCATATCAAGTACATTATACCCAGGACACCTAACACGAATCATGAGACAAAATCTTCCTGAAATATTCAAGGTGATTCTGTATAGGATACGGGTTTATGACATATACATCTTTACATGCTTAGAATTTATTTTGACTTATTGCATTAGTTTGATCTTGCGTGGCATGGACCCGAGATACTATGAAACTGTGACGTGAGATTACATTGGGTGGGGAGAGTATTACCATATTCAAGACTGATTATTATATAAATATTGTCATCTGAAGGTGTCTTAGTCTATGATACAGAGCTTTGGCACAAGTTCTGGCCCTTCGAGAGAATACTGCTATAGGTTTCTCTGACATTGATCCTATAGTAGTCTCAGTCCGAGTATGATTAAAACTCTCATTTGCATATCACTTAGCTGGTTTATTTATTTACCCTATTATTGCATTGATTGCTGCACTGTATTTATTTTGGCATGAGTTATTTTGTACCTTGCTATGTCCCCTGAGGACCTGGATCTGGATTATGTTCCCAAGTATAGCCGAAGAGATCTACGCCGAGGTATACGGGACATGAGCACTTTTCGGAGCAGTACCAGAACCCGAGGACGAGATCGTGCCAGAGGACTTCTCCTGAGTATTGGCTTTATATACTCAGTTATTTATATTTTTAGTTACTTTATTTTCTGTTTATTTGTCACGACCCGCACCCGGATATTCGGGCACGAGTACGTGGGTACGTCCAGCCTATGCCGCAGTGTCGGCGGTAGTACGCTGTCTAGGGCATCTCCACAGTTAAATTAACACTAGCTCATTCACAGTAATTAAACAGACAAGGAAATGAAAGGAAATACTGAGATTTTATAACCAGAAAGTGACAATCAGATCCAGAGTTATTACAAAACCAGAAGTTAAATCGGGGACAAACCCGATTACTAAGATGAAAGAAAAACAAATAACTAAAGCTAACTACTCTGCAGGAGTAGTCTCCTGTGTGGGAACCTGCTCTGCAACGGTATCACCTGCTGCCTCATAGGGGCCATAATGGGTGAGGGCAAGGTTCTCATCATCGCCTAAAGCAACGGATCCAGTCAGGAAAGGAGCAAAGTACACAGTACACAACAAGATTAAACTAAATATTTATGACAATGAGATTGAGTATCATATTGAGAATATGTATAAAAGAAACACAATATCTCAGAGTTAATGCTATAAACAGGAATATGAGAAAACAGAAATAAATGAGACAGGAAATGAAACTACTACAGTCAGCAAGAACTATAACAAGACCAGAAGCTATTTGTGTGAACTTGTGTTTATTTTAGAATACATAGTTGGCATGTAGGGGTTTATAAGGCTAATCCGGCCGTCATAAACGGCTATTAAACAGTGATAATCGAGATCTGGCTGAGAGTACAGTCGCGTACCAACAGCTATTAAACACGACAGGGGAAAGGGTAAACTACATGTCTTCTAGTATTCTCCCATCCGACATGAAAACAAGACATGAAAAACCAGTATTCGAGACAAAATCCAGTATTCTAATACTACGTGTAATCATCAAGGGTACTAGTAGAGCAGGAAATTAATTATCATAATATAAAGATTTAAACTTGAAGTGCAGGTACTTGCCTGTTGTTTGGATCCAATTATAGTTATGTTCTCGGAGAATTTCCAGAGATGAGTTCAGATGCTGAAATAAACATTACCATCATGCTCAGAAGATATCAAATAGCTAGAAACGCCTGTCCTTGGATCCAATTTGGAGACAAGGGCAGAAACGGCAGTTTCGGGTCAAAACGGGGTCCGTCGGTGGGCCCGCTTTGCACCGAAAAACGTGCCCGGGTCAACGGTCTCCAAATTCACCAAACTTAGTGTCAACAGGTCAGGAACGATGATACGAACCCAACAGAACTTCCAGATTTGGATTCCGATGAGCCGATCACAAAATCGCTCGTCGAACGGGGCTTGTGGGGCCCACGACACGCGATTTTGTCAACGTTCTCAGAATTGAACCAAACTTGACCCACAGGACCAGCGTATCACTACGAGTCCGATGGCGCAAGTTTCGTCTCGATCCGACGTGTGTGCACAAAGTTAGGGTGAATTGCAGAAAAGTCGGATACGGGGCGATATCCGCGGATACGCGTTGATTCCGGTGTGCACGCACACCCGAATCAACTTCCGCAAAATCTCACACGTCCGTATCAACGGTGCGCACGTATCTGTGAAGACCGCACGCGACCAAGTCGTCCCGTTTGGCGGGGCGTACTCAGTTTCGGGGTGAAACAGGGTCTGGTTTTTCCTGCTTTTGGATCGCGGTGTGCGATCACCACAGGACTTGATGCCCCGAGCGGTTTGTCCGGGCACCGAGAGGGTCATACAGGCTTCCCAACGCAATTTACGGAATTAAAAACGGAGCTACGAACAAAAAGCTACAAGTACTTGAAGGGGACCCGAAAACCAGGATCGAATCGTGTCCGACACGTGTCCGACACGTGTCGGATTCGGGGATTCGAATCTAGGGTTAGGGTTAGGGTTTCGAGCTCCGGCGAGGGGAGGCCGGCCGAGGGCTGGGCGGCGCCGGCGAGGGCGGCTACGGCGGCCGGAGGGCGGCGGGCGCTGCTGTTGCTGCTGCGAGGAGGGAGGTGGCCGGAGGCGGAGCCGATAGTGGCGGGGGAGGCTAAGGCAGGCGGCGACGGAGCTCCGGCGCGGTGGCGGAGGAGGAAGGGTTTGGCCGGAGGGACTCGGGGTCGGGGGGTTTTAAAGGGAAGGGGAGGCGGTGGCGTGGGCCGAGGGAGGCGGAGGCCAGCGCGGAGGCGAGGGTGCGTGGGCGCGGTGGCCGCGGGCGGCGGCGCCGGAAGCGGAGCGGGGTCGACTGGGTCAGGGGGGTGAGGGTAGGCGGTTCGGGTCGGGTCGGGCGGCGGGTGGATCCGACCCGACCCGCTAGCACTGGCGGGCTGGGCTCGGCCCAATGGGCCGGGCCGGATAACGGGCCGGGCTGGGCTGAAAATAAAGAAATAATAATAATAATAATAATAATAATAATAATAATAATAATAATAATAATAATAATAATTCAATAAATAAATAAATAGTTTTTAGGCATTTAAAAATATGTCTAAGGCCCAATAAATTTCAGAAAAATTACCCTAAGTCCAGTTTTTCATTTTACACCCAAAAATATTATTTTCATGATATTTTAATATTGTTTATTAACAAATAAAAATTATTTAATATTTGAAAACCCTGATTTTAATTTCAGAAAATTCCCAAAAAATTCCAAAAAATTGTGAAAAATCCTAATTTTAATATTTTGAAAAATCAGGGGCTTACAATCTACCCAACTTATAGAATTTCGTCCTCAAAATTTAAATTATGGTAGGGTTCTCTCTGTCCAAACTCACTTGATTATAGTCTAACGGGTTTCTCTCAGGTGGACATTGCGGTCGCTACCCAACTTAGAATTCTACCCATCTATCCTCTAAGGCTGTACAACTAGTAATGCTAGGTCTCAACTTAATAAATCATGGTATTGAATCTTTAAGTCTTTAACACAAACACACCACCTATGGTATTCCCTTAGTCATAGAGGTTATCATCAATTCGACCGGTCTGAGGGGTACATCTAGCACTACAAATCAAACTTATACCAAACACAGGATTTTGTCTTTTCGAAATAAGGGAAGACGAGGATCATTAATAAAGAGTTTAAGGGCGAGGTGGTAGAACATAGGTATAGGGTTCAAGGCGTTTAAGGAATTCTAATGGGAATTGTCAGGCGGTTATGGATTGAGATTCTATTCTGGTAATCATTTATTCGCATGCTCGTATTAGTACAGTTATGTAACTGATACGATATGCTCGGACGTATTTAGGGCAAGTATACTAGTCAACTATATATCTCAATCCACGTAAAGTAGTCGTGCGAAGTGCGAATCAAAATGTACTAAGGTTGATCAGACCGTAGTACACTGATTCTGAATAGACACTTGTATTAGTGGGGTTGATCAGGCCTCAATAATACACGTGTCATGAACAAGCCCTAAAAAGGTAAGCTCGCAAAACTAGGCTATAAAATAGCAGCATAAGTCAAGTTCAGCAAAGTTAAGTGCGCTAGATGATGATGAAAAAGGAGGTACAAAATTATTGAAGTTCACAAAACACACATAATAAGTACAACAGCAAAAGAATCTACAACCTCTATAGTTATCAAATTTAAAAGCATACCAGGTTAAAGTTCAAAATTACTAGGTTGGGGCTGAGGTCACGAACCAATAGGCACGAAAACAATACTAGAAAAGGTATCTACGAATCACTTACGCGCATTAGCTGCTTCCAGAGTTTGCGCGTTCTCCACGGTCATCACGTAAGCTTGTCCGCGTCCTGGAGCAGCGGGACAGTCCCTCACTTGATGTTCTGTTGATCCACAATATAGACAGGCACCCAGTCTCTTCCTACAAACTTGCCAGGTGTGACCTTGTTTTTGGCAAAAGTTACAAGCAGCAGCTTGTTGGTTCTGTCCTTGAGCCTGGTGTTGGGGTGCTGGAGCTCGAGGGAGAGGACGCTGAGTTTGCTGCGGGGCCCTCTGCTGTTGTTGTTATTGAAATGGGCGTTTATTGGATCCCACATTTCCGGTATCTCTCTCTCGCTTTAGTTTATGCCCCATGTCTCTCTCAACGCCTTGTGCCACGCTCAAGATTTCCTCGTAGGTACGAGCTCGACTAGTGGTGACAGCAAGGCGAATATACGGAGACAGCCCCTTCTTGAATCTACGGGCTCTGTCCTCCGGGGTACGAACCATGTACTCCGTAAAGTGGCTCAACCTGCTAAATTCAGCAGTGTACTCATCAACAGATAGGTTACCTTCTTCCAGTCTCTCGAATTGGCTTTCGAGAGCTTCCCGAGCCACTTCGGGGTAGAATTTCTCCTTGAATAGCCTCTTGAAGTCCTTCCAGGTAAGGTTAGGAGCAGATAGTTGGGGTTCATCTCTGAACCAAGTCCGAGCTATGTCGAACAGTTGCAGGCTTGCGGACTCTACTTTGAGATCATCAGGGACCCGAGCAGTCTTCAGGAGTCGCTCTACGTTCTCTATCCATTCATCGGCATAGAGAATGCCTTCAGTTCCGTAGAATTCCAGGGGTCTAAGGTTCTTGAAGTCTTTGGCACTTCCTGGCCTCTTTTGTGGTGACTCCTGGGTCCGACGAGCTTCTGAAAGGCTGGTCCGTAGCAGGGCAGTTTATTCCTTCTGGGATTCCACTAGTCCCTGGAACACTCCAAGTAGCTGTGCCCCATCCAGAGTAACTGTCGGAATAGATGGAGGTGGAGGGAGGGCAAGAGTTTCGGGCACATTCTGCTCAGCTGGTTCTGATGTGCCTCCTACTGTGTTCCTCGTCTGAACCATTCTGAAAGATTAAGGGGTAGCAAGATTAGAATAGATTACCTGGAAATCAAGGGCGATAGGAAAAATTGACTAGGACCGATATCAAGATTGGAAATAAAAGATTATATTCTGTGAATGAGCTTTATCCTAAAATCCTCAATCTTGTTGCAGGCCTGTTCGGTCCCTAAGTTGGAACCGAACAATTTAGTCGTTTGACCTGCATGGGCCACCACAAAAATGTGTCACGACCCGCACCCGGATATTCGGGCACGAGTACGTGGGTACGTCCAGCCTACGCCGCAATGTCGGCGGTAGTACGCTGTCTAGGGCATCTCCACAGTTAAATTAACACTAGCTCATTCACAGTAATTAAACAGACAAGGAAATGAAAGGAAATGCTGAGATTTTATAACCAGAAAGTGACAATCAGATCCAGAGTTATTACAAAACCAGAAGTTAAATCGGGGACAAACCCGATTACTAAGATGAAAGGAAAACAAATAACTAAAGCTAACTACTCTGCAGGAGTAGTCTCCTGTGTGGGAACCTGCTCTGCAACGGTATCACCTGCTGCCTCATAGGGGCCATAATGGGTGGGGGCAAGGTTCTCATCATCGTCTAAAGCAACGGATCCAGTCAGGAAAGGAGCAAAGTACACAGTGCACAACAAGATTAAACTAAATATTTATGACAATTAGATTGAGTATCATATTGAGAATATGTATAAAAGAAACACAATATCTAAGAGTTAATGCTATAAACAGGAATATGAGAAAACAGAAATAAATGAGACAGGAAATAAAACTACTACAGTCAGCAAGAACTATAACAAGACCAGAAGCTATCTGTGTGAACTTGTGTTTATTTTAGAATACATAGTTGGCATGTAGGGGTTTATAAGGCTAATCCGGCCGTCATAAACGGCTATTAAACAGGGATAATCGAGATCCGGCTGAGAGTACAGTCGCGTACCAACAGCTATTAAACATGACAGGGAAAGGGTAAACTACATGCCTTCTAGTATTCTCCCACCCGACATAAAAACAAGACATGAAAAACCAGTATTCGAGACATGAAATCCAGTGTTCTAATACTACGTGTAATCATCAAGGGTACTAGTAGAGCAGAGAATTAATTATCATAATATAAAGTGTCACGCCCAGTCCCAAAAATACGTAGGACTAGGACACGTAAGCATGCCAGCCGCATGGATATGGCAACTCCAATATATGGAAACCAAATCCATACGTACGCTGTAATATGAATGTAAAATCCACAAGTGGTATAAAATGTAATACAAGTCACAGGGTAAAATCTAAATCTCATCCACCAAAATCATATAGAAATAAATAACCAGTATCTATAAAACTAGATCTCAATAAGAAGTATCTAGGATGATAGTTGGATGGAGACAAATCCACTACCAACTCGAATATAAGAGCAAATACAATATGAGTACAACACCACAACACAATATAAGAATACCAACTATCCATCACAGCTCGAAGAGAAGACATCCTCGGATCACATGTAACCATCCAAATCTGCGCTCCTACAAATACTCAAGAACAGATACACCTGGCAGCGGACCAGGTCCTCAGAGGGACGTAACAAGATACAGAAAATACGAGCCAATTTGAATACAGTAAACATGCATATTATTTGAAAATAAAAAAGTACGCTGTACAAGACCATCTATATAAATGCAAATGAGGACAACTTTTCGACGTATGGGCAAGGGTAGGCTACTCGATCTAATCCTCACAACCTCACGCTCGTCAGTGGACATCATCAGCCGACATACCTCTGGGGTAGCGACCCTCGGACTCCATCAATCGACATACCTCGGGGGTAGCGACCATCGGACACGACCACCATAGTGCGTGCTAGTTACTATGGTTTACCAGAGTGGTTAAAAGCCCATACACCTAATGATTGTCCTCCCATGATACTAGGTGCCATGTGTGTGTCAACATATCTAATACATAGTAATGACTGGAGAAAAACTACACATGCAAGAACTATACAGAAATGAAATAAATAAAAAGAAATATAAATAGCATGCAAAGTACTGTAAATAATTTGGCAAGGTATCTTGCCTGGGGTCCTGCTGCTGGTATGAATCAGAGTCCAAGTCACAGTCCAAATAGCCTATGTATTACAAATTTATCACGTCAAAAGATAATTTATTTAATTTATTTAATTTATTTAATTCTGGAATAATTACTCTAAAATTCTATTTTAATCTTATTATTCTTATTTTTATGTTAATTCCTAAATTTTGTCCAAAGAAACTGAATTTTATCAACTCGAGTCTCATGGCACGCAAATCGAGGCGATCTGTTGACCAAAAAGTCAACCAACACAAACTCAACTTTCATGCATGATTTCCTGTAGATTTTAGCGTCAAAAATATGCTGGAATTTACATCTCGTCCGAATTCAAATTCGTTTGGGAATTATGGCACATACAAATTTTGTATTGTGCACCGATAGTTAAATTCTAACCTAGAATTTCTACAGAATTAACAGTATATAAATAATTCGAATTAAATTCTGGGAAAAATATATGTCGATGATCTCGACATTAGCTTTACGAAACTTTAAACGGTTCGTGATTCTGACTCCTGGTTCTCCCGGAATCACGAAAACATCGAAACACATCTATTTTCGGACATGCTATGCTCTACGAATTTTACAGAATTTAATACTCATAATTTAGAAAAACAATTTATATAATCAGAAAGCTAACCTCATTATTGTTCTAACAAAAAAAACTGGAGGGTGTTTGGAGTCCGGAGGTAGAAGATATCGTCTTTTTAATTCGTCATAACTAGTGAAAAATGAGGCTGAATTTATGACGAATTTTGACTATTTTTTGGACGAAAAAGAGAGGAATTTGGGGAAGAAAAATATGAAGGATGAGGCATTTATAATGGTGGACACTACTTAGTTAAATAGGACTAGGATTGGTTAATTTGGATGGGATTATGATAAATTTAAATAAGGATAGGATATGCATGAAGTTGATTTCCTAGTAGGTTCAAGATTTGAATTAATTTAAAATAGAGTTTAAATTTATCTCAATAATTTATAATCTTAAATATAATTAAAGATAATACAAATAATTTATACAATCTTATTAATATCTATTAACACTAAATTAGCATCTATTTAATATTAAGACTATATATATCCAAATAAATCCTAAATAATTTTAAAATCTAAATAAATTTCTTAAAATTCTAAATAAATTACAAAAAAATATAATTAAATATTTTAAACTAAAATAAATATTTGGTAGGAACGACATGCAAGTATGGTCGTATAGTAAATCATAGAAGTCCTAGAAATTTATGTTTTCTAAGTTTTAATTACCAAAAATTCTAAAAAAATCTCCAAAAATCTAAAATAATCTAAAATAATTCTAAATGAATATTTATATAAGTAAATATACTAAAGAAAAAATTATTTTCTAATTAACTAAGAGAATACTCTAAATAAATTCAATATCTATAATAAATATAATATTATAAAATATACACAAATACCTATTTTGGGTGAGGGAGTTTACAATCTACCCAACTTAAAACAATTTCGTCCTCGAAATTAAAATAAGACATATTTGTTAAATCCTTCACATTCATACATAAGGTACGTCAATCATAATCTCTTCCAAAAATTTAAATAACAAAATCTATTCAAATCTATCGCGATCATTTCAAAATTAAGATAATCATTGTTTAAATCAAAATTCAACCTATTGTAATCTCTTCTCACTTTTCCAACTCATCAATATCCAAATTTAAATTAAATCCATATAATATCTTCAAGATTTAAATAACCCATATCAAATTTTACCTCACGATCTCCAAGTATCATAATCTCCTCTAGAAGTAATTCGAGTCCAATATTATTTCTATTTTCACTTATAAATTTTTTTTTTGTATTCTTCAACTTTTTAAATTCCATTCACATCCTCAATATTTCAAATAGGTAGTCTAACCATCAAATTTTAATTCTTAATTTAAATCATCAAATTGAAAAATAATTTAATTGCAGTCCACCAATGTTCAAGTGTAAAATTATATATTTATCCTTCAAATTCAAATTGATGATTTTACCTTCAATACTCAAAATTTTAAATTATGTACTTAAGGTATAAATATTGGGTCCTCAATATCAAGATTTTTAAAATTTATTAATCCTCATCATCTTAGTCATTCTTCTAAAATTCTCAAAATTGAATGGCTTGAACCTCTCCCAATCTAATCTTACTCGATCACAATCTAAAAGAAATTCCTCTTGAGTTGCCAATGCACTGCTACCCAACTTAGAATTTACCAATCTATCACAGAAGGCTATATACTTTAAGAAAATATTCCTTAATTTATTTACTCATGTCATTCAATCCTCAAAACTTCAACGCCGATTATATCATTTATGATATGTCCTTAATTACGAAAGAATAATCCTCAAGTATGTGATCGGCCTATGGGGTATATTTAGTACTCTCTGTGTATCAAACTTATACCAAGCATGAGGTTTCGTCTTTTCGAAATAAGGGAAGACGGAGATCAATAATAAAGAGTTCAAGTACGAGGTAGTAGAATAGAAGTATCGGGATCAAGACGTTTAAAGAATTCAAATAAGAATTGTCAAAGCAGTTGTGGATTGAAGTCCTATTTTGGTAATGCCTATCCACATGCTCGTATCGGTACAGTTATGTAACGGATACGATATGCTTAGACATATTTAGACGACAAGTTCGTTCATCTACTAATTACTAGATATCTCAATCCACGTAAAGTAGTTATACGAAGGGCGAACCACGCGCACTATGGTTGATCAGACCGTAGTACACTGATTCTAAAATGTATTAATGTATGCATCCACTAATACATATATAGTGAACAAGCTTGATGAAAGAATAAGCTTGTAAAACTAGGCTATAATAGCGGCATAAGTCAAGGTGGTACAACAATTATAGGTACGCTAGATGATGATGAAAGGAGGTACAAGTCAATTCAAGTTCACAAAAACAAAACAAAAAAAATAGAATAAGCAATAATAATAAAGACTCTACAAATCTCTATAGTTATAATACAACCTCCTTGTCTGTGTCGCTAGTCGACCAAATGGGGGCAAGGACCTCTAAATTCTATTGTCTGAATAAACACTGTCTCCTAAGCTAGCATACAATTAATGTTGTTCAATCACACTCCATTAATAGGTCAAAAGACTATGTGATACTAGGTGTCAAACATTATGGTAAAACTTCTAACTACTCTAGTAGTATCTATACTACCCTCCAGTCTTCATAATATATCAGGGGTAATGGTAAACCAATCTATAGCTAAAGAATTCTAGGGTTCACTAGATATTCTAAACTTAGTGGTGTCTATATTCTCGTTGTATTCTTAATAGGTGTGCTACTCTAATTATCATCCTAATAACAGGGGTTCCTATATTCTAGCAGAAGGCTATACTCAAAGAATTATTAGGGAAGTACAGGAATCAAGCAAGATACAATTGTTCAAATAGAACAGATAGGAGGAAGATGAATCATAGTCAATTGTGGATGAGATCCTATACTCTAGTCCTAGGTGCAGACTTGTTCGGTACAATAACGTAACCGAGACAATATGCTCTCGACCTGCATGGGCCACCACAAAAACATGTCACGTCCCAGTCCCAAAAATACGTAGGACTAGGACACGTAAGCATGCCAGCCGCATGGATATGGCAACTCCAATATATGGAAACCAAATCCATACGTACGCTGTAATATGAATGTAAAATCCATAAGTGATATAAAATGTAATACAAGTCACAGGGTAAAATCTAAATCTCATCCACCAAAATCATATAGAAATAAATAACCAGTATCTATGAAACTAGATCTCAATAAGAAGTATCTAGGATGATAGTTGGATGGAGATAAATCCACTACCAACTCGAATATAAGAGCAAATACAATATGAGTACAACACCACAACACAATATAAGAATACCAACTATCCATCACAGCTCGAAGAGAAGACATCCTCGGATCACATGTAACCATCCAAATCTGCGCTCCTACAAATACTCAAGAACAGATACACCTGGCAGCGGACCAGGTCCTCAGAGGGACGTAACAAGATACAAAAAATACGAGCCAATTTGAATACAGTAAACATGCATATTATTTAAAAATAAATAAGTACGATGTACAAGACCATCTATATAAATGCAAATAAGGACAACTTTTCGACGTATGGACAAGGGTAGGCTACTCGATCTAATCCTCATAACCTCACGCTCGTCAGTGGACATCATCAGCCGACATACCTCTGGGGTAGCGACCCTCGGACTCCATCAATCGACATACCTCGGGGGTAGCGACCATCGGACACGACCACCATAGTGCGTGCTAGTTACTATGGTTTACCAGAGTGGTTAAAAACCCATACGCCTAATGATTGTCCTCCCATGATACTAGGTGCCATGTGTGTGTCAACATATCTAATACATAGTAATGACTGGAGAAAAACTACACATGCAAGAACTATACAAAAATCAAATAAATAAAAAGAAATATAAATAGCATGCAAAGTACGGTAAACAATTTGGCAAGGTATCTTGCCTGGGGTCCTGCTGCTGGTATGAATCAGAGTCCAAGTCACAGTCCAAATAGCCTATGTATTACAAATTTATCACGTCAAAAGATAATTTATTTAATTTATTTAATTCTGGAATAATTACTCTAAAATTCTATTTTAATCTTATTATTCTTATTTTTATGTTAATTCCTAAATTTTGTCCAAAGAAACTGAATTTTATCAACTCGAGTCTCATGGCACGCAAATCGAGGCGATCTGTTGACCAAAAAGTCAACCGACACAAACTCAACTTTCATGCATGATTTCCTGTAGATTTCAGCATCAAAAATATGCTGGAATTTACAGCTCATCCGAATTCAAATTCGTTTGGGAATTATGGCACATACAAATTTTGTATTGTGCACCGATGGTTAAATTCTAACCTAGAAGTTCTACAGAATTAACAGTATATAAATAATTCGAATTAAATTCTAAGAAAAATTTATGTCGATGATCTCGATATTAGCTTTACGAAACTTTAAACGGTTCGTGATTCTGACTCCTGGTTCTCCCGAAATCACGAAAACATCAAAACACATCTATTTTCGGACATGCTATGCTCTACGAATTTTACAGAATTTAATACTCATAGTTTAGAAAAACAATTTATATAATCAGAAAGCTAACCTCATTATTGTTCTAACAAAAAAAACTGGAGGGTGTTTGGAGTCTGGAGGTAGAAGATATCGTCTTTTTAATTCATCATAACTAGTGAAAAATGAGGCTGAATTTATGACGAATTTTGACTATTTTTTGGACGAAAAAGAGAGGAATTTGGGGAAGAAAAATATGAAGGATGAGGTATTTATAATGGTGGACACTACTTAGTTAAATAGAACTAGGATTGGTTAATTTGGATGGGATTATGATAAATTTAAATAAGGATAGGATATGCATGAAGTTGATTTCCTAGTAGGTTCAAGATTTGAATTAATTTAAAATAGAGTTTAAATTTATCTCAATAATTTATAATCTTAAATATAATTAAAGATAATACAAATAATTTATAAAATCTTATTAATATCTATTAACACTAAATTAGCATCTATCTAATATTAAGACTATATATATCCAAATAAATCCTAAATAATTTTAAAATCTAAATAAATTTCTTAAAATTCTAAATAAATTACAAAAAAATATAATTAAATATTTTAAACTAAAATAAATATTTGGTAGGAACGACATGCAAGTATGGTCGTATAGTAAATCATAGAAGTCCTAGAAATTTATGTTTTCTAAGTTTTAATTACCAAAAATTCTAGAAAAATCTCCAAAAATCTAAAATAATCTAAAATAATTCTAAATGAATATTTATATAAGTAAATATACTAAAGAAAAAATTATTTTCTAATTAACTAAGAGAATACTCTAAATAAATTCAACATCTATAATAAATATAATATTATAAAATATACACAAATACCTATTTTGGGTGAGGGAGTTTACATAAAGATTTAAACTTGAAGTACAGGTACTTGCCTGTTGTTTGGATCCAATTATAGTTATGTTCTCGGGGAATTTCTAGAGATGAGTCCAGATGCTGAAATAAACATTACCATCATGCTCAGAAGATATCAAATAGCTAGAAATGCCTGTCCTTGGGTCCAATTTGGAGACAAGGGCAGAAACGGCAGTTTCGGGTCAAAACGGGGTCCGCCGGTGGGCCCGCTTTGCACCAAAAAACGTGCCCGGGTCAACGGTCTCCAAATTCACCAAACTTAGTGTCAACAGGTCAGGAACGATGATACGAACCCAACGAAACTTCCAGATTTGGATTTCGATGAGCCGATCACAAAATCGCCCGTCGAGCAGGGCTTGTGGGGCCCACGACACGCGATTTTGTCAACGTTCTCAGAATCGAACCAAACTTGACCCACAGGACCAGCGTATCGCTACGAGTCCGATGGCGCAAGTTTCGTCTCGATCCGACGTGTGTGCACGAAGTTAGGGTAAATTGCAGAAAAGTCGGATACGGGGCGATGTCCGCGGATACGCGTTGATTTCGGTGTGCACGCACACCCGAATCAACTTCCGCAAAATTTCACATGTCCGTATCGACGGTGCGCACGTATCTGTGAAGACCGCACGCGACTAAGTCGTCCCGTTTGGCGGGGCGTACTCAGTTCCGGGGTAAAACAGGGTCTGGTTTTTCCTGCTTTTGGATCGCGGTGTACGATCACCACAGGACGCGATGCCCTGAGCGGTTTATCCGGGCACCGAGAGGGTCATACAGGCTTTCCAACGTAATTTACGAAATCGTGTCGGACACGTGTCGGATACGATTCGACCCTGAAACTAACCTTGATATAGTTCTAACAAAAAACTGGAGCACGTTTGGAATCCGAAACTAGGAGATCATTTTTTAAATCGTCATAACTACTAGAAAATGAGGCTGAATATATGACGAATTTTGACTATTTTTGGACGAAAAATAGAGGCATTTGGGAAAAAAAATCAAAGATGAGTTTATTCCATAAGTTTAATAGGTATTTATAATGGTGGAGACTAATTAATTGAATACGACTATGATTGGCTAATTTGGATATGATTAGGATCAGTTTAAATAAGGATAGGATATGCATGAAGTTGCTTTCTTAGTAGGCTCAGGATTTGAATTAATTTAAAATAGAGTTTGAGTTTATCTCAATAATTTATAATATTAAATAGAATTAAAGATAATACAAATAATTTATATATAATCTTATTAATATCTATTAACACTAAATTAACATCTATCTAATATTAAGACTATATACATCCAAATAAATCCTAAATAATTTCAAAAATCTAAATAAATTTCTTAAAATTATAAATAAATTACAAAAAATTATATTTAAATATAATAACCTAAAATAATTGTTTGGTAGGAACAATATGCAAGTATGGTCCTATAGTAAATCATGAAAGTCTTAGAAATTTATGTTTTCTATGTTTTAATTACCCTAAAATTCTAGAAAAATTTCCAAAAATCTAAAGTAGCCTAAAAATGATTCTAAATAAATATTTATATAAGTAAATATATTAAGAAATTTATTTTCTAATTAACTAAGAGAACACTCTAAAAAAATTCAATATTTAAAATAATCTATAATAAATATAATAATATAAAATACACACAAAATACCTATTTTGGGTGAAGGGGTTTACAATCTATCCAACTTACAAAAATTTCGTCCTCAAAATTAAAAATAAAGAATAATTTGTTAAATCTTTCACATTCGTATCTAAGGCAAGTCAACAGCAATCTTCTCAAAAATTTAAATGACAAAATCTATTCAAATCCATCATAATCTTTTCAAAATTAAAATAACCATTGTTTAAATCAAAATTTAACCTATCATAATCTCTTCTATATTTTTAAATAATCAATATCTAAATTTAATTCAAATCTATATGACATCTTGAAGATTTAAATAATCCACATCAAATTTTATATCACGATTTTCAACTATCATAATCTCCTATAGATTTTAAACAATTATAATCAAATCTTATTCCTATATTTCAACTTACAAATTTTGTACTCTTCAAATTTTAAATTCAATTTCTATTATCAACATTTCAAATAGGTGATCCAACAATCAAAAATCAACTTTTAATTCAAATTATCAAATTGTAAAATTTTAAATTCAATCCATCAATGTTCATGTTTAGAGTATATTTTTTCCTCAAGATTTAAATTGTTAATTTGAATCTTCAATATTCAAAATTTAAATAATGTGCTCAAATTATAAATATTTGGTCTGCAACATCAAAGTTTTAAAATTTATTCTATAAGGCATTTTTATCTTTAAAGTTAAATCATCAAAATCATTCTTCTAAAAATTCTCAAAATTAAAATAACTTAAATCTCTCAATCTAATCTTACTTGATCACAATCTAAATTTTTTTACCTCAAGTTGATAATATAAGTTCTACCCAACTTAGAATTTAGCGATCTATCACATAGGCTATACATTTAAGAAAAACTTCCTCAAATTATTTAATCGTGTTATTCAATCCTCAAAAATTTTAACACCAAATATATCACATGTGATATGCCCTTAATTACAAAAGATAGTCACAAAGTAATATGATTGGCTTATGGGGTATATCTAGTACTATCCGTACTTGTACCAAGCACGAGCGTTCATCTTTTCGAAATAGGAAAAGACGAAAAATAATGATAAAGAATTCAAGGAGGAGGTGATAGAATACAAGTACGGGGTTCAAGACGATTAAAGAATTCAAAAAGAAAGTTGTAAGGGCAGTTGCGGATGAGATCCTATTTTGGTAAATTTTTATTCACATGCTCATATCAGTACAGTTATGTAACCGATAAGATATGCTCGGACATGTCTAAAGGAAAAGTATATTCGTCTAACATGCTGAGTCAACTATATCTCAATCCACGTAAAGTAGTCATGCGAAGAGCGAACCAAGTGCATTAAGGTTGATCAGACCATAATACACTGATTCTGATTTTAGACAACGTATTAGTAGGCATCCCCAATAACACATATGTCATGAACAAGTTCGATAAAAGAATAAACTTGCAAAACTAGGCTATAAAATAGCAGCATAAGCGGAGGTAGTCCAGAAATTATAAGTACACTGGATTATGATGAAGAAAGGTACAAAATAATTTAAGTTCATCAAGAATACCGATGTTGTGCCTCTACTGTTGTCATACTAACTTCTTGTCTAAGTTTATAGTCAATCAAATGGGGGTATGTGCCTCTAAATTCTACAGTTTGGTAAACACTATCTTCTTATGCAGGCCTATAGTTGGTGTCATTCAATTACACTTCATTAATGGTTCAAAAGGACTATGTGATACTAGGTTATGAGATATAGTACCCAACTTACAAGAATTTAACTAATAGTGTTATTGAATAATAGAGTGTATATACCTAGTACAAGTCACCTTCTTAACCCCTATCAAGTACGAAAGAAAAGATAAGATTGACGTTGTGAAAGGATCAAGCAAGATGTAATGCAAGCAATCAAATAAGAATGCAAAATAAAATTAATGGAGGTGATTAAATAAGTGGATGAGATCCTATACTTTAATCCTATGCGCAGACTTGTTCGGTACAATAACGTAACCGAGACAATATGCTCTAGACCTGCATGGGCCACCACAAAAATATGTCACGCTCCAGTCCTAAAATACGTAGGACCAGGAATACATAAGCATGCCAGCAGTATGTATATGGCAACTCCAATATATGGATACCATAATACACACGTACGTTATAATATGAATGTTAACTCACATGTGGTATATATATTATCACAAGTCACATGGCATAACTAGATCTCATCCACAAAATCAAATAACCAATCAACTATATAACTAAATCAAGTATAAAATGCTTGATAAAAATAAGTAGTTGGGCAGAGACAAATCCACTACCAACTAGAATATAAGAGAAACCACATAAGTACATCTAATGAACAATAAGACTCGAAGAGAAGACCTCCTCGAAAGAGAGAGAAGTGGCAAGTCCTGATCCGTGCTCCTGCGAATAATCAAGATCGTCTACACCTAAAAAGGGACCAGGTCCTTAGAGGAACGTAACAAGATACATAGAAGCATGCCAATTGAATACAGTAAACATGCATAATAGACAGAAAATATATAAGTACACTTTACTAGACAATCTATATGAAAATGCATAGTGAGGACAACCATTTCTACGTATCGGTAGGTGTAGGATACTCTATCTAACTCACAACTCACACACACGTCCATGAACATCATCAGTCGTCATACCACGAGGGTAGCGACCATCGTGACACCATCAGCCGACATACCGCGAGGGTAGCGACCATCGCAACACAACTCCCGTAGTACATGCTAGTTACTACGGTTTACCAGAGTGGGTAGCCCATATGCCTACTGATTGTCCTCCCCTCCCATGATACTATGTGTCAAGTGTGTGTCAACATATATATAGTATATAATTATGACTGAAAGAAAACACATATATAATAAATATATAAAATATGATAAGCATGCAATGTACTATAAACAATTTGGCAAGTTATCTTGCCTGGTCTGAAAAAGAATGAAGTCCCAACTCAAGGCGTCGTCCGATCTGTCCGTTACATAAATTAAACAAGTTAGGTTACAAAAGTGGGTGAATAAGTTCCTCCATTTTAATCTATTTTAATTCTGAATAAAATAACCTAAAATATTATTTTAATCATATTATAATCTAATTTTATTACTAAACCCTAATTTTGGTCCAAAAAAATCAACTTTACGGATTTGTGATCCGTAGCACACAAATCGAGGCAATCCATTGACCAAAAAGTTAACCGACTCAAATCCTAGATTTTTGTATGGGATGCTATAGATTTTAATGCTACATGAACACCGGAATCAACAGTTTCATAAAATTATAAGTCGGTAAAGAGTTATGCCCATTAGTGCGCACATATGACAGTTTTTGGTGGTTTTCTATTTACGTCTATGTTGCACGAATTTTACAGTAGATTAAAATTGCATGTTAAATTTTGAAAAAATAATTTTATGTAAGTTCACCATGTCAACATTTTGAAAATTCAAACGGTTCATAATTCTGATTTTGAGATCTCCCGTAATCTCAAAAACACAAAAATGTGTCTGATTTCGGACAACTGACACTTAGAATTTTTGGAAAAATAGGTTCATAAATTATTAAAATAATTTATATAATCAGAAAACTAACCTTGATATAGTTTTAACAAAAAAAACTGGAGCGCGTTTGGAGTCCGAAACTAGGAGATATCGTCTTTTTAAATTGTCATAACTACTTGAAAATGAGGCTGAATTTATGACGAATTTTGACTATTTTTGGACGAAAAATAGAGGAGTTTAGGGAAGAAAAATATGAAAGATAAGTTTATTCCATAAGTCTAATAGGTATTTATAATGGTGAATACTACTTAATTGAATACGACTAGGATTGGCTAATTTGGATATGATTAGGATCAGTTTAAATAAGGATATGATATGCATGTAGTTGCTTTCTTAGTAGGCTCAGGATTTGAATTAATTTAAAATAGAGTTTGAGTTTATCTCAATAATTTATAATCTTAAATAGAATTAAAGACATTACAAATAATTTATATATAATCTTATTAATATCTATTAATACTAAATTAACATCTATCTAATATTAAGACTATATACATCCAAATAAATCCTAAATAATTTTAAAAATCTAAATAAATTTCTTAAAATTCTAAATAAATTACAAAAAATATATAACTAAATATATTAACCTAAAATAAATATTTGGTAGGAACAATATGCAAGTATGGTCTTATAGTAAATCATGAAAGTCCTAGAAATTTATATTTTCTATGTTTTAATTATCCTAAAATTCTAGAAAAATTTTCAAAAATCTAAAATAGCCTAAAAATAATTCTAAATAAATATTTATATAAGTAAATATATTAAAAATTTTATTTTCTAATTAACTAAGTGAATACTCTAAAGAAATTCAATATTTAAAATAATTTATAACAATATAAATACACACAAAATATCTATTTTGGGTGAGGCGGTTTACAGATGAGAAGGAAGATATGGAGCAGGTTCCATATGCCTCTCATATATGGGAATTCTTATGTATGCTATGGTGTGTATGAGGCCAGACATCGTTCACGTAATTGGCACACTTAACTGGTATCTTTTCAATCCTGGAAGGATATATTAGAGTGCAGTCAAGTAGATTCTTTTGGTGGTGACGAGCCAAAGCTAGTTGAGTATACCAACACTGATATGGTTGGAGATATAGACTCGAGGTGATCGACTTTGGGCTATATGATGATGTTTGCTGGTGGAGCGGTATCGTGGCAATTGCGATTGCAGAAGTGTGTTGCCTTATCGACGATAGAGGCAAAGTACATTACGATGATAAAAGATTGCAAGGAGTTATTATGGATGAAGAAGCTGTTACAGGAAATGGGGCTAAAGCAAGAGAAATATCCGTTGCTTTGTGATAGCCAGAGAGCAATCCACCTTATAAAAAATCAGATATTTCATAGCCGATCCAAGCACATTGATACTCGGTATCATTGGATACAAGATGTGGTTGATAAGAAGGAAGCGACGCTTAAGAATGTTCATAAAAATGACAATGGAGCAGACATTTTCACAGAGATTCTTCCAAGGGCAAAGTTTGAGTACTGCAGGCGGATCATCAGGATTAAGACCCCCTCCACATAGTTATGAAGTGGAAGATTTATTAGAGTGGGTGTGGTTCCCAACCTATGTGGAGAACACCCTGAAGTGTGATGAGCGCCGTCTGTGTGTCAGAGAAGCTCGGGGAGGCGACGAGGGCCATTCGAGAAGTCAGAGAAGCTCGGGAGCAGTGAAGGGGGCTTCTGGAAAGAGGCCTACCGAGTTCGGACCGAACTCGGTTCCCCAGGCCGAGTTCGAGCCAAACTCGTCTAGGTATTCCAGAACCCCTCTTGGAACTAATGTTTTATTTACTCGTAAACACCGACTTGGGCCAAATTTGGTCCGAGTTCGGTCAGAGGGTTGAATAAACATTTTGAGGTATTTTATACACCGTTGGATCGTATCCTTCGGTCCAGGTCGGTTACGGGATTAGGGAGTATAAGTTAGGTTTTTCTAACCCTAAACATGCAACAAGGAGAAAAAAAGGAGACAAGAGTGCTATTACAACTTTGGGAAGGAGAAAGAAGGATTTGAGGCCATTTTGGAGGAGGAGATCAATTTTGGATAATTTTCATTGTCTTCTATCTTCGTGGTGTAATCTATTTTATATTTCTAAGCGTTGTGGTGATCCGTGTTGGATCGAGAGGAGCTTGTAGAGGGTGTAATCTATTTATTTATTAGTGGAGCTTCTTCAGGGTTGGACTCCGATCATCTCGTGGTTTTTTCTATCTGGGTTTTCACGTAAAAATCTCCGTGTCTATGATTTGTGTTTGACATTTTTGGTTTATACGTTTTGCTCGGTTCTCTCACAGGTGCTCTCTGGTTTGGAAAACAATTTTTGTGCTTTCGTTCCCAACAAAGTGGTTTCAGAGCCAGGTTGAATTCCCGAGGATAATGATTATATAGTTATATTTCTTTGATATTTGGGTTGGATCTGATTATTGGCTTTATTTATTTTGTTGATTAATTTTTTTGCTTACATGATTATGTACTTATTTTTCTATGATTTGTTTACAACTATATCTTATATGATAAAAAAAATAATTATCTTATAAGATATTTACTAATTAATAGGTAATTTATTGGCTCAAATAAGTCATGTTCATGGCATCAACATCATACTCTTGCAATGCGCATTTTCTTATCTTCATTTTATGCATTGAATTTAATTTAAAATTGAATATATTCTTATATTTATATTTTTTTTAGATGTCAACAGAAGCTGAACCTATTGAGCTTGAGGTTGGGGTTATGGGTAGAACAAGTTCCCAAGCCACAAATGACCCGGTCATAACTATTTCTAAACTTAAGGCCAAAAACAAACGTATTGGTAAACGAAGAGCTGTTTATTTGAGTAATTTTAGACAATTTGCTGAAATTAGACACTCGAAAGCAGAGTGTAAGTACTACAAAAAATAGTACTATTGTCACTTTGTAATTAATAGGACCACCTCAGTCAAAAAACATTGGCTTATTTGTCTTCTTAATCTGAAGCACAAAGGTCCTTTTCAATCAATATTGAGTATGCAATGTGCTGGGAAAGGCAAATCAACTCTCGCTAGTTGGCAATTTATTCAAGAAGTCGTAAGGAAGACCTTGTCTTATACCTTAATTGTTGACGAGCTTCTTTTTTGTTTTATTGAGGGTGAGGGCTTCAAACGCTTTGTTTCGATTGCATGGCCGATGTTTGGTGTACCTTCGAAATGGACCATTGTACGAGATTATTACAATCTTTACACTGGTGAGAGAACTAAGTTAAATGCTTATTTCAAGGAGTCCAATTAAAGGGTTTATCTTACAACTGACACATGGACTTCCATTCAAAAGATAAACTATATGTGTCTTATGATACATTACATTGATCGCAATTGAAAATTACAGAAAAAAATTATTAACTTTTGTCCAATTGTAAGCCATAAAGGTGAAGCTATTGGGAGGACGATTGAGTCATGTTTGATTGAGTGGGGCATTGATAAGATTTTTACAATCACAGTTGATAATGCTAGCTCTAATGATGTCGCTATTTCTTATTTAAGCAAAACGTTTGCACAACGGAGAAATAGTATTCTTCAATGCAAGTATTTACACATGTGTTGTATTGCACACATTATCAACCTTGTTATGGTAGACGGGTTAAAAATGATGTCTTCTTCAGTTGCTCGTGTCCGGAGAGTTATTAGTTATGTGAGGAAATATCCCTCTCATTTTCAAAAGTTTAAAGCTTGTGCTCAAATCAAAAAAATAGAAAGCAAAAAACTATTGTGTCTAGATGTGAGCATCCGTTGGAATTCAAAATATTTGATGTTGGATACGGCTCAAAGATTTCAAAGTGCCTTTGAGAGATTCCAAGACGAAGATCTTCTATTCAAGAGAGAACTTGAGAGTGAGAATATGTTTCCAAACGAAGAGGATTGGATGAATGTGAGAAGGTTGTGTACGTTTTTAGAACATTTCTATGAGTTCACTTTATGTGTGTCTGGCACTTTGTATGTCACTTCTAACAAGTTTTTTGAAGAGATTGCATGTATTGATTTTCTCTTAAAGAATGCTAAGAATATTGATGACTTCGAGTTGTCTATTATGGCAGATAAAATGAGAGAAAAATATGAAACGTATTGGGGGGACGTTAATATGAATATGGTTGTCTTTATTGTGCCACTTTTTGATCCAAGGCAAAAGTTTGCATATTTAGAATTGTGGCTATATTAACTCTATTGTATATCAAAGGGTGACACCATGATAGAGAAGGTAAAAATGGTTGCTTACTCTATGTTTGAAGAGTATAAAAATTTGTATACACCTATAACAACTAATAAAATGACTGAATCTCCTATCATCGAAGATCGTCCAATCTTTAACTTAAAAAATATTATGAAGTCTCAATATAAAAATCATAAAATGAAAACGGGGGTTGTGATAATAAATCTGAGTTGGATCGTTATCTTGTCGAGCCTACCAAAGCCGATGAAGATGATAATCCAAATTTTGATCTCTTGGCTTGGTTGAAGATTATTTCTCCTCGTTTTCCTGTTCTTTCAAGAATGTGTCGTGATGTCTTGGCTGTTCCAATATCTACGGTTGCTTCGGAGAGTGCATTTAGTACCGGTGCTTGATGCATTTAGGAGTTCTTTGACACCTAAGATTTCTTAGGGTCTTATTTGTTCTCAAGATTGGTTTCGGACTAGTTCGGATCGATCTTTTGTTACTAATCTTGAAGAAAATTTAGAATCCCTAGATAAACTTGAAAGATGTATCATTTTGCATAATAAGTTTTATCGCATAATATTGTTTTTTAGTTTTTACTTCATTACTTGTATTGATTATTTGTTTATTTTTTTTAACTTTTGATACTTGTATATATTTAAGCCAATTGCCTATGATTGGCTCAATCTCTAGCGATGTTTGAAGAATTACTTTTTGCAATCTAGTTGTGGTCTAATTTAGATTATGTAATTATTAAACACTTATCACTGCAATATGCTGATGCTGATGTGCACTATAGACTGTGTTGTGCAGTTTTTTGAATATGGACTTAATATGTTATGTGTACACTATTACACTATACAGTGCACTACATACCTCATTTTGGATGTTTATAACTACAACAGTCTGCACTTTATAAGTAGCCCAAGACCCCAAGTTATAACTACATATTATTTTGGATATCTAAACTTCTGTTTTAGTAGTTTTTTGTGTATTACAGTTCACTTTTTTATTTCATTGCAAGTTACTAACAAATATCTGAAGAAAATTGCGATGATGACATGGCATTAGTAAGTAGTACATATACTATAATACACAAATTGCCTATCTGAGCTTTCTAATTTCAATCCCACTTGTCTATCTATATGAAGATGATAATATGGTTTTGTTAAGGCATGAAAAAGTTGGGTTCGGTTGAGGGCCTTCAGGCTGGATAATATGTATGATCTCATTCTTATGTGCTAGAGGTGAGCACTAATTTGGTTCTTAATAACTCGGTCTTCGATTATCTGTTTCGGATTCAGTTTTGCGTTGTGAATGAAGCTAATTAATTTATGATAATGTGATTACATTTGTTAACAGTTTTATTATTAAATTATGAATAAAGCTGTCAGCTGTGAATGAAGCTATAGAAATTTATGTTGTCCCTACTCCTAACTCCCTGGAGACACTACATAAATGAAGCTGTTAGCTGATGATAATTCATGTTGTGTCCATTTTTAAAATATAAATGAATATTGATACTATCAAATATTCATTTGAGAAGTACAATGATGATGTAAATAAATATTGATGCTAACAGAATGACTCTTGCTTGGGTTTTTTCACCACTCCAGCAATATAAATTATATTAGGTTAGCAGAATTTATGTACTATCCATATTTTCAATATTAATAAATATTTATGCTAACAAATATGTAGAGAAGGGCAATGATGAGATGGCATTATTGAGTAGTGGACAGATACTACAATTCATCCATTGATGCAACATTTGCCAATCTGAGCCATCAAAAAAATTCAAATCTCTATGCAAATGCCGCACTTCTAAAGCATGTAATTGTAACTTCTTTGTGCTCTTCAAAAGAAATATGATTATTTCCCAATTTTTTATGGGGTCTTGCAGCAAGACTTGCTTGGGGATGGCTGGACACTGGACATGTTTCTGTCAAACTTTGTAATTTTTTTATTCTACAGGTTTATCAGTACTTGTTAAATTTGTATGTATAACTTGTGTAATTTTTTTTATACTGGTTTATGAGTACTTGTCAAATTTGTAAGTATAGCTTGACAAGAAACTTGTAATCTTTCAGTCTTGTAAATCTTGTAACCCTGGTCCCTGGATGATCGTGTGAACATATGTTAGCAGTTTTATTGTTAAATTTTGTAATTCTACTAGTTTTATTGTCTTCAGTGAATGATCTCTGGTTTTTTTTATGTATATAGCACTACTGTTAGTCTTGTAAGGATGATCGTGTGAACATCTGTTAGAAGTTTTATTTTTAAATTTTATAATTCTACTAGTTTTATTGTCTTTAGTGAATGATCTCTATTTTTTATGTATATAGTACTACAATTTTTGTAAAATTTTCCAGCATTATTAAATAATGCTCCTTCTTTTCTAGGCCTTGCTGACTATTATTTGTTAAAAAAACAGGCCCCTGTATGAAAAAATTGACCCAGTAAAAAAAATGGCCCAATAATACAAAATTGGCCCAACCGAACTAAACCGAATGAACCGACTAAATCAAAAAATAAAATCGGTTAGGTTTCATATTGGTTCTTGGTATGGTCAATTCGATTTTATTAAAAGTTAAATCAGTTTATTCGGTTTTGCAAACTTTAGTTCGGTTATAACTGAATAGACCGAATACTTACCCCTATACTAGCCCTCAGAATTTTTATTCCCAACGGTAGCATCTTGGTCGTTCGAAGCATGTATTGGACCGATTAGTCCACCTTCGTCTAAGAAACATTAGTTTATCTTGGCTATCACTGATTACTTCTCCATGTGGGTGGAAGTCATACCACTCGCTGAAGTAAAAACATCAAACGTGATCAGTTTCGTCAAACATCACGTTATATACCGATTCAGACTACCTAGGAGGATTATCCACGACAATGGTCCACAGTTCTCAAGTCACGCTTTCTAACGGTTTTACGATAAAAACAAAATTTATAATGTAGCTTCGACTGCCTATAACCCAACCGCCAAAAGTCTGGCAGAAGCATTTAATAAGACCATCATAAATCTCCTCAAGATGTTTGTGTCATCCAACAAACGTGATTGGAATAAGAAGTTGGACGAATGTCTCTGGGCCTATCATACAACGATCCGGACACCCATCGGCAGTATACCTTTCTCTCTAGTCTACGGAAGCGAGGTCGTGCTCCCTCTAGAGGTCAAATTCCCTCACTCCGTGTGGCCCTCTCCAACCAACTGACAGACGACAACAACTACCGTCGACGGCTAAAAGAGTTAGAAGCACTCGACAAGAAGCGTCTGTTAACTCATCAGCGCATTAAGTTATACCAAGCACGCCTCTCGGGGGATTTCAACAAATGAGTCAGGGAAAGAACTTTTCAAGTGGGTGATCTCGTCTTATCGGTATGTAAAACCCCTAATTCTAAAAAAATCATATTTTACCTTTTTAATTTATTATTTAATTTAATTATAGTAAATAGTGGCTAATTAGAGAAAATAGATTTTTTTTATTAATTCTTATTTTAGGTGTTTGTGTATTTAGAGGATTTATGAAGCCAATATAAATTTTTTCTAATTTATGTCATGTAGGAGACCCTTTGGACAGTTGCTAGCTTAATGGTATGCAATAATATAATTTTTAGAATTTTTCTATGTATATATATATATATATATATATATATATATATATATATATATATATATATAGTTCAATAGAAATATGAAAAAGAAAAAGGAAAAGAAAAAGAAAAGAAAAGAAAAGAAAAGAAAAGAATTTAAATTCCTTAATGGATAAATCCCTATTGGATCCCTACCCGCTAGTTAGACCCGCACCCAACCCCTTAGGAATTACCAGCAGCAGCAAACCCATTCCTAACTACCCGTCCGTCCCAAGCCAATACGAAGAGCAGCAACCGCTGCAACTTTCTAACCCCACGCGTATATGACCGCGTCCCATCTTTCCCCTATATATATCGCATCTCCACCAAAAACCCTAACCCTAAACTCTCATCCTTTCCCTCGAGACCACCGCGCCACACCGGACCGCCGCCCAGTCCCGCCGCTCAGCGCCGCACGGCCGCCCGTCGACGTCCGCGCCCCCGCGGAAGCGCACGTAAACAACATTTTGATCAACAGCGAAGCCATGTTCACGCTCCGTTTTTCTCACCACCGCTCGACCAAACTCGAGCCCGTCTTTGCCGGTATGATCCTCATCTATCCCCCTTCCAATATTGTATGTTAGTTCATCTCGAGCCACGCGCTAACCTAGGTAAAAATTGACGTCAAGTCGATGAAAAACTGCGACATTTTTAATCTCAGAAATTTTTTTACAACCACCCTTGTTCACGGACTCGTATCTCCCACCACAGAGATCTAAATCTGGTTTTTCTTTTTGGTATGCAAAGACCACCTGACCTAGTTTAATTTCTGCCATTTATATTATTCTATTAACTGCTGTATGTAGAATTAAATTAGTTAGAAAAACCAAAAAATATACTTTTTCCCAAATTCCAGAAAGTTCGATACGGAGTGCGCCCCGCCAAACGGGACCGCCCTGTCATGTACCAAGTATACTAAAAGGTGCGCACAGTGTACCCGAATACGTGAGAGTTTGCGAAAACTGATTCGGACGCGTGTGCGCGTCGGAATCAGCCCGTATCCGCGGACAATCCCCCGTATCGTAACTTTTATAAAAGCCCTGCACATTTAGTGCACGCTCGTCAGAATGCGACAAAACTTACGCCATTGGACTCATGGTATCACGCTGGTCCTACGACCCAAGTTTTACGTAATTCTGAGACAGTTGATCAAGTCGCCAATTGGCGGGCCCTACGGTTGACTTTTTGGGAGAAATTGTGTTCGGCTCACCGAAATTCACATTTGGACATACCGTTGGATTCGTACTAACATTTAGAGTTTGTTTGACCTATAATTTGTCCCATTTAGAGACCGTTACCCCTTGGCACGCTTTTCGGTGCAAAGTGGCCCACATTTGGAGCCCGCTTTGACCCAAAATTACCGTTTTGTCCTTGTGTCCAAATTGGACGAAAGGAGAGTGCTTTCTAGATATTTTTCTTATTCTGGGAACGTTGGTGATGTTTATTTCAACATTCGGAGACGTTCATTCTGAGGCCGTAGTTTTTGACTCTTGGTGTTTGACATCTGGACGTTACACTCTGCAGCTCTCTTGCCAGACAAGTATGCCTTGCCTTGTTGTACTGTTTAAATTCAGTTATATATATTAGTTGCATGTTTATTATTTTAGATTATATAACTTTGCACGTCCGAGAGAGACTCGGGTGCAGTCAACGAATGCGTTAACATTAGGACTTGTGTTTGACCTAGTATCTAGTAGACCTACCTAAAGTTGTGGAGTTATTGGTATGACTCTCCGGGCCTTGACATGATTCATTACACGTCACAGAGTGAGTTCATATAGGAACGCGTGCCTCATACTCGACTGGCCATCGGTGTAAGCAACACGTGTAACGGTATTTAGCTTAGTTATTTATTCTATAGAGACTTGCATTATAGTACGAGATGTCCACGTCGTGTTCATGACTTGTATATCTTCATTGGGCGGAGAGGATGACTTGTAGGCATATGGGACATCCACTTCCTTTACACTACTGCCACACTCGACGGAGTGATATAGACGATATATACTATACTGCTGCCACATTTTTCGGAGCGATATGGACTGTTTGTGGTGTTAAACGAAAGAACAAAATGTATATAAGACGAGGTTTACACGAAACCCGCTTTCTTTGGTTTACAAACAAACTTGTACAATTTAATTCTATAGGAGGATGACGAAGTACAATTTATAAATCTGGGTAAATGTTGCTATAGGTGTTTGATCTACAGTCGATCACTTTAGCCCTTGGACTACACGATGGGGAAGAAGTGCCGTGGAAGACGGAAAGCAGCTTCGGAGGTTGCGAAAGAGGATGGATGCACGATGCCAATGTCGTCGATCGCTACTCTTTGCCTGAGCTCTGGATTCTTCTCTCTCAAAGACTCTCTGACCTCTCTTCAATCTCCAATGTTTTGACCCATGGTTCGATCACTTTGGAGGTTTTTTGACCAATTTCTTCGACCTTGTTCGATCTTCTTTTTCAAGTTCGACCTTGTCCTCTGTTGATAGAGGTCTCTATTTATAGAGTTTTAGTGACAGTGACTACTCAGTCGGTGTAGAAACCGAGTAGTGGAAAGTATAGCACCCTTTTACACAACGGTTAAAATAATCAATGCCTGCGTATAGATGATCTTTTAAATGAGCGTGTAACGCGGGTCCAACTAAGGGACAAAATGCGTATAATCGATGCGAAGATCACGGCGTAGAAGCTACGTAGGTAGGTATCCCTCGTGTAGAAGAGGTTGGCGTAGAAGCCAATGTCTGTCACCATGGCGTAGAAGTCAAGTAGGCATAGAAGCCGAGTAGGCGTAGAAGCCTGATGGCATAGAAGCCGAATAAGCACAGAAGGCCGAATGAGCATAGAAGCTGAGGAGGAGTAGAAGACGAGCGGGCACAGAAGCTGAATGGGCGTAGAAGCCGCTGCCTAACGTGCCAGAGTGATGATGTGGATGTCTTAGCTGGAATTACGGCTCTTGGAGATACAATCAAATCTCTCGTATTAAATGCAGAGATCCGCCATCATCTTGTGCATTAATTACAGAGACGTGTTCTGAAGGCCTGCCACCGTTCTGAGCATTAGGTGCAGAGACGTGCCTCGAGCCCTGTACAAAGAGCAGCTTTTGACGTGGCAGTCTGTTTGTCTTCCGTGGAGCGTAAATAGTTCACGTCTACCTGTGTAAAACAAGGCAGCGTATCTCCTTGTATGCGTAAAAGCAATTTACGTTGAGGGGATGTCAGTAAACGACGGTTCGGTAATATTTAATCAAATCCTCTGCATTAAATGCAGAGATCCGCCATCATACTGTGCATTAAATGCAGGGGCGTATCCCGAGAGGTCTGCCATTATTCCAACCGTCGTCTGGGTAGCCGTGCAGCACCTTTTGTCAGGAGTTAGACATCAGGTTCACTGCGTGATTTGACAGATTTATTTCGGGGAAGATGAAGCGTTCCTCGTACGCTTTAATGCTGCATTGAAAGCGGATGAGTTTTACGCCATGGAGTCGATGAAGCACCCCATCTACGCTGAAGCAGCCTGGACATACTGCATTTACGCGGATGGTCCTTTCATATTTTACGCTGTGCTCTGCGGAAAAGCTCCGTTGCACTCTTGATGGCCCTGAGGTCCCCTATTTATGCTGCCCTGCATCACCATGTTGCGTAGAGCTATCCAGCGTATTTTTCATGCTTCTACAAGACCCCCTTCAAAGCTTTCAAATTCCTCGGAATTTGAAACGCTTTGAATGAAGCATGAACCGTTCCTCGTAACTCGAAACATTTCTGAATGGAGTGTTGAAACGGTCGATGCTCACTTTATGGCAGATTTATTGGGGATCGGAGTGACCTCTCTCGTCTATAAAAGGCTGAGGAGTTAACCTGTTCTTCCCGCATTCCTTTCGCCATACAAGGATGATCGTCGGAGTCCGTCGGATCGATCTGAGGAAGAAGAAGACCATGTTCTTCCAGCATGTAAGGGGCCGAAAAAGACGGCGTCTTCGAGCAAGTGTCATCTGCCACGATGGATCATGGAAGGATATCATAGCCTCCCTTGCTCGGGATAATCAGCAACTTTGTATGGTGGTTCTTCGGGAGATAGAAAGAATCATTTTCTACCATGGCGCTTGCAAGTGGCGCCTTCTCCCGTTACCTCCGGGGATGAGAGTAGATAGACTAGCTCCGACCCGGCTCGAGTGGCGTTGGTCTGTAGGAAAGCAGATTTACTCTAATTTTCTTCTGTTGGAGGATGGGTCTATGCCTATTTTTGTATCCTCCTGCCACTGATCATCTTTTTGTTCATGACTGTGGAAGTCGATGAACTGTCTTTGAAGAAGAGGAAGACCTCCACCACTGCGAGAATTTGTCAGAACAGATTCTGGGGGGTGGCCTTCCGACGACGATGAGAGAATCCTTTGTAGACGGGATTTCCCTCATATGTAATCATGAAAAATGAAGAAAAACCTTTGTAGATCGGATTTCCCTCATATGTAATCATGAATTTAAATAAAATTGCCTTTCTTCCGTGCATATGATCATTTCGCCATACTTTGTAGCTGTGAAGTCTGAATATGTGTAGCTTCGACACATCTGATTCTTTATGCCGACTCTGTTTAGAAAGAGTTCTAGGTCCTGTCCTGTCTTTTACGCATAACTAGGGATGCGTGGAAAGTCGCTTTAGCATTCGAGTGTTTTAAACTATCCTGCTGTTTTAGGAGTGAGGAACCGCGTAGAATTCTGAGCTGTTGCTTCTGATAAACAGAATTTTTGTTCCAAGCATCATCTTCAAGAATGATTTCTCAAAAGTCCCTCGGAACAGGACGAGAAATGGCTGTCAAACTGAGTTGCCATCTTGAACTGTAGATGAAATATTCAGACTAGAGTCCGGATGAACTTCCAATCGACCCATGAAGAAGAGTAATTTTTGATGTTGAACTCTGCATGCTTTGGGTACTTGGGGTATCTTTCGGTCATGAAGGAGTATCTTCTGTGTGAACTCTCGCAATTAACCGCTTTGAGAACCGTTCGGATGTACGCGTGATCCGGCCGGCATATCTTTCAGATGTACGAAAAGTCGTGGAGCTTGAAATCATAAGTCTGTAGCCTCTGAGCATAAACTAAACACCATCGAGCGTAAAATCTTAGACTTGTAGTTCCTGAGCGTGAAGTCGTAGGTTTGTAGCCTCTCGAGCATAAAAGCTACTGAGCATAAAGGCATCTGGGCATAAAACCCGATTTAAAGCCGTCGAACATAAAGCCATAGATTCGTAGCTGTCGAGCGTAGAAAGCTCCTTAGCGTAGAACTGTAGATTTGTAGCTTCTGAAAAGAAAATTTTTTCGAGCGTGAAGTCTTGGATCTGTTGCTTCCGAGCATAAACTAAGCGCTACCAAGCGTGAGATCATCGATTTGGTATCTGCTGAGCGTGAAGTCGTAGGTTTGTAGCCTCTCGAGCATAAAAGCTACCGAGCACAAAGGCTTCCGGGTGTAAAACCATAGACTTATAGCTTTCGAGCGTAAAACTGTAGATCTGTTGCTGTCGAGCGTAGAAAGCTCCTTAGCGTAGGAACCGCTGACCTGCTTTGCACGAAAAACTTTTTAAATTCGCTGACTGTCCGCCTTCTCTGAATAATAGGCTGACGTAGGACCCAATCATAACCGAATATTAATTAGGAGATTTGGTTCGGGGTCCGAGGAGTCCATCCGAACTCTATATATATCCCAAGTTTTCTGAGGGAAAGCTTTCCATCCGTCTTCTGCGAAAGAAAGCCTTCGACAGTTCGAGTTCTTCTTTGTTTCTTCTCTGAGTCTTCAAAGCATCCAGTAATGGCCTCGAAGTAATCCTCCTCCTCTAAGGGAAAGAAGGTTGATTCTTCCTCTCGTTCTTCAGCCCAAGCAGGAGTGCCTCCGGTTGGGCAAGGCGAACCTCATTCTGAGCGAAGTGTCCCGTCGATGAGTAGTGCACCCGGCCTGAAAGGTAGAGTTTTTGGGACGAAAAGAATGACATAAAAAATCCTTCGCACACGTTGAACGTGATCGCACTAGGTCGTCTTCTGTGCTGATAGCCTCTTCAAGGAAGATGATGCACGGAGACATTTTATCTTTTACGCCCACATTTCTAATGTGTCAGCGTAAAAACTCCAGATTTTCGCAGTTGAGCGTAAAAGCTTTGACTGCCGAAAACTTGGTGTATACTGTAAAAATTTGAACTTTTACGCTTGTGGATGAAAATTCTGGCGTAACAGCTCGAGCCTTGGCAGTCTGGCGTAAAGCACAGACAGTATACTGCCGACTTGAATTTTACGCTTCTGGATGAAAATTCTGACGTAAACGATTAAGTTTTGTACAGTCTTGGCGTAGAGCTCAGACCGTTGCCTCTTGGCATGTGCTGCGATATTGTAACGACTAGTATAAAACTGACGTATTTTTCTTGTACCCTTGCAGTTAACTTGGGTGAGTCTCCGCTAGCCGAGATGATGGGTTCTGCCGCCGGGCTGCTGCACTCCAACTATCTGGAGGATCTGTCCCATGTGATATTTCCTATCTCCGGGCCCCAATATCCCTCCGGAAGGGAAATCTTGATATCGGCTCAGGGCGAGCGAACGCTGCTGAACATGATTAATGGAGAGCCTTTGACATATGTAGACGGGGACCAGTATATAAAGTCGGCCTTTCTCTTTGGGGACATGATTGATAAGCAGTCCCAAACGAAGCCAAAGAAAGAACTCTAGGTTTTTCCTGCCGGGAAGTTGGTCTTGAGTCTGCCCAAGATGCTGAGAGATTATCCCATCTCGGCATTCTTCCATGCTACAAATCCCAGAAGGATGTCGTGGACGCTGACTCCCGATCTTCACGGTAGGCCGGGGAAGATCTTCTACCAGAAAGGATCTGGCCTATTTGTCAGTCGCCCTTCCGGTCCTGTAACGTCGTTCAGGGGATTATACCCGGGCAGTATCCCGAGTAAAGACAGCTTGGTGCTCCAGCCGGTGCAATTGTCGACCTTTTGCAATGATTTCATGGGGTGTAGAGGAGTATACCCTAAGGTGAATCCTCGATACAATGGGTGGATGACCCCAACAAATCTTCGATGGGCTCGCTTAGTTGATTGGGCCCTGGAGCATTTTCAGATCGAGTTGGAGAACATCGGTCTGTTGGCAGCTGTGAGTGCCACCAGTGTTGGGTTACCTCCTAACCCTAACCTGTTTTTGGCACTGATGGAGCGATACATTCCGCTCACCGAGACTTTCGCCACTCCGCTGGGGGAGTTGGGATTGGCCCTCCATGAGATGGCAGAGATCTCGAGACTGCCGATGGGGGACACTTCGTATGAAGAGTATGTTCCCACGAACCGGGAGTTGGGGGATTCAGACCCTCGGGTAGTGGAAGTGTACCAGGAGCTGATGTGCCACTACCTTGCTTGCACTGTCTTCTATGCTGAGCCTTCAGATTTGGTTCACACCAGTAAATGGACGTCCTACCTCTTTTTTCATCGGGCTAGGGCTGCTCAGCCGGAGAAAGTCTTGGAAGGCAATGATGAGCCTGTGAATCCTCTGAGCGTGCTTACTGCTCAGGAAGTCGACGATCTTATGGAGGATGCTAGGGCTCCGGATCAGATCCTCGTCGAAGGGATAGGAAGATATCCTGCAGGTACTAAGGCCTACAGCTATCTGAGCGCAGGGCTCTATCCAAGGAAGCTCAACTGGCTGACTTCCTCTCCATATGGCTGCGCCGACTGGTGGTACCCGGCATCGCATCTGCGGATCGTATTTACCGCAACACCTTATGGCCTGTAGTGTGTCTAGTGTTTGGGGCGAGACTGGGCTTGCTCCCTGCCATAGTGTGCCGCATACAAGCTGGCCTGAGGGCGATGACTAAGGCGCTGCTTGCTGATGAAGCTCGGCGTGAAAGCTTTCCCCGGGTGGAATTACCATACCTGTATTTGATGGGATAGTTAATTTTCTATAACCCCCGGGTGATGTCTCCCGGTTCCGGCAGTAGCTTGGGGGGGAGTTTCTTGCTGAATTATAAGAAATCCTCCTGGAATGTGCTTACAGTTTTAGACTGTCGGCGGGTTCTGCATTGCGGTCATAGCTGGAAGCTCCTTTGTACTGTCCCCCCTGTTCATCGCAACCAATCGGGGATTAGGCTTGAGGACTCAGGTAGAGATAAGACAACTATTTCTTCTGAAGCCTTCAATTGGTTGGTCTGTATTAGACCTTTCCACCTGCTGTACAGAAGTGAAGACCAATGCTTCTTTGAACCCTACCTGCCTAGTCGGTTTGCCAGGCAGTTTGGGTATGATCAGTTGCATGTGGGAAACACCGTCACCAGCTTCAGGTCCAGAGGTGGACTCATCGATGGAGCGAGGGGATGGTGATATTTTATCATGGGCTGCACCGGGGCAATTTTCACTGTGCCCTTCACCACACTCTCCACGGAGTTGCGCATCCTTCATACGTATGCCCAGTTCTATGTGGCCACCAACACCTTCCATCGCAATTTTGATATGCGTGGAAGCTTTAGGGTGCCCTCTTCCAAGCCTGGGGGAAGGGTCAAAGTCCCCTCGATTTCTTCTGACGAGGGTGACGAGTCCGTTACTCCGGATGAGCCTCTCGTATCGGTACCGAGGGGTGAAATACCTCCGCCTGCAGGGGCTTTAGTAATCTCCGAGAAATGAAGGGCTCCTGCTCTGAAGGAGGCTTCTCCTCGTAAGAGGACGAAGAAGATGGTTACTCGTCCTCTCTGGATTCCTAGCATTGAGGCTCCTGGAAGTGAGACTGCTTCTCCCTATGTTGGGGATGATTCTTTGATTGGGGGTTCCTCGCCTTTTAGAGAGGGACCTTCTTCAGTTTTGGCCGGTGGCGCCGGAGAATCTCAGCTGGAGGCTGCTATCGCTGCTACTGCTTCAGGTAGTGGAACGAAGTCGCCTTCGGGACTGATTATAAGGCTCCATATACCTTTGTCCGGATCAGCATTAGGAGAGACCCCTGCCGTGCCTGTCAATGCTTCTAGCGAGATTCCAGTTGATGAGCCTCAAGTGGATCTTGGCGAAGACCTGGAAGAGCATTTGGCCATGGGTAACTGTCGTCTTTTCGTGCCTCTTCTTTAGGAATATTAACATCATGTTGACATTAACTTCCTCTTGTCCTCTTTTCAGGGGACGACCTCTTCGGGGAGGGCAATGTATATGCGCCCTTCGGCTCCGTGTCAGGTCTTGGCGTTGATACGGAGGTGCCTGATTTTGAAGAGGAAGCATCTTCGGGTGCCGGCTCGCCTGTCGACGAGGTTTCGATACCTCAAGAGGACGACCCCGTCGTTGCGACGATGCCTCCTTCGAGCATGCTGGTTACTTCGTCTGGTGTTGGCACTTCCTCTTTTGTCGCACCACCTATTGAGACAAGGATTACGGCCACGTCGATTGCGGTCGCTTCTGGAGCGAGGTTCGATAACATTGCAGCCACTCCCAGCATGTATTCGGGCCTAGCTGCGCTGACCGAGCAATATACCAATATCTTCTACAACACTTTGAAAACGCTGATATCAATGGTATTGGAGAAGAATCTGAACTTTGAGCGTCTGAAGAAGTCCTCTCGGTTTTCGATAGAGGCGATCAGGGACCTTGGCGATACTGGGTTAGCTGACGCCCTGGCGAAGGTAGTTAATGGTTTGGAGCAACCCATTAACGAATACTCGCAGCTATCCCAAGACAGTGTTGACGAGTTTATCGGGAGTAACCAGTGTTAACGAATACTCGCAGCTATCCCTTGCTCCTGTGAGTAAGAATCATTGGCCTTCTTACAGCTAAGACTAGCTCGCCAACTTTGAACACTCTTTCCTTTAATTTTTGGTTAAAAGCTCTGGAAATGTGCGCTTGATAGAACGCGATGCTCTGTTGAGCTTGAAGGCATTTTTCGTCTAATCCTTCTAGCTCCTGAAGCCTTAAAAGGTCATTCTTTTCCCGAGTTAACTCATTAGCGACTGCTATCCTGAGTGACAGAATTTGAATTTCGATGGGAAGAACTGCTTCACTCCAGTAGACCAATGAGAATGGGGTACAACTTGTCGGTGCTCGGACCGTTGTGCGGTACGCCCACAGACATTCTCCCAGCTTCTCGTTCCAATCTCTCTTGTTCGAGGAGACGAACTTCTTCAAGAGTTTGATAATGGTTTTGTTGAAGGCTTTCGCCAAACCATTAGCAGCTGGATAATACGCCGTAGAGGCGATATTTTGTATCCAATTTTTATCGCAAAATCGATAAAATGCTTGGCTGATGAACTGAGGCCCATTGTCATGGATTATCTTTCGGGGAATCCCAAAGCAATAAATGACGTGATGCTTGATGAAGCTGATCACATTAGATGTTTTTACCTCAGCGAGACCGATCGCTTCTGCCCATTTGGAGAAGTAATCCATGATGGCCAGTATGAACCGGTGACCTCTGGAAGAAGACGGGTGAATAGGACCAATGATATCAGTTGAATAACTTCTTCCCTTTCAGCTGGGGAAAGATTGTTACTGATAAATATCGGCTTTGGTGAAAGTTCATCCCCAACATCAATCTGGATAACTTCATCTTTGGTGGGAGGTTCTCTCTTCTCGAAGCAGAATTCCCATTGTGTATCCATTTGCTGAGCCCAAGCGTCATTCTCAAATAGTTCAGATTCTTGTTCGTCTGATTCGAAGGGATCCGTCACTACCATATTTACTGGTAATGTTTGCTCGAGAGCATGAGATGAGTTGGAGGGCGACGAGCCGTCTTGAGGAGAGGAAAGGATATCCTCGTCCAACTTGGAAGTTGCAAAGGAGGCGGCATACCCTAACCCGAAGCAGGTTTGTTGATAGTGGGGATCTCCGTGCGGCGGTATTCGCCTGTCTTTCCCATAGTTGAGACCTGGCTTCAGCTTCAAGTTGTAACCCATATTTTGTATTATCTTCAAGGCTTGCGGGCTGTACCTGTGAACTTGTATTTCACAAGCATCGTCGTCGAAAGAATCTTCTTGTATAGTCTGTTCGTTGCGCATGCGGTCGAAGACTATTGAATGTTGACTGCTGCGGACAAGCGGAACAATGAAGATAGAATCCTCATGTGGTCCATATATCGTGACGACATTAGATGATGATGCTACTTTCCATATGTACGGATGATAGGAATCTATAGCTTCCAAGAATTTTTGCGCTATAGGTTTTATATCGTCATGGGGAGAGGATTCCTGTTTTGGAATCTGAGCGTCGATATACTGGAAAAGAGGATATTTATTATTATTTGGAACTCCATTCCTGGTTGTATTTACATCAGTCGGCTGCCTGTTGCGCCGAAGGTTGATGACCAAGGGTGGAGGCTTCTGGTTCAAAGTGATCACTAGAGGATCACCCCCTTTTCCTGACCTGCTTTTGTTCAGGTGGATAGCCATAGGCTCCATGGCTTTTGGACGGGTAGTTCGCCCTTTCACTCTGATTGACAGTGGTTGTTCGGTAGAGGGTCCTTCAGGCTCCTGGTGGGATTCCTTCTCTGCTTGGGCTGACACCTCCTCTGCGTAGTCTTGAGAGTATAACACGGCATCGGAATAATAGGATTCTATTCCTTTAAATGGATTTAGGTCAGCAACCTCCGTTTGTACTGTTCCTTGGGTGTCTACATATTTAAGGCATTGATGTAGAGTTGACGGAACGATGTTGTGGTCGTGGATCCATGGTCTACCCAGCAGAATGTTGTAGGATACCTCTGAATCGATGACATAGCATGTAGCCACCGATCTGAGGTTGCCAATCTGGATCCTCAGACGAATCTTCTCCAACGGTTTACTTCTTCCGGCATTAAAACCCACGATTGTAGTGGTGGTGTAAGCCAATTCGCTGGTAGGAATCCTCAGCGGTCTGAGCAGACTATGAGGAATGATGCTGATTGATGATCCCGGATCTATGTGAATCCGGTCGACCTCTATGTAACCGACGTATCCGGTGTAATAGAGGGGTCTGTCATGCCTGTTGTGTTTCAACAGCATGTCGTCTTGAGTGAAAGTGATGTTCGGGACAACCTCCATCGTACTGTGGCATTGAGGGCACGCCACTGGTTCCTCGTTAGGGGACTTGATCTGGGTCAAGTATGCTTCCGCCTGTATCAGTGCTTCACTCAGGGCTAGACGAGTGTCTTGGGAGAGCCTGAGTACCTCAAAGATTGACAACCTGGCTGGTGTATTGGCTAGTTGGACCAGGATGTCGAAGTTGTATGGTTTCTCTAAACCTTTGTTTTGAATATTTTTCGCAGGTTTATCGAAGCGTACTTCTTTTTACTTCCCCTTGTCTGCCAAAGTTGGTCTTGCAGGACCGGCCTGTGGTATGGCGGGCTCTGTAGCTGAAGCGTCTGCCGGTGCATCTTCCGGACTTGCTCAGTAGTCCTTGAGGTAAGCTTTCCCTGAACGGGTTGCAGCCAAAACCTCGTCTTCGTCTGATGGCGAAGAAGTTGCAACCATATGGCATGGTTTGCATTTGGAGTTCTTCCTAGACTTAGCTTTAGCAGCATTAGTCTCTTTCTCGAGCTCCGATACCAAATCCGGATAAACCCACATGATCTCGCCCCGCCGGGTGGTTAAGGGTACCAGGTCATGTTTTTGACCCCTAGCTGGAGGGAGATTGACGATGTTCATCGTTGTCCGGGAAATAGGTATCACACCGTCCGGGACTTCTTGGGGAGGCAGATTGCCAAATTGCAGGGAGATTATGTTGGCCGTGACCGTCTTCTCGGTGTTGTACAGAGTGATGGCCTTAGCATCGATCAGCCCCTGGATCTTCCTTTTCAGTATGTAACACGCCTTAGTCGGGTGGTGTACGTATCTGTGGAAGATGCAGTACTTGGGGTTGTTGGCACTGCCGACTTCACTGGGCCGCCTCTCCTCCGGAAGGGTGATCTTGCCACTCTTGACGAGACACTCGAATATACTCGGAATATCATCGTCGTCGAAAAAGTATACTTCGACGGGCCTAGAAGTCCCAGGTTTTGTCTGCGTGGTTGCCGCAGTCTTTTGTCTGGACGTATTGATTGCCAGAGCTTCTTTTCATTTGGAACTGCGAGGATGGTCGCCGTTGGGGGATGACCTTTTGCCTCTGTCGGAGGTAGAGATCATAATGCCATTATCGCGTGCCTTACGACTGTTGTCATCGGCGGCCACTGCTGAGATGATGAACGAGGGCCAATCATGGAACTGATATGGTCCTGTGAACACCGAGACCACGGGAAGAAGGTGCTTCCTGCAAATGTCTACCAATACAGAGTCTGGAACTCCTGGAGGCATCTGTAGCGTAGCTTGACGAAAATGTTCGATGAAGGTACGAACGTCCTCTTTTTCCCTCTGCTTGACTTCGATGAGAGAGGACATAAACATGTCCATTCCTCCCTCGTAGAATTGTGTGAAGAATAAAGCCTTGAAGTCTTCGAAGGAAGTGATGCAGTTGTCCGCCAGGCTGCGGTACCACTGGTAAGCCACTCCTGAGAGACAGCCCTTGAACACCCGAGTGAGGAGGGCGTCATTCCCTTGTAGCAACACCGTCATCATACTGAAATAGTTCATGTACTGACTTGGTGATGTTTTTTTCTCGAACAGGGCCATAGTCTGAGGTTTGTACCTCGGAGGGAAAGGGACCTCTTCCCAGATAGTTGGGTAAGGCTGATTGATTCCCAATTTCTTGAGCTGATCTTTGTGCTTCAAGGCATCAAATTGGGCTTTCAACTCTCGTACTGTTTGCATTAGACTTTCAGCCGATAGCGAGACCACGGAATGGTGCGAAGTTGGTTGTGTCGTGACTACCGCAGGAGGTAATACATTCTCCGAGTGAGGAAGCGGAGGAACTGCTGACTCCTGGTCTAGAGTAGGCTCTTGGATTGTGTTGGATGGTGGTAAGTCCACCCCCACACGTATCTGAGTTGGAGGGACTGCTGTTTGAGCCATAGCAGCTATGTGCTGGGTTAGCATCATCTGGTGTATATTCTCCATCATAGATTGCATTTGTTTCAGAGATGTCTCCAGTGTGGTAATGCGTTGCTCAACGTTTCCTGACGGCATAGCTTCCTCATGTTCATCTCCAATGGCATATACTCCCATTTCCCTAGGCGTCGTCGAAGGATGCGTATAGGTCGCTGCAGAAGTTGACTCTATACTCTCAGTATTTGATTCGGGAGACTGGCGACCCCAAGCGTCGGAATCAGAGGAGTATGAAGTCAGTTGTCGTGACCTCGAACGAGTGTTCTGGAACACCCTAGCTTCAGTGTCCCCGAGGAGCATGTTGAATCTCCTTCGGCTCAAAGTTCTGGAGGACGAACGTCTTGAGCCTGAGCTTCCTCCAGGTATATGTGAAGCCATGTTCACAGATGCATGCATGGGCTCTTCTTCTAGGAAAGAGGGAGAGTAGCCCAACCGGTCAAAAACTGGCCGTTTTGTTTTAGAATAGCAGCAATTAATTATAACCTGTGACTATCACAACAGTGCTCGTTAGGAGGCATAATAGCCATGCTGGAAGATCCCCTCTCCATGCGTTTCTGGATTAGATATTTGCGTAGGTCAGAAGAAGTTGTAGAAGAAGACGAAGAAGACTGCTTGTTCCTTCGGTTCGCCGTAGCGGGCATGCGGATGTTGGGGACCATAGTTTTCCCTGTGCCACCCATGTACAACAGGCGGATAATCTCCGAGGAGCGTGTCTCTCCGTCAATCGAGCCTTCTGTATGTCAAGGGATTCCTCATAGCTTATTTTGAAGCTCTGCTCCGGTTGGCGTAGAGCCTAGGAGGCCCTCAGTCGGCCATCAGTTCCTCGCGTAATCCGGAGGGCGGGCAGATTCTTCTCTTGCTAGCGTAGAGGCCGAGAAGTTGGGCAGTCCGTTACTCACTTTCCTTTGCTTAGATTGCAGGGATCATCTGCTTTTCCGCGGAAGGAGCGAGTTTGGGATTCCTGATTTGGCGCTGCGGCGTTATCAAAAATTTTGTCTATTCCGCCAAGGGCGGGAGACTGGTTTCTACGCGTAGAGCATAGTGGATACTTCTGGGTTAGCGCTGGGGCATTGCCAGAAGTTTTGTCTGTTCCGCCAAGGACGGGAGACTGAATTTCTCGTGCGGAGCCCGAAGGATACTTCTGGGTTAGCGCTGAGGCTTTGCCAGAAGTTTTGTCTGTACCGCGCGTGGCGGAAGACTAAATTTCTCGCGCAGAGCGTGGAGGATACTTCTGGGTTAGCGCTGAGGCTTTGCCAGAAGTTTTGTCTGTACCGCGCGTGGCGGGAGACTGAATTTCTCTCGCAGAGCGCGAAGGATACTTCTGGGTTAGAGCTGAGGCTTTGCCCGATGTTTTGTTGGCCCTATCAGAGACAGGCGACTAAGTTTTACCCGCAGGGCATGGAGGGAGCAATGCTACAACCTCGTTGGTCGGAGAGATCGAAGAGTCCACAGGAATGGTAGAGGATGTCTTGGACATCCAGACCTTGTGCAGCTTCCTGTTGTCTTGTACAAAGAGAGAGTGAGAGCTACCCCCCGTCCGAACCATGTCTTCGTAGGCAGACTGGTCGAACTGGACGACCAGTGTCTTCTTCACGGATCCCACGGATACCGCATCGTGTTGAGCAATCGCTTCCTCATCAGAAGAGAAAGATGTCTCCAGCAGAGTCGCCATCTTGTTTGTGGTGTTAAACAAAAGAACGAAATATATATAAGATGAGGTTTACACGAAACCCGCTTTCTTTGGTTTACAAACAAACTTGTACAATTTAATCCTATACGAGGATATCGAAGTACAATTTATAAATCTGGGTAAATGTTGCTATAGGTGTCTGATCTGCAGTCGATCACTTTAGCCCTTGGACTACACGATGGTGAAGAAGTGCCGTGGAAGACGGAAAGCAGCTTCGGAGGTTACGAAAGAGGATGGATGCACGATGCCAATGTCATCGATCGCTACTCTTTGCCTGAGCTCTGGATTCTTCTCTCTCAAAGACTCTCCGACCTCTCTTCAATCTCCAATATTTTGACCCGTGGTTCGATCTCTTTGGAGGTTTTTTGACCAATTTCTTTGACCTTGTTCGATCTTCTTTTTCAAGTTCGACCTTGTCCTCTGTTGATAGAGGTCTCTATTTATAGAGTTTTAGTGATAGTGACCACTCACTCGGTATAGAAACCGAGTAGTGGAAAGTACAGTACCCTTTTACACAACAGTTAAAATAACCAATGCCTGCGTATAGATGATCTTTTGAATGAACATGTGATACGGGTCCAACTAAGGGACAAAACGCGTATAATCGCTGCGAAGATCATGGCGTAGAAGCCACGTAGGTAGGTATCCCTCGTGTAGAAGAGGTTGGCGTAGAAGCCAATGTCTGTCACCTTGGCGTAGAAGCCAAGTAGGCATAGAAGCCGAGTAGGTGTAGAAGCCTGATGGCATAGAAGCCGAATAAGCACAGAAGGCCGAATGAGCATAGAAGCTGAGGAGGCGTAGAAGCCGAGCGGGCACAGAAGCTGAATGGGCGTAGAAGCCGATGTGGATGTCTTAGCCGGAATTACGGCTCTTGAAGATATAATCAAATCTCTCGCATTAAATGCAGAGATCCGCCATCATCTTGTGCATTAATTGCAAAGGCGTGTTCTGAAGGCCTACCACCGTTCTGAGCATTAGGTGCAGAGACGTACCTCGAGCCTTGTACGAAGAGCAGCTTTTGACGTGGCAGTCTGTTTGTCTTCCGCGGAGCGTAAATAGTTCACGTCTGCCTGTGTAAAATAAGGCAACGTATCCCCTTGTATGCGTAAAAGCAGTTTACACTGAGGGGATGTCAGTAAACGATGGTTCGGTGATATTTAATCAAATCCTCTGCATTAAATGCAGAGATCTGCCATCATACTGTGCATTAAATGTAGGGGCGCGTCCCAAGAGGTCTGTCATTGTTCCAGCCGTCGTCTGGGTAGCCGTGCAGCACCTTTTGTCATGAGTCAGACGTCAGGTTCACTGCGTGATTTGATAGGTTCATTTCGGGGAAGACGAAGCGTTCCTCGTACGCTTTAATGCTGCATTGAAAGCGGATGAGTTTTATGCCATGGAGTCGATGAAGCACCCCGTCTACGCTGAAGCAGCCTGGACATACTGCATTTACGCGGATGGTCCCTTCATATTTTATGCTGTGCTCTGCAGAAAAGCTCCGTTGTACTCTTGATGGCCCTGAGGTCCCCTGCTTATGCTGCCCTGCATCACCATGTTGCGTAGAGCTATCCAGCCTATTTTCATGCTTCTACATGGACGATATACTACACTGCTGCCACGTTTTTCGGAGCGGTATGGACGATATATATATTACAGATGCCATGCACTTAGGAGATGGACGTTATTACTGAGTGCCCTCCTATGGGGGCATATGTGGCATATACTAGCCAGTTGTCACGATTGGTGAATTACGTCTGCATATGTCTAGCCTACACTTTCCCATACACTCAAAGTTATCCTCAAGTTGTATTTCACTTAGCTAGTTAGCGTAACCCTTTTATTTATTCAGTATTTACTTTATAGCATGCTTCTATGTATCTTGTTATGTCCCTCTAGGACCTTGACCCTTTCCAGGTGTATTGTTCATGAGTATTTGCAGGAGCGCGAATCCGGACTGGCTTCTTATATTGCGAGAGGTCTTCTCTTCTAGCCTCATGATTGTTAGAGGTTGTATTTATATTGTATTTGTCTTATTTATTCTTCAGTCTAGTTCGGCAGTGGATTTGTTTCCATCCGACTGTCATCTTTAGATAATTTATTTTGGGATCTGGTTATTGATATTGGTTATATATTTATTCATTGATTTTCTGTGGATGAGATTAGATATTACCCTATGATTTATGATGGTTTATACCACTTATAAATTATTATTCATATTACAGCGTACGTGTGTTATGATTTCCATATATTGGAGTACCATATTCATACGGCTGGCATGCTTACGTGTCCTAGTCCTACGTATTTTGGGGACTGGGGCGTGACATGTTTTTAGTTGTGGCCCATACAGGTCAAAGCATATTGTCTCGGTTATGTTACTGTACCGAGCAAGCCTGCAAATAGGATTAGAGTATATGATCTCATCCATAATTGACTATGACTTATCTCCTTCCAGTCTGTTCTATTTATATAATTGCATCATGCTTGATTCATGTGCTCCCCTATTAGTTCCTTGAGTATAGCCCCTGCTAGAATATAGGAATCCCTGTTGATAGAATGATAATTAGGGTAACACACCTACTAAGAATACAGCTAGAACATTGACACCTCACTAAGTTTAGAATATCTAGTGAACCCTAGCATCCCTCATCTATAGATTGGTTTACCATTACCCCTTGATATAATTAAGAAGGACTTGAGAAGTAGCATGGACACTACTAGAGTTAGTTAGAAAGTTGACCATACTGTTTTACCCTAGCATTGAGGAACCAATAGAAATCCAAGGTGGAATGTTAGGACCAACCCTAACTTTTATAGTGAGATAGTATTATAGAACCATACATCTAGACTCTTGTCTTGATATTAGCAGATAGTACCCTAGGAAGCCGAGAGGAGTAAATATAGTAATTCCACGATCATACCTTGAACACAGAGATTAGCTACCACCTTCCCCTTAGAAAACCATGATGTTATCTAGAGTCTTTCTATTTAGTTTATATCTTGTTATCCTGAAAACTTAGCACTCGTGAATTGTGCGATAACTAATTATGCATCTCTTTATCTTCCAACTCATGCTACCTGACACTTCTGATTGTAGGCCAGATAAATTCTCTTATGTTAAGGATATGTAGTTTGCTAGGATTATAAGTTGTCGATGTTAAACTTGGAAAAGTTGTGCTTGATAGTTAGAATTTGATAGTTTTGAGTTGTTCTGGTAGATTGTAACTTGATGATTACCCTTAATTTTAATCGCGTAATTCGTATCCATAACCTAATATAGGCATATCCTCTTTTCACTTAAGAACCAGTAGCTCTTCCATTCTTACTATTGACACTCGTCCTATGAGCACTGTGATTAAAACTTAAGGTGACCATTATCGATGTAATACAATAGGATAATTTTCTCGTAAACCTCAATAAGAGTTTATGCTGTATTTACAAGGACAGTATTATTTTGTAGAATCCCCTTAAGACTGTCATAGTATTAGATAATTATTTTAAGTTGGGTAGTATGTCTCACAACCTAGGGACACATAGTCCCCTTGACTCATTATTGTAGTATAATTGAACGACATTAACCATATACTAACATAAGATGATAGTGTTTAATTTAGACGATCGAACTTAAAGGCCCAAATCCCTATTTTGTCGACTAGCAACTTGGACAAGGTGTTAGCACGACAACTGTAGAGACTGTAGAGTCTTATTTTGTTTGTTTGTGAACTTGAATTATTTGTACCTTATTTCATCATGATCTAGCGCATTTATATTTTATATACTACCTTGATTTATGCTGCTATTTTATAGCCTAGTTTTTCAAGCTTATTCTTTTATCGAGCTTGTTCACAACATATGTATTAGTGGATGCATACACTAATATGTTTCAGAATCAGTGTATTAAGTCTAGCTAACCTTAGTGCGCTTAGTTCGCCTTTCACATAACTACTTTACGTGGATTGAGATATATAGTGACCAGTAGACGAATGTACTTGTCCTCTAGGCATGCCTAAGCATATCGTATCAGTTACGTAACTGTATTGATACGAGCATGTGAATAAGAAATTACCAAATAGGATTTCAATCCACAACTGCCTTGAAAATTTCTTTTGAACTCCTTAAACGCCTTGGTCCCCATACTTCTATTCTATTACCTCCCCCTTGAACTCTTTATTATTGTTATCCGTCTTCCCTTATTTCAGAAAGACAAAACCTCGTGCTTGGTATAAGTTTGATATACAGATAGTACTAGATATACCCCATAGGCCAACTGCATTAGTTGATGATAATATTTTGTAATTAAGGGCATATCATAAGTAATATATTGGAGTTAAAATTTTGAGGATTGAGTAACATGATTACTTAAATTTGAGGAATAAGTTCTCTTAAATGTAAGAGCCTTATGTGATAGATGGGTAAATTCTAAGTTGGGTAGCAGTGCATTGTCAACTTGAGAGGGATTTCTTTTAGATTGTAATCAAGTAGGATTAGATCGGGAGATTAATTCATTTTAAATGTGGGTAATTGAAGAAGGAATTAGAGGATGAGTATTTAATGAATTCTAAAATCTTGATAGTGAGGACCAAATAATTATACTTTGAGCACATGATTTAAAGTTTGAATGTTGAAGATTGAATCATCGATTTAAACTTTGAGGATAAATATAGAATTCTAGGCTTGAACAATTCGTGAAGTAGATATAAAATTTTATAATTGGATGATTTGAATTAAAAGTTAAATTTTGATTGCTGGATTACCTATTGGAATTATTGAGGATGTGACTTGAGTTTAAAAATTTAAAGGATACAAAATTCATTAGGGAAAATAGGAATAATATTGGAGTAGAATTATTTTCTTTTAAAGGAGATTATGATAGTTGGAGATCGTAATATAAAAATTGATGTGGGCTATTTAAGACTTGAAGATGTCATATAGATCTAGCTTAAAATTGGATGTTGGATGTGATTATCGAGAAAAGATTATAATATTTTGATTAAACAGAGGTTACCTTAATTTTGAAAGTGATTGCGATGGATTAGAATATATTTTTATTTTGGAAGAGATTGTGATTGACTTGCCTTATATGCGAATGTGAAGGAATTAACAAATTATGCCTTATTTTAATTTCGAGGATAAAATTATTTTATGTCGAGCAGATTATAAACCCCCTTACCCAAAATTAGACCTCCTCGGCATAGGTAGAGAAACTGGGCTAGTTTGAATCCAATTAAAAATAGAACACGGTATTTTTTTATTTTTACAACATTGTATCACATAGTACACCTTACCGTTGCTTCGATAATTGGAACACTACACTAGCCACTGCCTTCCTACAAATCCCACAACCTTATCCTGGACGTACCCATCTTCTACTATGATCTTTATGCAAATTTTTAATTATTGGGAGCGTTTAGGCAAAGGTGCATTAAGGCGTCCACACCATTGGACATGACACTTGAAGAAACCTATTTTTCGTTCATGTGAATCTTCTCCATGGATTTTTGGAATATGCAACGCAATATCGCCCCCTCATTCAAACCTAACCTTGCATTTTAAACAATGCAAATCTTATACCATCCTTGACTTTCTACCGTGGCTTAGTTTTAATTTCGAGGACAAAACTTTTATAAGTTTGGTAGAATATAAAATCCCTAATTCTAAAAATCATATTTTACCTTTTTAATTAATTATTTAATTTAATTATAGTAATTAGTGGCTAATTAGAGAAAATAGATTTTTTTATTAATTCTTATTTTAGGTGTTTGTGCATTTAGGGGATTTATGGAGCTAGTATAAATTTTTCCTAATTTATGTCATGTAGGAGACCCTTTGGACAGTTGCTAGCTTAATGGTATGCAATAATATAATTTTAAGAATTTTTATATGTATATGTATGTATATATATATATATATATATATATATATATATATATATATATATATAATTTAATAGAAATAGGAAAAAGGAAAAGAAAAGAAAAGAAAAGAAAAGAATTTAAATTTCTTAACGGATAAATCCCTATTGGATCCCTACCCGCTAGTTAGACCCGCACCCAACCCCTTAGGAATTAGCAGCAGCAGCAAACCCATTCCTAACTACCCGCCCGGCCCAAGCCAATAGGAAGAGCAGCAACCGCTGCAACTTTCCAACCCCACGCGTATATGACCACGTCCCATCTTTCCCCTATATATATCGCATCTCGGCCAAAAACCCTAACCCTAAACTCTCCTCCTTCCCCTCGAGACCACCGCGCTGCACCGGACCGCCGCCCAGTCCCACCGCTCAGCGCCGCACGGCCGCCCGTCGACGTCCGGGCCCCCGCGCAAGCGCACGTGCACAACATTTTGATCAACAGCGAAGCCATGTTCACGCTCTGTTTTCTGCGCCACCGCTCGACCAAACACGACCCCGTCTTCGCCGGTATGATCCTCATCTATCCCCCTTCCAATATTGTATGTTAGTTCATCTCGAACCATGCGCTATCCTAGGTAAAAATTGATGCCAAGTCGATAAAAAACTGCGACATTTTAAATCTCAGAAAATCTGTTGCAACCACCCATGTTCACGGACTCGTATCTCCCACCACAGAGATCCGAATCTGGTTTTTCTTTTTGGTATGCGAAGACCACCGGACCTAGTTTAATTTCTGTCATTTACATTATTCTATTAACTGTTGTATGTAGAAGTAAATTAGTTGAAAAACCCAAAAATATACTTTTTTCCAAATTCTAGAAAGTTCAATACGAAGCGCGCCCCGCCAAATGGGACCGCCCCATCGTATACCAAGTGTACAAAAAGGTATGCATAGTGTACCCGGACACGTGAGAGTTCGCAGAAACTGATTCGGACGCGTGTGCGCATCGGAATCAGCCCGTATCCGCGGATAATCTCCTGTGTCATAACTTTTACAAAAGCCTTGCATATTTAGTGCACGCTCGTCAGAATATGACGAAACTTGCGCCATTGGACTCATGGTATCACGCTGGTCATGTGACCCAAGTTTCAGGCAATTCTGAGACAGTTGACCAAGTCACTAATTGGCGGGCCCCACGGTTGACTTTTTGGCGAAATTGTGTTCGGCTCACCGGAATCCGCATTTGGATATACCGTTGGGTTCGTACTAACATTTAGAGTTTGTTTGACCTATAATTTATCCCATTTATAGACCATTACCCCTTGGCACGCTTTTCAGTACAAAATGGCCTACATGTGGAGCCCGCTTTGACCCGAAATTATCGTTTTGCCCCTGTGTCCAAATTGGACGAAAGGGGAGTGCTTTCTAGCTATTTTGCTTATTCTGGGAACGTTGGTGATGTTTATTTTAGCATCCGGAGATGTTCATTCTGAGGCCGTAGTTTTTGACTCTTGGTGTTTGACATCTGAACGTTACACTCTGCAGCTCTCTTGACAAGCAAGTATAACTTGCCTTGTTGTACTGTTTAAATTCAGTTATATATATTAGTTGCATGTTTATTATTTTAGATTATATAACTGTGCGCGTCCGAGAGAGACTCGGGTGCAGTCAACGAATGCGTTGACGTTAGGACTTGTGTCTGACCTAGTATCTAGTAGACCCACCTAAAGTTGTAGAGTTATTGGTATGACTCTCCAGGCCTTGACACGATTCATTACACGTCACAGAGTGAGTTCATGTAGGGATGCATGCCTCATACTCGACTGGCCATCGGTGTGAGCAATACGTGTAACGGTATTTAGCTTAGTTATTTATTCTATAGAGACTTGCATTATAGTACGAGATGTCCACGTCGTGTTCATGACTTGTATATCTTCATTGGGCGGGGAGGACGACTTGTAGGCATATGGGACACTCACTTCCTTTATACTGCTGCCACACTCGATGGAGTGATATGGACGATATATACTATACTGCTGCCACGTTCTTCGGAGCGATATGGACGATATACTATACTGCTGCCACGTTCTTCAGAGCGGTATGGACGATATATATATTACAGATGCCATGCTCTTAGGAGATGGACGTTATTACTGAGCGCCCTCCTATGGGGGCATATGTGGCATATACCAGCCAGTTGTCACGATTGGTGAATTACGTCAGCATATGTCTAGCCTACACTGTCTCATACACTCAAAGTTGTCCTCAAGTTGCATTTCACTTAGCTGGTTAGCGTACCCCTTTTATTTATTCAGTATTTACTTAATGTATCTTGTTATGTCCCTCTGAGGACCTGGACCCTTTCCAGGTGTATTGTTCTTGAGTATTTGCAGGAGCGCAGATCTGGACTGGCTACTTATATTGCGAGAGGTCTTCGCTTTGAGCCTCGTAATTGTTAGAGGTTGTATTTATATTGTATTTGTCTTGTTTATTCTTCATTCTAGTTCGGCAGTGGATTTGTTTCCATCCAACTGTCATCTTTAGATACTTCATTTTCGAATCTGGTTATAGATATTGGTTATATATTTATTCATTGATTTTCTGTGGGTGAGATTAGATATTACCCTGTGATTTATGATGGTTTATACCACTTGTGAATTTGTATTCATATTACAGCGCACATGTGTTATGGTTTCCATATATTGGAGTGCCATATTCATACGGCTGGCATGCTTACGTGTCCTAGTCCTACGTATTTTGGGGACTGGGGCGTGACATGGTAAGAAGACCGATGGTTATAACACACAAGACGACCGACAAATTCCAAGCCAAATAGGAAGGCCCTTTCATCGTGGAGACAATATAATCTAACGGTGCCTACCGTCTTACAAAACCTAATGGAGACTTGCTCATGACGCCGATCAATGGCAAGTTCTTGAAAAGATACTATGTCTAAGATAGACCATTACCTCCCTTATCCCCAGCCGGACAATCAAGATGTACGGTGTTTACATTTGTCTTTGTCCATCCCCAGCGAGTGCCTATTCACAGCATGTACCCTTTTTCCTACAACATATTATAAAATTCATTATCTGTATTCAAGAGTCTTGAATACGCAACAAATAATGGATCCTCAAAAGCTCTCCAATGAAGCAACCCTCAGGTCTATCTATACCCTCAGGTAGACCCCTAAAAATTTAGTTTATTTTGGGCATCAGTTCACGTCTATACCACCTCTAAACAATGGTCCTAACATTTTCCCCCAGTCGAGTTTGCCATGTCCACATTACTTCTGAACAACCCTCCCGATTTTGACTATCGACTGTCACGTCCATCATACCTCTGATATCAATCGTCATCCCAACTTATCATCCGTACTTAACTCTAAGTACGCTAGTGGTGATAAGTCAACAAAACTTATATCGTCCATATAACCTCTGATGGGGTTTCATTTTTAACTTATTTGTTGCACCCAAGTACGCAAGAAGTAATAGGTCCACCAAAGATCCCCCAATAGGATATCCTTGATAACCTCGGTATCGTACTACGTCCATATTACCTCTGGTATAATATCCAAAGTTCACACCTAATCGTAACAAAAAGAAAAACATTTATTTATTTCAAAGGGAACCAAGAGCAAACTATATTTGAGGATTTACTAAGCACCTCAATCAAAATCTAGCAAGATAAAAAGAAAAAAGAAGAGCAAAAAGAAACTACTGATGCTACTGATCAGAGCACAACTCTTCTATTTGCCCACGGAGCCGGGCGATGTTGTTATCTAAACGTGCCTTAGCCCGGTGCTCAACTTCTCTATCCAAGGCCTCAGGATCCTAATAATGAGCAAAATCCTTGTGTTTATCTTCCAGCTTCTACAAGGTAACTTCAACGTCAGAAGTTTTTTTTGCCATTTGGCTTGACTGGATATGGATGGCTTCTTACTCTTGTTGGGCTCCCCAGAGATCATTCCCCAGCCCATTAAGCCAGACCTAAAGCTTCCTGATCTCCTCCGTTACTTTGGCCGCCTCTCGGGTCAGGAAGTTTTACCGAGTGAGGCAACCCTCCCTGCGATCATTCAGCATGTCACGCTCATCGTGCAGACCCCGAAGGTCACGCAGCAAGCCCTCCTTAGATGAAGCATAAAAGTTTTTCTCTATATTTATGGCCTCTCAAATCTGACCATACTCATAGGATATCAATCTCCCCATGTCTGCTTGCTAGTACTGCTATAATTTCGTTAGACACCGCTCTATTTCGATCACCTTTTGGCCCAAAAGGTCACTCATTTGTTCAAATCCAGGATGGTTATTTAGAGACTCGACTTGGCCCTTGGCAAAGTGCTTAACCCAGGCAAAGGACTTATTCTGCTCCAGTATGCTCTCAACCCCTTGTTTCAGAAATATATAAAAGCTCCGTATGGAGATCCGTATAGTTTCGTCAATCTCCTCAAGGGTAGCAGGAGTTAAAGGAGGCGGGGAAGAAAAAGAAGTAGACACAGACCCGACAGGTAGCACAAAGGTGCTCGATGGCCCAAGAGGTAGAAAATTGCGAAGGGATGACTAGAATTTGGTAGTTTATGTCACGCCCCAGTCCCAAAATACCAAGGGACTAGTCACGTGGCAATGGCTAGCAGCACGCACCGATGGACAAACCCAATTTAATGGATCCATCGGGGCATACTTAAGCTGTAAATATAGGTCTAAAACAATAAGTCTAAACTAATCTCATCCACACACAAATAATAAGAACAACAACAAATAAAGAAAGTACATCAATGTCCAGTCTCAGCAAAGTATGTCGGGGAACAACCCGATAAAAGTCTAAAACACTGGTTCAACAGACCAGAACAAAGGAGTCCAAAATAAAGTATCTGATGAGTACAAATAACATAAACTCAAGAAAAGTCTTCAGCCATCACCTCTGCTTCTAAGTTTGGTTCAGCTTCAGCAACAGCTTCTGGTACAGCTTCAGCTCCTGTCCCGTAAACCTCGGGATAATGCTCTTCTGCTAAACCTGGGGACATCATCCAGATCCAGGTCCTCAGGGGATATAGCAAGGTACAGATAATACAAGCCAAATAAATGCAGTAAAATAGTAAATAGCATAAGCAGGGTATCTACATAACCATCTATGTAAAAATGCAACTGAGAGCATCACTAGTACTCAGGCTGAGACTGCTACAAGCTCTGTGTCGGGGAGCCGATAGCAGTAATAACAAGTAATGAGTCTAGCTCTGCTCGAGAGTCTACAACCTCACAATAGTAGTAGATATATATAGAACAGCCTGTAGCCTGTGTGTCTCTCCCCACCCAATGTAACCACACGTCTCATGTCCATAACGTCTCATGTCCATGTCACGTGAGATCGTAGCTAATGCAACAAGTCATAATCTCTAGGAATACAATATCTATGTCCATCCTGTATCCTACACAGAATCACCATGAATATCTCAGGAAGATTCTGTCATATGTTTGGTGTCAAGTGTCCTAGGTTATTGTACTTGATACAATAAGTATTAGAATGTAAAGGGTCACGAATGTCCATCTCTAAATGACGTACACAACTCCGCGTACGGGGTTGGCACCCGACTATAATCGGACGCTTATTAGGTTATACGTCCCTATGTTTAAGCATAATGAATAATATAAATAAGCAAGAAATAATTATCAAAACTACATAATTTGGCAAGGTACACTTGCCTGGGGTTGGAATACCAGTAGCGATCCCTGTATCCGTGGGTTCAATAAATAATCCTCCAAAAGCTGAAATAAACATTACCAATAGTCTCAGAACATATAAAATACCTAGAATCGCCTGTCCTTAAGTCCAGTTTGGACACAAGGGCAAAAACGACATTTTCAATTCAAAGCGGGGTCCAAATTTGGGCTGCTTTGCACTGAAAAATGCGTCAGGGTCAAAGGTCTCCAAATCAGTCCAACTTAGTGTCAACAGGTCAGGAACGATGATATGAACCCAATAGAACTTCCAGAATTGGATTCCGATGAGCCGTTCTCAAAATCGCCCGTCAAGTGGAGCCTGTGGGGCCCACGACACGCAATTTTTCTAACGTTCTCAGAATCGAACCAAACTTGACTCACAGGACCAGCGTATTGCTACGAGTCCGATGACACAAGTTTCGTCTCGATCCGACGTGTATACACTAAGTTACAGCGAAATACAAAAAAGTCGGATACGCGGCGTTGTTCGCGGATACGCACTGATTTTGGGGTGCACGCACATCCGAATCAGCTTCTGCAAAATCCCGCATGTCCGTATCAACGACGCGCACATATCGGTGAAGACCGCACGTGACCAAGTCGTCCCTTTTGGCGGGGCGTACTCAGTTCCGGGGTGAAACAGGGCATTATTTTCCTGTTTTTGGATCGCGGTTCGCGATCACCATAGGACGCGATGCACCGAGCAGTTTGCACGGGCACCGAGGGGGTCATGCAGGCTACGCGATGCAACAAACGGAATTGAAAATGGGACAGCAAGGAGAAAGTTACGAGTACCTGAACAGGGCTTAAAACTCCGTTTCACGCGTGTCCGAGTCGAGTCTTCTGTGTCCTGGACACTGTGTCCAAGCCGTGTCCTGGCTTGTACTCGAGTTCTGGATCGTGTCCAAGTCTGCCGGAGTCGGCCTGGGGTGCGGGTGGAGGCGGCGCCAGTACTGGAATGGTCGGCGCTGGTCTGGACGGCCGGATTCTGACGCTGTGGGCGGCCGGACGTCGGCTGGACAGAGAAAAATGGGGCTCGGGTTCGACAGCTGGGTTGAGGCCGGGGATGGCCGGACTGGGAAGGGCGGAGGTCTGCTGGAGGTGAGGTGGACGGGTCCGGGTGGTCTGGGCGGTGTCACCGGTGGTCGGAGACTGGAGGGAGGTCGCCGGAGTCGATGGGTCTGAAGGAGGATTTTCGGCGGTAGGTCTGGGTTTAAATAGGGGTTTGAAGGGAGGGAGACGGCCGGACGTTGGCCGAAAGTCGAAGGGGAGCCGTCGCCGGGTGCCAGGGGAGGTGAACCGGGGGTCTGCCGGCGGCCACGACGGCGGAAACGACCGCCGGCAGTGGAAACGACCGGTCGGGTCGTTTGGGATTTTGGGGGTTAGGGTTTGCACCGGGTCTGGTCGGGTTTGGCGGGTCGGGTCTGACCCAGATCCGACCCGTTAAGGGTTTGGGCCGGTTCGGTCAGACCGGCCGGTTCGGTCAGACCGGCCGGTTCGGTCAGACCGGCCGGTCCGGTCCGGTTCAGACTTTGGGTTCGCTTTGGTTTTTATTTTATTGGTTTAATTAATTAGTTAAATTAAATAATAGTTTTTAATGCTTTAAAAATTCATCCGGGATCCAATAAATTCCTGAAAAATTACCCCATGTCCGGTTTTTAATTTTACACTAGAAAATATAATTTTCATCATATTTTAATATTATTTAATATCTTTTAAAAATTCATTTTAAATCAAACTACCTTATTTTATTTGTTTAAAAATACAGAAAAATGCTGATCAAATTCAGAAAATTAAATTTAAAATTCTTAAAATTTTTAGGTGATTACAGTTTACATCTCCATCAGGGCAATAAAGAGGCAAAGGTTCATCTCTAGGCCATAACAGGTACCCCTCACAGCGAAGAATAGGCCAGCAGCCTTAAGCTCCCGCTCATAACACTTTACCACCCATGTGGTCAAATGACACCACGAAGGACTATAATGGACCCAGCCGAGAGTTTATAACTGCCCAGGCAGATACTTTCATTTCTTGGCAACTTGATGGAGGAATTTATCCACAGAATAAACATCGAGGTTCGGCCCTAAGTCACTCTTGACGACACCAAGTGCCAACCCGAGAGTAGAATAAGAGGGTGACGCCTTATGGCATATGAAATCCCCCTTGCTTTAGCCGGCCCTCGACCGGATATTACCAGTAAGAGCCCTCCGTTGTTCAGGTATCAAGTTCCAGTCCATCTTCCTTCGACTCATTACTACATTGAAGTCCGACAACATGATATGAAATTCAAAAGTGGGCATAGACATCTCTGTCCCACGGTGGGTGAAGTTCCATTTCTCCTTTGACTTGCCCAAGTCAGAAAAAGATGTGGTCAGTACGTCCCCAAAAAGAAAGTATAGTTTCTTGAAAGCATAATCCTGTTTAGCAGCGGCCTTCCCTGAGTCTATTTGACTTAGGAGATAAAACTCGCTCTAGTCAGCGATTAGATTTTGCCTTTCAGATGGAAAAGCCCTATCCAGTTGGGTTTGCATGGTGGTAGTTAGGTCTCCGAAGTTCATACTCAATGGGACCCGCTCAAGGTTAAGAACCAACTCACCAGAAGGAGTAGTAGAAATTTTACTGCAAAGCATAAAAAAATATAATTATAATACTTGTCAAAAATATCGCAATAGAGGCTATGCACATCGCACAGATGCTCCAGGCATCAGGATTTGACCCACGCATGACAGATTGGCGCATGACGGGCCTTTAACCATGGGATAGGTCATGGTCCGTGCATGACAGGTCCGCGCATTATAGGGTTTCACCCATGCAATAGACTATGTGAAAAGTCTGCGCATGTTTTCTCATCCATGGAGCAAGACTATGTGAAATAGCCACACATGTCTCCTTATTCATGCAATAATCCGTGCAAAGGGTGTTTCTGTATTTTAATTCATCCCCATAGGGAACCCTACCTAAGACAGACTTATGTACGTCGGAGAGAATCTTAGGGAGCTCAGCCTCGATGGTGGGACCCTTTCCTTTTTCTTGGTAGCCGCAGACTCGGTGGCGGGACCCTTGTCCTTGGCGGCTGTAGAAGAAGAGGGAGCTCTGGAGGCTATGGAGGTCATCGGTGAAAAAGGGAATGATAGCAACAATGTAAGAAATATATAGAATAAAGTAAAAGACTTTCTTTCTCTGAGCTATACTCATTTTATAAATAAGAGCGCCTAAGAAACCGAGCTGCCTCAGTCCACATGACAACCAAGGATAAGAATGGCTCTTGGGTTCTTTATCCACCGTCATCAATAAATGAACCGTTACCTCAGCAAGCGTATATGGAGACGGCTCAGAAACTTTAAAATCAGTTTAAAAATTGAGCCTGACCTTATCATTAATATAGACTTGACATCCTAGCAGATTTGCCCAGCAGAAGCATGTGTCAAACAGACTAACTAGGTCAAAGGATCTTTATGCGATAAACAGCCCAAACTTTCAAAAGATCTTTTTTCATGCATCTCATTCAAAGTATTCCAAACTCGTCCGAGTTTGAAAGCTTTGAAGGGGTTCTTGTAGAAGCATAAAAATCTTAGAAGCCCCCTAAGCGCCTTAGTCCCCATGCGTCGAAGAAGCAAATATGTATGCGTCAAAGTTCAAATGGTGCATGATTTATGGAATACATAATGTTATTTCAGTCAAGTCAGAGCATTTATGACTCTGACAGCAATAATGTTCTAGATGTCTCGATTCCGACGCTGACAGTTGGCGTTAGTGCCCTCGTCATCGCCATAATTACTTTTGTCACTATGCAGCTTACATCACCATGTTTATGTAAGACAAAGCTCTCCATGCATCTTTGGCCCCATGCATCCCAGACTCTATGTGTTCAATGCATTTCTGGCCCCATGCGTCCTAGACCCTTCTGGCCCATGCAGCTCTGGCCCATGCGTCCCAAACACCATGCGTCCCAAGCATCTCAGACTCCATGCACCCAATATAATAGTGCTCCTTAAGCTAAAATCTTTCTGTTGCAACTAAGAAGATTTTCTATAACTAAGTGCAGGCCACGTATCAAGATGATCAAGTCACGAACACAAGGATGAGAGCCGACTAGATTTTCATCAACAGCAGATCCCAACAAGACTCCATATGGCACTCGGGGTCGTGACATACGTCCACGGTTGCAACCGCGTAGGCCCATCAACATGGCGACTATAAATAGTGGTGTTGCATAGCTATAAGACACACAGATACATATATGAGAGAGACTTCAAGGAAGTATTATCATCCTCTCGTCGGACCGTCAACAGAGTAAAAGAGCCGCTGCAATGCTCAATCTCCATCGTCACAATCCCTATAATAAAAAAAATATTATACTTAGATTTTCTGTTTAGGATTTTTTTTGTACTCTTTTGTTTGTTATACAACAAAGTTTTTCAAGTTTGAATCAATGGCAAACAACCTCTCACCAGGTTCTTCGAAGATAATCTTACAATTGTATCCATATTAGCATATCCTAGACGCATATGTCATAGCCAACTGTCATTTTTGTTAGCATAAAGGCATTTGTCTGCATTGTTAGTATCCTCTGTAAGATAAAAAACATAGATATTTTCTCCCCTAATGCCTTCAAAAATAATATTCTAGATGCTCTTTTATAGATAGAATATTTGTTTTTAATGAAATTAATACCATATCCATTATCAACAAGGTGACTGTTGCTGAGAGGGTTATGTTTAAATTTAGTAACTAAACATACATCTTTTATTACTGGGAATGGAGGAATACCAATTGTACAATTACCTATAATGTACCCTTTGAGGTTATTTTTTGAAGAAGACGGATCATTCTTTCTTCATCGATAGTGTTGTAAAAACTGTAGCATCACCAGTCATATGTCTCGAGCAACCACTATCAAGAATTTATTTGCTTCTAGCATGCAAGGGTTGGTCTACCTACAACATAATTTGAATGTGTGACCTTTGGTACCCACTTCTTTGAGGGTCCTAAAATGTTAGTTTTTGGCACCCATGCATATATATTCATATCAACTAATTTTCTCATTGTGCACTGTCGTAAAATGTGTCCTTGTTGACCACAGTAGTGATATATTGCAAAGGTGGTAGTGCCTAGTGCATCATGGTAAGCAAAAGTATATAAATGGGTATGTTGTGTCTTCCGTGGATATTTGTCGAAGAAAGCATGATTATGTATAGTGTGTGTTATGCTTGCTTTCTTTGGTTGTGTCTTATGTGTGTCCTTGTGATGATTCATGTGACAGGTGTTAGATTAAGTCATAGGTTGCATTACTTGCTTTTCCAATCTAATCTCTAAATTTTTATAGGTGTCATAGACTTTTTGATACCTAGCTGCGAGTGCGTCTATTTGTACATCTAGGTTGTGCTTCTTTTTTTTGCTTCATAAAGCTCATTGAGTTTTGTATTTTTCTTTGTAGTCTTTTCAACAGTTTCTAAAGTATCATTAAAGCTCAATTCTAATATAGACTTGTCTTCAATGTCACTAGTGGAAGGGGTCTCTTTTATCTCATTTAATAAGGAGGAAAGCCTATCATTCTCAAGCTTGAACGTCTTTATTTCATTTCTAGCATACTTATATTTCTCTAAATCTTTTTTATGATCCTCAGGAAGATTACTGAAAGCATCAGAGAGTTCATAGAATGTAAAATCTTTATATAATGGGTTTTTAGATATCTGATCAAAAGCCATCAAGCAAAGATTTTGTAGCATCATGAGAGATTTCTTCCTCTTCGGAGTCGCCGGCTTCACTTTTATGTCATATGCATGTGTTTGCATATTTGCGTAAAAACGATCTTTTTCTTGGGCGTTCATAAAGATTCTTCTTCTTAGATGATGGGCAGCCCTTCTTTATATAGCACATTGGATCTTCATTGTTGTTGTCTTAATAGTCCTTCTTTCGATTTGATTTTTCAAACTTTAAGAACTATCTAAAGTTTCTGACCATTAGTGCTTGTTCCTCACCTTCTGAATTATCATCTTCAGTTTCATCATTGGAGACCTTTTTGTGGTTTTCCTTGAATGCTAAGGTTTTCTTATTTGGTGCCGATTCTTCAAGATTACTGAGGTTATGCTCATGTGTCATCAGCTTTTCCATGAGTGTCTCCAGCGTCATTGTAGTGAGGTTGTTTCTTTAAGAATTCTTGTTGTTTTTGGGTTTCAATTCTTCGGGAGTCCCCTAAGCACTTTGTGTATCTTTTCATGATTATTGCAATCCTTGCCAAGAGAAGAAAGAGGATTAACAATATCAAGGAAATGTCTAAACATTTGTGTGATGATTTCATAGGATTTTATCTTAAAAGCCTCATACTCTTGTGTCAGTCTACTGATTTTGGATTCCTTCACTTGTGAGGTACCTTTGTGAGTTACCTCGAGAAGTTTGAAAACTTTATTAGACGTGGTACAAGTGGATACTCTATTGCATCAGTCTTGTCTATAGCACAAATTATGGCATTAATTGCTCTAACATCAAGACTGGCTTATTTCTTTTCTAGATCCGTGTATTTATCATGAGGTTTCTCAACTAAGTTACCATCTACAACAATTCTGGGTAAATTTTTGTAGCCATCTATAACTATGACCATAAGTCAAAATCTAGTGACTTAAGGTAAAAACTTATCTGTGTGTTTCCAGTAAGTGTAGTTTATGGATTGACCTTCACTAGTGAAGATAGATTTCACTTTTGTCGTGTTCTACTCTTAGGATATAAAGCCTATATAAGAGAACTTTCTTTGATACCAATTGAAGGCAACTCTAGAAAGGGGGTGAATAGAGTTTGTGCTAATAATTACCTACTAAAAATTATACAGATAACCAATTACTGAGTAATATAAGCAGATAACATAATCTAGCAAGTATATAAAAGAAATACTGAACAAGAAATTATAATGCGCTGACATCGAGATTTTTATCCTGATTTCTCTCGTGGAGAACTAGTCCAGACCCGAGTACTCTTGCTCGGTGTTAATCCACTATTTATGAAATAACGTATTATAATACACGTTTTGATCCGAAGACTTGTAACTTCTTACAAACACATGCTTTCATCCGAAGAGCACGAAGACTTCACGAGAGGGGTTGAAGTAACTTATTGAACCAAGCTTTTACAACTCGAATTCTAATTGAACCACACTGGCAGTTAGAAGATTAGGGAGTTGTCTTAGAAATGGAGAAGGTTAAAGCTCAGGCTAATACTCAAGAGAATATGAGAAGATTAAAGGTGAATGAGTGATTATAAATGGAAAACACCTCTATTTATAAGGTTTTCAGAGACCGAGTTCAGGCAGAGTTCGGTCTCCTAATGTTCAAAATTTTGAACGTTGGAGCCTTAACAATAAAGAGTGGAGGCTGACCAGGATTTATGGTATTGGGCAGACCGAGTTCGGTCCAAGTTTGATTAAGGACCGAGTTCGGCCAGAGTTTGGTTACCTCATATCCAGAATGGTACAGGTTTGGGTTCAGACGGCTTTTTGGTGGACTTTAGTTTTTCTAGGTTTTGGGCTGGCTTATTTGAGTGGACTTTGAATTCAACTAGATGCCAAGTGCGAATCGACTCACATTGCTTCTAGACTCAAATAAAATATAAAATACATAATAAAATATAAAAAGACTAAACTCAAACTTCCAGCAATCGTCAATGAGATCAGTTGTCGTGACATTGTTGTATATGTCCAATGTCACATATCGTATCGAGTCATGGTTTAGTTAACTATCAAAATCAAGTTGACTATGACCAAATAGGCCAACATTATTAACATAAATATAGGTTTAAGTTGAGTTTGGATTTGGTCAACCCTAAGAAAAATAAATGGTCTTTGGATTGCCCTATGGAAGGGGTTATCCAAGTTCGAAGTCTTATTAGGCTTACCTATGGGCCGACCCTAATTCCATGGCCCACTTGTTGGTGATGATGGACATTTTTCAAGAAGGTTACTTTTGGCCTATTTGGAGAAAATGTATGTATGATTAAAATAGAGTAGGTTTATTTTGGACTTTGTAGAGTTTAACCTGTAATTTTGAATAAAGAAATTTGATTGATAAAATTGGAATTTTATTTAAGTTAAGGAAAACTCTGATGAGAACTTTAAGTTAATATATTGCAGTTTTCTAAATAAAAAATAAAAAATGTAGTTTGACACCACTTACACCTTACAAGTGATTCAAAATTATGTTTATTTTTGTCACTTATAAGTAATTTATATATTTCATGTAAATTAAAAGTTTACCATCCTATCCTTGTGTTCAAGATATTTATATAATGGTTATAGCTACTTGTCTAAACAAAGTTATTTTTATGTGTATATGATGCCATTATTTATGTGTATATGATGTCATCAAATATATTCATTGGATTATTAATACCAAGATAATTTTAAATTTGTTAAAAAAACACAATTTTTTTTAAAGTCTTTAAACACATTAGTTAATTTTAAATATTAGTAATATATTTATTTGGAAACATTTCAACCATTAAAAAAAATAAGGGAGGTGAATGAGTTGTGGAGAGATGAATTATGATTTATTTTCTTCTTATATGCTTGATGGTACTTTAGCCATTTAAAAAAAAATAGACAAGAATAAATAGATTTTTTACACTTTATAATTACTTATAGACAAAAATAAAACAGACTTTTTACAATTTATAACTACTTATCTGTTTTTTGAAGTAGCAAAATGTTATTTCTAAAATTTGAGTCACTTACAAGTGGTTGCCACTTAGAGTATCATCAGTGGGATCACTCCATACCATACTCCATTTTTTTTATAGAAATTACGTTAATACTTTTGGAGTCGCCTCTTTATATTGACATACAATAGCACACACCAAATTCATACTCCAAATTAACCTCTCTTTTTTTCTCTTTCTTTTTTCTCCTTCTTTTCCTTAATTAATATTTTTCTTCCTTATTTTCCCTATTGGTGGGAATAGTTGGATTACTATTCACTTGTTATGGCACGGTTGAAATTTGGAGTGTCTCTTGAGTTGCTAACATTTTTCAAGTGTAGATAAGAGTCCACAAAAACTCTCAAGTTTTACAAATTTTGACTAAAGCAAAATATAGCACTTGGAATCACTTACAGTGTCAATGCTCTTATAAGAGATAAAAACAAACTCCCTTAGATTGGAGTATTGTCAACTTTAGTTTTGATAATGTTTTGGAGTTTCAAATGGAGTTTTGTCTAGCTCTAAAAATTCTTCCAAACCACGACAATTTAGTAAATAAGTTTAGAAAACTAACTCCATAAAACCCAAATTTGTTTTCGAAACTACATTTCTATATGCATCCTTAGGAAACTCTTTAGGTAATTTTTTATGAATATGGCAATATTGTCATAAATTTCATATTATTAGGAAAATAATTTTTCATATTTGAAATTCATGATAATGTTATTTTCTTATATTTAACCATATATAATATTTCTGAGAATGCATAATTCATATGGAATAAATATGACATTCATTTAAATTAGTGCATGTCTTCTATAGTCATAACTTATTATAGTCTAATTGGTTAGGACAAGACAACAGATGAGAAATCAAATGTCATCAAGAATATTTTATTATCATTAACATATATTATTTTTTACTAACCCAGAATGAACCATCCCAAAATTGATTGACTCATACTCAACAAGATAATAATTTTGTTATTGTGCAAAATAAAAATACACACATGTTTTAAAAACATTAAATTTGTCAAAAAAAAAATCAAGGAATCATATATTTATGGGTAAAAAGAATTGTAACAAAATCTAAAATACATTTTATGATCGTATTGAATATCCTAAGAATGGGAAGGTTATACGACAATCTAAGTAAATATGAATTCTAGCTAGATCGTATATCTTTCCTTAAGCATTTGTTATTCGGAGAAGGAATCTCAAATATATCCTAAGTAAGGTAGAAGTACAAAGTTTTGTAGGGTTAGCAAGCTATTATAGGAGATTTGTTAAGAATTTATCATAAATTGTTGAATCATTAACGAAGTAAACCTAAAAGGAAGGAAAGTTTGTTTGGACGAAGAAATGCTAAATTGTGTTCGATGAACTGAAGCAACTACTAATCACAACACCAATGTTAGCATTATTGTCATATCATGAGGTTGCATAATCAACAATGATGCATCAGGAACATGGTTAGGTTGTTTCCTAATGTAAAACGATCATAAGAGTCCTAAATACATGTTCACCCAAAACAAGTTAAATATGAGACAATAATGATTGTTTGAACTAATGAAGGTCTTCAAGTTGAAGTTACAATACCACCCAGGAAAGACGAATGTTGTATTAGATGCTTTGAGTAGGAACATGTAGCATACCTTTTTACTATCCAATGATGTATCTTAGAAGACTTGCATAAGATAGGTATTGAAGTAGTAAGAGTTGAACACTTAGGTCAACTCTTAAACTTAAAAGTACAATCTTTCCTCATCAAAATAATTAAGGAAGCCCAATCAGAAGACATTAAATTACAAAAGATATGGATGGAATATGGAGAAGGAAAGAACACAGTCTAAGAAGATAAGAAGATGGATTATTAAGATTTAGGGAAAGACTATATTTCCCATGTCACGACGCACTCTCGAATACATTGATACAAGTGGGTGAATACGTCTATCATATACATACTAGGAACTCCTACTAAGAGCACCAAATACATACATTTCGTTGTCTAATATCCATAGCTATATAATTCATTCCCAAAATCAATTAACTATTATACCACAAGATTAACATTAACTCTTTCACAGAACATATAACTATGAAAAGATTTAAGATAATAAACAACAAGATAAAAACTAAATAGTATAAAAAATAAATAATCTTCCAATATCAATAACCACAAAGTCCATAATTAGAAAAAAAAAAGCCTACTGCAAGCACCGCTACGCACCTACTTACGAACCGTACGCTTATTTGCACTTCTTGCCTCTAGAAGTAAAACGGAAAGACAGAACGAGAAGATAAGGAGTTGATCAACTGAAACAAATCCACTACTCGAAAACAAAATTGTTATAAATAAACTGAAAGAAAGTAAGAATACATCAAAGAGGATAACTAGCAACTCTACCATTTAAGTATATCTAGAGATATCATTTGTCACATTGTCTGCGTCAACTGAAGCATCAACATATCCCATGTAAGGGTCATAATGTTAAGGTTATATGTCATCATTTAAAGCTATCAATTTACTTATCCAGACATGATTGGAACAAAGTGCAATAATAGCAATAATCATGATTACACATTATTTTTGGATAGAAAAGACAATAGTGTAACATATCTCTTTCCGAAAAACTTCACACTCATTACCACTCAAAATTGATTTACAAAAGTGTTGAAATACAAAATTTTGAGCCAAGTTGAGAATCTGAAAGATGAGGCGATAGAGATCAAATCAGTGTATATTTCTATGCTCCTTCATTGATCTGACAAGACTTTGGAAACTGGAAAGTGCAAGAACACAAAGTAAGCAAAAGCTTGTTGTGATTGGATTGTTGGTATGTGTATTCTTTTGTTATGTATATTGTCCTCGATAATTACAAAGAGCCAGCTATTTATAGAAAAATAGTTGGAGGTAGTTATTTCGTCTCTCCACCGAAATATGTTGTCCAGTGGAAAGAAACTGTCACTTGGATCGTTATCTAGCAAAAATAATCTTTTGAGCAAAAATTACTACTTCACTTGGAACAATAACTAAATATCGACGTGACCTGCTTCTTGCACACGAAGCGAGACACGTCCTTATAAAAATATGATTATGATACATGATTTGTGTGATTGCAACTACATAAACCATGAAATATGTAAACACACGGATTTTTTAGAAATTAAAATGAATTTTTATGGATTTTTCTGCTATTTTTAAATAATTCAAATAAATGTTTTCAAAAATTAAATTAATTTTGTGATTTTATTAAATATTAAAATAATATAAAAATAATATTTTGTGTGTAAAATAAAATCTTAGACATATTGTATTTTTTTTGGAATTTATTGGGCCCTAGAACTATTTTAAAGACTTAAACACTAAGTTTCTAAATAAACCAAAATAAACCGAGATGAACCCAACCGGTTTATTAAACTGAACCGAGCCAAGCATCCTGAACTGAACCCTAATTTAAACCCTATTGGATCGGGTCGAATCCGGACCCGACCCAAAACCCGACCCGACCCGCTGTCAACAGTAACGGAGAATTAATTTCTCCGCCCGTACGACTCCCCGACCGTCGCTACGATTTCCTGTAACCATCGTCCGTTCACGCCCCGGTCTTCCCTCTTTGCCTCCCCATCGCCTTCAACCGTCGACCATCCACCTACCTGTCCACCCTTATAAAACCCCCCCAGCCGACCCATCTCCAACCAACCACCACCACTTTTACCGCCTCCTCCGTCGAAGACCGACGACCCCGATCCTCCCTGTGACCAGAGGACCCCGACGACGTCTCCGCCCGAGCTCCTCCAACACCGCCGCAGCTACCTCCGGCGACCACCAGCAGCCACAGCCTCCAAAGCACCCACCGTCGCCGGCCGTGCTCCACCGCGCCGCCTCCTTTCGTGTCAACAGCATCCGCGAGGTATCCCCCTTCTAACTTGTGTTTATCTCTGTACATCGAACCATTTTTCGTTCTGTCGAATCATCCACGTACCCTGCGTGACCCTCTCGAACCCCGTGTAACTCGTTCGGGGTATCCTGTCCTGTGTCGATCGCAAACTGCGACGCAAAATCAGGAAAATAATTCCCAATTTCTGAAAATTCAGAATTTATCCCGAACTCCCCAGTTCATGACCGTTTTGCGACCAACCTAATAAATGTTTTCAAAATTGGCTTGAACAGTTATTTAGACCACTTAACCAAGTTTTAAACCCTGTTTTTAGTTTATTTTATTATGTTGTAGTTTGTAATTAATTCGAGGGTAAAAATGACCAAAATATTGGTTATTTAAAAACCCTAATTTTCTTGGAACTGGGTGTGCCCCGCTAAACGAGGCAACTTGGTCGTGTGCGAACTTTACCAAAAGGTGCGTACTATCAATACGGACTTGTGGGATTTTGCAGAAGTTTATTTGGATGTGAGTGCACACCGAAATTAACGCGTAACATCGACAACACCCCGTATCGGCCATATTCTGAAACTTATTATAACTTTGTGTACGCTCGTCGTTTCGAAACAAAACTTGCGCCATCGGACTCGTAGCGATACGCTGGTCCTATGATCCAAGTTTGGTTCGATTCTGAGAACGTTGATAGAATCCCGTATTGTGGGCCCTACGGCTCCACTTGACAGGCGATTTTGTGATCGGCTCATCGGAATCCAGTTCTGGATATTCCGTTGGGTTCGTATCAACGTTTTGGACTTGTAGATACTAAGTTTGATGAATTTTGAGAACTTTGTCTCTTGCACATTTTTCGGTGCGAAGTAGCCCACGTGTGGACCCCACTTTGACCATAAACGGTCAATTTTGTCCCAGTGTCCAAATTGGACTTATGGACAGACAATTCAAGCTATTTGATATCTTTTGAACATGATGGTAATGATTATTTTAGCAACCGGATGAGTAACTACAGATTTTGCTGATACTAGAGCAGCATTTGAAAACCAAACCCCAAGCAAGTGTACCTTACCATACTTGCAGTAAATTGATTATTATTATTCTCTTGATCTATTCTGAGTTATAATTATTCAACCTAGGACCGTGTGACATTACGTCTGAATAATATTCGGGTGTCAATGTCGTACGCAGAGTTGTGTAACATCACCTAGACATGGATATCGAGACACTATACATTTTCGTGCTTGCATTATCAAGTACGTCATACCACAGGACACCTGACACTATTTATGAAACAGAATCTTCCTGAGTCATTCATGGTAATTCTGTATAGGCTACAGGATTTGTGACATAGACTTTATATATATCATATACTTGTTGCATTAGATATGATCTTGCGTGACATGGACATGAGACATCGTAAACATGAGATATGTGATTACATTGGGTGGGGAGAGACACACAGGCTACAGGATGATTTTATATATATATTTATTATTGTGAGATCGTATACTCTACATCAGAGCTAGGCACATTACGTGATATTACTGCTACCGGCTCCCCGACACAGAGCTTGTAGTAGTCTCAGCTTGAGTACTAGTGATGCTCTCACTTACATATCACATAGCTGGTTACATAGTTTACCCTATTGATTTATTTATTATTGTACTGTATTTATTTTGGCTTGAGTTATTCTTATACCTTAATATGTCCCCTGAGGACCTGGATCCGGATTATGTCCCCAGGTATAGCAGAGGAGATCTATCCCGAGGTATACGGGGCAGGAGCCGAAGCAGGAGCAGATATTGGAGCTAAACCGATCCCCAAGGACGAGATGATGGCCGAGGATTTCTCCTGAGTATCTGTTATCTATACTCAAGTCTTTTATTAGACTCTTTTATTTCGTGTTTAATGAACCATTGTATCAGACTTATTATCGGGTTGTTCCCCGATATACTTTATTGATACTTGATGTTGGTTATATTTCATTATGCTGATATTGATCATATTTATCTTCCATGGATAAGATTAGATTATGACATGTTTAGTAGACATTTATTATTATTTTACAGCTTAAGTTCACCCTGATGGATCCATTAAATTGGGTTTGCCCATCGGTGTGTGCTGTTGGCCATTGCCACGTGTCTAGTCCCTCGGTATTTTGGGACTGGGGCATGACAATAGTTTTTGTGGTGGCCCATGCAGGTCAACGACTAAATTGTTCGGTTTCAACTAAGGTATCGAGCAAGCCTGCAATAAGGATAGGATAAGTTTTAGGATCTCATCCATTTGAATTGAATCATTTTTGATCTCTATATCGAATTTGAATTAATTACTTGATTTATATCCTATTTTGATTCCTCTGTGCGTTCTCATAGTTTATTTTTAATGCAAAATAATGGATCCAAGAATCGGTGACGAGAATCCCTTAGGTATACCACAAGATGCTGTGGTCACCTATGATGATGGAGTGACACCAAAAAATAGAGGACAATCAGCTCAAAGCAATCAAGCGGGCCAGCATACTTTAAGGTTTCGGAGTGATGACATCCCACCTCTGCCACAGTTCACTCCACCAATGCCTATTTTCCACCAGGGCAAGCAATAGACGGGCAGCAGATGTTTCAAATATTTTATACAATGATGTAAGCCTAACAGCAGGTTCAACAAGAGGTTCAGTGTCACAAGGCAAAGAATTTGAGGAACAGCCTAGTAACCGCACTAGAGCAGGTGAACCCACCAGCTAGACGACCATCGGTGGGATCTATCACTGATTTTAGTCTGCTGAAGCCCGTACCTTTTCTGGCAAGGAGGAGCCCACTGAAGTTCACGAGTGGCTCACAAATACACAACACCAGTTGGAAGCAGCTGAACTTCCGAGGGAGCGATGGATGACTGCCGTTAGGATGCAGTTGACGGAAAATGCGCACCATTGGTGGCTGTCTGAAGAGAGAAGGCTCGGACATGACCGAGTCACTTGGGAAGAGTTCTTTAGACTCTTCCAGGAGATGTATATTCTAGCTATTGCTCGGTCGGAACTTTGAGACAAGTTCAACCGCCTTATTCAAGGCAATATGACGGTGGAAGAATACAATGCAGAGTTCATTCGACTGAATCGCTTTGCCCCTACTCTAATTCCGACGGAAGAAGAGAAGGCAGAGAAGTTGTTCAACGGACTCAGGTTTGAGCTCCAGAGATTGATCGGATCTGTTGCACCTACATCATACACAGACGTCCTTGTTGCAGCACGACGCATGGAGCGCATCGCCAGGAGGGAGTCCAGTCAAAAGCGGCAATTCACATCAGCACCATCCAGAGCATCACATGGGGAGTCTGCAAAGCAACCCAGAGGAATCTACCTCAAAGAGCAGCACCTAGAGCCTTATCCCTTCCTACTTGTCACTACTGTAGCAAGGTAGGCCATATCGAGAGGGAGTGCAGACGCAAGTTAGGCCTATGCCTTATTTGCGGATCTAACCAGCATCTATCACGACCCGATTTTGTCGAATCATAGGGGCGTCCCCCGGCGTGACCGCCGTACGGGCCTGAAGTTGCGCCCGCACAAGGCTATTTTGTTTTGCATAACGAACACATTCAGAGTACGCAGATAAATTAAAACATGGAAAAGTTCTCTTTTTATTGATAATGAATATCTATTTCAAACTCTTGAACGAGTCAGCTAATTTGCCGCACAGGCTTACAAAAGTGTTGACCCAAAATGAGATAGCAGTCCTGTACATTACATCCCTTTACTAAACTTCAAAACGATAAAGACCTCCGGGCTGGATGACGGACTTCCCACGGAGCTGCATTGTGTATTGAGTTGCAAGCTCCTTCCTTCAAGTACTTCAAAATGTGGCACGATCAGGATGCGCCTACAGTTGGACAGGATCGGAAAAGATGACTTCAGCTCCTCGCTCAGTTCTCCTTAGTGTGGGAAACCTGTTTCAACGAGGGTCACTATGTCAAAACATACTAGTGAAGGCAAGCTAACCCAACTATACCAATCAACACGTTGTTTTAATAAAGCATGCATATTCTTATGGTCTTTCTATCTTGCCTTAGTTCATTTACAAGTAAGCAGCATATAGAATTTGCTGAAATGAACTTGCCACCGTTCGGTGGCTTTTACCTGCCCGTTTGAATGACCTGCACAATAAGCCATGCCTTCCCTGCCACGAAGACACAAGTTAGTTTGCAACAGGTTTAAATATACAAGGGGATCACTGGCATGATGCCATAATAGACACTAGCCACTGGCGAGAATGGTATGCAGCGAAAGTACAATAGGCGCTACAAACTATCTCGTCCAGCATAATAGACTATACAATAGAGTTTCGTCCGGACCGGATCGGTGCCAGTGCCCAGTAACCGTCCGTAGGAACCAATGACCTTGTGCATAAGTTGTCCGTGATCAAACAGTATGTTTATTTAGTTAACAATTCATGCAGTTGAAGCAACACGATTACAAGATAAGTAATATTGCATGATTCATTTTGCATAGCCTCCCTGAACAATTATTCGCATACAAGGTGTGTTCCATACTTAGTCCAATTTATAGAAGAAGATGCATTCTAACTAAAACTGAAACATATGATGAACATTTGAAATAAACTAGCATACAATAAGATAACCATTAACAAGTTTAGTTGACAAGCAATATAATCCAAGTCTATTCCCATTTTATCTTGTAGTCTTTTAGTTATTACTTGGTATCGTCTAATTGGGACAACAAGAATGCAAGATTTTTAGGTATGAAGGCTTGGAAGCAGGGCTAGCTAATCGGGATGGTAGCCACTCACTTAGTTGGTTGGAAGGGAGAAGGAAAGAGGCAAGACTCCGCTCGTAAGCCACCTACTGCTCGTTCACCTTCATTACACGAACAGCTCGATTAATACCTCTTCCCCTCTTTCCAATCTCGAAATTGAAGTGCAGTTCAATGAACTAAAACAATAAAATCCATCGAAACCGTTCAAAAAAAATAAGAAAATCCAAAAACCAACTCAAAGCACAAAAGCAACAAGCGACAACAAAATCTGAGGCAACAAAGATATAGCAGAGAGGTCCCTCCTAACTCTGCCGCTAAGTCGATCCCGGGGGCACGGTCCACTGAATATGGGAATCGATTCTGAAGAAACAAATCCATAACGAGGACGAGTTCTTGTTTTAATCTATCCCGATCGAACGATACCATTTTGTATTTCTTAGCCGCACTTCCCGATTAGGGGAAACGGGGCACCACATCCTACCCAACCAATTGAAAGTTTCATCCACAAAACTTAAGAATAGAACCTACCGTTAGGGATTATTTTGTTGGCGACGGTGATCATGACTCAATGAACAATCATGAACTGAATGGTTTGATTCGCCACAGGCTAGACACAATCCAAGTTTCAGATAACATTTATCCTTCGTGTGCCCCTACTGCTTGCAGAAGTGACATAGTCTATCTAAATTTTCTCTTTGCTTGCCACCGTTGTTGGGACGCTTTGCAGCATTATTTCCTTTCTCGTTGCAAGGGCGTTTGTGATTAGAGGTATACACAGCGCCGGTAGAAACTTGAGGATATTACGGTTCAAGAGATAGGGCATGATTCATGACTTCCCATATTGTCTGATACTGCAGAATGACTACATGTGCATGGATGGCAAGGTGTAGACCACCTTCAAACCTTCTAGCTCGACTAGCTGCATTAGGTAAATAGGCACTAGCGAATTTGGAGAGTCGGTTGAATTCAGCGGAATACTATTTGACTGTCATGCTTCCTTGTCGTAGTTGTACAAACTCGTTCTCCATCTGACGATGCATAGGAGGGGGTATAAATTCTTCTTCAAACGCGGAACGAAAAGTCATCCATGAGATCGCCTCCTCTCCATGGTCAAATTGAAGAGATCGTCGATGCACGTCCCACCAATCGTGTGCTTTGAGGCGGAGCTGTAGTTGCGCGCATGCTATGCGTTTCTCTTCGGGGACCTCTAGCAGAGCAAAGTGGTCTTCAAGTTCGGCCAACCAATCTAGAGCTACGATTGGGTCCTCAGTCCCGTTGAATGGAGTGTTGTAGACTTTCTTGAAGTGGCCAAAGTCGAAGGCAGTCACGCCCCCTCGTCCTTGGAATTGGAAGCATCTCAACTTTAAGCACGAGCTGCTCCACCGGAGTCGCTGCTATTGCCTCAGAATGGTTGGAGGCCAAAGTCTGAACGATCTATTGCAGGGTATCTATCTGCTTCTGTTGGACTGAGAATCGAGGTTCTATATTGTCTTGAAACTTGAGCTGACTCTCCTCCGCTCGCTTCTCGGCCCGTTCGTTGGGATCGATGCAATATTTGCTGGTTGGGATCGACGAGAGACATGGCTCGCTGGCTTCGCAAACTTCCCGAAGTACCTGAACTACTTTCTTGGACTTACGTTTCGTCCGGTACTAGCATTGAGGATTGCGCTGGTGCCATTCCTTCAAAAGAAGGTAAATTATATTAGGATCATAATGTATTATGGACTTATTGCATGAACGTATCTTATTTTGGCCTAACGAGTTCAAGAGTTCGCACAGGAATTGATCGTTAAAGGAACTTTTCTATTGCGAGAAGGAACTTTGAAGCTGTGCTCTGATACCAACATGTCATGCCCTAATTTTGCCGAATCGTAGGGGCGTCCCCCGGCGTGAACGTCGTACGGGCCTGGAGTTGCGCCCACACAAGGCTATTTTGTTTTGCATAACGAGCACATATTCAGAGTACGCAGATAAATTGAAACACATATTTGAAATATTGGTTCTGTTCCTGGCACTAAGTCTATAGAGAACTCTATATCTCGGTCTGACGGCAACCCCAGAAACTCTTCCGGGAAAATATCTATAAATTCTGCTATCAACAGATATGGTAACTCCTTCTCTTCCACCATGGCCCCACATATGACATCCTCGCTCTGCTCTGCTGCTCCTCTAGAAATCTCAAACTCTGTCTCTCCTAGCAGTTTAAATAATACCCTGCCTCTACGATAATCTATACTAGCATAGTGCCTACTCAACCAATCCATCCCGAGTACTATATTTTGGCTCAAAAGTGGCATTACGAGTAAGCACACACTCAACTTTTGGTCTCCAAGTATAACTCTTCGATCCTTGCAAACATCACTGACTAGGATAATGCCACCCCTAGTCATGATTTTCTAGGTCCTAGACAAAGGTTTAGCCTTTAAACGATGCTTAAGAGCAAAAGATGCAGATACAAAACTATGCGAAGAACCGAAATCAAATAAAGCACAAGTTGGAATAGAATCAAGAAGAACCGAACCTGATATCATATCTCCCATCGGCTCAGTCTCATCTACCGTCATGGCGAATGCTCGCCCCTGTTGTACACCTCCCTACTACTATTGATGCTGTACAAACCGCTACTGCTGTGTCTGCAATAGAGGTCCTCTCTGCTGGCCCGCAGGTGGCCTCGTTGGTGCTCTCTGAACTGGGGCTACTCTCTGAGCTACACGGCGAGGAGATACGAGAATATCCCTTATTTGATGTCCCTCTGCACCATAATACAAGCACTCTCCCAACCTTATCCTACAGACCTCCCAGATATGGCCTGTCTTTTTATAGAAGTAACATTTGGGAGTCTACTGGACCCGTCTCTGTTACTGTTGTTGTGGAACCTACTGGACTGGTGCCCAAACTGGAGCTTGTAACTGTTGTGGCTGGAAAGCCCCCTGCTATTGAAAATGGGATCGTTTAGCTGGACCCGCACTGCTGCTAGCTCCCCTAAACATGTCTCTTTCCCTCTTGGATTTGAGCTCCAAGTCATCCTCCGCCCTCTGAGCATCCATCAGTATATCTGTAAACCCCCTCAACCAAAATAGATATTTTGTGTATATTTTATATTATTATATTTATTACAGATTATTTTAAATGTTGAATTTCTTTAGAGTATTCTCTTAGTTAATTAGAAAATAAATTTTTTAATATATTTAATTATATAAATATTTGTTTAGAATTATTTTTAGGCTATGTTTAGATTTTTGGAGATTTTTCTAGAATATTTAGGTAATTAAACATAGGGAACGTAAATTTTTAGGACTTTCATGATTTACTATGAGACCATACATGCATATTGTTCCTACCAAATATTTATTTTAGTTTAAAATATTTAATTATATTTTTTTGTAATTTATTTATAATTTTAAGAAATTAATTTAGATTTTTAAAATTATTTAGGATTTATTTGGATATATATAGTCTTAATATTAGATAGATGCTAATTTAGTGTTAATAGATATTAATAAGATTTATATATAAATTATTTGTATTATCTTTAATTCTATTTAAGATTATAAATTATTGAGATAAACTAAAACTTTATTTTAAATTAATTTAAATCGTGAGCCTACTAGGAAAGCAACTTCATGCATATTCTATCCTTATTTAAACTGATCATAATCATATCCAAATTAACCAATCATAGTCGTATTCAATTAAGTAGTCTTCACCATTATAAATACCTATTAGAATTATGGAATAAACTTATATTTCATATTTTTCTTCCCCAAACTCCTCTCTTTTTTGTCCCAAAAAAAGTCAAAATTTGTCATAAATTCAGCCTCATTTTCTAGTAGTTATGACGACTTAAAAATACGATATCTACTAGCTCCGGACTCCAAACGTGTTCCAATTTTTTTTGTTAAAACCATAACAAGGTTAATTTTCTGAATATATAAATTATTTTACTAATTTATGAACCTATTTTTCTAAAAAATTCTAAAAGTATCAATTATCTGAAATCAGACGTATTTTGGTATTTTTGAGATTACGGGAGATCCCGAACTCGGAATTACGAACCGTTTGAAGTTTCAGAAAGTTGATATGATGAAATTATATAAAATTATTTTCCCAGAATTTAACATGCAAGTTTAGTCTCCAATAAATTTTGTGCAATGTAGACGTAAATAGGAAACCACCGAAAACTGTCATCTGTGCGCCCTTGTGGCCATAACTCTTTACCGAGTTGTGATTTTATGAAACCGTCAATTCCGAAGTTCATGTAGTGCTAAAATCTATAAGATTTTACACACAAATCTAGAATTTGAGTTGGTTGACTTTTTGGTCAACGGATTGCCTCGATTTGTGTGCCACGGATTATAAATTCGTAAAGTTAACTTTCTTTGGACCAAAATTAGGGTTTAACAATAAAATCAGATTATAATAAGATTAAAATAATATTTTAGGTTATTTTATCCAGAATTAAAATAAATTAAAATGGAGGAACCTATTCACCCACTTTTGTAACCTAACTTGTTTAATTTATGTGACGGATAGATCCAACGACGCCTTGAGTTGGGACTTCATTCCTTTTTAGACCAGGCAAGATACCTTGCCAAATTTCTTATAATACTTTGCATACTTATCATATTTTTTTATACATTTATTATATATGTGTTTTCTTTCCGTTATAATTATATACTATATATGTTGACACCCACTTGACACATAGTCATGGGAGGGGAGGATAATCAGTAGGCGTATGGGCTACCCACTTTGGTAGACCGTAGTAACTAGCACGCACTACGGGAGTTGTGTCACGATGTTCGCTACCCTCGCGGTATGTCGGCTGATGGTGTCACGATGGTCGCTACCCTCGCTGTAGGACGGCTGATGATATTCATAGACGTGTGTGTGAGTTATGACATAGATAATCCTACACCCACCCATATATCGAAAAGGTTGTCCTCATTATGTATTTCATATAGATTGTCTAGTACAACATACTTATATATTTTCTGTCTATTATGCATGTTTTACTGTATTCAATTGGCATATTTTTATGTATCTTGTTACGTCCCTCTAAGGATCTGGTCCCTTTTCAGGTGTAGACGATCATGACTATTCGCAGGAGCACGGATCAGGACTAGCTACTTATCTCTCTTTCGAGGAGGTCTTCTCTTCGAGCCTCATTGATCATTAGATATACTTATGTGGTTTCTCTTATATTCTATTTGGTAGTGGATTTGTCTCCACCCAACTACTTGTTCTTATCAAGCATTTTATACTTGATTCAGTTATATAGTTGATTGGTTATTTGATTCTGTGGATGAGATCTAGTTATGGCCTGTGACTTGTGATAATATATATACCACATATGAGTTAACATTCATATTACAGCGTACGTGTGTGTTATGGTATCTATTTATTGGAGTTGTCATATACATACGTCTGGCATGCTTACGTATTCCTGATCCTACGTGTTTTGGGACTGGGGCATGACAATATCCTCCAATATCGCAGTACGATGAACCCTGGTGAGAGATTTAACCTCCTTGATCAATCCCTTTCGGTACTTCCTCGCTCTTACAAGGGGGTTCTGCACCTCCAAAAATCTGCCCAATCTATAGAACTCAGCAGCGTACTCGTCCACCGTCATACTCCCTGGACGAGGTCCTGGAACTGGCTCTCTAGGGCACTCAGATCCACGTCCGGAAATAATTTCTCCTTAAAAAGCTCTTTAAAATTTTCCCGTCAATCTTGGCACCAAGATCCTCGGGTCTATACGGAACCATGTCAGGACAATGTCAAATATCTAGCTGCATGCTACCTCTGCCTATAGACTTTCCAAAATCTGTACCAGTCTTAGGTTCCTCTCTATGTCCTCAATTCAATCATCAGCGTACAAGATCCCCTCTGTGACCTTGAAATCCTTGGGTCCCATCCTCTTGAAATCAATAATGGTACCTGGCCTCGGTTGGTGGACGAGATGAGACGGTACGATCTGTGGATGGACAAGTGCTACCTTCTCCATAACTGCTAGTGCTAACTAGTGGGCACTCTCGATGCCCTAACATAGAATATCTGTTTGCCTCTGCTGTGCTGCCATCATCTCCTAAAATATGGTAAACATCTGTGTCCCGTCTGTTGTCATGGATGGTGGGGGTAGAAGGTCCTCCGTGACTGCTGGAATAGTCCTTGGAACTATTGGAGAAGAACCCCCAAAAGCTGCTGAAGCTCTCACCTAAATTGGTGACGCAACCCTCTGAGATGGAGGATGTGGAGAAGTAACTGACCTTGCTGAAACTTCTCTAGAGAGCTAGGATCTGGTCTTCGGTGACATCTTGAAGATAGATTCAAACAAAGGGATCAATATTGCACAAGATACGATAGCAATAAGGATGGTCAGTACTATTTCAAAGAAAGTAATTATTCAGAATGATAAAGATAATAAATTTAATACAATAAAAATGATCCTAGTTATGATTGAGTATCCTCTCATCATATTTCCTATATCCTATAGCAAGCTTTTAGTAATACTCTAAGTCTGAGTACTACTACCTGGACTTGCATGGGCTACCATAACAATGGGTCATGACCCGCACCAGGTGTAAGGGTACAAGAATATGGGTACGTCCAGCCTACGTCGCAGCATCGACGATAAAATGCTGTCTAGGTCAACAATACTATCTAAACATCTCACATAATATATATATATATATATATATATATATATATATATATATAGAGAGAGAGAGAGAGAGAGAATTAGGGAGGTGAGATGGCACCTTACTCCCCTCGTTTGTGTGGTTGAGATTGTGCCACATCACCGCCACCTTTGTTTTTATGATGAGGTGCCATCTCACCTCCCTTATTCTCTCTCTCTCTCTCTCTCTCTCTCTCTCTATATATATATATATATATATATATATATATATATATATATATATAGATATAGATATCTCAACTTCGAATGGAGGACAAAATAATAATTAAAACTCAATCACAATAAAACTAGAGGAATATATAGAATGATATGGAATAGAGAAAGAAATGAATCATAGTCACAAATATAATACATGCAAACGTATAAACTGAGACATAACTAATCAAATAGCCTAATATCTGCAACTAGCTGATAATCTTTCGGTATCGGCTCCTCTTGAGCCACCATCTCTAACTCTACACCCAATACGTCCTGAGGTCCATAGTGTGTAGGATACCAGTCATCTAAATCTTCTGAAAAATATAGCCAGTCAGGATTGGAGCAAAGCACACCTCAAACCGCAGTTCCAAATAAATGATAAAGACTATATAACAGTAAATAGAGAGAATATACAAGATAAATAGAGCATGAGCAGGAAACATACAAAATATGGAAATGCTATAAATAGTACAAGAGAGATGAGCATCATATACAAGAGTTAGAAAATACAACTAACTAAGTGAGTGAGTACTAACTTCGATATGTGATTGGCTTAGAAACTTGTACATGAATCATGGCCTGGCTAATCATACATGAGGTATATAATTAACACTAACATGATACTTGTATAGGAATACTCTTACATGATGGGTATGATCACATAGCTAACTAACACTCCCCAACACCCGACGGTATAATGGATCCAACCATGGCACGTTACGAAATAGTATTATGTGAGAAGGTAGCTAGTCTCCCTAGGAATTAGTGTCCATAGAAGTACAAGAGCAACATGGCATGTACATGATACACCAGGAACTACCAAGGATAATATCTCATAACGGGATCTGAAAAATACCAATCCGTGTAACCATGTGTCACCTCCGTTCCCAGATTTGGTATTCTTGAATTTATGATATTTAAAATTTTCCATGCAGATATATTCATGCTTTATTTTACATGTTGATTCCTGTTAATTATGATATATTTTATTTAATTTTATTCTTGTTTATTGTGGGAGACTACCCGAGACCAGTAGTGAATACCTTGGCAATTGCCATTGACCCGTGCTAGGACCCGTATATAGGATGGATACCAGACCCGGTTCACTCTTGGAACCACTAAGCATATTTTGGATGGTTGAGATTGGTTGGAGAGTTTCATGGCTTAATCTTAGGACTAACCTCATTTCTCTACTTGGTATATATATATATGTGATTTTCTCTCTCCTCTCTCATTCTTTCTCATTTCTATTTCCCTTCTTCTTTCTTCTTCCTCCTTCCTCAAGAGCTCCCCTTAACCAAAACCCTAGCCCTAGCCCTAGCCCTAGCCCTAGCCCTAGACTTGGTTCTAGAAAGAGGTTTGTTAGTCCACCAAGGCAAGTACATCTTGCTCAAAGTGGTAAAACCATGGGTTTTTTGGATTTTTTATATGTTTAGTAAATTAAAAATATATTTAATGAAAAGTTTTCTTCTTGATGTCCGTATTAGTTTTAGTTTTTGGAGTTTTTGATTTTGATGAACAATTTTGAGTAGATCTGAGCTTTAAAGTTTGGATTTTCATGGGTTCCAAAAAAATTTCTTGGTTTTGATCTATTAAAATATGGTATTTTAGAAAAATAATTTTTTTAGTTGATGGGGCACTTTATTTCAAGCATTTTGGCTTTTGTTTCACTTGATTCAGAGTTAAAATGAAGATTTTATAAAGAAAACAATTTTCAGACTTTTGGAGCTTTTTCGCCATGGGTGAACTTGTTGTCTGGAGAAGACGAAGTTCAAATGCAGCCAGTGAGCTATGCGATAGAGGGTGCTATGCTGCATAAAATGTTATGCGGCCTAAACTTCTTGTTGCATACCAGCATGCGTCCATCTTTTTTGGATGCATAACTGATATACATGTGTTTTAAAGGGACTCCATGTGTTCACTCGCTGAATGAATAAGAATTTGGCTAAATCCAATAGGCCTCCATGCGATATTTTATTTCATATGCGGCACTATCACTCATGCGGCCTGGAGAGCATGCGACCACTATTTTCTTGGACGCATGGCTAAATTCAGCATGAGTACATCTACAAGGAATCAAATGACACACTTTATTGCATTGGTCACCTTATGTCACATCTCCGACACTTTATTTGTTGACTGTCACTTCAACACTTGTCCCAATCCTGAGCATGCGGCCAGCTCGTCCAAGCGGCCAGCGCGTCCATGCGGCCAGTTGCTCATGCGCCTGATCAGTGCATACAACCTGACCCATGCGGCAATCCATGCGTGCACTTCTCATCCGCATATGTGATCCTATGCGACTCTAGTAATTGATGTACATGTTCCATAATTTCTTGGGTTTAATTATTTTATTTGGAATATTCTTATCGTACCCTATGTGGTTGATCGTGGCTTCTTACTTGTGTTATTCTAAGGAAGAGTGGACTTAGAACTGGCTATGTGCTAGAACTGACTATGTACATAGTATGATTATATGATATAGTAGACCATGTGGTGTAATGCCCCGCTCTACGTCGGCATTATGTATCAAGGTGAGTGGGCAGAACTTCGTTCTCTGATTCTTGCACGCCTTAATAATAACCTGAGTTTTTGCTTGCAATGTTTTTATAAGAGAATGATTGAACCCGCAAGTATCCGGGACCGTTAGATCACCAAAGGCAGCCCCGAACCAGGGAATGCATCAAGGCAAGTCAAACAACTAAACACCTGAACGATCATGATACAACAATACTCATGTTTGCATATGCTCTGATACCATTTTGTCATGCCCCGGACCCGCCCGGGCCGCCGCTCCGCCTTGCCCCGCCCTCGTATAGTCGGATTATCGAACCGGGCATGAATCACCGTACCCCGGTGCACCGGACACGAATTACCGCGCCCGTCCCGCGGGTACAAGGAAGGGATTTTGTGTGGCCTGCATGAGTGTTTCATGTCACGTCCTGATCTCCCGAAGGCTAAATCGGTCGTTCCCGCTAGGCGAGAATCACCGCGCTAGCGCTTCCGTGGAACGATCGCTTTGACCCATTCCAGACGTAATGTCCTACGAGCGTGAGCCACGCCCGTGCAAGGCCATGGTTCATTGGCTGGCGGTAAGAGTTCTAAGCCACAGAGTCGCACAGATTATCCGAGTGCAGCGGAGTCATAAACGCATAGCGATTTGGTAACAAGTTCACTGAATCGACAATATAGCGAAAGCATTTAATAACATAAGTTAAAGTAAAGTAACTCTTTTATTGATATAAACAAGTGTCACAGGCGGCGTATAGCTGAGATTACAAGTTTCTCAAGCCTCTCTCTCTCTGAAACAGTAAAAGCGTGCCAAGTGGCTACAATTGTGGAATAATTGTACAGGCGATGATCAGGCGATGTAATCTCGGCTATACGCTGCATGTAATACTTGTTTATATCAATAGAAGAGTTACTTTACTTTAACTTGTGTTATTAGATACTTTCGCTATATTGTCGACTCAAGGAACTTGTTACCAAATCGCTATACGTTTATGACTCCGCTGCACTTGGACAATCTGTTTGACTCTATGGCTTAGAACTCTTACCGCCAGCCAATGAACCACGGCCTTGCACAAGCGTGGCTCACGCTCGTGCAGCATCACATCCGGATGGGTCAAAGCGATCGTTTCGCGGGAGCGCTGGCACGGTGATTCTCGCCTAGCGGGAACGGCCGATTTAGCTTGCGAAAGATCAAAATATGATTTCTAGGCAATTTTTAGTCAAACTAGGTCAAACTAGACCAATACCTTGATTTTAGGTCCATATCTAGCTTCTAAGTTTATTACAAGTCGATACTAGTAATTACTATATGATATTAGGTCATCCTTAGGTTTTCAGGTTCGTTACAAAGCTATATTAGTTATCAACACTAGTTATATATATATATATATATATATATATATATATATATATATATATATATATAAATATATATATATATATATATATATATATATACTAGCTAAACACTAAGGTATTCTAGTCAATTTAGTTAATAACTAGATATTACCTTAGTACAACCTAGACTAATATCACAACCTTAACTAACTATTTGTAATATCTTGGTTGAAGCCTATAATTCAATACTAATACCTAATACTCATGGTGTTTGAGTATCTGATACTCTATGTTGAGTGATACCAACACCAACAGTCGCTACTGTCACGCCCTAATCCCACAATATCGAGTGACTAGATACGTGGCAATGGCTAACAGCACACACCGATGGACAAACCTAATTTAATGGATCCATCGGGGCATGCTTAAGCTGTAGTACAACAATAAGGGTCTAGATATACTAATCTCATCCACAGATATGAATATAACAACATCAGAATCATAAAGCAAGATCAATCTCAATCAAATACAAACTCGGGAAATAACCCGATAATGAGTCTGATACATTTGTCAAGATACAAGAATAAAGATAACTACAGCCAATACTGAGTATGGAACAGTATATACTCAGAAAATAACCTCGGTGATCAATCGTCTAATAGATCTGATACTGCTCCAGTGTCTGCTCCTGCTCCTGCTAATGCTCTTGTACTGTATAACTCTGGGTGGATCTCATCTGCTAATCCTGGAGACATAATCTGGATCCAGGTCCTCAGGGGACATAGCAAGGTACAAGAAAGCTCAAGCCATAATAATGCAGTGCAAGAAATAAATGAAACCATAGGGTAAACTATATAACCATCTAAGTGATATGCAAGATAAGAGCAGCACTAGAACTCAGGCTGAAACCACTAAAAGCTCTGTGTTGGGGAGCCGGTAGCAGTGATATCATATGGTTGTCTAGCTCGGAGTGAGACTAAGATGCCGACATAATATATATAATCAACCTGTAGTTTGTGTGTCTCTTCCCACCCAATGTAATCATACGTCTCATGTCCACAACGTCTCATGTCCATGCCACGCAGGATCATAACTAATGCATCCAGTCATATAATATTTAAGCAAAGGAATAAGTCATGAAAAACTGTATCCTATACAGAATCACCATGAATATTTTAGGACGATTCTGTATCATGAATAGTGTCAGGTGCCCTGGGTTATGTCATACTTGATAATGCAAGCACGAGAAGTATAGGGTCTCGATATCCATGTCTATGTGACGTTACCCAACTCCGCGTACGGGGTTGGAACCCGACTATTAATCGGATGCTAAGCAATTCACACGGACCTAGGTTGAAGCATGTACATCAAGTATATATGCCAAGGAAATAAGTAATCAAAAACTGCAGAGATTGGCAAGGTACACTTGCCTGGGTTTCCGGTTCCAATTGTGGCTCTGACTTCAGCAGAATTTGCAGGCAGTACTCCGGTTGCTGAAATAAACATCACCATCAGATCCAAAAAATATTAATCAGCTAGAAATGCCTGTCCTTGAGTCCAATTTGGACACAGGGGCAAAAATAACATTTTCAGGTCAAGGCGGGGTCCACATGTGGACCACTTTGCACCGAAAAGCATGTCAGGGTCAAAGGTCTCCGAATTCCTCAAACTCAGTGTCTACAAGTCAGGAACAATGATATGAATCCAACGGAACTTCCAGAATTGGATTCCGATGAGCCGATCATAAAATCGTCCGTCAAGTGGAGCCTATGGGGCCCACGATACACGATCTTGTCAATATTCTCAGAATTGGACCAAACTTGGGTCACAGGACCAGCGTATTGCTACGAGTCCGATAGCGCAAGTTTCGTCTCGATCCGACGTGTGTACACAAAGTTATAGCATCTTCCAGAATGGACAGATACCGGCGTTGTCGATGGATACGCGTTGATTCCGGTGTGCACGCACATCCGAATCGACTTCTGCGAAATCCCACACGTCCGTATCAACGACGCACATGTTTCGGTAAAGACCGTGTACGACCAAGTCGTCCCGTTTGGCGGAGCGTACTCAGTTCCGGGGTAAAATAGGGCGTTGTTTTTTCTGTTTTTGGATCGCGGTTTGCGATCACCACAGGAAGCGATGCACCGAGCGGGTTGCACGGGCACCGAGAGGGTTATACAGTCTACGCATTGCAACTGACGGTATCAAAAATAGAGTTACGAGGTGAGAGAAAACGCTACCTGAACAGGGCCCCGTGAATCTATTTTTTATGTGTCCGTGCGTCAACTTGACGCGAGCTGCGTCCTAGTCATGTCCGCTGTGCTGTTCGTGTCCGAGAACGGCCTTGTCTGTGCTAGGGCAGCTGCTGTGTCCGTGTCCGCTGTGCTCGGGTCTCTGGAAATGGCCGTTCGGGTCGGCGGAGGCCGTCGACGGCTAGGGCAGTGGTGAGGGGGTGTTCTTGGCCCTATCCATGTCGATGATGGAGTCGGGGCTCTCAAAATCTTCTCTGGTTCTGACGATGATCACCTCGGCTCGAGCCTCCACCCTACGGTGATGACTAACCTCCCATCGGAGCAACGACAGAGAAGCACTGGTTCTTGTTGGACGAGACAAAGAGCGTGTGTCAGCTCAGGAACTGGCCACCAGATCAGGACATAGAGGAGTTCGACGAGAAGGCCGGCGGTTGGCCGCGGGGACGAGGGTGGTCAGTCGCCGGAGTGCGGGGGAGAACTGTGCTGGACAGGGAGGAGGCCGGAGCGGCGCTGCTGTGGACAGCCGGCCGGACGAGGTGGTGATGCACTGATCGGACGGGAAGATGCACAGCAGGCCGGGCGGGGGAACTGAATCGGGCCGGATTGTGTTGCGGGTTCAGCAGCGCACAGCCGGTCGGGGGTGCACGGCCGGACCGGAGCGGGGGATGGATGCACCTTAGAGAACGCCGGAGAAGAAGAGTCGAGGTGGGTCAGGATGGTCGGACACGACGGCTGTCGTCAGTTTTGCAGGCGGCAGGAAGGAGGATGAAGGTGAGGAATAGTAAGGGGGGAGGTGGATCTTCGATCCGGCGAGGGAGTTGGCCGACTCTGGCGATCGAGCGGGAACAGGGATGCAAGGTCGGCTGGGGAAGAGTTTCTAGGTTAGGGATGAGTTTTGGGTTTTCCCAAATGAATAATAAAAGAATAATAGTTGTATTTTTATATGTGGGGTTTTTTTGACCTAGGAAAACTTGACTTGGTCAACACTCTCCTTGGGCTTGGGCATAGAATTTGGGCTGGGTCAATGCTCCTTGGGCTTGGCTTCGGCTCTCATGGGGATGTTAGGTGTTTGGCACGGGTTTAATTCGGTTTAAGTGTACACTGGTTTCTAGGGCTTTAAAAATGCTTCCGGAGTCCAATAAATTCTTGGAAAATTACCCTATGTCCGGTTTTCCATTTTACACCATAAAGTATTATTTTCATAATATTTTAATATTAATTTAAAAATCATTTAATCACAAAATACCTTAGTTTTAATTTCAGAAAAATTCCAGAAAATTGCAGAAAATTGTGAAAAAATCCAAATTAAAATTTCTGAAAAAAATCAGGGGGTTACAACTACCCTCACCCAAGCATTGATACACCTTAACATAGACACACTTTTATACCCCATAACTTAGTATTCATTGATACCTACTTACTATCACAACCTCTAATACTACACTACTATTCTAGTACTTAATTCAATATCCTAATCTTATACTCAAGATATCAATTTACCTATATGTATATACCCATATACATATACTTATCTTGTAAATTCCAATACTTTCTAACACTTAGCCTCAACTACCCTAAACAGAACTGTGCACTTACACTGGCACTACTCACTCATTAGTTGTATCACTACACACACGATACACTTCCTCAGTCACCTGAACCATACACAACACTCACCTTCACTTCACTACATATGCACTATCATATACAACCCACATATACTTAAATAATACATACACCCCATATTGGAAAAGCAATCCTTACCCAACCCCTACTGATTACTAACCTCACTGTTAGGCAGTGAACTGTTGCATATTCACCTCACTGCCCAGCACACCCTCTTTACCCTAACTACATGTTCATCATCCCTAAACCCCTACACTGCCACTGTAACTTGCACCCTCTCTTCTTATATGCTCAAAGTCTTTCTTGATATCAAAACTAAATACTCAAAGAACCTCACAGCATTATTGCACTTGCTGCTATGCTCTAACCCCTCCATCTGTAACACAGTACATCACTGATGCATAATAATACTTATGCACTGGCCTATAACACAGCACCACCTAATACACCTGACCATACTTCCACCTGGACCACCTCTTGCACAAATATTATCATACCAAGTCTTACACTCATAGACATAGATACATTCACCTGAATACTTGTGCACCTCCAACCTAGTCTCACAATGCACTATCATATTTTCTTTCATGTGTAGAATCTTTCCTGAGTTATTCATAGTGATTTTGTATAGACTTACAGGATTTATGACATAAGACTTGCATATACATAGATATCATTATGACTCGCTGTACTAGCTAGAGGTCATGATCTTGCGTATTATGGACATGAGATATTGTGGACATGAGACGTGAGGTTATATTGGGTGGGGAGAGACACACTATACTACAGGCTGATTTTGTTTATATATACTACATTACTGGAGGTTCCTTAGACTCTGTCTTTGGCACATTTACTGGCCCTTTGAGATATTACTTTCTGCTATGGACTCCCCGACATAGAGCTTGTAGTAGTTTTAGCGTGTGTTTGAGTGATGTCCTCATATGTATATCACTTAGATGGTTACATTAGTTTACTTTTAAGTATGTGGCATTATACTATTTTACCTTGGCATGTTGTTATTGCACCTTGTTACGTCCCTCTGAGGACCTGGTCCTTTGCCAGTTTTGCAGCATAGACCATTGTGGAGCTTGCCTGGAGTTGCTGACGTGTGCTGCTTTGTCTGCAAGGCATTGGTGCCAGGTAATTATATCATTTCTATTAGAGTTATGGTTTTTTATTCTTATTATCTATTCATCGGCTGATGTAGCCTAGTTTTATAGACTTATATTCCTATCTCGAGTTTATTCGAGCTTATGTGTTTTTGGCGGCCGACTTTAGCATATGTAGTTCATTCTTTATATTTTGTTCTTTCTATGGATTGAGACATAGATATTTCAGTATTTATTTACCCTTATTATACAGCTTATACGTATTCGAGTCAGACCAGAGTCTGGTCGAATGCGTAACTGGCATGTTACGTAATCCTAGTCCTACATATTTTGGGAGTGGGGTATTACAGGCCCCGTATGAAGCAATGTATTGATGCAAGTGTCGATCACCAATATATTAGGAAAAAGTTGGTGAACGACAAGTACTCGGACCGAAACTTATAGAACAAGCCATCGAGAAAGTTCGCATAGTTCAAAAAAATCATCGAGTTGCTCAAAGTCGTTAGAAATGCTACGCGGATGTACATAGGTGACCTTTAGAATTCGTGGAGGGTGATCATGGGTTCCTAAAGGTGACACCTATGTGAGGTGTGATGCGGTTCAACATCAAAGGGAAGCTGAGTCCACGGTTTGTCGTACCTTTCAAGATTTTAGATAAGGTGGCACTAATGGCTTGTTAACTTGTACTACCTCTTGCTTTCGCGGAAGTACACAATGTCTTCCATGTTTTCCAACTAAGGAGATACGTGCATGACCCGAGTCACGTAGTGAACTTCGATCAGCTGGAGCTGAGTGCCGACCTATCCTATTTAGAAGAACTAGTTCATATCCTAAACAGGAAAGAGAAGACCCTAGAAAATTGATCTGTGTAATGACCCACACCCGGATATTCGGGCACGAGTATGTGGGTATGTCCAGCCTACGCCACAACATCGGTGGTAGAACGCTGTCTGGGTCATTTTTAACTATCTAACTTCTCAACAATATAATATGGTACATGTCAATCATCTCAACTCCAAACGAGGAACAGTATGGTATCTCACAAATATAACTAATGTTAATCACAAAACAAACTAAGGAAGATAAAGCATGAATTATAAACCCCCTCACCCAAAATAGGTATTTTGTGTGTATTTTATATTATTATATTTATTATAGATTATTTTAAATATTGAATTACTTTAGAATATTCTAGTAGTTAATTAGAAAATAAATTTCTTAGTATATTTACTTATGCAGATATTTATTTAGAATCATTTTTAGGCTATTTTAGATTTTTGGAGACTTTTCTAGAATTTTTAGGTAATTAAAACATAGGGAACGTAAATTTCTAGGACTTTCATGATTTACTATGAGACCATACTTGCATATTGTTCCTACCAAATATTTATTTTAGGTTAAAATATTTAATTATATTTTTCTATAATTTATTTAGAATTTTAAGAAATTTATTTAGATTTTTGAAATTATTTAGGATTTATTTGGATATATATAGTCTTAATATTAGATAGATGCTAATTTAGTGTTAATAGATATTAATAAGATTATATATAAATTATTTGTATTACCTTTAATTCTATTTAATATTATAAATTATTGAATAAATTCAAACTCTATTTTAAATTAATTCAAATCCTGGGCCTAGTAGGAAAGCAACTTCATGCACATCATATCCTTATTTAAACTCATCATAATCCTATCCAAATTAGTCAATCCTAGTCGTATTCAATTAAGTAGTGTCCACCATTATAAATACCTCATCCTTCATATTTTTCTTCCCCAAATTTTCCTTATTTTCTTCCAAAAATAGTCAAAATTCGTCATAAATTCAACCTCATTTTCTAGTAGTTATGACGACTTAAATAGACGATATCTCCTAGCTCCGGACTCCAAACGTGCTCCAGTTTTTTTTGTAAGAAACATATCAAGGTTAGTTTTCTGAATATATAAATTATTTTAATAATTTTAGAACCTATTTTTTAGAATATTCTGAAAGTGCCAGCTGTCCAAAATTAGACGCATTTTCGTATTTTTGAGATTTCGGGAGATTTCGAATTCGAAATTATGAACCGTTTGAAGTTTCAAAAAGTTGACATGATGAACTTACATAAAATAATATTTCCAGAATTTAAAATAATAGTTTAATCTACTATAAAATTCGTGCAACGTCGACGTAAATAGGAAATTATCGAAAACTGTCATATATTTGCCCTTGTGGCCATAACTCTTTATCGACTTGTGATTTTATAAAATCGTCAATTCCGGCATTCATATAGCGCTAAAATCTATAAGATTTTATACACAAATCCAAGATTTGAGTCGGTTAACTTTTTGGTCAACGGATTGCCTCGATTTGCGTGTCACGGATCACAAATCGGTAAAGTTGACTTTCTTTGGACCAAAATTAGGGTTTAACAATAAAATTATATTATAATAAGATTAAAATACTATTTTAGGTTATTTTATTTAGAATTAAAATAGATTAAAATAGAGGAACCTATTCACCCACTTTTGTAACCTAACTTGTTTAATTTATGTGATAGGTAGATCGGACGACGCCTTGAGTTGGGACTTCATTATTTTTTAGACCAGGCAAGATACCTTGCCAAATTGCTTACAATACTTTGCATGTTTATTCTAGTTCTGTATATTCATTGCATTTCTGTATGTTCATTGCATGTGTAATTTCTTTCAGTCTTTATTATATATTAGATATGTTGACACACACATGACACTTAGTATCATGAGAGGACAATTAGTAGGCGTATGAGCTTTAACCACTCTGGTAAACCGTAGTATATAGCTCGCACTACGGGCCTGTGTCACGCTGGTCGCTACCGCCGAGGTATATCAATTTCTGTAGAGTCGCGCTGGTCGCTACCTCCGAGGTATGACGATTTCTGATGTCCCCTGACGAGTGTGTGAGTTGTGAGGCTTAGATCGAGTAGCCTAACCTTGTCCATACGTCAAAAAGTTGTCCTCATTTGCATTCATATAGATTGTCTTGTACAGCGTACTTATATATTTTCAAATATTATGCATGTTTACTGTATTCAAATTGGCTTGCTTCTATGTATCTTGTTACGTCCCTCTGAGGACCTGGTCCCTTTCCAAGTGTAGATGTTCATAACTATTCGCAGGAGCACGGATCAGGACTTACCACTTATCTCTTCCGAGGAGGCCGTACCTTCTGAGCATCAGTGATTATCTCTAGCGAGGGATCCCTTCGCTGATTCCTTTATATCATCATCTTATTTATATTGGAGATTTATCCTTCTCTCTCATGTTAGTATTGATATAGTCATTGGTAGTGGATTTGTCTCCACCCGACTATTAGTTTTGGATTATTCAGACTCATTATTCTAGTTTAGTTATTTCTTTCTATGACTTATTGTGTGGATGAAATTAGTATTTTTGTGACTTGTGACACTATATTTATACCACATGTGAGTTTATATTCATATTACAGCGTACGTGTGTATTATGTTATCCATATATTAGAGTTGCCATATATATACGGCTGGCATGCTTACGTGTTCCTAGTTCTACGTATTTTGGGACTGGAGCATGATATATTTTTGTGGTGGCCCATATAGGTCGAGAGCATATTGTCTCGGTTACGTTACTATACCGAGCAAGCCTGCGCATAAGATTAGAATATAGGATCTCATCCACTTATTTATCACTCCCTTGATTTTATTTCGTATTCTTATTTGATTGCTTGCATTGCATCTTGCTTGATCCCTTCTCAACGTCAATCTCCTCTCGTGCTTGATAGGAGTTAGGAAGATGACTTATACTAGGTATATACACTCTAGTATTCAATAACATTATTAGTTAAATTTTTGTAAGTTTGGTAGTATGCCTCATAATCTAGTATCACATAGTCCTTCTGACCAATTAATGAAATATAAATAAATGACACCAACTATAGGCTTGCATAAGAAGATTGTGTTTATCTAGACTATAGAACTTTAGTGTTTATCTAGACTGTAGAACTTAGAGGCTCATACACCCATTTGGTTGACTTTAGACTTAGACAAGAAATTAGTATGGCAATTGTAGAGGCACAACACCGATCTTCTTGGTAAACTTAAATTATTCTGTACCTTCCTCCATCATAATCAAGCGTACTCATATTTTTACTACCTCGACTTATGCTGCTATTATAGCCTAGTTTTGCAAGCTTATTCTTTTATTGAGCTTGTTCATGACATATGTATTATTTAGGGCCCACACTAATACATTGTCTAAATCAGAATCGATGTATTATGGTCTGATCAACCGTAGTGCGCTTGGTCCGCTCTTTGTATCACTACTTTATATGGATTGAGATATAGTTGACTCAACTTGTTAGACGGATATACTTGCCCTCTAGACTGGTCAGAGCATATCATGTCAGGTACATAACTGTTCTGATATGAACATGCATATAGGAATTTACTAAAATAAGATTTTAATCCACAACTGCCTTGGCAACTCCTTCTCGAATTCTCTAATCCCTTTTGATTCCGTACTTGTATCCTATCACCTCCTCCTTGAACTCTTTATTGTTGTTCTCCATCTTCCCCTATTTTGGAAAGACGAACGTTCGTGCTTAGTATAAGTTGATACACGAATAGTACTAGATATACCCCATAGGCCAGGCACTCATGATGACAAATAAGGAGCGCAGGCACAGGAAGTCATAGATACAAGAACGACCTTATTTATATGTGTCATTTCATACTCATGATCCCCTTTATTATACGATATCTTAGGTACATAGTAGACGTAGAATTATATATTTGGTGGTTTAGCAGTTATGAGGATATATTGAAGATCTACCCAGATGGCATACATATGATGCTAATAGATGATGCTAGTAGCAGTAGTAGTATTCTCTTTCCTATCACCATCTCGACCCCTTAGGTGGCTCATCTTCTCTTCTATATCCATTCCTTATCTCATGCTTAACTCTTCCTATTATAGTCGTATCTTTTTCGTGCCATTATGAACTGTTTGAATTACTTCAACCTCACCCTTATTTTGTTAGTTAAAACATAAATGTGTTAGTAATAATTAATTACTAAAGGAAGAGTACATAATGATAACCCTTATGTATATGCACTATAGCAATAACTGTATCCTCTTATTATTTTAAAAATCATGTATAGCATCCCTTAGTCTAATAGGAATTAGTTGGATTGTTGAATTAGTTTATACTTCTAATAGTTTTATAAGATAGTCAAGACCTTAACTGTCGCCCTAAAAACTTAGACTATGCTTAGGAAAGAATTGAAGGCACTTGTTACGAACTGACAACTATGACAATTCGCTGGCAAAGTAGCGATAGCTGCAGCTAGACCGTTATAGTAGAGTAGTCAAAGTATTACAGAAATACTGGTCAGGTGACATGGCAGTATTAGACTACGATACTTGACGGTTGCAAAAAAAATCATGGTTGTGAGATTCCAGACAGGTATCCCAAGATACTCGACCCGATAAATAAATTCGTCCTACAACCTAGACAATAGCCTCAAGAGACTTTGACTACTAGTAGAATTCATGTAAGTTGGGGAGTGTAGATGAGTTAGAAATAGAATAGTGTATGGACAATAAATGAGGAAGTGTTAGAATGGTAGACCATGACTTTTAGGAAGCACTGCTAGATAGCAATGAAGTGTAATAGCTATAGTGATTATTATGAATATGGGTTAGTGTCAATTTCGAGGACGAAATTTTTGTAAGTTGGGTAGATTGTAAACCCCCTCACCCAAAATAGGTATTTTGTGTATATTTTATATTATTATATTTATTATAGATTATTTTAAATATTGAATTACTTTAGAATATTCTAGTAGTTAATTAGAAAATAAATTTTTTAGTATATTTACTTATGTAAATATCTATTTAGAATCATTTTTAGCTATTTTAGATTTTTGGAGACTTTTCTAGAATTTTTTACGTAATTAAAACATAGGAAACGTAAATTTCTAGAACTTTCATGATTTACTATGAGACCATACTTGCATATTATTCCTACTAAATATTTATTTTAGGTTAAAATTTTTAATTATATTTTTTTGTAATTTATTTAGAATTTTAAGAAATTTATTTAGATTTTTGAAATTATTTAGGATTTATTTGGATATATATATAGTCTTAATATTAGATAGATGCTAATTTAGTGTTAATAGATATTAATAAGATTATATATAAATTATTTGTATTATGTTTAATTTTATTTAAGATTATAAATTATTGAGATAAATTCAAACTCTATTTTAAATTAATTCAAATCCTGAGCCTAGTAGGAAAGCAACTTCATGCATATCATATCCTTATTTAAACTCATCCTAATCCTATCCAAATTAGTCAATCCTAGTCGTATTCAATTAAGTAGTGTCCACCATTATAAATACCTCATCCTTCATATTTTTCTTCCCCAAATTTCCCTCATTTTCGTCCAAAAATAGTCAAAATTCGTCATAAATTCAGCCTCATTTTCTAGTAGTTATGACGACTTAAATAGACGATATCTCCTAGCTTCGGACTCCAAACGTGCTTCAGTTTTTTTGTTAGAACCATATCAAGGTTAGTTTTCTGAATATATAAATTATTTTAATAATTTTAGAACCTATTTTTCCAGAATATTCTGAAAGTGCTAGCTGTTCGAAATTAGACGTTTTTATATTTTTGAGATTTCGGGAAATTCCGAATTCGAAATTATGAACCGTTTAAAGTTTCGAAAAGTTGACATGATGAACTTATATAAAATAATATTTCCAGAATTTAAAATATAAGTTTAATCTACTGTAAAAATTGTGCAACGTAGACGTAAATAGAAAATTACCGAAAACTGTCATATATTTGCCCTTGTGGCCATAACTCTTTACCGACTTGTGATTTTATAAAAACGTCAATTCTGACATTCATGTAGTGCTAAAATCTATAAAAGTTTACACACAAATCCAGGATTTGAGTCAGTTGACTTTTTGGTCAACGGATTGCCTCGATTTGTGTCACGGATCACAAATCTGTAAAGTTGACTTTCTTTGGACCAAAATTAGGGTTTAACAATAAAATCATATTATAATAAGATTAAAATAATATTTTAGGTTATTTATTTAGAATTAAAATAGATTAAAATTGAGGAACCTATTCACCCACTTTTGTAACCTAACTTGTTTAATTTATGTGACGGGTAGATCGGACGACGCCTTGAGTTGGGACTTCATTCTTTTTCAGACCAGACAAGATATCTTGCCAAATTGCTTATAGTACTTTACATGTTTATTATAGTTTTGTATATTCATTGTATTTCTGTTTATTCATTGCATGTGTAGTTTCTTTCAGTCTTTATTATATATTAGATATGTTGACACACACATGACACTTAGTATCATGAGAGAACAATCAGTAGGCGTATGGGCTTTAACCACTCTGGTAAACCATAGTATATAGCTCGCACTACGGACGTGTGTCGCGCTGGTCGCTACCCCCGAGGTATGTCGATTTCTGTAGAGTCACGCTGGTCGCTACCCCCGAGGTATGACGATTTCTGATATCCCGTGACGGGTGTGTGAGTTGTGAGGCTTAGATCGAGTAGCCTACCCTTGCCCATACGCCAAAAAGTTATCCTCATTTGCATTCATATAGATTGTCTTGTACAGCGTACTTATATATTTTCAAATATTATGCATGTTTACTGTATTCAAATTGGCTTGATTCTATGTATCTTGTTACTTCCCTTTGAAGACCTGGTCCCTTTCCAGGTGTAGATGTTCATGACTATTCGCAAGAGCACGGATCAGGACTTACCACTTATCTCTTCCGAGGAGGTCTTACCTTCAGAGCATCAGTGATTATCTCTAACGAGGGATCCCTTCGCTGATACCTTTATATCATCATCTCATTTATATTGGAGATTTATCCTTCTCTCTCATGTTTGTATTGATATAGTCATTGGTAGTGGATTTGTCTCCACCCAAATATTAGTTTTGGATTATTCAGACTCATTATTCTAGTTTAGTTATTTCTTTCTATGACTTGTTGTGTGGATGATATTAGTATTTCTGTGACTTGTGACACTATATTTATACCACATGTGAGTTTATATTCATATTACAGCATCCGTGTGTATTATGGTATCCATATATTGGAGTTACCATATACATACGGCTGGCATGCTTACGTGTTCCTAGTCCTACGTATTTTGGGACTGGGGCGTGACATGAATGGAATAGGAAAGGAAAGAAATCAAGATACAATCCACAAGTCTGAAATAATATGCATGCCATGAATCTCCATAAATAGTCTAATACAACTCCAACAAAAATAAATAAGACCTCATCGGGCTCTACAACTAAGTCCTCCTGATCTACAAGAGTATCCTCTAAAGGTACACCGTCCTGCGATCTGTAGAATATGGGATACTACTCTATAAGCCAATCATCTGGAAAAAATATATCAAGTCAGGATTGGAGCAAAGTACATACCTCTGAAAGCAATTTCAATAATATAATCGAGCATATAAAATAGATAATAGAAATAAAATACAATATCACTAAACATTTAAAAGAATGAACAATAGGTATACAGGTAATGTACGAGAATATAGAACAATAATATAAATATCAGCAATATGATAAAATAACTGTAATCTAACTAATGTGCCTCAAAATACAAGTTTATTATGTGATCGGTTTAGGTGAACATAATCAGGTAAGACGATTACAAGTGAGATATGTAACCAGAATGTACACGATGTAACAATGGGGCTTTGATCACATAATCAACTCCTACTCTCCTATCCCCAACTAATACCAATATATCTAATCACGACATGCTACGAACACAAATATGACCACTGAACACGAGCAGTGGGTGTATACAAATATAATAACCACTGAACACGAGCAGTGGGTGTACATGAATAAGCACACTAAACACGAGCAGTATGTGAACACGAAATATAAAAAATACCCAATATACACGATGAAATACATGTACACGAGTACCCGCTAAACACGGTAGGGAATAATATCTTCTGATGGGATCCATGTAGTACAAGTCCATGAAATTACTGTGTCAAAATTAAGTATACAATTCTAGAACATGAATATGTGTTTGATAATAAACGAAAGAAATAAAACTAGGTTTATACGAAACCTTTCCTTTGTTTACAAACAAGAAAAAGAGTAAAATTAATCCTATACGAGGATATTAAGTACAATAAAAATGATTCTGTGGAAATATTGCTATAGGAGTCTGATTTGCGGTCGATCACTTTGTCCCCTGGACCACACGATGACGAAGAAGTGCTGTAGAAGAAACTTCAAACTTTCTCTGAACTGGAGGCAAAATCCAGCCAGCAGAAAGTGCTATAGAAGAAGCTTCAAACTTTCTCTGAACTGGAGGTAAAATCCAACCAGCGGAAAGCGCTATAGAAGAAGCTTCAAACTTTCTCTGAACTAGAGGAAAAATCCAGCCAGCAGAAAGTGCTATAGAAGAAGCTTCAAACTTTCTCTGAACTGGAGGCAAAATCCCGCCAGCGGAAAGCGCTATAGAAGAAGCTTCAAATATTGCAGGAGGGATTGAACTCTCGTAGACGAAGTTGTCAATCAACACTCTCTTTATGTGCTCTCTCTCTCTGATCCTTTTTCTGATCGCTCAAAAGAATCCCCTTGCTCTGTGAATGGGGGTCTCTATTTATAGAGCTCAGTCACAGTAACTGTCTATTTGGCTTAAAAACCAAACAGCGGTGAGAGTTGCACTTTTTACGCGGCGGTTATAATAACTGCTACCCACGTATGAATGATCTTCTGAATCTGCGTGTGACGCGTGTCCCATTATGAGGTAACGCGTATAACTGCTGCGAAGATCACGGCATGCAAACCACGTAGGTAACTGCCCCTCGCGTAGAGATAGTTGACGTAAAAGCCAAATAACTATCTTGTAGGCGTAAAAGCCAAATAGTTGTCTTATTGGCATAAAAGCCAAATAGCTGTCTGGTTGTCGTAAAAGCCAAGTAGCTGTCTTGTTGGCATAAAAGCCAAATAGTTGTCTGGTTGGCGTAAAAGCCAAGTAGTTGTCTTGTTGGCGTAAAAGCCAAGTAGCTATCTTGTTGGCGTGAAAGCAAAGTAGTTATCTTGTTGGCGTAAAAGCCAAATAGCTGTCTGGTTGGCGTAAAAGCCAAATAGCTGTCTTTATGGCGTAAAAGCCAAGTAGCTGTATAATAGGTAACCAGCGTAAAGATAGCCAATTATCCTTCCTTGACTGAGGTCTTGAGCGTATACTGGGCCAAGTAGCCTTATCACGTACCTTTGCAAATGTAGCCTGAGTTAGCGTATTTTGAGAAGATAGCATACGGTGTGCTCCTATAGTTGAAAATAGCCTGATTGGCGTATTTCGAGGAGATAGCGTACGGCATGCTCCTATAGTTGAAAATAGCCTGATTGGCGTAAAATACAGGAATGGTGATGTGGACGTATTAGCCCTAATTTTAGCTCTCCCAGTCATTAAAAGTAGAACCAAATCTCGTACATTAAATACAGAGATCTGCCCCCATCTCGCGCATTAACTGCATAGACGTGCCTCAAGTTTTGTACAGAGAACAGCTTTTGATGTGGCATCTGATTTTGTCTCATCTTGAGCGTAAAAGCTCATGTTTGCCTGTGTGGAATAGGCAGCGTATTCCTTGAATGTGTAAACACGTCTTATATCAAGAATTATGTCACTAAACGACAGTCTAGGTCTCTGTGCAGAATCATCATTACAACCGTCATCTTGATCGTCGTGCAGTACTTTTTGTCAGGAGTCAGGTTTACTGTTCTGTCTGACAGGTTCATTCGAGGAATACGAAGAGTTCCTCGTATAACTTCACGCTGTATTAAAAGCAGACATATTTTACGCCGGAGTGGCAATGTAGCAACCTTATTATGCCAAAGCAGTCTGGAAGTACTACTTTACGTAGGTTGTTTAGGAGCTCTATTTTACGCTAAATAGCGTTGAAGCTCTGTTGTACGCCAATGGCTTTGAAGTCATGTTTTATGCCACACAGTGCTGGAGCTCTGTTTTACGTGGGCTTTATGCATAAAGTTGGGGGTTTTACGTATATAATTCCCCTGCGTATTTTTTATGCTTCTACATGACCCCCTTCAAAGTTTTTAAATTTCTCATAATTTGAAACACTTTGAATGAAGCATGAAACGGTCAAGTTTGACCCGTTCTGCGAGGCTGGTTTCTCGACAAATTTTTAGGAATTTGTTGGGATTTGGTATGTTCTCTTCTGCCTATATAATGGCAAACGAGTGATCCTGTTTCTTCCACACTTCCTTCACCAAAAAGAGATATTTGTCGAGATTCATCGGGCTGACCTGAGGAAGAAGAAGATCATGTTCTTCCAGCATGTGATGAGCCATAAAAGAAGGCGTCTTCGAGGAAATATCCTCTGCAACGATGGATCATGGAAGGATATCATAGCTTCCTTTGCTCGGGATAATCAGCAATTTCATATGACGATTCATCCATGAGAGGAAGGGTCTCATTAGACCACACAGCTTGCTAGCTGTATTTTCTCCCATTATGAAGCTGGACGAAGGTGGGTAGTCTGGCCCTGTCTTCCAGTATTGTGTTGGGGCTGAATCCCTAACACAATTCTAGGGCGTGTCTGCCATGGCGCATATAGGGTGGGCTTGAATAATTTATACAGGCCCAGTTCTGTATCCTCCCGCCATTAATCATTTTCTTGTTCATCAGCCTCAGAAGCCGATGAACTGCCGTAGAAGGAGAAAAAGATCTATACCAATATGAGAACCTGACACAACAGATTCTCGGTGTGATCTTAAATGAAAATAAGAAATCCTTTGTAGAAAAAAGATTTCCATCATATGTAATCATGATAATAAAAAATCCTTTGTAAACTGGATTTCCATCATATGTAATCATGATTAATAGATTTGTCTTCTTTTACGACTTGCTGATTCGCCATATGTACTGTGTACAGCTTCGACATGTCTGAATAATTTTACGTTGACTTTGATAAACGATTATTCGATCATGTCCCGACTTTTACGCGTAAAGGAAGATGCGTAAAAAGCTCTTTAGCATTAAGTGGTATTGAAGATCCAACTGTCATGCTATTTTTGGACGAGGAGTCGCGTAGATATTCTGAACTGTCACTTCTCTGATGTGAAGACTTTCTGTTCAGAACATCATCTTCAAGAATGGTTTTCCCGAAAATCCCTCAAAGTAGGACGAGAAATGTCTGCCGAACAGGCCATACTTGAACTTTAGATGTAAAGGACTCTGGCTAGACTTCGAATGAACTTTCAATGGCCCAAGTAGAAGAGTTATCTTCAATGGTGACTTCTGTGTATTTCAGGCACTTGGAATGTTTTGAAGCCAAAAGGAGTATTTTTTGCGTAAACCCTTGCAACTGGCCTTCTCGAGTATAAGACTCAAATTATCCAGATATACGCGTACTCTGTCCTTCGTAATTTTAGGATATGCAGAAAGTCATAGATCCATAACATCTGTATCTTCTGAGCGTAAAATCGTAGATCTGTAGCCTCTAAGCGTAAAGCTGTAGATTTGTGGCTTCTGAGCGTAAAATCGTAAATCTGTAACTTCTGAGCGTAAAAGTTTCTAAGTGTAAGATTGTAGATTTGTAGCCTCTGAGCATAAAAGCTCCTAAGCGTAGCATCATAGGTCTGTAGCTTCTGAGCGTAAAAAGCTCCTGGGCGTAAGGTCATAGATTTGTAGCTACTGAGTGTAAAAGCTCCTGGATCCACTGACTGTCTGTCTTCTTTTTTCAAATGATATGCTGACGTGCTCCCAAATCATAACCGATTATTAAATATCGAATTTGGTTAGGGATTCGAAGAGTTATCAGAACTCTATAAATAGCCCAAGGTCCTGAGAGAGAAACCCTTCACCAGTCTTTGCAAAAACCTTTCATCTCTTTGAGAACTTTTCGTCTTCGTCTCTTTTCTGAGAACTTTGAGTTTAGCCATGGCACCGAAACAGGCTTCCACTGCCAAGTGAAAGAAAGTCGCCTCTTTTTCTCGCTCCTCTGCTCAAGCATGAGCCACCCCCATTAGGCTGGGCGAGCCCCAATCTGAACGAAGTGCTCCTCCGACGAGCTGTGCACCGGGCATTACGGGTAAGGACTTCAAGAAGAGAAAAACCCTTCGCACACGTTGTACGTGAACGCGCAAGATCATCTTCTGTGCTGAGAGCCTCTTCGAGAAAGATGGTGCACAGAGATTTTTTATCATTACGCCCACATTCCTAATGTGTCAGCGTAAAACTCCATATTTTTGCAGTCCGGCGTAAAAGCTCAGACTGTCAAAATTTGGTGTATACAGCAAAATCTTGCGTTTTACACACTGGATGTAAATTCCAGCATAAAGCTCAAGTTTTTGGCAGTCTAGCGTAAAAGCACAGACTGTCAGGTTTTGGCGTAAACTGCCAACCTTGCGTTTTACGTACTAGAAATAAATTCTAGTGTAAGACTCAAGTTTTTACAGTCTGGCGTAAAAGCATAGACTGTTAGTCTTCGGTGTATACTGCAAGAGTGTAGCGTCTAGCGTAAAAACTAACTTATTTTCTTGCATTTTGCAGTGGACTTGTAGATCCCTCTTTTGGCTGAGGTAATGGGCTCTGCTACCGGGATACTGAACTCCAATTATCTGGAAGATTTGTCCCACGTGAAATTCCCTATTTCAGGAACCCAGTATCCTGAAGAAAGGAAAACTCTGATCTCGTCCCAAGGAGAACGAATGCTGCTGAGTATGATCAGTGGGGAGCCCCTGACATACATAGATGGGACTGAATATAAGAAGTCGTCCTTCTTATTCGGGGATATGATTGATAAGCAATCCCAGACGAAGCCCAAGAAGGAGAATTGGGTGTTTACTGCTGAGGGCAAGGACATGTATCTGCCCAGGATGCCCAGAGATTACCCTATCTCGGCATTCTTCCATGCCACTTATCCTAGGAAGATGATGTGGACTCTGACTCTAGATCTTCATGGGCGGCCAGGGAAGATCTCATACAAGAAAGGATCGAACCGAGGATTCTATGTGAGCAGTCCTTCAGGCCCTGTTATGTCTTTCAGAGGATTACTGCCGGGCAGCATCCCGAGTGAAGACACTTCACTAGTCCAGCCAGTTCAAATATCGACTTTCTGTAATGACTTCATGGGGCAGGGAGGAGTGTACCCCAAGGTTAATCCTCGGACCAGTGGATGGCTTAGCCCGAGGAATCTTCGATGGGCCAGTTTAATTGCCTGGGCCCTGAAGCATTTTCAAATGGAGCTGGAAAGCATTGGCTTGCTTGCGGCTGTGAGTGCCACCAGTGTTGGGCTACCTCTCAACCCTAACTTGTTCTTGGCTTTGATGGAGCGATATAACTCGTTCACTGGGACTTTTGCCACTCCGCTAGGGGAGTTGGGCCTGGCCCTTCATGAAATAGCAGAGATTTCAAAGCTGCCAATGGGAGATACTCCGTATGAAGAGTACGTCCCCACAAACAGGGAACTGAGGGATACAAACCCTCGGGCAGTGGCAATGTACCAGGAGCTGATGAGTCACTATCTTGCGTGCACCACCTTCTACAAGGAACCCTCTGATTTGGCCCATGTCAACAAATGGGTGTCCTACCTCTTCTTCCACCAGGCCAGAAATGCTAAGCCGGACAAGGTGGTGGATAACAGAGATAAGCCCTTGAACCTCCTGAGCATGCTTAGTGCCGATACGGTCGATGACCTTATTAAAGGCGCAGGGGCTTCAGATCATATTCTCGATGAGGAGATAGAGGGTTATCCTGCAGGCACTAAAGCCTACAGTTATATGAGGCATTATCGCAAGCCTCTGTCAAGGGAAGCTCAACTGGCTGGCTTCCTTTCCATCTAGTTATGCCGATGGGTAGTGCCTGGCATCGCGTCTGCGGATCGCATTCATCGCAATACCTTGTGGCCCGTAGTACGATTGGTGTTTGGGGTAAGACTGGGCCTGCTCCCTGCCATGGTATGTCGGATACAAGCTGGCCTGAGAGCCATTACCGATGGGATGCTTGCAGATGATACCCAACGTGAAGGATTTCCCAGAGTGGAGTTACCATTCCTATATTTGATAGGAGATTAATCCTTCCAACACCAGGCTGATGTCTCCCGGATCTGTCGGCGGTTCGGGAAATAATTTCTTGTTGAATTACAAGAATTTCCTTTGGAATGTGACGAGCGTTATCGATTGCCGGTGAGCATTAAATTTTGCTCATGGTTGGAAGCTCTTCTGCATCGTTCCCCCTGTACATATCAATCAACGGGGGACGAAACTTCAGGATGCAGGCCAAGGGAGGACTATTCTTTCTCCTAAAGCTTTTTACTGGTTGGTCTGCATTAGACCTTCCCATTTGTTGTACAGAAGTGAGGACCACTGCTACTTGGAGCCCTATCTGCCTAGCCGGTTCGCCAAGCAATTTGGGTATGACCAGTTGTACGTGGGGAATGCTATCACCAGCTTCAAGTTCAAAGGTGGACTTATTGATGGAGCCAGGGGATGGCGGTACTTTATATCGGGTTATACCGCGGCGTTCTTTGTTGTGCCCGCGACTTCTCTCTCCATGGCGTTGCGCATCCTTTACTCATACGCGCAGTTTTATGCGTCCATCAATACCTTCCATCGTAATTTTGATGTGCATGGAAGCTTCAGGATGCCCTCCCGAAAGTCCACTGGAAGAGAGGAGATACCGTCTGTTTCCTCAGACGAAGGTGAAGACGCTGCCGGTATTGATGATTTATTATTGATAATACCGAGAGGCGTAATAGCTCCGCCAGCAGAGCCTCTCGTCATCTCAAATAAGCGACAGGCTTCCACTCTGAAAGAGCCTTCCCCCCGCAAGAAGAAGAAGAAGACTGCCGGAGGTCCTAAAAAGACTTCCACCCAGGGGGGCCCTAGGAGTGAGCCTGTTGTTTCCCCTGGTAGGGATGATTCTTTGATCAGAGGTCCTTCGCCTTTTAGAGAGAGAACCTCCATAGTTCCGGCTGACAGTGTTGGAGATTCTTTGCTCGCGGCTGCCGCTGCTACCACCGTTACTGGTAGTGCTTCGAGATCGCCTTCGAGAACGAGCATAATAAGATTCAATATACCTTTATCCAGACCAATAATGGGACTAACCCCTCCTTCGTCTGTAAGTATTTCCAACGAGATTCCGCCCGATGAACCAAGAGTGGATCTGGGTGACGAAGGGAAAGTTTATCCTCATACGTCATTTGGTGCACCCTCTTCTCCAGGTATGACAACTTGCTTAGCATTATTAAGAAATGATTTAGTTGTTCAAGCTGCAGACGCAACATACATACCATCAGCCATGGGTAAATATTGTCTTCACGCTTCTTTAAGAAAATTAACATCAAATTGATATTAACTTTTCCCTATCTTATTTGCAGGTGAAGACATCTTGGGGGAAGGCAGAGTTGACACAACTCATGACTTTGTTGTGGATCCTGCTAATGAAATGACGGTGCCAGACGTCGAAGAAGTAGACTTTGAATCTGCCGATCTTTCTTCCGCAACATTCTCGAGTGTCATCCCGCCAGTAGCAGTTCAAACACTATCAGAGGAGGATGAGCCCATTGTCTCGACTGTGCCTCCTTCGTCGAGCATGCCAGCAACTTCGGCCGTTGTTGGTGCCTCTTCTTTTGTCGCGCCATCTGTTGAAGCGACGAATGTGGCAACATCCTCTGCCGTCATTCCTGAAGAGCGATTTACCGGTATTGCACCCACTCCTAGCGTACATCCGATCTTTGCTGCGCTAGTTGAGCAATACACCAGCATATTCTATCGTACTTTGACAGAATTGATATCCATGGTGCTGGAGAAGAACCTAAGATTTGATGCTCTGAAGACGTCCTCCAAGACCACCATAGTGCCGATTAGACATTTCAATGATGCTGAAAGAGCTGATACGCTAAAGCAAATAGTTAATAGTTTGGAACAACCTATTAACGAATATTTACAACTATCTCGAGGCAGCATTGATGATCTGGTTCAGGCTGAGTATGACTCCCTAACTGCGGAACTTGCTCAGCAGATAGAATTGCTAAATAAATCCATCCAGGGACAGCAGCAAAAGATGGATAAAGAGCAAGCAATCTTGGTGGAGGTTATTCCTCAGGTAACTAAGTACTAGGCCGAGCGTGAGGAAAATAAAGCGAGGGTTTGAGAATTAGAATTTGAACTCGCTCAGGCAAGGGAGAGGCTTCTCAAGACATCGGTAGTTCATGATGTGTTTGAAGGCCAAATGAAGACAGCTCAGCAGAACTTGTCACATGTGGGTGTTATCCAAGCAGGTTATGTTAATGCTCGGTCCGAACTATCTTCCTTGAACAATGAGGAGACAAGGTTGGAATGGGATTGCGCTAACATCTTGAGCTCCAGGAATGAGAGGATGGCTGCTTTGGCGAAACAGATTCGCGACTTAACTGCTCCTCCCCAATGATGTACCTTTTTGCTTTCTCTGTAATTTTACTATTCACAGAGATAATAAAGATACTTCTTCTGACTTTGTGGTCCTATCATTTTGAAATATAAATAATAGGCTAGGATGAAAGTGATATCAGAGGTAATATGGACGTGATATCCTTTCGGTAAGTTTTAGTTGAACATATCTATTCAGAGGTTATATGGACATGATAGAATATGATCCAACTAAATTTGTGTACAAAATACTATCAGAGGTAATATGGACGTGATAGGTTTTGATGTTTCAAATTAGTTAAACATATATATTCAGAGGTTGTAAGAACATGATAGAATATGCTACAACCAGTCTTTGTACGTAGTATCGTCAGAATGAGATCTTCATCATACTCCGTTTAAGCGAGGGTGATTAAGCATAGTACCTCTTCAGGAATTTGCCGTTGATAGGAGCCATTATCAGATCTCCATTAGGCTTGGCTAATCTGTAAGCGTCATTTAAAAACGTTGTTTCAATCATATAAGGGCCCTCCCATTCTTTGCGATGGACCTATTACTTTTTGCGCACGTTAGTACAAGTAATAAGTTCGAAACAAGATCTATTAGAGGTAATATAGACGTGATAGGTTTTGTGGGTAGTCAAGACATCCTGCTGGGGAAAAAATATGGACCCACTACTTTTTGCGCACGTTAGGGCAAGTAATAAGTTTGAGACAAGTCCTGCCAGAGGTAATATGGACACCGTAAAATAAGACTCTGTGGAAATATAGGAGAAACATATTTCAGATGTAATATGAACATGACCTGACTTTTTCTTTGCTGGGAAAAATAAGGATAGTTCAGAGGTAATATGGACATGAACAGTTTATTTCCATTGCGGGTATCCTACTGGAGATTTTTGTGGACCTATTACTTCTTGTGCACAAAAGTGCAAGTAATAAGTTTTAAGATAAGCCCTGCCAGAGGTAATATGGACGTGGCAGTTTCCGTGGACCTAACACCACTGGCGTACTTAGAGTTAAGTACGGGTGCTAAGTTGAGATGACAACCGATATCAGAGGTAATATAGACATGATAATCGATAGTCGAACCCGGAAGGTTTGTTCAGAGGTAATATGGACATGACAAACTCATCCTGAGAGAAATATTATGACAGCAGTTCAGAGGTAATATGGACGTGAACTAATGTCCGAACAACTCATTTGAGGAGTGATTCGTTGAGTGTGGTCTATCCGAACATGAAGATAGACCAAAGGATTGTTCCGCTGGGGAGATTGATGGGACGATAGCTCAGAGGCAATATGAGCATGGCTAGCATTTAATGAGGTTGGTTTGACTAGTCACTGTAGGAGTGTGCAAGTATACCTAAAGATTGCTCCGCTGGGGAGATTTTAAGGATCCACCATCCATTGCGTATCCGAGACTCTTGGATACGGATGATGGCCTTTTATAAGAATTTGAAGGAGAAAGTGTTGCACATAGGCACTTACTGGGGATGAAGAATCAAGAGTTGATTTGTATATCTGGGTTGTCCCGATGGGGATGAGGGGAGTACAAGCCTAGTTTAGACATAGTACTTCTTTTTAGGAACTTGTCATTTTGATGGGCAATAATGTTTGTTCATAGGTGAGATGGACACGACAAACTCTTGAGTTATGACCCTACTGGGGATGATGGTATATATCTGCTCGGAGGCAGCATATAACCTGCTTAGAACTCTGCAAAAGAATTTTAGTGGACTTATCATCATGGACATACTTTAAAGCTAAGTATGGATGACAAGTTGAAATGACTGACACCATCAATGGCCATAGGAAGCCGATGGACAAGAATATTTGCTCAGAGGTAAGATGGACATGACAAACTCTTAGGTTGTGGACTTATTACCCATGGCGTACCTTAAGTACAGATAATAAGCTAAAATGAATAGCACTACCAGGGGTTATGCGGACGTGATAGTAGAAAGCCAAAGAGAAAAACTTCACTCAGTGGTGATATGGACATGGAAAAGTTCTGAAAATATCTTACTCAGAGGCAATGTGGATGTGGTAAGATATGACTCTAGCGGTAAGGAAAAGCAGGATAGAGGTACTATGGAAGTGCCCATTTTTGTGGTGGTAAATTTACTCTGTCGGGGAAAGTGGAGAGATGTAGTTCAGAGGTAATATGGACGTGAACTAACCGATAGCAACAACCTGGAAGGTTTGCTCAGAGGTCACTTGGACATGGCAAAAACTCAGCTGGGGAAGAAATGTTTGGACAACAGTTCAGAGGTAATATGGACGTCAACCGATGTCCGAAAAACTTACTGGAGAGTGATTTCCTGAAGGTTGCTCCGCTGGAGAGATTTTAGGGACTCATCATCCGGTACTTTTTTGAAGGAGCAAATTGCCACGTTGGAGTGAGATCAATTTGCAGTAACCATCTCCTTGTATATAAATACAGAGTGATGACTTTGGCGTCGATCAACTCCTGGATTCTCCTCTTCAGTACATAGCATGCCCTTGTGGGGTGATGAATGTACCGATAAAAGAGGCAATATTCTGGGTCATCGACCTTGCCAGCCTTTTAGGGTATCTGATATTGGGTAGCCGAAGCTTGTTTTCCTTTATCAATATATTGAAGATTTCTATGATGTCATCCTCATTGAAGGAAAAAGTCCCCTTTGGCTTTCGGGCTTGCGATACCTGAGTCGTACGGTACTCGGGGAAATAGGTCATAGTTGCCTCATCTTCGGACACAGAGGGAATTCTACCCCCAGCTTTGTATGCTGCTCTATTTTGTCGAGGGAAACCACCCCCAGACATATCGTTGTCTGGTTCTTCTTCTTCTTTGCATTTGTCCACAGAAGTTGATTTAGAAGGACCTGCCTCTGGTATTACAGGATCAGACTTTGGAGGTTTTGAGTTTGCAAGAGATGCGGTATACCCTAACCCAAAACGAGTTTATTGACAGTAAGGATCACCATGCAACGGTATTCGTATACCTTTTCCATAATTGAGGCCTTGCTTCAACTTCAAATCATAGCCCATGTTCTGTATAATCTTTAAAGCCTGTGGGCTATATCGGTGGACTTGTACTTTCCCCACATCAGACTCGCGAGAATCTTCTTGTATAATCAGTCTATTCCACATTCGACCGAAGATTATTCGATGTTGATCGTTGCGAGTCAGTGGAACAATAAAGATAGAATCTTCCTGTGGCCCATATGTCATGATGACATTAGAGGTTGACGCTACTTCCCACATGATCTCTCCATGCTTGGTAATTAGGGGTACTAAATTTTGATTTTGACCCCTATCTTTGTGTTTTTGGATCAAGAAATCACGCAAATCAGGGGGATGAACAGAAGAAGAAGAAGGCTTATGCTGCCTTTTTACATCAGTAGGCCTGTGGAGATTAGGAACCAGAACCCTCTCTCTGCCATAAGAATATAGTAGTTCAGCCATGTGAGTAGCATACGATCCATCATCCTCCTGAGGAGCATATTTTCCTGTAAAACAGGTCTTCTTTACGCGGACGGGCTTATCCTGGCGTAATCTGGAGCTTTGCACAGACTCGCGTAAAACAGGAGAAGTCTTCAAACGGCCTCCATAGCCATGCGTAATCTGAAGAGCGGGCAACTTTTTCTCTTGGTGGCGTACAAGCCTAGAGATCGGGCGATTCGCCACTCATTTTCCCTTGATATGATCCAAGGGTACATCTGCCTCCTTATAGATAGGAGATGCATTTTTACGCGCAGGGCGCGTTTAAAATTTCTGAATTGGCACTGAGGCCTTGTCAGAAATTATGTCTGCCACGTCAGAGACGAGAGACGAAGTTTTACGCGCAGGACGCGTTTGAAATTTCTGAATTAGCGCTAAGGCCTTGTCAGAAATTATGTCTGCCACGTCAGAGATGGGAGACAAAGTTTTACGCTCAGGGCGCGTTCTGGACTTCTGGATTGGCACTGAGACATTGCCAGAAGCTTTGTCTGCCACGTCACAGACGGGAGACAGGTTTTTACGCACAGAGCGTATAGGTTGTGATGTCACAACCTTTTTGGTCGGAGAGAGAGAGCCTGCAGGAAGGGTAGAGGATGTCCGGGGCATCCATACTTTACGCAACTTCCAGTTGTCTTGGACAGAGAGGGAATGAGAGCTACCCCCTGCGCGAAGTATGTCTTCATAAGCAGATTGGTCGATTTGGGCGACCAAAGTCTTCTTCGTTGCTCCGATGGATACAGCATCGTGTTGAGCAATAACTTTCTCGTCAGAAGAGAAAGTAGTCCCCAGCAGAGTCGCCATCTTATGTTTGATAATAAACGAAAGAAATAAATCTAGGTTTATACGAAACCTTTTCTTTGTTTACAAACAAGAAAAAGAGTACAATTAATCCTATACGAGAATATTAGGTACAATAAAAATAATTCTGGAGAAATATTGCTATAGGAGTCTAATCTGCGGTCGATCACTTTGTCCCTTGGACCACATGATGACGAAGAAGTGATGTAGAAGAAGCTTCAAACTTTATCTGAACTGGAGGCAAAATCCAGCCAGCAGAAAGCGCTATAGAAGAATCTTCAAACTTTCTCTGAACTGGAGGCAAAATCCAGCCAGCAGAAAGCGCTATAGAAGAAGCTTCAAACTTTCTCTGAACTGGGGGCAAAATCCAGCCAGCGGAAAGCGCTATAGAAGAATCTTCAAATATTGCAGGAGGGATTGAACTCTCGTAGCCGAAGTTGTCAATCAACACTCTCTGTATGTGCTCTCTCTCTCTCTGATCTCTCTGATCCTTTTTCTGATCTCTCAAAAGAAGCCCCCTGCTCTGTGAATGGTGGTCTCTATTTATAGAGCTCAGTCACAGTAACTGTCTATTTGGCTTAAAAACCAAACAGAGGAGAGAGTTACACCTTTTATGCGGTGGTTATAATAACTGCTACCCACGTATGAATGATCTCCTGAATCTGTGTGTGACACGTATTCCGTTATGAGGTAACGCGTATAACTACTGCGAAGATCACGGCATGCAAGCCACGTAGGTAACTGCCCCTCGCGTAGAGATAGTTGGCGTAAAAGCCAAATAACTATCTTGTAGGCGTAAAAGCCAAATAGTTGCCTTGTTGGCATAAAAGCCAAATAGCTGTCTGGTTGGCGTAAAAGCCAAGTAGATGTCTTGTTGGCATAAAAGCCAAATAGTTGTCTGGTTGGCGTAAAAGCCAAGTAGCTGTCTTATTGGCATAAAAGCCAAGTAGCTGTCTTATTTGCGTGAAAGCCAAGTAGCTGTCTTGTTGGCGTAAAAGCCAAATAGCTGTCTTGTTGGCGTAAAAGCCAAGTAGCTGTATAATAGGTAACCAGCGTAAAGATAGCCAATTATCCTTACTTGACTGAGGTCTTGAGCATATACTGGGCCAAGTAGCCTTGTCACGTACCTTTGCAAATGTAGCCTGAGTTGGCGTATTTTGAGAAGATAGCATACGGCGTGCTCCTATAGTTGAAAATAGCTTGATTGGCGTATTTCGAGGAGATAGCATACGGCGTGCTTCTATAGTTAAAAATAGCCTGATTGGCATAAAATGCAGGAATGGTGATGTGGACGTATTAGCCCTTATTTTAGCTCTCCCAGTCATTAAAAGTAGAACCAAATCTCGTGCATTAAATGCAGAGATCTGCCCCTATCTCGCGCATTAACTGCAGAGACGTGCCTCGAGTTCTGTAAGGAGAATAGCTTTTGACGTGGCATCTGATTTTGTCTCATCTTGAGCGTAAAAGCTCATGTTTGCCTGTATAGAATAGGCAGCATATTCCTTGAATGCGTAAACACGTCTTATATCAGGAATTATGTCACTAAATGACAGTCTGGATCTCTGTGCAGAATCATTATTACAGCCGTCCTCTTGATCGTCGTGCAGTACATTTTGTCAGGAGTCAGGTTCACTGTTATGTCTGACAGGTTCATTCGAGGAATACGAAGAGTTCCTCGTATAACTTCACGCTGCATTAAAAGCAGACATATTTTACGCCGGAGTGGCGATGTAGCAACCTTTTTAAGCCAAAGCAGTCTGGAAGTACTGCTTTACGCAGGTTGTTTTAGAGCTCTGTTTTACGCTAAATAGCGTTGAAGCTCTGATGTAAGCCAATGGCTCGGAGTCATGTTTTATGCCATACAGTGCTGGAGCTCTATTTTATGCGAGCTTCATGCATGTTGGGGGTTTTGCACGTATAATTCTCCAGCATATTTTTTATGCTTCTACAGAATATATACACTATTATGAATTGAAAACTAACAGAAATGTACTCGCCTGAAGTCTTAAGCAAGGTGTGTCTCTCGATGCCCAAGCTGGTTTCATACAACCTATATATGGTATATTGCATCAATACAAGGTTTTGAAATAAAATAAGTTAAATAATGCAATTCTAGGTCATAAAGTCATTTCTAAGTCAAATCGACAAATTCTAGGTTGCAAGAGTCTAACACTAGGATACTAGGTCAATGCACTATGAAACTAAGCTATACTAACTAAACTAGGATACTAAGAAATACACAAGATGTCGTATCCTAAGATACGCAAGTTTAATATAGGAAAATTGTAGTTTGGATACATATACAAGTCAATATACATAGTATCTAACAAAATAATAAAATAGGATACCTTGGCCTTGCACAAATGCGTATCACACTATCACACACCTATCTCGATAATCAAACCCAATGCCTTGGTATCGACCCCTTACCTTGATATTACCTTGGTATCCCGAGGTAATTCAAATCCCATTGAGTATAGCTAATATATATATAATACCTCAAGTACTAACTATATCCATATTTATCTACTAGCATATATATACCTATATTAATACACATAGATACCTACTACAATACAACACCACAACTACAAATATACATATATACATATATAGCTAACTATATATATACCAAGTATATCACTAACTACTAACTAATGTACTACACTAACATAAACCACTATCTAATACTAACTAACTATATACTAACCTCACTAACTGATATTACATACAAGCATACATATCTAACTAACTCTATAGCTAACTACATACTAACATACTAACTATCTACAACCACTAACCCACTGATACTGAATGGATACCTAATATTGTGATACCTTGCTAGTTCTATTGCTAAATGCCTTGCAATACCTCTCAGTTGATGCATACTGCTTCTTGTGATGGCTCTCCCACTGCACTTGATTACTGGATGTTGTTCTTCAGTACAGCTGCACACTGTAATTGCATTGATGCCTACATATTACAGCTAGCTGCTGCAGCAACTGCTTTGCTCTGCTTCTTGATATTTGATGCAGTGCTATTGATTGCACTGGTTGTGCATGAGGCATGGCCCACTGCCACTGCACATACTGGTACTGTAATAATTCGGTTGTACACTGCTGTTACAGTGAGCTTGCTGGTGTCGGGCTGCTTGAACTGTACTGGACTTAGGTTTGCACTGCACAGTGTTGTGATGAATGAATACATTTTAGTAAACTGCTACCTGCTGAAACCCGATACTATACAGCCTTGCACAGGTGTCTCCCCTTGCACTGATACTGTAGTTTCTATCTATGTGCCCTGCACAGTTGAACTGAAGGCTGTACTGGACTGATGCTCCTCTTTTTCTTGCTGTGTACGATGTGCATCTTTGCACACTGCAGCTCGAGCAGCTTGCTGACCTTCCTCTGCAGTTGGCTGCACGAGCACCTAGTTGGTGCATTGCAGCATCTTCTTTGTTGTTCACGAGCCAGTGCACTGGCTGCTCACTCCCCTTGTGTGCAGTTGTACATACTAACTAAAAATACCCTGCTCACACATTCCCTCACATCCACACAAACTCATACACAATGCACACCTAGACACCACTATGTTAATCTATATGTACATATATTTATACTCTATTAATATTTATCTATATGTATCAAACCCTCATATATATATATATATATATATATATATATATATATATATATATAATCACTCACACATATATGCATACACACATAGATATTGGTATAGCTATATACACTACTTACATATATCAATATATATACTCATCTATCTATATAAACCCATATATATATATATACTACCACCTATACACATCTATATGATATAATACAATTACATACTTATACACATATATATAATACATATATATGCACAAACATACATAGAATTAAGAGCAATACACCAAACACGTAGAGTGCACCGCACCCATATCACACTCATTCTATGATACGTTTACGACACGGCTCTACCGCACAACCAAATGTATCCCAAAGGACACAGACAAGTCTAATTTACTAATTACGACTCATACGAACAATTATAATATCAACTAAGTATCTGTGTCAAGAATTGATATGCACAAAGCCCCGTGTCGAAGGAAAACTCCCAAAATTAACCCGTATTGTCAAATTGACGAGATACGACCTACATGTATCCAATTATGGATACAATACTAGTCGTAAACAATCATACATATGTCAAATTGATCTATTAGACTAATTGACAAACACCACATGTGTCAATCTCGGAACTCTTCCAAAATTGATACCAAAATGAACATAACTTCCACCATTGGTCTATTATAAACCTAAAACTAATTTATATGAGTAGCCTATGCATGAGGGTTGGTTTTTTATGGTTAAATATTAGATTTAAAACCTAATAGAAGGAAAAAAAAACTAAAATGTACCTATTGGGAGATGGATTTCCAATAAAAAATCTACAAATGGAAAGTAGCTTCTCCTTGTAGATCTTAGCCTCCTCCTTCTTGATCCTTACTTCCTTCTTGTAGATCCTTGTTGCAGTAGCCTCAATTGAAGAATAGGAAAGGAATTTGTGAGGAATTGATGAGGGAATGAAAGAAATTGAAAGGGAGAAAATCTAGATCTAAATGCAAGAAAAATAAAATGAGAGAAACACTCTCTCTCCCCCTGTAATGGCCTGCCATATACCCCTTCCTCAAGCTATATAAAATGTCTAAAATACCCCTTGGGGTCTCTTATGAAGAAATTAATTAAGGAAAGAAGGTTCTAGTCTAATGGTTTCACTAATTAATCCATCCTCCTAATCCATGGGCCTAATTAATGGGCTCAATCTAAACTAAACTAAAATATTGGGTTCATGCATCTAATTAAATTAGTTAGATCCACTACACAAATCTAAAATAAATCTACAAATAGCAATCAATAAATAATACAATAATTAATTAATCACAAATGTACAATATTTAAATACAATAAATTCTAAAATTAAAAATATCCATGTCAATTACAAAACTATCCTTGATTGAAAATGTGAGGGTGACAAACCTACCCACCTTAGAAAAATTTTGTCCTCAAAATTAAGGAAGAAACTAACTACCAAAAGCAAACAATACAAGCAAAGAAAGAATTATACCTCACTGCTCGAATAGATATGGATATCGCTCACGCATCTCGGCCTCTCGCTCCCAGATAATCTCTCCTGGCAAGTGATGCCTCCATGCAATGTACACCAAAGGAATCGTCTGGTTTCTCAGCACCTTCTCTCTCTGATCCAGAATATCCACTGGCTGCTCTGGATAGCTAAGAGTAAGGCCCACCTCTATCTCTGAGTGATCCAACACATGACTGGGATCTGCCACGTACCATTTCAAATGCGACACGTGAAACAAGTTGTACACTCCCTCCAATATAGGTGATAAGTCTAGTCTGTATGCAACTGCACCGACCCTCTCAATAATACTGAAAGGTCCGATAAATCACGGACTAAGCTTTCTGTCTCCACCGAAATGAATCGTGCCATATGTCGGAAAAATCCTTAAGAAAACTAGACCGCCAACCTAGCACGAAACACAACCTTAGCACTGTAAAAAAATAATAAGCAATCACAAGCAATGCAAAACAAAAATCTATACCTTAAACTCTAAAGGTCTTCGGTGGCTATCGGCTCATTGCTACTATCTGTCATGTGCCACTCGAAGTCTATCCCTGATGAGCTTCATCTTCTTAGTTGTATCCACAACCATCTCTGGTCCCAATAAAGCTCTCTCACCAATATTATCCCATGATAACGGAGTACGATATCTCCGTCCATACAATGTCTCAAATTGTGACATCTCGATATTGGCTTGGTAGCTGTTGTTGTAAGAAAACTCTACCAAGTGAAGATAATCCTCCCAAGAGCCTCCAAGATCCAAAATACAAGTGCGTAGCATGTCCTTGAGAGTTTGAATAGTCCTCTCTGACTGCTCGTCTGTCTGAGGATGATATGCAGTACTGAACTTGAGCTGAGTGCCCAAGCTAGCCTTCAAACTCCTCCAAAAGTGGGACATGAAGCAACTATCCTGATCCGAGACTATGCTCACTAGAACACTGTGCAATCTGACTATCTGGCGCACATACATCTCCGTAAGCTTCTTCGTAGATGTACCGACTTTGAATGGAAGAAAGTAGGCTAATTTGGTCAACCTGTCTACGATGACCCAAATCGCATCTGTACCTCCTGGAGAACGCGGAAGTCCTAAAAAAAATCCATAGTCACATGCTCCTATTTCCAATCTGGAATAGGTAAAGGCTGAAGTAATCCACCTGGCCTCTATCTCTCCGCTTTTACCTGCTGTCAAACCAAGCATCTAGATACGAAGCTAGCTATCTTCCGCTTCATACCATACCACCAAACATGCTCTCTCATATCTCTATACATCTTGTTGGCACCTGGATGTAGAGTACTAAGATCTATGTGCCTCTTAAAGAATCTTCTCTCATAATGCTCCACTCGGTATACACAATCTGGTACCGTGCCGCAATGATCCATCATCTGCGATGCTGAAGTCCTCTACCAACCAGATCTGGACCTGTTCTCTGATGCTCCTCAGAGAATCATCCTCGAATTGTGTGACTCTGACTCGGTCCATCAACTCAGACTATACCTGAAGTCCCCACATCTGTGCTGCAACTCCAGGAACTAATACCTCAATGCCCAAACTGTCAAGATCGGCCAATAAATGTATGTCCCTCGTCAAGTACATAGCCACTGGATACCTGCTCAAAGCATTCGCGACTACGTTGGCCTTTCCTGGATGGTACTGTAAGAAAATATCGAAGTCCTTCATCAACTCCAACCATCATCGCTGCCTCATATTGAGCTCTTTTTGTGTAAACACATACTTCAAGATCTTATGGTCTGTAAAGATCTCTACTCTCTCTTCATACAAGTAGTATTTTTATAATTTAAGAGCAAAGATAACCGCTGCTAACTCTAAGTCATGGGTAGGGTAATTCTTCTCATGCGGGCATAATTACCTGGAAGCATAGGCAATCACCTTCTCGTTCTACTGCAACACACAACCCAAACCCTTACCTGATGCATCACTGTAAATAGAGAATCCTCCTGATCTCTGCTACTAAACTCGGGGTATACCACGACTCAATTGCTGATATCTTTTTTGGGCCTACTGAGATTCCATCTTCTGTAATCATATGTCCGAGAAATTCAACCTTATCAAAGAAGAACTCACACTTCGAAAGCTTGCTATATAACTTCTCCTTCCTGAGGGTCTCCAGAACTATCCTCAAGTGCTGCTTATGCTCCTCTGGGGTTATTTTATATATCAGTATATCATCAATGAAGACTACAACTAACTGATCCAAGTACTGATGAAATACCTTGTTCATCAGGTTCATGAATACCGTTGGGGCATTAGTCAACCCAAACGGCATCACCAAGAACTCAAACTGCCCATACCGAGTCCTGAAAGCTGTCTTCGGGATGTCTTCATTCTTCACTTTCACCTGGTGGTACCCCGACCTCAAGTCTATCTTTGAGAATATCTTTGCTCCGCTCAACTAGTCAAACAGATTATCAATCTGCGGCAACGGGTATTTATTCTTGATAGTGAGATTGTTGAGTGCCCTGTAGTCGATACACATACGTACCGACCCATTCTTCTTTGGTACAAAAAGTACCAGAGCATCCTATGGTGATGAACTGGAACGGATAAAGCCCTTGTCTTGTAACTCATCCACCTGCTTCTTCAACTCCGCCAGTTCGTTGTTATTCACTTTATAGACGTGCTGAGATATTGTCTTCGTGCCTGGCACCAAATATATAGAGAACTCTACATCTCTGTCTGGTGCCAACTTCGGCAACTCCTCCAAAACAATATCCATGAATCCTGCAATCAATGGATGTGGAGGCTCCTGCTCTTCTACCAAAGCTCCACATAAGTCACCCTGGCTCTGCCCTGCTGCTCCTCGAACGAACTCAAACTCTGGCTCTCCTGGCGTCTAGAACAAAACTCTGCCTCCACGATAATCGATACTAGCATGATGTCTACTCAACCAATCCATCCCGAGTACTATATCGTAGCTCGGAAGTGGCATTACAAGTAGACATACGCCCAACTCTCGACCTCCCAAGGAAACTCTCTGGTCCTTGCAAACATCACTGACTAGGATAATACAACCCCCGGTCGTGATCTTGCAAGTCATCGCCAAAGTTTTAGACTCAAGACAATGTCTCAGAGCAAAAGATACAGATACAAAACTATGAGAAGCACCAAAATGAAATAAAGCATGAGCTGAAAAAGAATCAAGATAAATTGAACAAAGGAATCAATATTGAGTATGATACGATATCATCAAAGAATGACAAAATTTATTCAAAGCAAAGCAACTATTCAATAGATAAGGATTGCAAAACATATATTGGAATTATTTTCTAGTTGTGATTGAGTAAACTCTCAGCCTAAATCATATTTCCTAAAGCAGGCTCGTAGTAATACTCTAAGTGAGCATTACTATGATATCGCACTAATTACGAATCTAGGACTTGCATGGGCCACCACTAAAAATGTGTCACGATCCGCACCCGGATATTCGGGCACGAGTACGTGGGTACGTCCAGCCTACGTCGCAGCATCGGCGGTAGAATGTTGTCTGGGTCATTTCTAACTATCTAACATCTCAACAATATAATATGGTACCTGTCAATCATCTCAACTCCAAATGGAGGAACAATGTCGTATCTCACAAATATAACTAATCTTAATCACAAAATAATCTAAAGAAAATAAAGCACGAATGGAATAGCGAAGGAAAGAAATTAAGATACAATCCACAAGTCTGAAATAATATACATGCCATGAATCTCCATAAATAGTCTAATACAACTCCAACACAAATAAACTAGACCTTCTTGGACTCTGTAACTAAGTCCTCATGGTCTACAAGAGTATCCTCTAAAGGTACACCGTCCTACGTTCCGTAGAATATGGGATACTGCTCTACAAGCCAATCATCTGGGAAAAATATATCTAGTCAGGATTGGAGCGAAGTACATACCTCTGAAAGCAGTTTCAATAATATAATCGAGCATATAAAACAGATAATAGAAATTAAATACAAGATCACTAAATATCTGAATGAATGAACAATAGGTATACAGGTAATGTACGAGAATATAGAACAACGATATGAATATCAGCAATATGATAAAATAACTACAATCTAACTAATGTGCCTCAGAATATAAGTTCATTAAGTGATTGGTTTGGGTGAACATGATCAGGTAAGACGATTACAAGTGAGATATGTAACCAGAATGTACACAATGTAACAATGGGGCTTTGATAACATAATCAACTCCTACTCTCCTATCCCCAACTAATACTAATGGATCCAATCACGACACGCTAAGAACACGAATATGACCACTGAACACGAGCAGTGGGTGTACACGAATAAGCACACTGAACACGAGCAGTGTGTGAACATAAAATATAAATTAATACCCAATATACACGATAAAATACATGTATACGATTACTCGCTAAACACAGTAGGAGATAACATCTCCTGATGGGATCCATGTAGTATAAGTCCGTAAAATTACTGTGTCAGAATCAAGTATACAATTCTAGAATATGAATATATACACTATAATGAATTAAAAACTAACAAAGAAATGTACTCGCCTGAAGTCCTGAGCAAGGTGTGTCTCTCGATGCCCAAGCTTGTATCACATAACCTATATATGGTATGTTGCATTAATACAAGGTTCTGAATAAAAATAAGTTAAATGATGCAATTCTAGGTCATAAAGTCATTTTTAAGTCAAACCGACTAATTCTAGGTTGTAAGAGTCTAACACTAGGATACTAGGTCAATGCACTATGAAACTAAGCTATACTAACTAAACTAGGATACTAAGAAACACACAAGTTGTCGTATCCTAAGATACGCAAGTTTAATATAGGAAAATAGTAGTTTGGATACATATACAAGTCAATATACATAGTATCTAACAAAATAATAAAATAGAATAACTTGGCCTTGCACCAATGCGTATCACACTACCACACACCTATCTCGATACTCAAACCCAATACCTTGGTATCGACTCCTTACCTTGATATTACCTTGGTATCCCGAGGTAATTCAAATCCCATTAAGTATAGCTAATATATATATATAATACCTCAAGTACGAACTATATCCATATTTATCTACTAACATATATATACCTACACTAATACACATAGATACCTACTACAATACAACACCACAACTACATATATACACATATAGCTAACTATATATATATATATATATATATATATATATATATATATATATATATATACCAAGTATATCACTAACTACTAACTAATGTACTACACTAACTACACTAACATAAACCACTATCTAATACTAACTAACTATATACTAACCTCACTAACTGATATTACATACAAGCATACATATCTAACTAACTATATAGCTAACTACATACTAACATACTAACTATCTACAACCACTAACCCACTGATACTGAATGGATACCTAATATTATGATACCTTGCTGGTTCTATTGCTGAATACATTGTAATACCTCTCAGTTGATGCATACTGCTTCCTGTGCTGGCTCTCCCACTGCACTTGATTACTGGATGTTGTTCTTCAGTGCAGCTGCATACCGTAATTGCATTGCTGCCTACATAGTGCAGCTAGCTGCTGTAGAAACTGCTTTGCTCTGCTTCTTACTGTTGGATGCAGTGTTGTTGATTGTACTGGCTGTGCACGAGGCATAGCTCACTGCCACTGCACATACTGGTAATGCAATAATTCTGCTGTGCACTGCAGTTGCATTGAGCTTGCTGGTGCCGGGATGCTTGAACTACACTGGACTCAGGTTTGCACTACACAGTATTGTGATGACTAAATGCAGTTTGGTAAACTGCTACCTGCTAAAACCCGATACTATACAGCCTTGTACAGTTGTCATGCACTGATACTGTAGTTTCTCTCTGTGTGCACTGCACAGTTGAACTGAAGGCTGCACTGGATTGATGCTCCTCTTCTTCTTGTTGTGCACGATGTGCATCTCTGCACACTGCAACTCGAGCAGCTTGTTGACCTTCCTTTGCAGTTGGCTGCACGAGCACCTAGTTGGTGCATTGTATCATCTTTCTTTCTGTGCACGAGCCAGTGCACTGACTGCTCACTCCCCTTGTGTGTAGTTGCACATACTAACTGAAAATACCCTGCTCACATATTCCCTCACATCCACACAAACTCACATACAATGCACACATAGACACCACTATGTTAATCTATATGTACATATATATATATATACACACTCTATTAATATTTATCTATATGTATCAAACCCTCATATATATATATATATATATATATATATATATATATATATATATATATATATATATATATATATATATATATATATATATATATACACCTCACACATACATATATAATCACTCACACATATATGCATACACACAGAGATATTGGTATAGCTATATACACTACTTACATATATCAATACATATACTCATCTATCTATATAAACACACATATATATATATATACCACCACCTATACACATCTATATGATATAATACAATTACACACTCATACACATATATATCATATAATATATATCATACATATATATATATACACAAGCATACATAGAATTAAGAGCAATACACCAAACTCGTGGAGTGCACCGCACTCATTCTATGATACGCTTGCGGCTCCACCACACAATAAAACGTATCCCAAAGGACACGGGAAAGTCTAATATACTAATTATGACTAAGCGTATCCAATTATGGACAATAATTGATATGCACAAAGTTCCGTGTCGGAAAAAATCAACTACGTGTCCGTGTCAAGAATTGATATGCACAAAGCCCTGTGTCAAAAAAAAATCCCCAAAATTAATCTGTATGCCAAATTGACGAGATACGGCCTACACGTATCCAATTGTAGACACGACACTAGTCACAAACAATCATACATATATCAAATTGATCTATTAGACTAATTGACAAACACCAAATGTGCCAATCTGGAATTCTCCCAAAATTGACACCAAAATACACATAACTTCCACCATAGGTCTCCTATGAACCTAAAACTAATTTTTATGGGTAAATCTCAGATTTAGAACCTAATATGAGGGATAAAACTGAAATATATCTATTGGAAGATGGATTTCCAATAAAAAATTCTCAAATGGAAAGTAGCTCCTCCTTGTAGATCTTGGCCTCCTCCTTCTTGATCCTTACTTCGTTCTTATAGATCCTTGTTATAGTAGCCTCAATTGAAGAATATGAAGGCATTTGAGAAGAAATTTGTGAGGAATTGATGAGAGAATGAAGGGAATTGAAAGGGGGAAAATCTAGATCTAAATGCAAGAAAAATAAAATAAGAGAGACACTCTCTCTCTCCCCCTCTAATGGCCTGCCATATACCCCTTCCTCAAGCTATGTAAAATATCCAAAATATCCTTTGGGGTCTCTCATGAAGAAATTAATTAAGGAGGGAAGGTTCTAGTCTAATGGTTTTACTAATTAATCCATCATCATAATCCACGGGCCTAATTAATGCGCTCAATCTAAACTAAACTAAAATGTTGGGTTCATGAATCTAATTAAATTAGTTAGGTCCACTACACAAATCCAAAATAAATCTACAACTAGCAATCAATAAATAATACAATAATTAATTAATCATACATGCACAATATTTAAATATAATAAATCCTAAAATTAAAAATATCTATGTCAATTACCAAACTACCCTTCATTGAAAATGTGAGGGTGACAATCTTTGGCTTTGGTTTGTGTGTAGTGGCAAAATAATGCAGTTCAGAAATCGACATGGGAGCTTGAGGAAGAGTTGCAGAAGCAATACCCTTCCTTATTCGATAACCTAGAGGTAGAACCTTTATTTTAAGTTTCGAGGACGAAACTTTTTCTTAGTGGTATATTATGTAGTGCCCCGCTTCTAGCGGTGCACCATATAAGGCTTGTGGCTCGATTGACTCGGTCAAAATTGAGTATAGGAAAACTTTACGGTAGAATCGAGCACGGACAATGCTATAACCTTTCCAATTTATGGATCAGCTTCTGTTGGAATGAGTCCAATAGTTTTTGTTGGATTTTTGGTTTGCTTTTTTGGATTTTTGCTGCTTAGTTTTGATGAATGTATTTTCGTGATTGATTTTCGATGATTGATTGTTTAGCCCATTTTCATCGATTGCATGCATGCATTCATTCTAGAGAACTCTGAGATAAATGAAGACGGTAGTCTAACCAAATATTGGTGCCAATGCAAATAGACGTGTAACCAGAGCCTGAACGAGCAAGCATCTTTTTCTCTCGGCATTCTCTATTTGGTGAGCGGTTCTGTCCCTTCTTCTCTACTCCTTTATGCCAATAATCAATAATGTTCTCTTGTAACATTGCTAAGTCCAATGATTGATAAAGACACCAATGCCACAAGTTTTATACCACTGTTATAAATTAATAGAATTGCATTGATAAGAGTAAAGTTCAATTATGTAACACAGGGAAGGATATAATCATTGTGTCATGGTTTGGTGCCCTGACTTAGCGTTAAATTAGAGTCTACGGACTACCAATTGAATCAAATGAATAAGTATGCTGAAATGAGAATGAAGAAATGTGCATTGCTGCTATAAATGCTTCCATACCTTACACTGCTATTTATGCTTATCATATAGTCGTAGATGCATTATATGGTCATGGACAACTTATGCACAAGGTAGTAAATTTTTTCGAACGAAACCTGGGGCACTGATGACCATTTGGCCTGGGAGAAATAGTAGCACTTTGGTAGCGCTGGGTATAAGCGAGACATTCATTGAGACTTGCTACCTGCTTTGAATGGCGTATCGCACGCCTATCAAAGTCCTACACGACATGTCCATTATGGTGCTACACCACAAATGATCTTGTGGGAATGAGTTGCATAGTAATAATGTCTTATGCAGGGGCGGTAAGAATAATTCTGTAAATATACGGGAATGATCATTGGCCGGGAGAAGGATTCCATATGTGCAAAGCTTATATATATTTCACTGCTTGAACTGTTTCTTATAAACTGTTGCCTATTGAAATATTGCATTTATAATGTTGCCTATTAAACTGCTGCCTTGACTAAGAAGTGTTGGTTTAGGTGAGTGGGCCAGTTCTGCTTACCAGTACAAGTTAAGTACTGACCCACGTCTCTGTGGGAAAATCAGGTGAACGAGATACTATGGGCGCTCAAGGAAATTAAAGCTTTCGTTGTAGTATTTTCAAGTTTCTTCCTATTTTCAAAGTATTTTAAATATTTCTAGTAGCTGCTTTCAAGTTTCCAAGAAGTAATAAAGGGGGATAATGTATGGGATAAGAACATTATTTCATGGCAGCCTATCAGTCTTTCTTTTATGCAAAGCTATGTAAGCCGTTCAGGCATTTTTATTTCGGTGCTGAAAAAATTGTACTTCGTTGCAATGAATCAATAAAAGAATTATTTTTTTTCCTATACAAATGTATGTTTTATAATCTGCTGCTGTGTTATGGAATTGTTTACAAAAGATATTTGACACAATGTGCACGTTCTTGCCTTGTACAAGTACAATTCCAGACTTGTACGATATTACGCAAGGACGAATCGGTTCTGCGGAACCAGGGTGTGACACGGCCCACTGACCACCCTTCCACAAAGTATTTTTTTTGAGTGATTAGAAGGTGACCAAGAGCATTCCAGAAGTTCATTTGAGAACTTGATGGATCCTGGTTGAAGATCGTCGAGTAGGGCGAATCTTACCTTGAGCACCGGTGGTTTTGATCACCCCAGCAATGAGTTCCTTTCTTTGTACTTCTCTTCTTGTTTTCGTTCTTTCTTATTGTAGCGTCTGCGAACGTAAAGAGGAGAACATTTTTCTGCTTATTGCTGTATTTTTTATTTTCTTTTTTTTAGTCAGTTTGTAAAATGTTCGTGGTTTAGTGCTTCTTGAAGGTTGCGTGTCATTATAGATGAACTCTTGTGTGAATCTCAGTGCACCAACTTTTCTCTGGAGTTAGTAATGACGAACTCTTGTCTGAGTTTCTACTTTGTGGCTACTTCTTCTTTTTTTATCTGACTTCGGAAATAACAATCATATACCTATTTTAATCTTAACAGAGACTATTAAGGATATGAACAATATAACAAACAATTCTCTCACTGTTGAGTGTTGGCTAACATCAACATTCAACTTGTGTTTTTTTTTTTTTTTAAGCTAGGACAAATAATTTCATTTTTGGACAGTTGACAGGATGGTACTTCTTTGCAAAGACAAGCACATAAATTTTGAGGTCAGTCAAGTAACTCGTCAAGCTTGTTCAAGTGGAAATTGAACTCATTCCATGTCCAAGCTCAACTTCTTAATGAAGCCGATAAAGCTTTTATTGAGCCGAGTCTAGTTGAGCTAGCGAGCTGCTCTATTAATTTGTAGCCACATCTGTACTATTCCAGCCTGGGCTATTCTGATGAAGTCTAAAACCTTCTATTGTTACTTTCAAGATCTAAAAATAAAGGCATCTAACAATTGAATAAATTTATAAAAATATAGTCCAAAATGATAAAAAAAAAATTAATAATATAAAATTCAAAATTTTTTTTCTTTCCTATAGAAAAATTGAATTAGCACAAAGATTATATGATAAGAAGTGTTTCATTTCTAAACACTAATTAGGCCAAAATTAATTCTTGCTATCTAAGATCAAATAAGGACAAAATCAATTAGGACAAAATCAATTATGGCATAATCAATTTTATTTCATCTAAGATCAAATTAAATTTTGACATCTAAGAACAAAACCAATAGGCTAAGAGCTCATTGGCAAATTCTCTCTCTCTCTCTCTCTCTCTCTCTCTCTCTCTCTATATATATATATATATATATATATATATATATATATATATAGTTTTTTTTGAGTGGGGTATATGACCCACTCGTCTTTCTCTGGCTGCAGCCAATTCCTAAGCAAAGAAAAGTAGCAACGACTAGAGTGGTTATATGCATCTTATAACTTCTAATGCCTGGTTTTGGATTGTTGTTGCAGCAGAAGCAACTTTTGAAAACAGCCTCCCATCTGCTTTAAAAAAAAATTTGAAGTAGCAATTCAAAAGTTTTTGATAATATGTTGCACCAAAAAGTTTTTGGGACTGCTTTTCAAAAGAAAAGGGGTGAAAAAGGGAAAAAAAATTTGAAAACAACCAAGGTTGTAAAAGGTTTTAGGTTCTAGTGGGAAGGGCACCGGATGCCTAGTCTACCTAGGCGGACGGTTAAAAAAACAAAAAATCTCACTGAAAATTGTAATAATTGTACATAAAACCCCAGACACATGCATACTCAGGAATCAGGAAGGTGGGGTGGGGGCTAGGCGGGCATCTAGGCAAGCACCGGTTGGGCATTGGTTGCCTAGCACATAGATGTTGTCTAGGTCAATTTTTAGAGCAGTGAAAACAAAACATCCGCACTGATAAGCAATCTCAAACCCAGCCGTAGTCTTTTTCTTATTTCAGATAACTAGATTGTTAGAGGTATAAAAGTTTTCAAAACTTTTTTATACTTAAATGTTAGTGGATAAATCTAAAATTTCTATAATGCATAAATCTTTTCAATTATGCTATCTGTCTTCCAAAAAATTTGGGTGATGTCATCTCTCATTATGTGGCATATGATATAACAGCTGACATGGCAAATTTTAACCCAAAAAATTAATCAGCCAAGAAATTTAATGTTAATTTTAATATTATTGCTAATATTAATGTTAATTTAATATTAATATTAATGTTAAAGTTAATGTTAATGTTAATTTTAATCTTAATATTAATTTTAAAGTTAATTTTAATGTTAAATTTTGTCATGACAGATGTCATGTCATCAACCATGTCATACGTCATATAATAGAAGATGTCATCATCTAATTTTTATAGGAGACAAATAGCATTTTTGAAATCTTTTATGGTATCTCTATACCTTACAGGCATTTCTGAGTTTACTTGAGGTCCTAACACAAAAATTCTAATACAAATATTGAAGGAATCAAGCTCAATTTACTCAATTGGTGATCATTAATTATACTTCTAGTGAGAATAAATGGACAAAATTATTCACATTTTGTGGGTAGTTAAAATTGTCTTTAGGATAGTTCAAAGTCTTAGGGTATACATACAGTAATGCATGTGTCCAACTTGTCTTATTAATTAAGCATTGGTTGAAGCGTCATTTCAATGGAAGAGCAAGCATACACGGGCCACATTACAAGCCAATAAATACAAATTTGACTAACAAAAATTTTGCACATATATATATATATATATATATATATATATATATATATATATATATATATATATGTTACTCTTAACAATTAGACTATTTATATAACTACCTTATGTATACCGGACAAGTTTTAAGGAGAAGTGGGAACATATATAATTCATTTAGGTCTGATTTGGTTCACGAATTTAAGGAATCGAAAAAGAAATTTTTTTTTTTTCTTTGTTTGGTAGCCACAACCTTAAGGAGAAGTGAAAACATATATAATGCATTTAGGCCTGATTTAATTTACAGATTTAAAGAAGCTGGAAAGAAAACTTGTTCATTTTCTTTGTTTGGTAGCCACAACCTTGGAAAACATTTTTTTGACAGAAAAAGAAAATTAGGTAGAAAAATGGTTCCTTTCATAATCCATGTAATTGTTTTTTCCTTCTCCCTTTCTAGCATTTATTGCAAGAAATTAAGACAAAGATAACCTTGTGTTATTGTATGTTTTAGCAACACATATTTTTTTCATAATATTTTTTTTGTTTTAAAAGACAAGGACATTTTGAAAATATTAATATATTTTTCTTTTCTTTCCTACAACGACCAAATACTGTAAAACAAATCAAATAATCTTTTCTAAATAATTTTCTTATTTTATCAAGCACTGAAAATAAAATCAAATAGAAATCATACTTTCTTATTCCCATGAAAAATTTAAGGGAATTTATTTTCCTTCCATGAACCAAACGTAGCCTTAAAGAAGAACTTATTATATATATATAAATCCACCCTAGTAGAGAATAGGTACACAAATATAACATCTTCAAAGATGATAAAACAAAATTACACTGATTGATAGTACAGGCATTCATCATAAGAGAATTGTAAAGGCGAGCAGAAAAAAACTATCCAGTAAAGACTAATTATATATAGGCTAAAACTTGCAGGTCATTCACTGAACTCGAGTGGCTCTTTTAGTTAGCAAAATGAGGTATAAGATCCTGACTGGATGGCAGAAAATCAGTGGATTTAGCCACGAAGGCGTATTATTTCTTCCATTTTTAAATGGTGGGAGTTGAGGGGGACAGTAGGCCCAAAAAAAAAACTTGCAGGTCATTCAATAAACAGTTGATAGTAACGATTACTCGCCACTTGTTACTCGTCCACTACTTCTATGCCATGTTATTGTCCAACCCCCACACTTGTTGAGAACACGTGCACTCTGATACCACGTGTTGGTCGCGCAGCGAAAGAAGCGCTTGCCAACCCACCTGAGATGATCGACCAATCTACAAACACCAAGCACAGTTGAAGACAAGTATATGGCGGTGACTACTTCACCTGGACAAATCTCAAACTTTATAACTCAAATAAAATTACAAGATTGCAAAAACTAATGTTGAAACCCTTTTCCCTAATAGGTTCAACCCTCTCACTACACTCAAGAAGAAAACACAGAAGATTACAATTGAAATCACTCACCAACCCGTAGCAATCTTCCTAACCGAAGTTGACGACTCCTCGATTAGATCTCCTTCCTCCTTCTGTCTTGGATGACAAAGTCCTAAGAGCAAAGCACGGACTTTCTCTTAGATTTCCTGTGGACGAGTACCCCGAATCTCCAACTTGTGCTTCTCCTTTGCGCCTCTACCCTCCTCCCTATTTATAGGATGAGAAAACTATTTTAGGATTATAAAACCCAAAAAATAGCCAACCATAAGATCCAGCTGTCCACTAGCATCCAACGGTCCAAAATATAACATAAAACTCCAAAATCCAAGCAGCCGCGGCCGACACCGAACTCGGACTGAGTTCGGTTCGAAGGTTCTGGAATACCACACCGAGATTGGCCCGAGTTCGGACCAAACTCGGACCGAACTCTGCCCCCTTCAGCAGACTTGATTCCCAACAATCTCCCCCTCCAGTCTGATGAGAGGTGTTGGCTCCATGGCTCCTCAACTGGACTCCATGCCTGTCGCCCCACAACAGAAATCCTGCTCCCCCATGCCACCGATTTCCGATCTTCCGAGTTGCTTTGCATCTTCCGTCATCTCCAACTTCTCGATTGTCACGTCGACGCTAGCTGCCATGCGTAGCACCTCCTGCACTACTGGGATCCTGCCGATATCGATGACACGGCCAAGATCGAAGTCCCTGACGATCAGCCTCACCGTGAGTCTTGGCTGCATGTCCCTGACTTTCGTCTTCCACCAAAATATGTTAACGTTCCGACGAGTTTCTTCACCCTTGGCTGGCCCAACCAAGCAGACGGTACAATTCTCCCAAGATTCAAACTCCTGAATCTTCCCATCTTAGTGTCCTAACCTGAAGCTCCCCATACACATGCGTCCTTGAGCAGAACATCACACACTGTGGATACCGTCGATGACCCATAGTTTTTCCTTAACTGTGTGAATGATGATGCTAGCTGCCTCAGATTGAGTTTGCTGCAAAACCTTGATCTCCTCCATGGCCTCAAACTGCTAAAACCAATATCGCTCTATGAAGTTTTGGCAAACCACTAGTCGCCAAAACTGAATCTTTGGAACAACCGCCACCTGGAGACCAGCCAGCTGTTATGGGACCGACAGACTGACCCTCAATCTTTGACTCATCACCATTCATTGCTTTGTCTCGATGAACCGAATCGTTTGTATCCCTTAAAGTATCTCAAAGTCCCTCCAAGACAAGTTTTCGACCATACACCTTATGTCGAATACCCCTCGAGCCTCTATCTGGTGTTTGTGGCCTGCCTGTACACCTCAGCGGCTTGAGCCTGTACATGCCACAACATAAATCTCCTCGAGCTAACTGTTGGGAACCCTTCATAAGCATCCAATCTTTGTCCCCAAATAAACTACGACAACCATCATCCACCAGCCTTCCTACAGAAACTAAGTTGTAGTGCAAACTCGGTACATGTCGCACATCCTTGAGATCGAGCTTCTCACCTAGCTCCGTTGTTAAGTGCACATCACCGATGCCTACAACTGCAGCCGTTCCCTTGTTGCCCATCTTCACAAGTCCAAACCTTCCACCGCGGTATGACGTGAAGATCCTCCTATATGGAGTGGCAAGATACGACGCTCCCGTGTCCATGACCTATTCGTTATCATGATACATGCCACAAGGTTTCTCTATGTCGGTTACTGCGATAATAAGATATCCCATAGCTGTGAGATCCTCCTGATCATCCTTTCCTTTGGCCTTCTCAGCTTTGAGCTTCATGCAGTTCCTCTTGATATGACCCCTTTCCCCACAGTGATAGCAGCCCTCCTTGTGGTCCATAGTCGCTGTCCTCGCCTGTGACTTGGGTCTTCCCTTCCCATAGGAAGCCACTAGAGCGGACTCCTGTGACGATTCTACTTGTTTACGCCGGATCTCCTCGTTCAACAAGCTATTTTTGATTGCCTCCATCGTGACAACTCTATCAGGAGCAGAGTTGCTCACCGACACCACAAACGTCTCCCAATTTTTTGAAAGAGAACACAAAATCAGAAGGGCCTGAAGCTCATCCTCAATCACCATATTTATCGCAGACAGGTGATTGATGATGCCCTGAACCTCGTTCAGATGTTGTGCTACCGGTGCACCCTCTGTGTATTTCGAGTTGACGAGTTGGCGAATCAAAAATGACTTTTTGTCAGCCGTCTTCCTTTCGTACAACGAATACAGCTTCTCCCATAATGCTTTTGCAGAACTCTCCATGTACACGTGGTGAAATACCGAGTCGTCCAGCCATTGGCAGATGAATCCAACAGCCTTCTGATCCAGTCGTTTTCAGTCATTAGCACCTTTGTCCGTCGGCTTTGTACTATCGCCCTCCAACTGACCATGCAAGTCCTTGCACCAAAGTAGATCCTCCATCCTTGGCTTCCAAATCGCTCAGTTTTCTCTTGTGAGGGTGATCATACGAGTGTTTATCTGCTCCGTGGACATAGTTGCACCTTCCCTCTCGAGAAGAACCTGGCTCTGATACCACATGTTGGGAACACGTGCGCTTTGATACCACGTATTGAGAACACGTGCACTCAGATACCACGTATTGGTCGTGCAGCTGAAGAAGCGCTTGCCAACCCACCTGTGATGACCAACCAATTTACGAACACCAAGCACAAATGAAGACAAGTATATGGCGGTGACTACTTCACTTGGATAAATCCAAACATTTATAACTCAGATGAAATTATAAAATTACAAAAACTAATGTTGAAATCCTTTGCCCTAATAGGTTCAACCCCCTCACAACACTCAAGAAAAAAAAACAGAAGATTGTAATTGAAATCACTCACCAACCCGTAGCAATCTTCCTAACCGAAGTTGACAACTCCTCGATTAGATCTCCTTCATTCTTTTGTCTTGGATGGCGAAGTCCTAAGAGCAAAGTACGGGCTTTCTCTTAGATTTCCTGTGGACGAACACCCCGAATCTCCAACTTGTACTTCTCCTTTGCGCCTCCACCCTCCTTCCTATTTATAGGATGAAAAACCTATTTTAGGGTTAGAAAACCCTAAAAATAGCCAACCATAAGATCCAGCCGTCCACTAGCATCTAACGGTCCAAAATATAACATAAAAACTCTAAAATTCGAGCAGCCGCTGTAAACTCCCTCACCCAAAATAGGTATTTGTGTATATTTTATATTATTATATTTATTATAGATGTTGAATTTATTTAAAGTATTATCTTAGTTAATTAGAAAATAATTTGTTTTAGTATATTTACTTATATAAATATTTATTTAGAATTATTTTTAGGCTATTTTAGATTATTTGGAATTTTTCATAATTTTTAGTTAATTAAAAACTAGTAACACTAATTTTTGAGGACTTTAAAGAATTTATTATATGTTCAAACTTAACTAAAAATATCCCAAAATTTTATTTTAGGTTCTAAATAATAAAATATATTTTCTAGAATTTTTTGAGAATTTTTCGATTATTTTTAGCATTTATTTCGAGTTAATTATGAAAAAACTGAATTAGAAACTAATTTCTGAAAAAGAAAACCCAAAAAGTAATTAATTCTGCCCAGTCAGCAAACATGGGGCCCACCTGTCAGCCTCCAGCAGTGAACAATGTCGGGCCCGCCTGTCAGTGACAGCTGAGTGGGTGCGAGCCGAGCCGAGCCGACCTCGAGCCGAGACCGAGTTCGACTCGGACTCAGCTGAGCCGAGCCGCATCGAACTGCGACCGTTCGATCTGGGCGGGGCTGCACGGATGGCTGCCACGTAGCACGCTGTGAGCCGCGGCTGCACTTTCTCTCTCCTATATATATATATATATAATAGTTTAGATATTAATTTCTAGGGTTTTTCTTCAGCCGATTTTTTGGAGAATTGTCATCTAGGGTTCCTTCATCTTTCAGAAGCCATTGCGCATAGCTCCGGACTCCAAACGAGGCCTACTTTTTTTTGTTAGAATGATAATGAGGTTAGCTTTCTGATTTTATAAATTTTTTTTCTAAATTATTAGTATTAAATTCTGGAAAATTCGTAGAGCATAGTATGTCCAAAAATAGACATATTTTGATGTTTTTACAATTTCGGGAGAACCCGGAATCAGAATCATGAACCGTTTAAAGTTTCGGAAAGCTAATGTCGAGATCATCGACATATATTTTTCCCAGAATTTAATTCGAAGTATTTACATACTGTTAATTCTATAGAACATCTAGGTTAGAATTTAACCATCGGTGCACAATACAAAATTTGTATGTGCCATAATTCTCAAACGAATTTGAATTCGGATGAGACGTAAATTCCAGCATATTTTTGACGCTGAAATCTACAGGAAATCATGCATGAAAATTGAGTTTGTGTCGGTTGACTTTTCGGTCAACAGATCGCCTCGATTTGCGTGCCATGAGTCTCGAGTTTATAAAATTCAGTTTCTTTGGACAAAATTTAGGAATTAACATAAAAATCAGAATAATAAGATTAAAATAGGATTTTAGAGTAATTATTCCAGAATTAAATAAATTAAAATAAATTATGTTTTGACGTGATAAATTTGTAATACATAGGCTATTTGGACTGTGACTTGGACTCTGATTCATACCAGCAGCAGGACCCCAGGCAAGATACCTTGCTAAATTGTTTACAGTATTTTGCATGCTTAGTACATTTCTTTATATTTATTGCATTTCTGTTTATTCTTGCATGTGTAGTTTTCTTTCAGTCATTACTATGTATTAGATATGTTGACACACACATGGCACTTAGTATCATAGAGGACAATCATTAGGCGTATGGGCTTTTAACCACTCTGGTAACACCGTAGTCACTAGCACGCACTATGGTGGGTCGTGTCCGATGGTCGCTACCCCCGCGGTATGTCGATTGATGGAGTCCGAGGGTCGCTACCCCCGCGGTATGTCGGCTGATGATGTCCACTGACGAGCGTAAGGTTGTGAGGATTAGATCGAGTAGCCTACCCTTGCCCATACGTCGAAAAGTTGTCCTCATTTGCATTCATATAGATTGTCTTGTACAGCGTACTTATTTATTTTCAAATTATATGGATGTTTACTGTATTCAAGTTGGCTCGTATTTTTTGTATCTTGTTACGTCCCTCTGAGGACCTGGCCCGCTGCCAGGTGTATCTGTTCTTGAGTATTTGCAGGAGCGCAGATTTGGATGGTTGTATATGCTTAGTGGATGTCTTCTCTTCGAGCCGCGATCGATAGCTGGTATACTTATATTGGGTTTGATTGTGTTGTACTTATATTGTATTTACCTTTCCTATTCGAGTTGGTAGTGGATTTGTTTCCATCCAACTATCATCCTAGATACTTCTTATTGAGATCTAGTTTCATCGATACTGTTTATTTATTTCTATATGATTTTGGTGGATAAGATTTAGATTTTACCCTGTGACTTGTATTACAGTTATACCACTTGTGGATTTGATATTCATATTACAGTGTACGTGTAGATTTGGTTTCCATATATTGGAGTTGCCATATCCATGCGGCTGGCATGCTTACGTGTCCTAGTCCTACGTATTTTTGGGACTGGGGAGTGACATATTTTTGTGGTGGCCCATGTGTCGCGCCCCGATCCCGTAGGGGCCGATCCCGTAGGGCCTATCGTCCTCGCTTGGTCCCTACGGAACCATTCGTCCTCGCTTGGTCCCTACGGAACCGTTCGTCCTCGCTTGGGCGCGATGCCGTGCAAGCCTAAGTTGCTCTTGCACCAGGCAACGTACCTGCACAAGACAAGTTAGACAAAATATACATATATAGGCACAGAGTAAAACGCAGAGAACCAAAGTTGAACACATTTGATAGCACACAAAATACTTTCTTTTATTGAATACTGAAGATTTGGATTACAAAGTGTTTGCTTGGCTGAGTTACAAAAATATGCCTTAGAAGGCTTACAACTCTTTTTACATTCCCAAAACTAGCCACAACGTCCATTACATTATGCCCTTGTAGTAGGACCAAAATAGCAAAACATCTAGCAGAAGAGGAAGTAGCCCACTGGAGAGGTAAGCAGCAGAAGAAGCAGCACGAACACAATCCTAAGGAAGGGTGCGCACACGCTGATTCAGGTTCAGGATGCTTGCCAGACTCTCGCTCCCAGCACCTGGATATTTGCCTACAAACGTGGGTCAGTACTACCACATGTACTGGTGAGCGACCGTGGCCAAACTCACCTTAGAAATTCACACTAAGTAAGCATATGAAGCTAGCATTATTAAGTGGTCTTTCTGGTTGTCTAGTTTCTTTTTAACAATTCATGCTAGGAAACATAGACAATATAAAGCCAGTGCATATGATATTTCTTACCCACGGCCGAGCGGTTATCCCTGCAGCAGACACACAAGTTAGCCACAATTTGCATATGAATAACTTATGAATCGAAAATAGGCATCAATGTGTTAGGTATGCAAGAAGGTAAACCTAGCATGCGCCCTAACTATATGATGGTCCCCTCCACGGGATTAGCAGTTGGGACGTACAAGCCCATCTCACTAATAGACTTGTCTCGGTCTACCCAAGGACGTACAAGCCTTAGGTATCTAGATCTCTTCCGGCCGAACGATCCCCAGTACCCCAGGGACCGCTCGAGAGATAATCCTTGTGCACAAGTTGTCCTGACCAAATGCATGAATGCAAGCCCTATCAGAAAATATGCTATCATGCAACTGATGAACAATGCACACATAAGTCTATCTCTTCTTTTCTCTTTTCTCTTTTCTCTTTTCTAGATCAAGTCCAGAGTTTTCTAGCCACATTACTCAAGGCATAGCATACAAGGGACAATAAGCATTCCATAAGCAACTAGTAAGTTAGCAGTTCTATACTTGAAGCATGCAATACTTTCTTTCTCTTTTTAGCTTATCTTTTTAGTGAGGCAGCATATTTATGTGAACTAGAGATTCTTTATTAGGCATGCAAACTTAAAGGATTCATCGAAGGGCCTAAGCCACTCACCTAATGAACCGAACGAGGGGATGGGAAAGCCTAAGCGACGTTCACTCTTTGGTTATGCGTCCTGAAAATGCAACAATACTTGGTTAGCATACTTCGATCTCTTTCCCTTACGATTCGAAAAGAAAGCGCAAGCGAGAAGGCGAAATCATGAAAACCAAGTCATCGAAAGCAACTCAAAACACAAAGCAACACAAAACCAAAAAGCAAAGCAACCAACGAAAACTCTTGGACTCATTTCAATAGAAGCCGTTCGATTAATTCGAAGGGTTCATTGCACTTCGTCCGTGTTGATTTGGCGGTAAGGTTTCCCCGAGACTCGATTCTCAACCGAGTCGAAGCAGCGTAGTGTTTCTTAAGTAACCGTTCGGAGTGGGGCGTTACATACTACCCCACTGAGAAGAAGTTTCGTCCTCGAAACTTAAGAGATCAAGGAGGCAAAGATCAAGCATCAAGAGTTCAAAGGAATAAGACTCACCAACATCGTGTCCGCTCTCATCACGCTCAATATTCAACTGATACACTCTAGGCCTTCTTGTCTGATCAGTTGGTTCCAGAGCAGGACCCGGAGGGGTCTGAGTCTCAACCCGTGCAGTCTTATTGTTCCCATTCTGGTATGGCGGCGGAACCATCTGGTTTTGGCAGTTCACTGCCTGATGCCCCTTTTCTCCACAGTTATAACACTCCTTATTAGCAGCCCGACAAACATCTACGGTATGGCCTTGTTTGCGACAGTAAATGCATATAGGACCTGGGCGCTGCTCGCCCGTTGTTTTTTTTCTCCATCATGGTATCTTTTAGCAGGAGGGTTTCGAGGAGCCGGTGCCCTTTCTGGAGCATTTTGCGGAGTGAACTGCTCATTCTGCACGGCTGCCTCAAAGGCTTGTATGTAGGTTTTGCACTCCCGGTTCATAACATCTTTTCTTAGGTTATCGTTTAAGCCTTTTATGAACCGATGTGTGTGGGCTCCCTCGTCGGGAATCATCGAGCTAGCGAACTTAGCAAGTTTGGAGAATTCTGACTCATAATCTTCGACGGACATGCTCCCTTGCTTAAGTTCGGTGAACTCGTCTTCTTTTCTCTGCCTGACAGCTGGCGGGAGGTAATGTGCAAGGAATGCTTCCTTGAACATTCCCCAAGTAATCCTACCATCATGATGTTTGGTGGCGAGGTCTGCTTTCTTGACTTCCCACCAGTCGTGTGCTCGTAATCGCAACTGCATATCTGCGCACGCCACCCTCTTGTTCGCAGGTATTGAGGCAAAGCTAAACAAGCTTTCCATCTTTGCGACCCAGTCCATCACCTTATCCGGCGTGGTCCTGCCTTCAAACTCCGGAGGGTTCAACTTCAGGAACTCAACGCCTTTAAAGGTAGACTTTCCGGCCGCGCGAGGAGGCTCGTTTGTTTCTGCTAATCCTGCGCCTTGAGGCATGGTCGGGGCAGTCACAGGTGTCGCGGCGGTGCCAGATGCACCACTGTTCGCTGCTAGTGTTGTCACTATCTGCGTCAGGGAGTCAAGCTGCTTTTGTTGTGCCAAGGCTCTAGCATCAGCTCGTTGCTGCTGAGCCTCGAATCGTTCTTGTTGCGCGGCATGACGATCGTTTTGATTCTGTAACGTTGCAATCAATCTATCCATTTGATCATCGCTCACGCTAGCTGCGCGCGATGACTCAGGGTTACCAGCACCTGTTCTTGTCATCTTTGCTGCAAAAGAGAGTAGCTTGCATTAGTCTCATAACGTATTATAGACTTATTGCATGGGACGTTGGGTTTTCATACTCTTAGGGACCTTTCATACTCTCGATTTACTTCTTATAGATTTGAAATCTATTTTTGAAATTCGGGACTTTTGAAATCGCTTGAAAACTTATATCATTTTCGAAGACGATGTTTGAAGAGGCCAAAGACGTAAAGCCATGCTCTGATACCACCTGTCGTGCCCCGATCCCGTAGGGGCCGATCCCGTAGGGCCTATCATCCTCGCTTGGTCCCTACGGAACCATTCGTCCTCGCTTGGTCCCTACGGAACCGTTCGTCCTCGCTTGGGCGCGATACCGTGCAAGCCTAAGTTGCGCTTGCACCAGGCAACGTACCTGCACAAGACAAGTTAGACAAAATATACATATATAGGCACAGAGTAAAACGCAGAGAACCAAAGTTGAACACATTTGATAGCACACAAAATACTTTCTTTTATTGAATACTGAAGATTTGGATTACAAAGTGTTTGCTTGGCTGAGTTACAAAAATATGCCTTAGAAGGCTTACAACTCTTTTTACATTCCCAAAACTAGCCACAACGCCCATTACATTATGCCCTTGTAGTAGGAACAAAATAGCAAAACATCTAGCAGAAGAGGAAGTAGCCCACTGGAGAGGTAAGCAGCGGAAGAAGCAGCACGAACACAATCCTAAGGAAGGGTGCGCACACGCTGATTCAGGTTCAGGATGCTTGCCAGACTCTCGCTCCCAGCACCTGGATATTTGCCCACAAACGTGGGTCAGTACTACCACATGTACTGGTGAGCGACCGTGGCCAAACTCACCTTAGAAATTCACACTAAGTAAGCATATGAAGCTAGCATTATTAAGTGGTCTTTCTGGTTGTCTAGTTTCTTTTTAACAATTCATGCTAGGAAACATAGACAATATAAAGCCAGTGCATATGATATTTCTTACCCACGGCCGAGCGGTTATCCCTGCAGCAGACACACAAGTTAGCCACAATTTGCATATGAATAACTTATGAATCGAAAATAGGCATCAATGTGTTAGGTATGCAAGAAGGTAAACCTAGCATGCGCCCTAACTATATGATGGTCCCCTCCACGGGATTAGCAGTTGGGACGTACAAGCCCATCTCACTAATAGACTTGTCTCGGTCTACCCAAGGACGTACAAGCCTTAGGTATCTAGATCTCTTCCGGCCGAACGATCCCCAGTGCCCCAGGGACCGCTCGAGAGATAATCCTTGTGCACAAGTTGTCCTGACCAAATGCATGAATGCAAGCCCTATCAGAAAATATGCTATCATGCAACTGATGAACAATGCACACATAAGTCTATCTCTTCTTTTCTCTTTTCTCTTTTCTCTTTTCTTGATCAAGTCCAGAGTTTTCTAGCCACATTACTCAAGGCATAGCATACAAGGGACAATAAGCATTCCATAAGCAACTAGTAAGTTAACAGTTCTATACTTAAAGCATGCAATACTTTCTTTCTCTTTTTAGCTTATTTTTTTAGTGAGGCAGCATATTTATGTGAACTAGAGATTCTTTATTAGGCATGCAAACTTAAAGGATTCATCGAAGGGCCTAAGCCACTCACCTAATGAACCGAACGAGGGGATGGGGAAGCCTAAGCGACGTTCACTCTTTGGTTATGCGTCCTGAAAATGCAACAATACTTGGTTAGCATACTTCGATCTCTTTCCCTTACGATTCGAAAAGAAAGCGCAAGCGAGAAGGCGAAATCATGAAAACCAAGTCATCGAAAGCAACTCAAAACACAAAGCAACACAAAACCAAAAAGCAAAGCAACCAACGAAAACTCTTGGACTCATTTCAATAGAAGCCGTTCGATTAATTCGAAGGGTTCATTGCACTTCGTCCGTGTTGATTTGGCGGTAAGGTTTCCCCGAGACTCGATTCTCAACCGAGTCGAAGCAGCGTAGTGTTTCTTAAGTAACCGTTCGGAGCGGGGCGTTACACCATGCAGGTCGAGAGTATATTGTCTCGGTTACGTTACTGTACCAAGCAAGCCTGCACCTAGGAATAGAGTATAGGATCTCATCCATATTTGACTATGACTCATCCTTCCTTCCAATCTGTTTTATTTGAATAGCCGCATCCTGCTCGACTCATGTACTTCCCTAATAGTTCTTTAAGTATAGCCTTCTCCTATAATATAGAAGTTCCTGTTGTTAGATGATAATTAGAGTAGCACACCTATTAAGAATACAACGAGAATATAGACACACCACTAAGTTTAGAATATCTAGTGAATCCTAGAATTCCTTATCTTTAGATTGGTATACCATTACCCCTTGATGTATTAAGAAGACTTGAGAGTAGTATAGACACTACTAGAGTTAGTTAGAAGTTTTACCATAATGTTTGACACCTAGTATCACATAGTCTTTTGACCTATTAATGGAGTGTGATTGAACAACATTAATTGCATTCTAGCAAAAGACGATAATGTTTATTCAGACGATAGAATTTAGAGGTCCTTGCCCCTATTTGGTCGACTAGCGACTTAGACAAGGAGGTTGTATGATAACTGTAGGGATTGTAGAGTCTTTTATTATTGTTGTTTAGTTGTTTTTGTTTTTGTGAACTTGAATTAAATTGTACCTCCTTTCATCATCATCTAGCGTACTTATATTTGCTGTACTACCTTGACTTATGCTGCTATTATAGCCTAGTTTTTGCAAGCTTATTCTTTATCGAGCTTGTTCATGACATATGTATTAATGGGGAGGCCCACAACAATACAATTCAGAATCAGTGTATTGTGGTCTGATCAACCATAGTGCGCTTGATTCGCCCTTCGCAATAATACTTTACGTGGATTGAGATATATAGTTGACTAGTAGACACCTGTACTTGCCCTCTAGATATGTCTAAGCATATTGTATCCGTTACATAATTGTACCGATGCGAGCATGTGGATAGGCATTACCAAAATAGGACTTCAATTCACAACTGCTTTGACAATTCCTATTTGAATTCTTTAAACGCCTTGATCCCGATACTTCTATTCTATTACCTCGCCCTTGAACTCTTTATTATTGATCTCCGTCTTCCCTTATTTTGGAAAGATGAAACCTCGTGCTTGGTATAAGTTTAATACACATAGAGTACTAGATATACCCCGTAGGCCGATCACATAGTTGAGGATTATTCTTTTGTAATTAAGGACATATCATATATGATATAATCGGCGTTGAAGTTTTAAGGATTGAATGACATGAGTAAATAAATTAAGGAATATTTTTCTTAAAGTATATAGCCTTCTGTGATAGATGGATAAATTCTAAGTTGGGTAGCAGTGCATTGTCAACTTGAGAGGAATTTCTTTTAGATTGTGATCAAGTAAGATTAGATTGGGAGATTCAAGTCATTTTAATTTTGAGAAATTTTAAAAGAAGGATTAAGATAATGAGGTTTAACGAATTTTAAAATCTTCATATTGCGGACCAAATATTTATACTTTGAGCACATGATTTAAATTTTGAATATTGAAGGATGAATCATCGATTTAAATTTTGAGGATAAATATAGAATTTTAGACTTGAACAATTGGTTAATTAGATTTAAATTTTATAATTTGATGATTTGAATTAAAAGTTCAATTTTGATTGTTGGGTCACCTATTTAAAATATTGAGGATGTAAATTGAGTTTAAATATTTGAATAGTACAAAATTTTTAAGTTAAGAATAGGAATAAGATTTGATTAGAATTGTTTATTGTTCAAAGTCTAGAGGAGATTATGATAGTTGGAAATTATGATATAAATTTTGATGTGGGATGTCATATAGACTTGAGTTAGATTTGGATGTTGATTATTTAAAAATCGATAAGAGATTACGACAGGTTGAATTTTGATTTAAACAGTGGTTATCTTAATTTTGAAGTGATCGCGATAGATTTGAAAAGATTTTGTTATTTAAATTTTTGGAAGAGATTGCGATTGACGTACCATATGTACGAATGTGAAGGATTTAATAAATTATGCCTTATTTTAATTTCGAGAACGAAATTGTTTTAAGTTGGGTAGATTGTAAACTCCCTCACCCAAAATAGGTATTTGTGTATATTTTATATTATTATATTTATTATAGATGTTGAATTTATTTAGAGTATTATCTTAGATAATTAGAAAATAACTTTTTTAGTATATTTACTTATATAAATATTTATTTAGAATTATTTTTAGGCTATTTTAGATTATTGGGATTTTTCCATAATTTTTAGTTAATTAAAAACTAGTAACACTAATTTTTGAGGACTTTAAAGAATTTATTTTATGTTCAAACTAAATTAAAAATATCCCAAAATTTTATTTTAGGTTCTAAATAATAAAATATATTTTCTAGAATTTTTTGGGAATTTTTCGATTATTTTTAGCATTTATTTCGAGTGAATTATGAAAAAACTGAATTAAAAACTAATTTCTGAAAAAAATCCAAAAAGTAATTAATTCTGCCCAGTCAGCAAACAGGGGGCCCACCTGTCATCCTCCAGCAGTGAACAGTGCGAGCCGAGCCGAGCCGACCTCGAGCCGAGCCGAGACCGAGTTCGACTCGGACTCAGCTGAGCCGAGCCGCATCGAACTGTGACCGTTCGATCTGGGCGGGGCTGCACGGATGGCTGCCATGTGGTGCGCTGTGAGCCACGGCTGCACTTTCTCTCTCCTATATATATATATATATATATATATATATATATATATATATATATATAATAGTTTAGATATTAATTTCTAGGGTTTTTCTTCAGCCGATTTTTTGGAGAATTGTCATCTAGGGTTCCTTCATCTTCCAAAAGCCATTGCGCATAGCTCCGGACTCCAAACGAGGCCTAGTTTTTTTTGTTAGAATGATAATGAGGTTAGCTTTCTGATTATATAAATTTTTTTTCTAAATTATTAGTATTAAATTCTGTAAAATTCGTAGAGCACAGCATGTCCAAAAATAGACGTATTTCGATGTTTTTGCAATTTCGGGAGAACCCGGAATCAGAATCACGAACCGTTTAAAGTTTCGGAAAGTTAATGTCGAGATCATCGACATATATTTTTCTCAGAATTTAATTCGAATTATTTACATACTGTTAATTCTGTAGAACTTCTAGGTTAGAATTTAACCATCGGTGCACAATACAAAATTTGTATGTGCCATAATTCTCAAACGAATTTGAATTCGGACGAGCCGTAAATTCCAGCATATTTTTGACGCTGAAATCTACAGGAAATCATGCATGAAAATTGAGTTTGTGTTTGTTGACTTTTCGGTCAACAGATCGCCTCGATTTGCGTGCCATGAGTCTCGAGTTGATAAAATTCAGTTTCTTTGGACAAAATTTAGGAATTAACATAAAAATCAGAATAATAAGATTAAAATAGGATTTTAGAGTAATTATTCCAGAATTAAATAAATTAAAATAAATTATGTTTTGACGTGATAAATTTGTAATACATAGGCTATTTGGACTGTGACTTGGACTCTGATTCATACCAGCAGCAGGGCCCCAGGCAAGATACCTTACCAAATTGCTTACAGTATTTTGCATGCTTAGTACATTTTTGTATATTTATTGTATTTCTGTTTATTCTTGCTTGTGTAGTTTTTTTTCAGTCATTACTATGTATTAGATATGTTGACACACACATGGCACTTAGTATCATAGAGGACAATCATTAGGCGTATGGGCTTTTAACCACTATGGTAACACCGTAGTCACTAGCACGCACTATGGTGGGTCATTTCCGATGGTCTCTACCCCCGCGGTATGTCGATTGATGGAGTCCGAGGGTCGCTACCCCCGCGGTATATCGGCTGATGATGTCCACTGACGAGCGTGAGGTTGTGAGGATTAGATCGAGTAGCCTACCCTTGCCCATACGTCGAAAAGTTGTCCTCATTTGCATTCATATAGATTGTCTTGCACAGCGTACTTATTTATTTTCAAATTATATGCATGTTTACTGTATTCAAGTTGGCTTGTATTTTCTGTATCTTGTTACGTCCCTCTAAGGACCTGGTCCGCTGCCAGGTGTATCTGTTCTTGAGTATTTGCAGGAGCGCAGATTTGGATGGTTGTATATGCTTAGTGGATGTCTTCTCTTCGAGCCGTGATCGATAGCTGGTATACTTATATTGGGTTTGATTGTATTGTACTTATATTGTATTTACCTTTCCTATTCGAGTTGGTAGTGGATTTGTTTCCATCCAACTATCATCCTAGATACTTCTTATTGAGATCTAGTTTCATCGATACTGTTTATTTATTTCTATATAATTTTGGTGGATGAGATTTAGATTTTATCCTGTAACTTGTATTACAGTTATACCACTTGTGGATTTGATATTCATATTACAGCGTACGTGTGGATTTGGTTTCCATATATTGGAGTTGCCATATCCATGCGGCTGGCATGCTTACGCGTCCTAGTCCTACGTATTTTTGGGACTGGGGCGTGACAGCCGCCGCCGACACCGAACTTAGACCGAGTTCTGTTCGAAGGTTCTGGAATACCACACCGAGTTCGGTCCAAACTCAGCCAGGGACCGAGTTCGGACTGAACTCTACCCCCTTCAGCAGACTTGATTCCCAACAATACTGATATCCAATATCACCAGAATGACTTATAGTGACAAGAATTCTGCGAGCAATTTTGTCAAGGGCTAGGACGAAAATGTCTTGCAGGATCCTTTCCATATTTTCAACAAACTAGAGACTTCTGAACAGTCTCTCGAGCCGGTGCTCGATGTTCCTGTTGGTGGAAAATTATGATATATGATCAATGAATCAGTACAAGTTCAGCAGTCCAGTTTGTTCACATATATTTAAGTAAATTCATCAGTCATTAATAGTCAAAGAGCAAGATTCAAGTCCAATTGCTAACCAATTATTAGTTAATACGAATTAGTGTAGGAGTGTAGCTCAAATGATAAGATTTCCATAATTGCTTTATGTTGGTTTTGCTTTTTTCAAAAACTCAAATTCCTCTTCCTATCTTTAGTCCCACATCGAATGGGGCAAAGTCCTCTTGTGTACATATATTACTTTCTCTTCTTTGCTCTATTAAGTTGTTGTGTGGGGAACCCCATGGGCCACATGCGCGCGTCGCCCGGCCCGGCTCGGCTCGGTTCGGTTCGGCGCGTAACGGGTGCGGGTACGTGCCCACATCTGCGGGCGCCGAATGCCGATCCGATTTCCTCTTCGGGTTCGGGCTGGGACCCTAAAATTCTTTTTGCTCCTCTTAATTCTGTCATTTATTTTTCTGAATGTTACGAATGTTTCTGAACCGTTATTGTGTCCAGGTTTATTATTCATTTTGTGTAACGGCTGAATTAATAGGAGAATTAATTCAGACCGTTACATATGAGTATTATATATTCGTCCATGTTTCTTTGTAATCGATTCAGAATTTTTTTTTATTCAAAACCTCCGTCAACATTTGTTCATTTCTCATCGTCTCCAAGCTCTGGGCAGAGCTAAGTCGTGGTCGTTCTCTCCAAGTCGTGTGCGGCAACGAGATACCGGTAGTGCGGGGGTTTTACCACTAGGAGCTTCGGGAACGTCTGCACACAAATCCCGAATAAACTCTTAGGGCAGTGCTTCGTGCACGACTTCCCCAGAGGCCGGTAACATCTAATTTTATTTTTTTGTATTCTGAAATTTTTCAGTAAGTAAAAGACAATATATTCTAACAATCTAAGAGTTTATTCTTGTTAGAATTGTTTCAATACTTACTGTTAGAATTTTCTGTACTGTTACAATTGTTAGAAAATTTCAATAGTCACTGTTGTTATAAAGAATTGATAGTTTAATTTGCTTTGATTTGCTTCTCACTGTAAACAATTTTAATACTTACTATTGATTTGCTTCTCACTGTTGTTATAAAGAATTGATACTTTAATTTGCTTTGATTTGCTTCTCACCGTAAAGAATTGATAGTTTAATTTTGATCAATTACTTCATATTCTAAAGAATTCATAGTCTAAAGAATTTATAGTTACTTACTGTTAACTAATAGTTACTTCACTATTTTCTAACAGTAAGAATACTTACTGTTGCAATTGACAATTTTTGTTTCAATTGTTTCAAAATACTTATTAGTTGCTGGATACTGAAGCAAATTCTTTTGCTTAATTACTGTTAATACAATTTGCTTCTCACTATTTGCTTCTAATTGATAGTTAATACTGTTTCTGTAGCAAATTCAAGTTAACAGTAGAAAACTTCTACAAATTTTAATTTGCTTAATATTTACCATAGCAAATTTCTTATTATTTGTTTACTTATCAAGTTGCTGACTATTCTGTCAAATTGCAAATTTGCTTAAAGAGTCTTCGGACCACCGCTAGCTGGGAACCGGCCCCTACAGCTAACCTGAGTTGATCAACACTTAAAAAACTAAAGATTTTAAGATTAATTAGCAAAGACCACCTAAACTATTATCTTGGACATTCTTATTAAATAATTTATATTTTTCAGACTGCAATCTTGACTGGTAAGGAGGAATCCTCTACTGCAAAACCTGCTAAGTTTGATGGCTCATACTTCAAGAGATGGCAGAGCCAAATAAAATTTTGGCTCACGACCTTAGGACTTATTTCTGCCATTGATGGGTCCACACCCATCACAAATGATTCTGATGATACTGAGTCTGACATAGGAGTGTCCACCTCATCGAAACCAAAAACCCCAAAAGAAATAGACTTCCATTGTTTTCATAGAATTCTAAGCGCATTATCTGAATCCTTGTATGATATATTTTTTGAATACAAGAGCGCTAAAGAACTGTGGAAAGACTTGGAAGATGAATACGGCTGTGATAATGCTGGAATAGAAAGGTTTAATTCTTCAAACTTTAATAGGTATTTTATGGTAGATAACAAACCAATGAATGACCAGCTCCATGAATTCCAAGAATACCTTAGACATATTCAAGCCAAAGGGACATCTTTCTCCAATGAACATAAAATAGCATGCCTAATAGACAAGCTACCTCCCTCTTGGTCTGATATGGCTAAGGATCTTATCCATACACAAGGAGAACTTACCTATAATCAAGTCCTAAAGAAAATTAGAACCGAAGAACAAATTAGATTGAGGTCTAAGCCTAAGACTGAATCTAAAGCTAAGGTAAACCTTGTAGAAGGCCAAGGAAAACCCAAGTCTAATTTTTCTTATAAACCCAAAAAGAATTTCTTCAAGAAGAAGAAAAACTTTCAGCCTAACCACCAGAACCATCATCACCAAAACCAAAAACCTAGAAACTTCAGTCAGACTCAGGATCAGAAGTGGTTTTGTTTTGTGTGTGGTAAAACAAACCATATGGCCATCAACTGCTACCATAGGAAGAAGGAAGCTGTCCAGACCTCCTACAAAGGAAAGGGCTCAGTTAGACCAGAAGCAAACATGCTTCACAAAGGTTCTTCGAGTTCCTTCAGGTCTGTAAGCTTTCAACCCCTTATTAACCTCTCTTACCATTCTGATGATGGGTGGTTGGATTCTGGAGCTAATATTCATGTTTCATTTGATCGCTCATATTTTTCAAACTATCAGGAATCAAGTGGAGGAGGTGTGACCCTAGGAGATGGCTCAACGGCACAAATTATTGGAAGAGGAAAAATTAACCTGAAGATGACATCAGAAAAAATCTTAACTCTTCATGATGTTCTTCATGTGCCGTCTGTCAGGATAAACCTAGTTAGTGGATCCCTTCTTGTAGCCTCAGGATACAAAATTGTAATGGAGGCTAATAAAGTAGTTTTTTCTAAGCATGACTCTTTTATAGGAAAAGACTTTGTAAAAGACGGTCTTTTTATTTTAAGTACAATGAATAAAATGTCTGATGGTTCTCTCATTATCTCTAATATAGAATCTTCAAATGTTTGGCATGGCAAACTAGGTCATGTGAACCTAGGTTCTATTAAAAGGATGATGACCTTAGATCTTATTCCCAAGACTCCAATAGATGATAAACACAAATGTGAGATTTGTGTTCAAGCCAAACACACTAGATTACCTTTCAAATCTGTAGAAAGAAATTCTGACCCTCTAGAACTTATTTATAGTGATGTATGTGACTCAAATAGGATTTTGACTAGAGGCGGTAGAAAATACTTTGTTACATTTATAGATAATTATTCAAAGTATTATTATATCTACCTTCTCAAAATCAAAGATGAAGTTCTAAATAGATTTAAGATCTACAAATCTGAAGCTGAGAATCAATTAGAAAGGAAGATTAAAATCCTTAGATCTGATCGTGGTGGAGAATATACCTCAAACGAAATGACTAACTTCTGTGAAGAACATGGAATAATTCATGAGGTAACTGCTCCATATTTACCTCAGTTTAATGGAGTTGCTGAACGCAAGAACCGTACTCTGTTAGATATGGTGAATGCCATGCTTCTCAGCTCTGGTGCTCCTGATAACTTATGGGGAGAAGCCCTTTTAACTGCCTGTTACATTCTTAATAGAATTCTTAGTAAGACAAAAGATAAGACTCCCTATGAGCTGTGGAAAGGTAGAGCACCTAGGACTAATTACCTTAGAGTTTGGGGATGCCTTGCTAAAGTCGGAATTCCCGAACCTAAAAAAAGGAAGATTGGCCCCAAGACTATAGACGCTGTTTTCATAGGATATGCCTTAGACAGCTATGCCAATAGATTTCTAGTGACTCACTCAGAAGTAAATAAAATCTCTAACAATACCATTATAGAGGCAAGAGATGCAGTTTACTTTGAAAATATATTTCCTTTTAAGGATAGAAGTTCAATCTCTTCCTCCATACCATCTACTAGTTCTCAAGTCCAAATACCTAGCTCTCAATCTGGACAAGACTTAGAACCAAGACGGAGTAAAAGGAATAGGATTGAGAAAAATTTAGGAGAAGGATTCTTCACCTTTTTGATAGAGGGTGATCCCTCAACTTATGAAGAAGCAATGTTGTCTCCTGATGCTCCCTTCTGGAAAGAAGCCATTAACAGTGAATACAACTCCATCATGGAGAATAACACTTGGTTTCTAACAGATCTACCTTTAGGGAATAAACTAATAGGTTGTAAGTGGATTTTCAAGAAGAAACTCAGAGCCGATGGTACTATAGAGAAATACAAAGCTAGACTAGTTGCCAAGGGTTTTACCTAGAAGAAAGGGTTAGATTATTTTGATACCTACTCTCCTGTAGCTAGGATCACATCCATTAGAACTCTCTTGGCCTTAGCATCCATTCATGATATGCTAATCCATCAAATGGATGTAAAGATAGCATTTTTGAATGGAGATCTTTTAAACCCCCTGAATTTTCAAAATTATTAAAATTGGATTTTTCGTAATTTTCTGGAATTTTCTGGGAATTTTCTGTAATTAAAATCAGGGTTTTTAATTATTAAATAATTTTTAATTGTTAATAAACAATATTAAAATATTATGGAAATAATATTTTTGGGTGTAAAATGGAAAACTAGACTTAGGGTAATTTTTCTGGAATTTATTGGACCCCGGACATATTTTTAAACACCTAAAACCATTATATTTAATTAATTAATTAAGTTATTTATTTAATTATTCATTTAGTTATTTTAATTATTTAACCCGACCCATTTCTCAACCCAGCCCGGCCCACTGGGCCCAGCCCCGAACCCGCGGCCCAGCCCATCGGGCTAACGGGTCGGGTCGGATCCGCGAGCCGCCCGACCCGCTGACCCGGTCAGCCCAGCCCCCCGCGTGACCGCCTCCGGCGCCCGATTCTTCCGCCGGACACCCCGCTCCGCCGGCCAGCACGCCCCCACGTCGTCCCCTCCGCTTCTCCCGGCCCTCGCCCCACGTTCCCCTCTCCCTCCGCCCTTCCCGGCTGACCAGCCACGCCTCTCCGCCTATAAAACCCTCTCGAATCCCCCTCCGGCCAACATCCCACGACCGCCACCGCCTTCCCCAGCCGCCGCCAGCGCCGCCTGACCCTCGCCCCACCTCGCCGTGCCCAGCCCCGCTCTGCCTAGCCCCCGGCCGCCCTGTCCTTTCTCCTCTGGTTGCTTCTCCACGAACAGCAGCTAGCCCGGCCTTCCCCGGCGCCTCCCCGCTCCGCCGTGCCTCCGCCCAGCCTCGCCTCGGCCCCCCCGGCCGCCTCCGGCGAGCACCGCCCCGTCTCGGCCCTCCTCCGGTAGGCTAGTCACCTGAGCTCGGAAACCCTAACCCTAACCCTAATTTCCTGTGTCGGCGTGTCGGACACGACACGGACACGAGAAATCCCTATTTCTTGAGCCCCGTTCAGGTACGTGTAACTTTCTCCTCGCTGCCCCATTTTCAATTCCGTAAATTGTGTTGTGAAGCCTGTATGACCCTCTCGGTGTCCGGATAAACTGTTCTGGGCATCGCGTCCTGTGGTGATCGCACACCGCGATCAAAAAATAAGAAAAACCAGACCCTGTTTCACCCCGGAACTGAGTGCGCCCCGCCAAACGGGATGACTTGGTCGCGTGCGGTCTTCACAGATACGTGCGCATAGTCGATACGGACGTGTGAGATTTTGTGGAAGCTGATTCGGGTGTGCGTGCACACCGGAATCAACGCGTATCCGCGGACATTGCCCCGTATCCGCCTTTTCTGTAATTTACCCTAACTTCGTGCACACACGTCGGATCGAGACAAAACTTGCGCCATCGGACTCGTAGTGATACGCTGGTCCTGTGGGTCAAGTTTGGTTCGATTCTGAGAACGTTGACGAAATCGCGTGTCGTGGGCCCCACAGGCCCCGCTCGACGGGCGATTTTGCGATCGGCTCATCGGAATCCAATTCTGGAAGTTTTGTTGGGTTCATATCATCGTTCCTGACCTGTTGACACTAAATTTGGTGAATTTGGAGACCTTTGACCCTGACACGTTTTTCGGTGCAAAGTGGGCCCACCGGCGGATCCCGTTTTGATCCGAAACTGTCGTTTTTGTCCTTGTCTCCAAATTGGACCCAAGGACAGGCATTTCTAGCTATTTGATATCTTCTGAGCATGATGATAATATTTATTTCTGCATCCGGACTCATTTCTAGAATTTTCCCCGAGACACCAAACTATATTTGGATCCAAACATCAGGCAAGTACCTGCACTTCAAGTTTATTCTTTATATTGTGACAATTAATTTCATGCTCTACTAGTACCATTGGATGTTTATACGTAGTGTTAGAATCTGGATTTTATGTCTTGAATATTGGATTTCATGTCTTGCTTTTCGTGTCGGGTGGGAGAATACTAAAAGGCATATAGTTTACCCTGCCCCTTGCCGCTGTTGGTACAAGACTGTCCATCAGCTGGATCTCGATTATTCCTGTTTAATAGCCGTCTATGACGGCCGGTTTAACCTTATAAACCCCTACATGCCAACTAGGTATTCTAAATACACAAGTTCACACATATAGTTTCTTGTCGTGTTGCAGTTCCTGTTGTCTTGTTGCAGTTTCATTTACTTGTCTCATTTATTCCGGTTTTACTTATATCCCTGTTTATAGCTTTTTAACTCTTAGTTATTGTTGCTTCTTTTGCATGTTCTCAACATGATACTTAGTCAGTTCTTTTCTTTCTTGTCATAAATATTTAGTTTAAATCTTGTTGTGCATTGTGTACTTTGCTCCTTTCCTGACTGGATCCGTTGATTTAGGCGATGATGAGGACTATGCCCCCACCTATTATGGCCCCTATGAGGGAACAGATGACATTTATGAGGAGCCAGTTCGCACCCAGGAGACTACTTCTGCAGAGTAGTTGGCAGTAGCTACTTTTATTTGCTCTTTTATCTTAGTAATCGGGTTTGTCCCCGATTTCATTCTAGATTCTGTATTAAACATTTGAGCTGTTGTCACATTTATTTCATTGAAATCTCAGCATTCTTTTTTTGTTATTATCTTTGCCTATTTCATTAATGGTGAATGAGCTAGATGTTCAACTGTGGATACGATCTAGACAGCGTACTACCGCCGACTCTGCGGCATAGGCTGGACGTACCCACGTACTCGTGCCCGAATTTTTCGGGTGTGGGTCGTGACAGATCTAGAGAAAGAACTTTATATGGACCAACTTGAAGGTTTTATTGCTAAAGGTCAAGAAAAAAAAGTCTGCAGACTAGTAAAATCCCTCTATGGCTTGAAACAAGCTCCCAAACAATGGCACAACAAATTTGACAAAGTAATTTGTGAATATGGTTTCTTGTCAAATGAGTATGATAAATGTATATACTCTAAAGGTACATATAAAAGTTGTGTCATTTTATGCTTGTATGTAGATGACATTCTTATCCTAGGTTCATCACTGGAATTGATAAATATTACAAAGAACTATTTATCTAGCCAGTTTGATATGAAAGACCTAGGAGAAGCCAACTTAATTTTAGGAATGCAAGTGACCAAAGGCAAAGAGGGTTATACTCTATCTTTAGCACATTCAATTGAAAAAATGCTAAAAAGGTTTGAGTTATTTGATAAGAAACCTTTCCTTACTCCTTATGACAGCAGTATTGTACTGAAAAAGAATGAAGGACCACCTTTGGAACAACATAAATATTCACAGATGATAGGCTCCCTTATGTACATAACAAACAGAACAAGACCTGATATTGCATTTGCTATTGGGAGACTAAGCAGATATACCAGTAACCCAAATCAGTCACATTGGACTGCCTTGGATAGGGTATTTAGATATCTAAAGGGCACCCTAGATTACAAACTTCATTTTACTAGGCACCCTGATATCATAGAAGGTTATTCAGATACAAACTGGGTACCGACTCACATGATATAAAATCTACTACTGGATATGTATTTACTCTAGGAGGAGCTGCAATCTCCTGGGGCTCTTGTAAGCAAACTATCATAGCTAGGAGTACAATGGACTCTGAAATGATAGCTTTAGATACAACTTGCACAGAAGCTGAATGGCTTAAAAATCTTATTATGCATATACCTGTTTCTCTTAGTCCTGTTCCTGCAATTTCTATAAATTGTGATAATAAATCTGTTATTGAACTACTAAAGCATGATTCTGTGAATGCTAAGATGAACAGGCACCTGCAGCTGCGCTTCAAGTCAATAAAAAGCCTACTAGGCAAATATGTGGTTCTTGACTATATAAAGTCAGAAAAGAACCTTGCAGATCACTTGACGAAGGGTCTGTCTAGGACTTTGATCCTAGAATCATCGAGAGGGATGTGGTTAAGCCCATAAGTTAGTCACCAGCAGTGGCAACCCAACCGAGTCTGACTGGAGATCCCAAGAAGCCGGTTCAATGGGTAGAAACAAGCTGAACTTAGGTGACTTTATGGAACACTGACTCGAGATTAAAAGTCTCATTAAAATAAAGCCCAAGCGGCTGTACATGTGTACAATGACTCCCCATCCCTATGGTGACAGTGTTCCTGTGTGATATGGTTAGGATGAGTTTAAACTCTTAATAGGTCCAAGCTGTAATGCTGGGTTGATTCATATCACCAACCATTAAGGACTTACCTATATGAGAGGTCGTGAAGGCCGCTACTATGGGACAGGGCGATCCCAGACAACTCTCATGAATGTGGAAAGTGCGCATGGCCTTTTTAATAGCGCCACCCGATAGACCAAGGACCTCTAGCGTACTATGTGTGCTATTTTTCTAAATCTGGTTCAAGAAGTCTGATTCAAGGCATAGTCCATCAAGCACTTCTTCAGATTAAGGCAATAGTCACTACGTGAGATTCAAGGCTGTAGTCCATCTCATCTATGCATAGTATTTTACTGCCCAGATGCTCTCTCTCTCTCTATTTACTTCACGCTTATCTCTGTTTCGGAACTTGACTTTTTTGGGGGGGGGATTGTTGGTTTTGCTTTTCTTCAAAAACTCAAATTCCTCTTCCTATCTTTAGTCCCACATCGGATGGGGCAAAGCCCTCTTGTGTACATATATTACTTTCTCTTCTTTGCTCTATTAAGTTGTTGTGTGGGGAACCCCTTGGGCCAAACGCGCACGCTGCCGCCGCCGCCCGGCCCGGCTCGGTTCGGTTCGGTTCGGCGCGCGTAACGGGTGCGGGTACGTTTCTACATCTGCGGGCGCCGAATGCCGATCCGATTTCCTCTTGGGGTTCGGGCTGGGACCCTAAAATTCTTTTTGCTCCTCTTAATTCTGTCATTTATTTTTCTGAATGTTGGAATTAATTTCTGAACGTTACGAATGTTTCTGAACCGTTATTGTGTCCAGGTTCATTATTCATTTTGTGTAACGGCTGAATTAATAGGAGAATTAATTCAGACCGTTACATATGAGTAGTATATATTCGTCCATGTTTCTTTGTAATCGATTCAGAATTTTTCTTTACTCAAAACCTCCGTCAACATTCTGTTCATTTCTCATCGTCTCCAAGCTCTGGGCAGAGCTAAGTCGTGGTCGTTCTCTCCAAGTCGTGTGCGGCAACGAGATACCGGTAGTGCGGGGGTTTTACCACTAGGAGCTTCGGGAACGTCTGTACACAGATCCCGAATAAACTCTTAGGGCAGTGCTTCGTGCACGACTTCCCCAGAGGCCGGTAACATCTAATTTTATTTTTTTGTATTCTGAAATTTTTCAGTAAGTAAAAGACAATATATTCTAACACTTTACATATTACAACTTTGAATTACTATGGAAGTATTCAGAACATGAGATTCTAGAGATAGTCAAAATTCTATTATTCCCGAAGGTTACAAAGATCGTACAGGTGTTCATGAAAACCGAAGATTATAATTGAGTACAATACTTAGCATAAATGAGCAATGCTGATAGCTTGAAAAATCCTAGAATAAATCACTCATCTTAAATTCAATTAATATAAGTAACCCAGTTACAAAGGTATCTAGACCTATCTATAATCTTAAAAAAAATTAATACTCCTTAAAACTACTACTAGTCATAAATCTTAAAAGCCAGCATAAAATCAAATCTTGTGCAAATAAATAGTCCTAAGTTAGTTAGTATTATATTTCAAAGGCTAATTGTATTTAAATATTCTCAGCTTTTTAATTTTTGCACTTTAATACCGACCCTAAACGTTTTTAGGACACTTTAATACCCTCAATCTTCCTCTTGCATTCTCCCATCACAATTTTGACATCATAAATGTATCCAGAACACAACCATTGCGGTCAAATTAGTTCTTATTAATTGATACAACCTTATGTTCTTCTCTTGTCATATATGCCAAACAATAGAGTCAAATACATGTCATCTTGATAGCACATCCACCTGATTCATCATGTTGCGTTTCTTTAGGAGTTCCAAGGCTTCCTTCCTAAGGTTATAAGATACCTTATTATAATGTAGACGGAGCTTGGTTCCAACCATCCACAAGAGGAGCATCTATATCCTCCTTAGCAGTGCAACATAACACACATTGGTCACCTGTATCAACTCCAAATCATAGTTTGCAGTATCGGCCGATACCGATCCTATACGGCCGATACAGTTTAGCATGTCCCTATTCGATACCGACCGATACCTGATACTGACTGATACCGACATTAGAGGTCTCTTTTCCGGTCAATTAATCGACAAAGAAAATTGAATGAAAAAGACCATTTAGTAAGGATGTAAAAGCATAATAAGGTTGTGAAAGCATATAAAAAAGGAAACTCATTTGTCGCATGTAAAAAAAATCGACAAGGATGACTACTATTTCATTCAATTTCAAAAATACTAAGAAAAAATACTGCAAATACTTAAAATTATGCATAAATGTATAAAATATATTTTCTAAAATGTTAATAATTTACTAATAGTTATTTGCTTTCCGATACAAAAAAATCTGATACTCCGATCTGAAACCGTCGATACTACCGATACCTCCGATCCCGATACTCATAGGAATGGTCCGATACCAATACTTTGAAACAAAATGAGAAAGGGGATATTCCTATAGACTGGGCGGATCCGATGGATGTAGGGGAAAGGAGAGAACCTCGTGTCAGTTGATTGGAAAAAAAAAATTTACTGAAGAAATCATACTAATTATCAAAGAGAAAAATAATTTTCTATATTTGATAATAATTAATGAATAATCAAAATCAGGTAATAAAAAATTTGATCAATTTAGGGAAAATGTTATTTAACCAATAATAAGGATGATAGGGGGAAAAAAGAACATAAATATAGTAGAAGGAATTTTATTTTTAGAAGATACCAAATGTATAATAGCTCAAAATGGCAAAATGAAATTACTCAATAACAGGAAGGAATATAACAATAATAATAAATATTAGGGTGCATTTAATACACGATTTGAGTAAAATTAGGATGAGAAATCTATAAGTAGTCCCTTCCTCCACCCTCCTTTTATTTTTCAACTTAATTCTCTTGTCCCTCCCTCCCTCCCTCTACTAATTAACAAACTAAAGTATTATTATTATTATATATGGAGAAGGCTTCAGCCGCAGCCTCGTTTATAACTGACGTGGTGAGGGGCTCCTACTGGTACACGTTGAAGGGATACTCTCAGGCTAAAGGGATGGGGCCGGGGAAGTACGTGGCGAGCAACAAGTTAATAGTCGCCGGGTTAAAATCGTGTCCGACACGACACAGGACACGTGTCCTGTGTCCGACACACGGGGGGAATTAGGGCTAGGGTTAGGGATTTCTCGCCGGACTCCGGCGGAGACGGTGGCTGGGCGGCCGGGGGCAGAGCGGCGAGGTGGCGGCGCGCCGGGGGTGGTCCGGGCGGAGGCGGAGAGGACGCGGGGACGGCCGGAGGCGGCTCGGGGAGTTGCCCGAGCTGCTGCTGCTGTCGTCGGCTGCGGTGTCCGCCGGAGAAGAAGAGGAGGAGGGCTGGGCGTAGCGCTGGCGGCCGGGCGGTGCACGGAGGGGCTGGCGGTGGAAGCGTGGATCTGTGGCGGTGGGTGTAGCTGACGGTAGTGGGGGGAACGGAGAGGGAACGGGGTTTATATAGGGGTTGCGGCGAGCGGGGGTGGCCGGGACGTGGCGGAGAAGGCGGAGGGGAGAGGGGTCGTGGGGGTTAGGCGCGGGCGGAGCGGGCCGGAGGCGGCGGCTCTGCCGGGAGACGCGGGGAAGAGGGAGAGAGGGGTAGCGGGCTAGCGGTGCGGGTCGGGTTCGGGTGGACCCGACCCGACCCGATAGGCGGGTGGGCTGGGCGGTCTGGGCCGCGGGCTAATGGGCCGGGCTCGGTTTAAAATAATAATAATAATAATAATTTTAATAATCAGTAAATATTTAATAATTAAATAATTAATTAAATAAATAAATTTAGGTATTTTAAAAATAGGTCCGGGGCCCAAAACATTCCAGAAAAATTGCCCTAAGTCCAGTTTTTCATTTTACAACCAAAAATATTATTTTTATAATATTTTAATACTGTTTATTATCATTTAAAAATCACTGAATAATTAAAACCCTGTTTTTAAATTACAGAAAAATCCCAAAAAATTCCAGAAAATTGTGAAAAATCCAGTTTTGAAAATTTTGAAAAATCAGGGGGTTTACAATCTACCCCCCTTAAGAGGATTGCGTCCTCGCAATCAAAGAATAACCGGTCAACAGAGATGACGGGGTCGCAAACATCGTTTGAAACCACATCACAAGATACTTAGGGAAGTACCGTTTCCCTAAAAATTGAAAGTTTACACTTTCCAGGATATCTAGTTAAAACTATAACTTTTATCCAAAACCAGGTTGTTATTAACAAGTTGCAAATTACTAGATTGGGGCTGAGGTCACGAACCAATAGGCACGAGCTACACAAGACTAAAACAGATAACTATAAATTACTTACTCGCATCGGCGTCCTGCACAGTCATCGCGTAAGCTTGCTCTCGTCCTTGAGGTAGATTCCTCTGCTGTTGTTGAGCTTGCTGGTAGGGTGCTGCTTGAGGCGCTGGTGGAGTTTGCTGGTTCGCCCTTGGTGTTCCTTCTCCACGTTGAGTGCAATCCCTTACCGAATGCTGACAGGATCCGCATGCCAAACACAATCCTAGTCTGCGTCGGCATTCCTTGGCGATATGGCCTGCTTTGCCACAGTAATGACAAGTAAGGAGGACTACCATTAGTGGTGTAGATGCTTTCTGCTATTGGTGCGGTCTCTTTGCAGATTCTTCTTGTGCTATTTTGGTTGGTGCAGAAGGGGGCGACCGCTTCAGTCTGGTCTCTCTCTTGGTGACGCGCTCTATGCGTCGAGCTGCAGCAAGGACGTCCGAGTATGATGTTGGTGCGACGGACCCAATTAGTTTCTGCAGCTCAATGTTCAGTCCGTCGAAGAATTTCTCGGCCTTCTCTTCCTCAGTCGGGATCAGGGTGGGGGCGAAGCGGCTCAGACGAATGAATTCTGCGTTGTTCTCTTCCACCGTCATGGAGTCCTGAGTGAGGCGATTGAATTTGTCCCGCAGTTCTGATCGAGCGATGGCAGGAATGTACATCTCCTGGAAGAGTCTGGAGAACTCCTCCCAAGTGACTCGGTCTGGTCCAAGTAGCATCTCCTCGGATAGCCACCAGTGATGGGCATTGTCCGTCAATTGCATTCGGACAGCAGTCATCCAGCGTTCTCGTGGAAGTTCAGCTGCTTCAAGTTGATGCCGAATGTTGGTGAGCCACTCGTGAACTTCTGTGGGCTCCTCCTTTCCAGAAAAAGTACGGGGCTTCAGTTGGCGGAAGTCAGTGATTGAGCCTGTAGTTGGCCGTCGAGCTGGTAGGTTGGCCTGCTCTAGTGCAGTTACAATGCTATCCCTCAAAAAATTAGCTTCGCGACGCTGAGCCTCGTGTTGGACTTGTTGCTGTGCTTGCATCATCGCGTAGATCATTTGGAATATTTGCTGCCCGTCGATCGGCTGTCCTGGTGGGAACACGGGCATTGGTGGGACGAACTGTGGCGGAGGTGGGATGTCATTACGCCGGAATCGGGAGGTAGGTTGACCAGCCTGCTGGCTCTGTTGAGTTGAGGGAATTCCTCCGACTGGTGTCACTTCGTTGTCATAGGTGACACCTGCAGCTTGGGGTGTTCCGATGGGAGTCTTGTTGCATTCTTGTGGGTCCATTTCCCTGTATCCAAAATAACCAATAAGAGTCGCACAGGAATCAAGGCAAGATGCAAGTTTAAATTAGTTCGAATATGATACAGATATCAAAAACGATTTAAGTAAGTGGATGAGATCCTAAAATTTATCCTATCTTATTGCAGGCCTGTTCGGTCCCTGAGTTGAAACCGAACAATTTAGTCGTAGACCTGCATGGGCCACCACAAAAACCATGTCACGCCCCAGTCCCAAAATGACGAGGGACTGAGCACGTGAGCAATGGCCAGCAGCACGCACCGATGGACAACCCAATTTAATGGATCCATCAGGGCATGCTTAAGCTGTAGTCTCGCAGTACTAAGTACAAGTCTCAGGTATTACTAATCTCATCCACCAAATAAACACAGATTAATTACCAGAATTAATGCAATAGAAATAAATAAGCAATATTAAATAAGGTTATCTCGGGAAACAAATCCGAGAATTATTCTATTATATTTAAGGAAACATAGACTAAAAATAAAATACTGAAAAGAAAATACGGTGAATATGAAACCGGTGCTCAAGAGAAGTCTTCTGCAACTATCTCGTCCTCGGTTCCGGGTTCTGATCCAAGGAGTGCTCCTGTACCGTACACCTCGGGGTAGTTCTCCTCGGTTATACCTGGGGACATAGTCCATTCCAGGTCCTCAGGGGATATAACAAGGTACAGAAAATACAAGCCAAAACATATGCAGTGCAGCAATATAATAAACAGCAGGGTAAATATGTAAACCAGCTAGTGATATGCAAGTGAGAGTTTTAGTCATACTCAGGCTGAGACTACTACAGGATCAGTGTCGAAGAAACCATAGCAGTATTTTCTCGAAGAGCCAGAACTTGTGCCAAAGCTCTGTATCAGAGACTAGGACACCTTCAGATAACATTATTTACATTATAATCAGCCTTGATATGGTAATACTCTCCCCACCCCATGTAATCTCACGTCACAGTTCCAGAAATATCAGGTACAAGTCACGCAAGATTGAACTAATGCAATGAGTCAGGATAGAATCTAAGCAAGTAAACTGTAATAACATGAAAAATGTAACCTATACGGAATCACCAGGTATATCTCAGGCAATTCCGTCACATGAAGAGTGTCAGGTGTCCTGGGTTGAGCAGTTAAGCAAGTTACTTAGGCATCTACAAGAAATCAAGTAAATACTATAACCAGAAATATCTGAGAATTGGCAAGCTTTACTTGCCCACTGATGTATAACCAAGTCCAGGAAATAGGTAGCAGAGCTGCAAGTTTTGGCAAGGTACACTTGCCTGTGGTTCCGGTTCGGTTTGCAGTTCTGACTTCGGCGGGAATTACAGGCGGTACTCCGGTTGCTGAAACAAACATCACCATCAGATCCAGAAAATATCAATCAGCTAGAAATGCCTGTCCTTGGGTCTGATTTGGAGACAAGGGCAGAAACGGCAGTTTCGGGCCAAAACGGGGTCCACCGGTGGGCCCCGCTTTGCACCGAAAAACGCGTCCGGGTCAAAGGTCTCCAAATTCACCAAACTTAGTGTCAACAGGTCAGGAACGCTGATACGAACCCAACGGAACTTTCAGATTTGAATTTCGATGAGCCGAACACCAAATCGCCCGTCGAGCGGGGTTTGTGGGGCCCACGACACGCGATTTCGTCAACGTTCTCAGAATTGGACCAAACTTGACCCACAGGACCAGCGTATCGCTACGAGTCCGATGGCACAAGTTTCGTCTCGATCCGACGTGTATACACAAAGTTAGGGTGAAATACCGAAAAGTCGGATACGGGGCGATGTCCGCGGATACGCGTTGATTCCGGTGTGCACGCACACCCGAATCAGCTTCTGCAAAATCCCACACGTTCGTATCGACGATGCGCACGTATCGGTGAAGACCGCGCGCGACCAAGTCGTCCCGTTTGGCGGAGCGTACCCAATTCCGGGGTGAAACAGGGTCTGCTTTTTCCTGTTTTTGGATCGCGGTGTGCGATCACCACAGGACGCGATGCCCCGAACAGTTTATCCGGACACCGAGAGGGTCATACAGGCTTCGCAACGCAATTTGCAGAATCGAAAACGGAGCTACGAGCCAGAAGATACACGCACCTGAACGGGGCCCGAAAACCAGGGTTAAAATCGTGTCCGACAAGACACAGGACACGTGTCCTGTGTCCGACACGCGGGGGGAATTAGGGCTAGGGTTAGGGATTTCTCGCCGGACTCCGGCAGAGACGGTGGCTGGGCGGCCGGGGGCAGAGCGGCGAGGTGGCGGCGCGCCGGGGGCGGTCCGGGCGGAGGCGGAGAGGACGCGGGGACGGCCGAAGGCGGCTCGGGGAGTTGCCCGAGCTGCTGCTGCTGTCGTCGGCTGCGGTGTCCGCCGGAGAAGAAGAGGAGGAGGGCTGGGCTGGGCGTGGCGCTGGCGGCCGGGCGGTGCACTGAGGGACTGGAGGTGGCGGCGTGGATCTGTGGAGGTGGGGGTAGCTGACGGTGGTGGGGGGAACGGAGAGGGAACGGGGTTTATATAGGGGTTGCGACGAGCGGGGGTGGCCGGGACGTGGCGGAGAAGGCGGAGGGGAGAGGGGTCGTGGGGGTTAGGCGCGGGCGGAGCGGGCCGGAGGCGGCGGCTCCGCCGGGAGACGCGGGGAAGAGGGAGAGAGGGGTAGCGGGCTAGCGGTGCGGGTCGGGTTCGGGTGGACCCGACCCGACCCGATAGGCGGGTGGGCTGGGCGGTCTGGGCCGCGGGCTAATGGGCCGGGCTCGGTTTAAAAAAAAAAAAATAATAATAATTTTAATAATCAGTAAATATTTAATAATTAAATAATTAATTAAATAAATAAATTTAGGTGTTTTAAAAATAGGTCCGGGGCCCAAAAAATTCCAGAAAAATTGCCCTAAGTCCAGTTTTTCATTTTACAACTAAAAATATTATTTTCATAATATTTTAATACTGTTTATTATCATTTAAAAATCACTGAATAATTAAAACCCTGTTTTTAAATTACAGAAAAATCCCAAAAAATTCCAGAAAATTGTGAAAAATCCAGTTTTGAAAATTTTGAAAAATCAGGGAATTTACAATCTACCCCCGTTAAGAGGATTGCGTCCTCGCAATCAAAGAATAACCGGTCAACAGAGATGACGCGGTCGCAAACATCGTTTGAAACCACATCACAAGATACTTAGGGAAGTACCGTTTCTCTAAAAATTGAAAGTTTACACTTTCCAGGAAATCTAGTTAAAACTATAACTTTTATCCAAAACCAGGTTGTTATTAACAAGTTGTAAATTACTAGGTTGGGGCTGAGGTCACGAACCAATAGGCACGAGCTACACAAGACTAAAACAGATAACTATAAATCACTTACTCGCATCGGCATCCTGCACAGTCATCGCGTAAGCTTGCTCTCGTCCTTGAGGTAGATTCCTCTGCTGTTGCTGAGCTTGCTGGTAGGGTGCTGCTTGAGGCACTGGTGGAGTTTGCTGGTTCGCCCTTGGTGTTCCTTCTCCACGTTGAGTGCAATCCCTTACCGAATGCTGACGGGATCCGCATGCCAAACACAATCCTAGTCTGCGTCGGCATTCCTTGGCGATATGACCTACTTTGCCACAGTAATGACAAGTAAGGAGGACTACCACTGGTGGTGTAGATGCTTTCTGCTGTTGGTGCGGTCTCTTTGCAGATTCTTCTTGTGCTATTTTGGTTGGTGCGGATGGGGGCGACCGCTTCAGTCTGGTCTCTCTCTTGGTGACGCGCTCTATGCGTCGAGCCGCAACAAGGACGTCCGAATATGATATTGGTGCGACGGACCCAATTAGTTTCTGCAGCTCAATGTTCAGTCCGTCGAAGAATTTCTCGGCCTTCTCTTCCTCAGTCGGGATCAGGGTGGGGGCGAAGCGGCTCAGACGAATAAATTCTGCGTTGTACTCTTCCACCGTCATGGAGTCCTGAGTGAGGCGATTAAATTTGTCCCGCAGTTCTGATCGAGCGATGGCAGAAATGTACATCTCCTGGAAGAGTCTGGAGAACTTCTTCCAAGTGACTCGGTCTGGTCCGAGTCGCATCTCCTCGGATAGCCACCAGTGATGGGCATTGTCCGTCAATTGCATTCGGACAGCAGTCATCCAGCGTTCTCGTGGAAGTTCAGCTGCTTCAAGTTGATGCCGAATGTTGGTGAGCCACTCGTGAACTTCTGTGGGCTCCTCCTTTCCAGAAAAAGTGCGGGGCTTCAGTTGGCGGAAGTCAGTGATTGAGCCTGTAGTTGGCCGTCGAGCTGGTAGGTTGGCCTGCTCCAGTGCAGTTACAATGCTATCCCTCAAGAAATTAGCTTCGCGATACTGAGCCTCATGTTGGACTTATTGCTGTGCTTGCATTATCGCGTAGATCATTTGGAATATTTGCTGCCCGTCGATCGGCTGTCCTGGTGGGAACACGGGCATTGGTGGGACGAACTATGGTGGAGGTGGGATGTCATTGCGCCGGAATCGGGAGGTAGGTTGACCAGCCTGCTTGCTCTGTTGAGTTGAAGGAATTCCTCCGACTGGTGTCACTTCGTTGTCATAGGTGACACCTGCAGCTTGGGGTGTTCCGATGGGAGTCTCGTTGCATTCTTGTGGGTCTATTTCCCTGTATCCAAAATAACCAATAAGAGTCGCACAGGAATCAAGGCAAGATGCAAGTTCAAATTAGTTCGAATACGATACAGATATCAAAAACGATTCAAGTAAGTGGATAAGATCCTAAAATTTATCCTATCTTATTGCAGGCCTGTTCGGTCCCTGAGTTGAAATCGAACAATTTAGTCGTAGACCTGCATGGGCCACCACAAAAACTATGTCACGCCCCAGTCCCAAAATGACGAGGGACTGAGCACGTGAGCAATGGCCAGCAGCACGCACCGATGGACAACCCAATTTAATGTATCCATCAGGGCATGCTTAAGCTGTAGTCTAGCAGTACTAAGTACAAGTCTCAGGTATTACTAATCTCATCCACCAAATAAACACAGATTAATTGCCAGAATTAATGCAATAGAAATAAATAAGCAATATTAAATAAGGTTATCTCGGGAAACAAATCCGAGAATTATTCTGTTACATTTAAGGAAACATAGACTGAAAATAAAATACTGAAAAGAAAATACGGTGAATATGAAACCGGTGCTCAGGAGAAGTCTTCTGCAACTATCTCGTCCTCGGTTCCGGGTTCTGATCCAAGGAGTGCTCCTGTACCGTACACCTCGGGGTAGTTCTCCTCGGTTATACCTGGGGACATAGTCCATTCCAGGTCCTCAGGGGACATAACAAGGTACAAAAAATACAAGCCAAAATATATGCAGTGCAACAATATAATAAACAGCAGGGTAAATATGTAAACCAGCTAGTGATATGCAAGTGAGAGTTTTAGTCATACTCAGGCTGAGACTACTACAGGATCAGTGTCGAAGAAACCATAGCAGTATTTTCTCGAAGAGCCAGAACTTGTGCCAAAGCTCTGTATCAGAGACTAGGACACCTCCAAATAACATTATTTACATTATAATCAGCCTTGATATGGTAATACTCTCCCCACCCCATGTAATCTCACGTCACAGTTCCAGAAATATCAGGTACAAGTCACGCAAGATTGAACTAATGCAATGAGTCAGGATTGAATCTAAGCAAGTAAACTGTAATGACATGAAAAATGTAACCTATACGGAATCACCAGGTATATCTCAGGCAATTCTGTCACATGAAGAGTGTCAGGTGTCCTGGGTTGAGCAGTTAAGCAAGTTACTTAGGCATCTACAAGAAATCAAGTAAATACTATAACCAGAAATATCTGAGAATTGGCAAGCTTTACTTTCCCACTGATGTATAACCAAGTTCAGGAAATAGGTAGCAGAGCTGCAAGTTTTGGCAAGGTACACTTGCCTGTGGTTCCGGTTCGGTTTACAGTTCTGACTTCGACGGAAATTGCAGGCGGTACTCCGGTTGCTGAAACAAACATCACCATCAGATCCAGAAAATATCAATCAGCTAGAAACGCCTGTCCTTGGGTCCGATTTGGAGACAAGGGCAGAAACGGCAGTTTCGGGCCAAAACGGGGTCCACCGGTGGGCCCGCTTTGCACCGAAAAACGTGTCCGGGTCAAAGGTCTCCAAATTCACCAAACTCAGTGTCAACAGGTCAGGAACGCTAATACGAACCCAACGAAACTTTCAGATTTGAATTCCGATGAGCCGAACACCAAATCGCCCGTCGAGCGGGGCCTGTGGGGCCCACGACACGCAATTTCGTCAACGTTCTCAGAATCGAACCAAACTTGACCCACAGGACCAGCGTATCGCTAGGAGTCCGATGGCACAAGTTTCGTCTCGATCCGACGTGTATACACAAAGTTAGGGTGAAATGTCGAAAAGTCGGATACGGGGCGATGTCCGCGGATACGCGTTGATTTCGGTTTGCACGCACACCCGAATCAGCTTCTGCAAAATCCCACACGTCCGTATCGACGATGCGCACGTATCGGTGAAGACCGCGCGCGACCAAGTCGTCCCGTTTGGCGGAGCGTACCCAGTTGCGGGGTAAAACAGGGTCTGGTTTTTTCTGTTTTTGGATCGCGGTGTGCGATCACCACAGGACGCGATGCCCCGAACAGTTTGTCCGGACACCGAGAGGGTCATACAGTCTTCGCAACGCAATTTATAGAATCGAAAACGGAGCTACGAGCCAGAAGATACACGCACCTGAACGGGACCCGAAAACCAGGAATAAAATCGTGTCCGACACGACACAGGACACGTGTCCTGTGTCCGACACGCGGGGGGAATTAGGGCTAGGGTTAGGGATTTCTCGTCGGACTCGGCGGAGACGGTGGCTGGGCGGCCGGGGGCAGAGCGGCGAGGTGGCGGCGCGCCGGGGGCGGTCCGGGCGGAGGCGGAGAGGACGCGGGGACGGCCGGAGGCGGCTCGGGGAGTTGCCCGAGCTGCTGCTGCTGTCGTCGGCTGCGGTGTCCGCCGGAGAAGAAGAGGAGGAGGGCTGGGCGTGGCGCTGGCGGCCGGGCGGTGCATGGAGGGGCTGGCGGTGGCGGCTTGGATCTGTGGCGGTGGGGGTAGCTGACGGTGGTGGGGGGAACGAAGAGGGAACGGGGTTTATATAGGGGTTGCGGCGAGCGGGGGTGGCCGGGACGTGGCGGAGAAGGCGGAGGGGAGAGGGGTCGTGGGGGTTAGGCGCGGGCGGAGCGGGCCGGAGGCGGCGGCTCCGCCGGGAGACGCGGAGAAGAGGGAGAGAGGGGTAGCGGGCTAGCGGTGCGGGTCGGGTTCGGGTGGACCCGACCCGACCCGATAGGCGGGTGGGCTGGGCGGTCTGGGCCGCGGGCTAATGGGCCGGGCTCAGTTTAAAAAAAAATAATAATAATAATTTTAATAATCAGTAAATATTTAATAATTAAATAATTAATTAAATAAATAAATTTAGGTGTTTTAAAAATAGGTCCGGGGCCCAAAAAATTCCAGAAAAATTGCCCTAAGTCCAGTTTTTCATTTTATAACCAAAAATATTATTTTCATAATATTTTAATACTATTTATTATCATTTAAAAATCACTGAATAATTAAAACCCTGTTTTTAAATTACAGAAAATTCCCAGAAAATTCCAGAAAATTGTGAAAAATCCAGTTTTGAAAATTTTGAAAAATCAGGGGGTTTACAGGTATTTAGTTGCTAAAAAAGTTGGAGAGTATTTGGTTGCAATAACATAATAGTTCTGGATATTTAGTTGCAAATAAGCCTACTTACCATGTTGAATTTGTAACAATAGCAGTAGTTGCTTTGTTGAATTTTATTTGACATGAGTAGTATATTTTTGATGAAAGAATATATGTATTAGATATGTAGTGAATTACATTTATAATTATATTATCTTGGGTATACAAATGTCATATTTTATAGAAAATGTATTCTTTGGTTTCAAGATTCTTTGGTGGTAGATTACCTTATTCTTTTATTGTAATTTAATGGACTTAAGGACATCAAAATGTGGCAATTGTGGTATGTAGACCTGTTAGGATTGTTTACTTAAATGGCCTAAATAATCTAAACTGATTAGGATTAGTATTAGAAAGTTTAATTACTTTCTTAGTGTTCAAAAAAAATATTGCCAGTGAAAGATTGGTTTTAGGGTATAAATATTGATTTTCTGTTTAGAAGTCAATCATTGTGTTCAGAAACTTCTAAAATCTCTCTGCTTATGAAATATGACATATTACACCCTATATTGTTAGACTTTTCTTCTATGTTCCATCTTCCTTTCTTTATCGTTTTATCTTAAATAGTACTAAGTTCCCTTCTTTTAAATTTTACCATCAATTTTTCCATCTCTCGTCTATGTTAGTCTTTCTCTTCCATTTTCAAGTAGTTATCTAAGACTATAAACCTATGCTAGTGGTTAAACTCTATGTTATTACTGTACTCTTTACAAGCTAGTCCCTCAACCTTCTTTTCTAGTAAAAAAAAAGTAATCTATTTGTCTAATATGTAATTAGAAGTTCATGTCCCTTCTTAAAGCAAGTATTTGCTACTATAAGGTTATATGGCATTGCAAAATAAAAGATCTATAGTTCCCTTTGTTCCTGACTCTATTACATAGCCTTTATATATGCGATCATAATTATTGTTCTTCTTTTCAACATAACCATTAAAGGCTCCTCAAATACTTTGCATTTTCTCCTCCACAAACTTTTTGAATTAAGTTGTCCATATTTCCCATATTTTTTAATTTTGTTCCATGCAATCCTACTTGGAGGGAATATGCATTAATGATATTAATAACATCATTCCATAATACTAAGTTAATTAATATTATCCTATCATCTTTTAATTCTTATTTCTGTTTAGAAGTCAGCATTACATGAATCAGTCCTAAATACTTGTATAGGATGCAGTGGGGCTGTATTGTACAGAAATTAGTCTTTTTGATCTTTGTACAAATATATATATATGTAAGGTTTAGATTAGACTATATTGCCCTCTTCGAAGTTTGACTTAGTCTTGACAATCTTGGTTCTGATAATTGGAAGGATAGATTGATAGGGATCAAATGATGTTGTGCAGGTTGTAATTTCTTGGACGGTATGGTCTGATTCTGTAACTATTTTTTCTTGAGTGGTCTGGTAGATTCAACTGAAACTGAAAGAGGAGCAGTAAGTGTGTTCTCTGTCGTGTCTTGGTTGTTAAAGTTTAGTATCTTGTAATTCTCATCCTTTGATTGTGAAATTGCACTTCCTTTACTATTGTTTCTATGAATTTTAACTATTTGAGGTTTATTTTTCTTGTTTTGTCTTTCTCCTCATCTCATAACACTTTTTTATTTTCTCTCATTTCTTATTATAATATTTTATTTTTTGATAATCATCTAGTTTATGTAGTCAAAACTACACTATGATTCTTTTTCAATTTCTTACCTTATTTGTGCTTTTTTCAACCTTTTGTTATCCTAATTCTTACTAATCAACAATTGATTTATCTTTTATTCTTAGGGGTTACAAGCGGTTTTGCAAGAAATCGATATTAGAAGCATCACCCTATCTCAAGTATGACTGCTTGGTTATCGACTTGACAATTGGTGTTGTTAGAAATCGTGTGGAAACACCTACCATTTTGGTGCCACCTCCTGATATGGGTGATTGTTTTGAAGGCCTTCTAAAATCTGGCATGAATTCTGATATTGTTTTTGAAGTTGGCGATGAGACTTTCAGGGCACACAAGCTGATACTTTCTGTCCGTTCGCCAGTGTTCAAAGCACAATTTTATGGGCTTATTGGAAATCCAGACATGGAAAAGATTGTAGTTAAAGATATGCAACCTCTTGTTTTCAAGGTAATTATGCAATGCGACTCTGATTTATCAGTGCTTCTTTATATGCCCATTGTACAGTTCATCAGCGTCCATTAAAAACCAGTGATCATGCTAATGAACTCATTTATAATTTTTTTCATCTACATTTTAAAGTCTTCATATCAATGCAATAAATGATAAATGCTTTAGTACAATCTCTTGCAATGTCGAAAGAATTAAACAATTAGCCTTAACCTAGTTGGTGTTGCTATTACCCCTCATATTTGAACTTTTGACATCACATGTGTCAATCAGGTTTTGTTCCTCCCTATATTTTGAGGCTGCTATGTTATACCAATATTTACTCTTGGGGACATGTTTCCAATATTTGTGGTTCTTGAATATCATTTGCAGATTTATGTACATGGAGTATTGGCAATTACTTTACCTTATACGCTATGTTGCACAGATACTCCAAAGGATAGTATCCGTGCCGTATCCGCATCTAGCACGTATATGACACAACACTTCCTTACCCTGCATTTGGGATATGGCTTTCTTTGCCTAGCTCCAAGGAGACCAAAAACATTGTTGAAGCGCAATTTTGCATGGTCAAATTTGCATGGTTGCGATTGTGAATTATGTGGTGATATACTTTTCGCCAACACTTTCCCAACTTGTGTAATAGCGTATATGTTTCCCTGTATGGTTGATGGAAGTGTTCAATTTTTAAGGCTAAAGCTCCTTCTTTTTATGAAGAGAGACCAATTCCCCAGGGTAAATTAACCACGCCACAAGGGCTCCACACCCGACCTCCCGGACCGTAATGCCTTCCCTTTACCACTAGGCTAGAGGGTTATTGGAAAGCCAAATCTTATATATATATATATATATATATATATATATATATATATAGGGTAATGCTATAGAACTATCCGGGTGGTTTCATATTATGGAACTACCCTATGTTACATGGGTTCGATTTAAATTGAATGTGTGAGATTAAAATGTGTGGATCCCACCACCTTTTAATCGCAACTACCAAATCCAAATCCAACCAAAATAACATAGGGTGATTTCATAATATAAAACCACCCAGATGGTTATATATATATATATATATATATATATATATATATATATATATATATATATATATGAGGAGGGATCCAGATCTCCATTTTTCTATCCCTTAATATCCCCTTTTCACAACCGTTGAATTTATTTAAGTTATCTAATTTTAACCGTTGGTTTGAACTATTCAAATCAAGTGTTAAGATTGGATGACTTCAACAAGATCCAACGGTTGTGATGCTTGGGATGCAAAAATGGCTGGCGGCGCTGGGTTTCAACTTATTTCGATCAAAGGCAATACCTGAGTCTGCTGTTGTGATAGGCAAGGGAGGTGGAATCTAGGATGGTCGTATCACCGGTGGAGGAGGGAATGGACTTTGTCACCGAGACGTGAATGGCTGCGTCCGGTGAGGGTGCAATGGTTTGCCCATAGCAAGGATAGGGAGGACTCTTGCAGGGCGGGCTTGGTCCTAGAGGTTTTTCATTCATGGAAAGCTACAATTGAATGGGTGAGGAGGAGAGGGTCGATCCCGAGTCGCAGAAGGGCAGCTGATATCAACTACTCGGGGAGGAGGAGGGCGGGGGGAGCAGAGATCCCCAATGAGGTACTGGAGAAGAGATCGGGTCGGGTCGGGTCTCCCTCCCTCCCTCCTACCGGCCAACGTAGTAAAGGTGTTCAAGAATATTCCTCTCTCGTCTCAGGTTGCCAATCAAGTTTCTTAGGATGAGCTACGTAAACCACAAACCTATTGTGGTTTATGGAGAAAACATGGCGGATTGTCAAATAATGACCTTATGGAGACACACAAGTATTGTCCTATATGTTATGCAAGAGAAACCATTTATCGGTCATCTACGAGGATTTTTCCTAGAGGAATGGAGATATAATGGCGCGATTGAGCTTTTCTCCCGTAGAGGATCTTAATAGGACCTTAGAGAGAGGACCGTGGTTCTTTGATGGCAGACTTGTTGTGATTAAGAGGTCGAACCCGGCTGCAAGCTTTGAGAGGGGCGTATTATCTTTTGTCCCCATCTAGATCCGGGTCCTATGGCTTCCCCCTCAACTATGGAGTGTCTTCATGGTTTTGAAAATGGCCAGCATTATTGGTACTCCTTTCTACATTGGCCAACCCACTGTGGAGTGGCTTCGTCTGGCATATGCTCGTACTTTTGTGGAGATAGAGAAAGCTACTCCTCTTCCGCGAAAGATCAAGATTCGTCTTCCGTATCTATATAAATTGCATGAGTTCAAAAAATTAAGAACTCATGAGTTCCTCTAGGAATTTTGTTCTAAAATGTTACTACGGAATTTGAAGGGTTGAACCCTTAATCTATATAATTAAAAGCATCATATTTAAACCAACTCATCAGTATCACCCACTCCAAGATACGTGCACGTGCATATAAACTAGTATATAAAAAAAGAAAAACCTAGATGATTCATGTGCTTGGCGGTGGTGTTTCTGCAACCCCTCCTAGGCCGGCTGATCCAAGCAATGGCCGTATATAATTAGAGTTAGGAACAAAGGGAATGATAGATCTTTTATTTTGCAATGTCATGTAACCTTATAGTAGCAAATACTTGCTTTAAGATCAACCTCCTCTTATTACTTTCATAATGTCAATGTATTTATCGCTAAGAAAGGTAGTGTTGATCTGATATAAAACTCAGATCACATCATGAGCATTCCTATATATATATTCCAGGACTGCTCTTTAAATTGTTCCAACTATAGGAGTATACAACTATTAGGGTCTATGTTGCTAGTTTCTTCCTTTAAACGTCAAATAATTGAAAATATAGGTTTCTGTATCGGTACAATAATAGAAGGTCCTTGTAATGACCGAAGAACCTCTGTTACCTACCAATTGCTATCAAATCATCCAAAATGACTGTTATTACCATGGAGTGCAGAAGAATGTGATATTATCATACGGCCTATAAATATCACAAAGCAATGAAAGAGATGTATCCGACGTGACAAAGTAAAATACAAGAACAGAGTATGAATATATTCCTGATATGTCAAGACTGGTGCCTCCATGTTGTACACTTGCTTTACCCACAAGCTTGCTCTCTCTCTCCATATATATTTCTATTGATCAATTAATTTTCAATGGTTCAATTTGTTTGCTTTCAGGCAATGCTCAACTTTATCTATTCAGATGCACTACCTGATATTCATGAACTGACTGGATCAGTTTCAATGGACGTATATGCTAGCATTATCCAGCATTTATTTGTGGCAGCTGATAGATATGGACTGGAGAGGTTGAAGCTATTATGTGAGGCAAAATTATGTGAAGTAGTTAGTGTTGATACAGTTGCATCGACCATGGCCCTGGCAGAGCAGCATCAATGTGCTCACTTAAAGTCTGTCTGTCTTAGGTTCACTGTTGCTCGAGAAAACTTAGGAGGTGAGTTCTGTCTGTATAAATGGAATTATATTTTCCATGTTTAAAATTCTTGTGTTTAATTTATTTATCCAATTGATAAAAGTTTTTGTAGAGTTCCCTTGATATCTCGATATTACATGTCTTGCCTTGTAAATAATGAATTGAAATATGTTACTATAATCAATGTGGAAACATTTAGTCCATTATTTGGCTGTTCTGCGATTCAAAATGATGCCTAAATTGGGTTTACTAGTGTAGCTTCCGACTAATTTACCTTGAGGTTTGATTTTCACTATACTCATGATGTGTGTCAAGGGATAATTTAAGATTTTGGATGAACTATAGGTTTAGTGTACTTTAGAAAATCTGGTGATGAATAATGAAAATGTGCATATTTAAATTCCTCTTGGCATTGAATTGGGTGTGGTTTTGAGATTAGTGTTTGTCTAGGATTAATTTTAGGACTCCTGAGAATAATTGCTACTTCATACTGTCATCAACTGGTGACATTTTAAGAGATGTTACAGCTAAATAGCTGTACCATTATACTTTGAGGAGGTTGGCATTGATAGCATGTCAGCAAATTATTAAAAGATCAATTTTTCTGCATGTAGTTGCTGATCTTAGTGGAAGATTAGACTTTAAATTGAAACAGCAGCTAGCAGCATTGGGGGGATGAAGAAGCCTGCTACTGTTTGGTTCTGGTTAAAACAAAGAAAAACTAAGATGACAGATTTGTTAAGAATGGCATCACATATGTGATATATTAGAAGACAGAACAGATGCGATTTCTCCTCATGGATTCTCTTATAAATTGATTGTTATCTGCGATGACATTGTGAATATTGGTTATAATTTCATTTTAGCTGATTACTTGGGTAAGAACAATAAAAAAAAGTTTCTTGAGTCATCTTTGTTTGAGCATTATTAGGCTGATGATAGAACGAGAACTTTCAATGGTAAACCTGATCCAGTTAGTTTAGGATCATAGAGATGGACAAAAGTAAACTGAAATCCTTAATGCTTAGGATTTGGATGTGGCCAAATCTGAATCTGAAACTCAATAATAAACCAAACACAATCTACATATAGAAAAAAAGCCAAGTTTATCACATTAGTCCTGTATCTAAGTTTGAATGCTCTATCAAATATTAGATAAACAAGACTCAATAATGTTTCATAAATATATATCACATGTGGAAAACAATCAAGATTATTGTTGAAGTAGAAATGGTTAAAAATATGATCTTAAGTAATAGTTTAGACGCCTTACATTCCATTATATTGAAAACACTTTTGAATAGCTTAATATACAACCACATAAAATTCCACTCCTAAATTAGAAGGAAAGGAATTTGTGCCAAACAAGAACCTGAAATGCTCATAGAGTTCGAATTCGGATTTAACATAAATCCTAGCCGAATCTGACATGTTGATGGCCCTAGGTAGAGCTTAATGATTGATAATAGCCCCCATTAATATGGCTGTCTTAGTGGATAAAAAATAAGAAGCCCCCAGGTTTGTTGAGGCACTGTTTGCTCACAAAGACAGAGAGAAAGAACATTTGTTTTCTATTTTGCAGCTCAGCTTAGACACAAACAATAGTTTCCTATTTTGACTTGAGAATTTCCAGATCCTATGTGTAGTCTGATACCAATAGATGATTTTATAAGAGTTGGGGATGTTTTTATCAAGATTGGTCAGTAATGTGATCTTGGAAACTAATTACGCTTCATCGCAACTTATATATGGTGAGAACATTGATAATGTAATCTGAATATTATTGGAATTTCTGGAGTATTTTATTGTCAATAGTGTTTGCTAGATAGTTAAAACTAGGGTTGAGCTCAAGCCCAACAGCGTCGAGCCTGTTGGGAACGAAATGCGGAACCGTTTCCCCAAACCGATAGGACTTGGTAAGAACCGGAGAGAATACACACAAACCAAATATGTCAAATCACAATAAAAGCACCACGCAAACACAACAACTTTTATGTGAAAAATCAGACGAAAAACCACGGGACGATCGGAGTCCAATCTAAAAAAGTATCCACTAATGGAATAAGAAGATACACAGACTCCTTACAAACTCCTCCACCGATTCACACGGATCACCATAGTACTTCAAATAGATGGAAATAGATGACAATATCTGCAAAAAAGATTACTAAAGATTACAAACACCTCGAAAGCGATCTCTCTTCAAATTAATATCAGAAACTCCGAATCTCTCTTCCTCTCTTCAAAAAATTGTAAGCTTAAGAAAATTCTCTTCTTTGTTAGTAATCTATGGGAATTAGAGTTAGAAAACACCTATTTAAAGCATCCAAGTTCTGAAAAGATCAGGATCATTGATCACGATTTAACAATGTTAATAAAACACCCAATTTCGGTCTTCAGCCCTGACAACGGTATACAGGTAGCGGCATACCTACGATATACCGATATTTTGGCGTTTTGAGTCATAACCAATTCCAAAACAAATTGTAGGATTACCGGTATATCGGCGGTACACTGGCAACGGTATAGTGCTATCAATAATACAAGTTTTCCAATTTAAGTATGATGCATTCTCAAATATGCCACCTTTATCACATTCGACTCCCCGAGCTTCTCCGACACACGGTTGACACTCATCGCACTCTGGAGTGTTCTCCACATAGGTTGGGAACCCATCCAACACCAACAGAGCCTGGCATGTTCAATCTCAGCTCTTTATAGGCCTGAAATAATGGAGCCAAGGCCAGAGCTTGAAAACTCTATTGAAGCTCAAGCTTGATTAGGCTGGAAGCTGGTGTTGAGCGTATTCTACATGTAGAGGGAAGGAAATCCATTAGGCCCCGAGTTGTGTATCAAGCTCGAGCTACCAATGTTCAAGCTTGGCTCGTTAAGGATGTCGAGCTTATTTCCATGTTGATCTCGTTTCATTAACGATGTGAAGCCGAGGTAATAACAAACCTAGTTGAGTCCAGCTCGCAAGATGTTCTATTCATTTGTATCCCCAGCTAGAACGTTTTTCTTTCTATTGGTTACTCTTCTTGTAAGGACCAAGTAAAACAGGAAGAGCGATTCCTAATGTATATGGTCAAGTCAAACTGCAAACAGCGACGAGAACCTTTCCCCTGGAGCAGAAAGAGAACAGTTCCTATGCGGTAATGATATGATCCAATATAAAATTCTTAAAAGAATCAAGCATTTCAACAAGTATCGTATGTGTTGGTGGGGTGGGGGGATGTGGTGGAGGAGAAAAACAAGCTGGAAAATTTGTGTACAACAATAGCAAACCTTTAGCACATAAATTTTCAGGTCAACTGTTCTTCCTTTCTGCTCTGTTAATGGTCGTGCCCTCTGTACGAGTTCCACATACCACCTCTGTCTGATATAACAAGCTTATTAATTTATAGGAATTATTGGTCAATTGTGATATCCGGGCTCCTCCCCTCTTAAGTAATTTTCAAGCAGATACATGCCTTAAACTTTATTACTACTAATAAGCTGCTTTTAAACATCCTAGTTTTATTTGTTCAGCCAGTTATCTCATCTTGTGGATGGTATCCTTTTCGCAGATGTGATTCCGACTGAAGAATTTGAGCACCTGGGGAAAACAAATCCGTCACTGCTGTTAGATCTCCTGACAACTGTTGCAGCGGTGGATGGTGATCCCTGTCCAAGTAGCCGCAAGAGGAAATGGGGCAGTGATATAGGCCTCAATCTTGCGGAAGGTGCCAGTTCAAGTGGCATACTAACACCAAGGCGTTTCTAGTTGGCAAGCTTATTTTATATGCTGATGTAATTTGAATTTCAGCAGCTTTTCTGTGACTATTTTGTCTGTGTAGTTAGTTTTAGTTCCTTTTAACAAAATGTTTATGATATTGGAAATTTTACAAGAGCCTAACTCAAAAGGTTTCAAGTTCTTATATCGCAAACTTGTTTCTGGCTTTTTTCCTACTTACCTAGTTTATTATGAAAGGTCATATTATACCAGCAGGAGCTAGGGGGGGTTGTTTGGTTGGAATTGTTAACAGTGGGAGCAACATGTTAACTTATGATTCAGTGGACTCAAATTCGATATCCTTCTGTCGAACTATTTGGAGGTCGAATTTCCATCAATTTTGTAATGCTGATGCTTTATCTAAAAACTTATAGAACTTCTCTTTTGCATGTCACTTGTATATATTTTCACTTGTTCAAGCAGAATAATTATGACTGTTGCCTCCTATATGGTCATGAGAATTTTCTTTTGTTTTTGTATTAGACTCAGTTGCATAGACCCGCAGAGCGTATTCGGTTAAAGACATAATATGGATTCGAAATACAAAAATTAAAAAATTAAGATATGGGTACGACATGGATGTGGGTATATATACCCTCAGTGCCGCCGGCCTGCCCCGCCGCGGCTGTTGCTGTTGTTGTTGTTGTTGTTATTGTCTGACTGATGTTGTTGTCGCTGCGATTCCGGTGACCCCCGACCTCGACGATCTTCTTCTTCTTCTTCTTCTCTCCTGCAAGTTGTAACTCAGTTCTGTCCATATGCAACTGCAATTGCATGAAAGACCGAGAAATTTAATTTTTTGATTATTGTTTTGTAGCAGTAAGTTGTAATCGGGATATTAATTATATAGTTATTTGTTTGATCAAGATATATCAGTGAGGGAACTCTTATGTGAACTCCTGATCTTGACTACAACTGTCGACTCCTCCTTCTCGTCAAGTCATGCGCCATCGGGTCGAAGCCGTGCATGGGATGTAAGCAGCGACTCTCAGGGACACCGCTGTCGCTGAAGAAGGAACAATAGACGAGAATAAGACGGTGATCAAAGGTGGAGACAATCTAGATCTGCCATCGTCTTGCTGATCTTGCTGATGGAAGAGGACAAGAAGAAGATGACGGAGACGATATACGACAAGATGACAGCCCAAGAGATGAAGGCTTTGGTGGACAATCTCTTATCCAAGAGGCTGACCGAGACTAGCTCCCATGGTGTACACGCAGATGTGGATCCTTCACCATACAAAATGGAGAAGTTCGAAAAACTGGAGATAAAGTTGGAGGGTACTTCCAACTACTTGAAGTGGTCGCGTTAGGCAATGCAAACTCTGAAGGCAAGATACTTGGTAGACTATGTTAATGGCCAAACCAAGGCACCTGAAGATCACTCCTCACAGGAATTTGCTGTGTGGGAGATCGTCAATAATGTTGTTGCTGGATAGTTGACAGTCTCATTGACCGACCAAGTGTCAGGCAACGTAGAAGCAATGGAGGGTGTTGGTGACATTTGGATGACGCTGGGAGATATGTACTCAGGGTTGGGCAACCCTATGAGGATTTTTCAACTACAAGATGAACTTGATAATGTGGTCTAAGAATATTATACCATCTCTGAGTATGCAGCTCTGCTGAAGAAGTAATGGTCAGATCTCTACCACTATGAACCCATTGGCATGGAAGATGAGCAACTGGAACCGACATTTCCAAAATATTATAAGAAGTTTATGGAGTATGTTTCATGACAGAGGATGATGAAGTTCTTGAAGGGGCTCAACCTAGCATTCGAGCAGAGGAGGAGTATCCTACTTGCTCAATCCAGGCTGCCATCATTAGAGGAGGCCATAGCTGCTATAGCACAAGAAGAGGCATGACTAAAGCTGATGCCTAGCATCACTGGCTCTCTGGGTTGAAATTAGCTCTAGCAGCTTTTAACCCAAACCTTTCCAGAGGGGGAGGGTGCTACAACTGTGACCCTGGACACTTTATCAGATTCTATACGAAACTCTTGAGAGGCCAGTCCAGCGGCAGCAGACGCAATTGTGGAGGGCGTAGGGGTGGCAGAGGAGGCTATACTGGTGGCATAAGTAATCATTTCAGAGGACACAAGGCAAACCTGACAAAAGAGGGAAGTGAGAGTCAGTCACCCAATATGACCCCTAGTGAGAGAGAAATTCTAGAGATATGGAGAAGCATGAAGCTTGAAACCAGTGACAGTCGAGTCAACATCTCTAAGGCATCAACTCCAACCATCTTCGGGGGTAACATCACCCACTATGCCCATACAAGCACAGGTATACCTGCTCATGCCCTGACATCTATTCATAGACCAAGTTGGAAAATTGACTCTGGGGCATCCCGCCATATCACGGGTGCCCATGATAAGTACCAAGATTATACTTACCTAACGACGCCTAAAAGCATTCAGACTGCTGATGGTGTGGCTAGACCCATTATGGGTAAAGGCACAGTTGAATGCACCCCTTCCATAACCTTTACTGATGTCTTCCATGCTCCATCTTTTTTCGTTAATCTATTGTTTATTAGTGTCATTGTTCTTCAACTTAATTATGTTGTTTTCTTTGACATTTCTAAGGTGATTTTTTTAGTAGAAGGAAGCGAGAAGACGGTTGGGGACTGGCACTTGGCATAAGGGGTTATGGTTCTTAGATAGGGGTGGACTGGACGCAGCACTAGCGTCACTGATGGAAGAAGCACAAGCGTAGGAGCCGCGAAGAATAGTTGAAGCAGAATTATTACTTCAACATCAACGCTTGGGACACTCTTCATTCAGTCTACTGAGCCGGATGTATCCATCTATGTATCAAAAGACTAATAAACAAAAGTTGGTTTGTGATGCTTGTGAGCTTGAAAAATATACCAGAAGCTCTTATGTGAGTTCTAGAAATAGAAGTTTAGCTGCTTTTGATATGATACACTATGATGTGTGGGAACCTTGTCCTACAACTAGAGTTAATGATTTTAAATAGTTTATCATATTTTTTAACTGCTACACTCGTGTTACCTGGGTATACCTAATGAAGATTAAGAGTGATGTCTTTGCATACTTTTAAGAATTTTATCGCAGGATTACAACACAATACAGTACTAAAGTAAAGATTTTGAGATCTGACAATGGAACAGAATACACCAACAAGGCTATTGAAGAGTACTTATCATCCCATGGGATACAATATCAGATTTTGTGTGCTTATACACCAGCACAGAATGGCGTGGCAGAGCGGAAGAACATACACATGTTGGAAGTAGCACGGTCAATGATGTTTGCCATGAATGTTCCTAAACACTTGTGGGGGTATGCCGTAACGACGGCTGCATATCTCATCAACAAGATGCCCTCTCAGGTGTTAGGAAGGAAGACACCGTTTGACATGCCTACAGGAGAGAATACATACATTGTTCCCCCAAAGGTATTTGGATATGTATATTTTGTGAAAGATAACAGACCTGCGGTATAAAAGTTGGACCTCGGGCAGTAAAGTGCATCTTTGTTGGCTACTCAGGGATTCAGAAGGGATACTCTTATTGGAGTCCGATGGAGCAAAGGCTCTTTGTAAGCATCTACGTTACATTAAGAGATATATAAACGTACTACTAATATGGTTCAGGTGAAGGCTCTTTATTTGGTGACACACCTAACACATGAGGTATTAGGAGTAAGGGGAAGATGGGTCCAAGCATGATTGTAGGGTCAGTTCCATGTCCAATAATGAAAGCTGGTCCAAGGGAACAAGGAGGAGATAGAGAGGGTGAGAAAAGTGATGAGGATGCACATAATCAGGAGAAAGAAAGTAATGCTCTAGTGTAGGAGGAGGAGCAGACTATAGAACAATCTATAGAGCTCCAAGTCTACAGAAGGAGAAAGCAGCAGTCCACTACTGTGCCTATTATTGTGCCTATTGTCCCTCGCCTAACCCTGCCCCAACTCCTGAAGTTGCACGCCCCGCATTGGATCCCTTTGATTCGGATGACGATCCCTCTGATTCGGATGGTATGATCTCTTTACCACTTTCTTATATTTCCTTAAGGAGATCTTCTTGTAGTAATATGAAAAAAGCCCCTAATCGTTATGATTATGAACATAAGATTACTAATTTCTTATCCTACTCTAATATATCCCCTACCTATCGAGCATTTATTGCATCGTTAGATACCACCTCTTTGCCTAAGTGTTAGTAGAAAGCGAAGGAAGATCCAAGGTGGAGAGCAACATTATTGGAGGAACTTGGAGCACTTAAAAGAAATGGGACATGGGAGCTTGTTTTATTGCCTAAAGAAAAGAGATTAGTTGGATTCAAATGTGTCTTCATAGTAAATGAGACGCCAGAAGGAAGGTGGAGCGGTATAAGGCAATGTTGGTTGCAAAGGAATTTACTCAATCCTATGGCATCGACTATGATGAGATATTTGCTCCAGTGACAAAGATGAGCACTGTGAGAACCCTGTTCTCCCTTGCAACAAACTATATGTGGCATCTTTATCAATTGGATGTGAAGAACGCTTTTCTTTATAGGGACCTACAAGAGGAAGTATACATGGAGATCCCCCGGGGTTTTGCACGAAGCAGTCGACGAGAAAGGTGTGCAACTAAATAAATTACTGTATGGTCTCAAGCAATCTCCTCGAGCCTGGTTTGATAGATTCAAGAAGGCTATCACAGACATGTGGTACCGCCAGACCAATACAGATCATACGATTTTCTTCCAGCATGCAAGAGGCCACATCACCATACTTATAGTGTATATGGATGATATAGTGATCATAGGTGATAATGAGGAGGAGATCACCTAGCTGAAGTCAAAACTCGCCAAGAAATTTGAAGTGAAGGACATGAAAATGATGAAACATTTTTTTGGGATCGAGGTAGCTCGAGGAAGAGATGGGATCGTCCTCTCTCAAAGAAAGTATGTACTAGACCTGCTCATAGAGACTGGTATGCTGGACATTCACTCCAATCAATCAAAAAGATAAGTTAGGTGCAAAGGCATGAGAGCCCGTTGATCGTGAGAGATATCAGAGACTTGTAGGTATATTGATTTATCTAGGCCACACTCACCCTAATATCAGAGGGCTATGGATCCAAGAAGATGCTGATACTCTAAGCAACAATAATGGCAATAAAGAAACTTCTGACTTATGCCATATTGTAAGTCATGGAACTGATACAAGCATTTAGTACGAGAATGACAAAAACTTTCAACATACGATAGACTTGTGCTTAATGGTAAGCAAGGTAAATGATGATTCACTAGCAAAAGATATTTCGTATGATGAATTGTCTGATACTTTTAATGATTTATTTGAAGACTTTAATAAGCTTAGCAATAACTATAAGCAAGTTCAAAAAGATATCAAATCTAATCAGCTTAAGAATGATCGGCTTATTTGCTTACTTAAGGAAGCTAGAAAAAACTCCTCTTCTGATGAATCAATCAAAATCTCCAAACTTAAGCGTAGCTTAAAAGAAGCTCTTGACTGCTTTGATGAAAACAATCAAGAAAATACTAAATTTAGGGAGGACCTAAAACAGGAGAAGGAGAAGTACTCTAATGTCTCACTTAAGATTAATGATCTTTCTGCTAAGTATGATGAATTACTTGTTAGCTCTAAAAAGTTAGAACAGACTGGGTAAACAGGTTATACAACCTATAGCCCAATCTAGCACTGGACACACACGATACTTGACCAAAAAAAGGACACAAGATACTCATAAATGAGAGACAAGATAATTGATAAATTACATAATCATGCCTTTATCTACACCAGACCAAAGAAAAATAATCATGTGACATATCATGCTCATGCACCTGGTTTTAACCCAAACAACACTATTATATGTTACTACTGTGATTGAAAGGACACTCCTCACACTTTTGCAAAATACGAAGATTAGTGAATATGAATATGTTTATCTGGGTTCCAAAAACTAATCACTATGGATCCAAATCCTGGATACCAAAGTCTTATTCTAATCATATAGGTGGAACGATTTGCGGCAAGATGTAATGTTAAAGGAGTAAGTTAATGGACATTCTCATCGTAATTGTACCAACACAAAACATGACTATTAAGTCATTTCGGTAACACAATTTTTTATATTTATAGTAGTATAATATACTTATTCAATTTATTGAATAATAAATAATGCAATAGTATAATTGCTCTTAACTATGTACGAAAAAACTTTTGTTAAAAGACTCTTCAATATTATGCTCTAAAGGTGTAAAAATTATTGTTAATAGCCGAAAGGGTCCTTATGTCAACAAGGTATAAACAGCCTTAAGTGACACGGTACTTAAGAGTCTTCGGACCACCGCTAGCTGGGAACAAGCCCTTATAACTAATTAATGATAACAAAATACCTCACTGAGTAATGATATACAAAGAGCTATTTACAAATGTTTCCTAAATACAAATATCATTCATTCAATAATTGACTGCAAAAATACACCTATTGTTTGTAAGTGACATGTCTAAATAGTTACTGATATTATAGCCTGTCATAGCTATAGACCTCAAATATCTGTACTAGTATTATGATAAGATTACATGTACGTATTCATAAAAATTTTATAGCATACCATAAAATAATTTTTTTCAAAATTCTAAGCATATCATAACTCGGACAGAGTTCGGTCCGAACTCGTTCCGAACTCGGTTCTAGTGTTTTAATAGCAGTAGCAGCTCTCAGATTTGGTTATATATAACTTCCTCTTCCCAAACTCCTTCTTCTCCAAACCGAGAACAACCTCCTTCCTCCTAAACCCAAGTTTGGTGCTCTCCTTCCACAAAGGCTCTTTTCTCTCCAAACTTGGATCTAAGGCTCTTCTTGTAATTCACCTTCATCTCCTTCTATCTCTTCAAGGTACATCCTTCACATTCACTATCCCTCAAATTTTATGGCTCCTAAATTTGGGAAAAAGAAGAGAAAATCAAATGAAGCTTCCTTTTCCCAACCCTCAAGAGATGATGTTCAATATTTTCTATTTTCTCCCAATATGCCAAACCTCGGTGAATATGATAACTTCATTTTTACTTCTCTTGATGCCTCAAATTGGTGGTTCAATGACTTTGTGCAAAGGAATATTTGTAAGGGCAATTCTATTAATTTTACTACTTTTCATGCCCAAAAACCTAAGCTTGTAGAATTTTATCTTCATCGCCTAGTCAAAACTAGGAAACCCATTTATTTGAACGCCATTCGCATATTTTTATTGTAATATTTCTCATCGTCAATGATCTATTTCTTCAAGAGTGGGCGGGATTAACTTTGAATTTGACGATACAACTTTGGGTAAAATTCTTGAAATTCCAAACGAGGGAGATGTCCTAGTTAAGATCGACAAACTTAATCTTAGAGACAACACCACTCTTGATTCTTTTAGGGACATACTTTGTGCCCCTCATCCTTGTCCCGACGAAAAATTTCGTGCTCGTTATTTCAACCAATACTTATATAAACTTCACCGTATCGTATAATCTGCTATCATCCCCAAGCAAACATCTAAGGATGAAGTTACCTATAGGGAGATGTCTGCTTTATATCACTTCTACACATCTACTCCCTTTAGTCTTTCTAAGACCATGATTAGGCAGATGATTGACTGTTGCAAACACAAACCTCAACTTTTTTATGCCATGTATCTGCCACTCATCTTTGAGTACTTCCATATTCCTATGGAAGAACCCACTTATCTATCTGAGCCAACTTATCTCACCAAAGCCCACAGGACTCAGCCTACGTCTCCTGCTCCTAATGAGGATGACTCATCCGGATCTGATTTTGATTCACCAGCTGATCCAGATCCAGCTCCTCCTGCTCCAGCTTCTACTCCATCATCCTCTACACAGCCTGCTACCTTGGACTCGATCTAAGAGATGTTCTGCGAGCAGTTCAGGTTACAAAATAAGATGATAGTTGCTCAACACCAGGAGCAGAATACTATAATTATCACTCAGCTTCGCAAATAGTCTTGTCGCACCACTATCCAGGTCCACATATTGGCCAACTCCCTAACAGATCTTCATTATCACCTTGCCTATTATCCTACTGCACCTCACCCAGTGGCTCATGATCCTTCCCGCTCAGGCTACAGGATCGATGATCCATTTGTTCAACAATACTTTGACCCTACCAGAGCATATTTTGATGATCACCCGCCTGTTGATGCTGCTGATGATGATATGTGATAGTTTCTTTTAGCTATGTGGCCTTTTATTCAGTGTACTAGAAACATTTCTCTTTGTGTTATTTTTTTAACCTTATAAACTTCTATGCTATTTTGGTTATTTGCATATAGATATTTACTAGTCTTGATACTTGTTTTACTTAAACAATGCATGAATTTTATTTTTTCTCTGATTAATATGTCTTTCTCTTCTTAAGTTGTCATGATCATTCATTACGAAAAAGTTTTATTTCCTCCTATGATAAATTGACAAAGGGGGAGAAACAACAAAATGACAAATTATGGTTGATGACATATATAAATTATAAACTGTGATATATTTACATCTGTATCCATGATATGAATTATAAACTATAATATATTTATATCTGTATCCATGATATCCTTGATATACCTGCACCAATTTTGCAATAAAGAAATGACAAGTTACAGGTCATTCAAGTGTACCCGTTCAAAGGAAAAATCTACTTACAAGGGAGATTTCTTAAAGCTCACATATCGGAAAGATCTACTTACGAGGGAGCTTTTCTATATTTTATATAATTTGCATCAAAGGCTACATCAAGACTCACCTATATGTATTTTATCATAGTTTATCAATTATCATAATGGGGGAGATTGTTGGCACAAAGTCGTCACAGTCAACCTGATTTTGATAATCGTCAAACATTAGGTTAAAAATACAAATGAAGCAGATATTCGATGCAAAGTATATCAGGCTCTGTCAGTACTAAAGTCAGACTCTCCACCAGCTCAAAGATTTGTTTATCAAGTTTGGTTCAATATTCAAATATAATATTTTATTTATTGAGTCTAGGATCGATGTAAGCTAAATCGCACTAGCAAATCAAAGTACCTATACCCAGACACCTAGTCCACTAAAATAAACCATCGAACCTATCCACCAAATCATGCCACATTCATTCACAAAGGCTTTCATACTTATCAACCGAACTCGAGCTGAATTTATGTCGTACTCGGACCGAACTCGGTTACCACTTTGGTATAAAATTAGTACAATAGTGATAACCCTAATTTTCTGGCCCAACGTTCAAAAATTTGAATTAAACCCCATCTGAATTCTGGTCGAATTTTGCTCACCAATACCCTATAAATAGGATTGAAATTCCCAAAACTATAGATTATCCAAGCATTCAAACTTTCAATCCTTTAGTGAGCAACACCCTTGAGTTTTAACTTTTCCATCTCCAAAAGCAACTCCCTAGTCTTTCTAGTGCCAAGTGCGGTTTCAGTCTAGAAGTCGACAGAGTTGTAAAGATCTTGGCTCCATTAAAACACATCTTACTTCTCTTTCAAACGAGATAGAAGTAACTATTGTTTGAAAATGAGGATTACTAGGGCCTTAAGTTTCTAACTCTGCTTTCAAGTATTATCTTTAGCTTCAGAATAAATGGTTACAAGTTCTTAAGCCACCTTCAAGTAGAATATGGGAATATCATCTATGAACTTTAGAAGTAGAATTTAGGTATTATAATAAGTTCTAACGCTAGGGGGTCTATTACAACATTTTAGACTAGAGTTGAAGGAGAAAACTTAAGTATCACAAGAATTTTACCATTATCACTAAAATATAAACCCTAGAACCATTCTAGGTCCAATTCAAGTCAAATCCAAATGTAAGAGCAAGAAAATACAAGATCATAGTTTAATAAACATAATTAAATTAAATTAAACACATATATGTATAAAGAAAATGAAAATAAGGGTTCAATCACTTCTTGCAAGATGTACTTGCCTAAGGTTTTGCTTCCAAAACTAGCTTCCACTACACAACCAAGAAGGATTCAGATATCATACCCTAGATCTAAAGATCTAGATCCTATGGTTTAGTCTAAACAAGAGGGAAGGAGAAATGAGGAGTGGAAATAGATAAGAGGAGGAAAAAATGAAGGAGAGAGAAACTACGAGTTATTAAAAGAAGAAGGGGGAGATGAACAACCATTCAAATGTTGCCACATCACCAACCCATGGCACCATACTAAAATATCATCCATATATAGAAAGCTAAGGGAAAAATTGGTAAAGGGGAGCCTCAAGTCAACGACTAACTGGCTGGGTTGGGCCCCAACAGTATACCAACGATATGCGGTTGTATACAGATGGTATACCTATTTGATGGTCTTTAATCCATTTTGGGGAATTTCAAGGTGCTCTGTTATATGTGTTGGTCCTAATATGGATTTATGACAATGTCAATGGGTAATCTATGAGTCTAGGATAGTCTTATGCATAATTATCTTGTATATAAAGCTAGTAGCCCAAATATACTTGTATACGTTGATGGGGGCAACTATAGTCACTATAGAGGGGGTGAATAGAGTGTGTGTGACAAAAATCCAATTAAAAGTAAGGCAATAACCAACTTGTAAGTAAATGTGGAAATATATAAACAAAAATAAAACATAGTCTAATTACCAACTTATGAAACTGTTATAATGAGTGAAATTATGATCAAAGTAGTAAGCAGAGTATAAGTAAAGGAAATACAGTTCAAAAGACAAACACAAATATTGAGATTTTATCCTTGTTTTTCTCTTGGAGGACTAGTACAGGACTGAGAACTCTTGCTCGGAGTTAATCCACTATTTTTGAAATAGGGTACACCACAAGTTTTGATCTGAAGGCTTGCAACTTCTTACAACACGAGTTTTCATATGAAGTTCTTGCTAACTTCTGACAGATACGCGCTTTTATGGGAAGAGCACGCTAACTTCTAACTTTGGAAAATAATAACTGAATTTTTAAGCTAGTACAACTCGAAGAAACTTTTAGCCGAAGACGCACTTGGCACTTAGAAGGGTTGAGTTGCTCTTGGAAAATAAGGAGGTTTAAGCTCAGATGATGGGAAAGTTAAGGCTTGAAATAAAGAGAGTGTTAGAGAGATGTCTTAGAATGGTGAAAGTTATTCTTTATTTATAGGCTTTTTCCTGATCGAGTTTGGGCAGTGTTCGGATGCTGAACATTCATAAATTTGAATGTTAAGAGCCTAGTCTTTAGGAGAGGGCTGCTGACTAGGATTTTGGTATAACCCTATCCGAGTTTGGGAAAATTTTGGATAGAACTCGGTCCGAGTTCGATTGGCCTGTATCTAGCATGTTTGGTTCAGAACTTGGGTTAGATTGGGTTGGCTAGGTTCTTGTTTAGGAAGCTGATTAGGTCTGAATGGTAGGTTTGTTTGAGTGGAATTGAGTACCATCTAGATGCCATGTGCGACTCAATTTATATAAGTCCTAAACTCAAATAAAGTGAAAATATAGAAAAATAGAAGACAAAACAACTTCAGATGAATATAGTAGGTATCTCCTGGTAGATATAGCATCGCTGTATTTTGTAATAGTCCATTGTATTAAGTCTGGTTACATCGATTATTAGAATCTGGTTGGACTGTGACTATACTGTGCCAACATATGTCAGTTAATGAGTTTATCCTATTGACCAATCTACTGTCGATCGACCCATATAGACATCGACTACCATAAGAACTCTAATATTAAGATACTACTCAAGTTGTATAGTCCTACTAATGAATACGTGTACGAGAAACACATGCTAGATACTGTATTGATACAGTATACAAGAACACAAAATACATGATATAAGAACAAGACATGTACAAATACGTGTATCAAGAATTTGGAGTTACACAATACCTAAATAGATTTAGTTTGGAGACCAGTTTCTAAAGATTAGTTTTCTTATATTATTAATTATAAAGTCATCAATTCTTTAGTCCTTCCATGGTTTGCGTCAGGGAGATCTGCATTCTTCTTCTCTATTTACATTTTCGACAGAAGTTTTAAGTAGAAATATGGATAAATTAGTAAGAGAGAAGAACTTCACTCTGTACTCATTACCAAGCAGTTCGATGATAATTTCCCATCTAGCATTCATTGACGACGTACTTATCTTCTACTTGGGATCAAAAAGGTTAATCGAGCATATTTTACAAGTGCTACGACAATATGTAAGAGTTTCGGGACAGAAACTTAATACAAGCAAAAGCAACATAATAACTTTTGCTTCTTCGTCGACTAGCCATGATGAATCATTAAAATCTCAAACTGGGTTTTGTATTACATATCCTCCTTTCCATTACCTTGGTTGTTCAATTCACTACGACAAAAATATCTTTTTACGACGCTAAAAAACGTTATCAATAGCTTTTTATGAAAGTTTTTAGTAAGCGCCCAAGTGTTATAAATACTAGTGTTATAAATATTTTTAAAAATGTTAAAAATGTTATATACATATATAACACTTTTTTCTTGAAGCATTATAAATGAGATGCACATATATAACACTTATTTTCCAAAGGGTTATAAATGGAATGCACACACATATAACACTTATTTTCAAAGTGTTATAAATGAGATGAACATATATAACACTTATTTTTTAAAGCGTCATAAAAAATAATAGTCAAGTAGTTTTTAATACTGCTCAATTTTAAAGTTTCTTAATCCATCTCAGATACAACAAAAATATATTCAAGATATTGAAGAAACTCTTAAAACAATAATTAAGTGGTTCTACACTTATATCAAATTATGCAACAAAAATTAAATAAAATGAGTACAACAAGAAAGATTAGCAGAAAAATTCATATTTTTGAGAGTTAACTCGACTCCCTCTCTCTCATGAGCCAGAACAGTTATACCGGCACTCTGAGTTGGAGTTGTAGAAATCACTTAGCAATAGGGTATTCACCTTCGATTCCAATATCTACACCAACCTATGCATTATTGGGTGGTCCTCTGAATTGGAGAAGACGCACTGAATTGCAGCTGAAAGCATAGCATCCAATCTTACAATTTCCACTCCTTCATTATAGGGAGCAATTATTTCCCTTTGACTGTCTTCGAAAACCAAAAAATTCAACTGCAGATCAAAAAGATGAACTCAGAACCACCTAATAGTGAAATAATTGAAAGAGCCTTTAAGAAATGATGTTGCGGAATAGTAGAACGAGCTTACCTTCGTTCCTGGCAATGATCAAGTCGATTGGTGGTGACGATAACTAGACCACCATTGCTTGGTGAGAGCGAAGCAGTGCTGCAAAAACTCCAACGGATGGCCTGGTGAGGGATCCGTACGAAGGTTTCTTGAAAACCTTAAGCGAAGGGCTTTTGAATTCAGAGAACAGTCAAGTCCATGATCAAGAAAAGGTTAGAACAAATCTCATAACTCAAAGAAGAATTTTATTAATAAAAAAGTTGCTGTCCAAATAAATACAAAATGTGCCTATTTATAGGACTTTTATGACAACCTAATTCTAATCAAACTCAAATTTAATCATAACCAAATAAAGATATAACATATACAAATAGAAAATAAAGTCAAAATAAGAGTACTAAAAGAAATAGGATTCTTTATAAGTAGAATTTTATTAATAGGATTCTTAACAAATCTCAGAACTCAAAGAAGAATTTTATTAATAAAAAAAAGTTGTTGTCCAACTGAATAAAAAATGTGCCTATTTATAGTACTTTTAGGACAACCTAATCCTAATCAAACTCAAATTTAATCCTAATCAAATAAAGATTAAAACATATCCTAATAAAAGATAAAGTCAAAATAAGAGTCCTAAAAGAAATATGATTCATAACAAGTAGAATTTTATTAATATGATTCTTAAAAAATCTCAGAACTTAAATAAGAATTTTATTAATAAAAAAGTTGTTGTCCAACTGAATACAAAAGACGTCTATTTATAGAACTTTTATGACAACCTAATCCTAATAAAACTCAAATTTAATCCTAATCAAATAAAGATAAATCATATCCTAATAAAAGATAAAGTCAAAATAAGAGTCCTAAAAGAAATAAGATTCTTAACAAATTTATCATAAAAAGAAGAAGATAAAGCTAAAAAAGGAAAGATAAAGCTAAAAAAGAAAAGATAAAGATAAAGATAAAGGAATCCTAGAAGGATGTCGAGTCAGATCCACGCTACATCAGTCTCCCCTGCTTCAAGAGAACTCATCCCTGAGTTCTTATTGTTTCTCAAGACAAATTTTAAGTTCTTGACCGTCAAAAATCATACCAGCCTTTTGTTGTTGTGGACTGATCTTAGGAATATCGTCTGGTGCTAATGGATAGAGAGTGAGACGTCGTCCATCTTGAAGAAAGGAATATGTGTTATCTCTTCCCTGGTACATAACATTTTTGTCAAATTGCCACGGTCGACCGAGGGTTATGTGGTAAGAGTCCATGTCGACAATATCGAACATGACTTCATCTTTGTAGGTCTTTCCGATAGAGAAGGGTATGCGACAAACTTCAAAGATGACCATATAGTGGCCCTATTGAATCCAACTAATCTTGTATGGATCAGGATGTGCTTCTTTGGCCAGTCCTATCTTCTCTACCATTGCTCTTGAAATAATGTTCTTTGTGCACCCATTGTCAATGATGATATCACATAGCTTGTCTTTGACCTTGCATTGGATTTGAAAGACATTGTGGTGTTGGGGTGGTTCTTCAATCTTTGGGGCTAGCAGTAGCCAGATAATGAAGCATACTAGACGTTTGCCATCATCTTCGGGAAGGACCTCTTCTTCTCTCTAGTATTCTTATTCTACCTATTCGCATTTATAGTCAACAAAAGCAATTTGTGCTCTGAGGGGGCATTTGTTAGACAGATGTCCAATTTTGTTGCAACGATAGCACTTGTTTCCTCTTGGTTTGCTTTATGGGTTGACAGTTTGCTGAGATATGAAAACTTGTTGTGCGGCCTGTACTCTTGGAGGTACAATTGGTAGAAGAGAATTAGGATCTACTGGTCCTTTGCCCTTATTGGAATAGCTAATAGCTTGATTTTGTGCCCAATCATCCTTTGTTATTGGTCCACAGTTGTTAGCATCGAAGTGGCTTTGTGGACTTTTGAACTTATTAATTTATCGTTCTACCTTTTCTTCTAAGGTAATTAATTCGCTGTGTGTGTATATATTATGCAGGTAGAGTTGCTCATGAATGTCTTGCCTTGGCCGCCAAGGTAACGGGTCGCCTATTGGACATCCGTCTCATATATGTTGTGGGATGAGAGTATGAAGAATTCTTCAGTATAGTCAGCTACAGGTCGTTCTCCTTGTATACAATTTTGATATCGACGCAGAGAATTTGCTGATAATCCGAAGGTAAAATTCTTTATCGTAGCAATTGTCGCATCTTGGGCCAACTTCGTACAGGAGCTTTGCCGACTCTCGCACGAATGTGCTCGAGTTGTTCCCACCACGCAGAGGCACCTCCCTTGAGTCTGTAGGCTATAAGGTGAACCTGTATCTCTTCAGGGATGTTCATGTACTTGAAGAAACATTTTATTTCTATGAGACAATCATGGAAGTCTTCGATGTGTAGTCGACCATTAAAACAGGGAAGATCCATCTTTATTTTGAAACTACCTCCTCCGTCATAGTTGCCTTGGTCCCATCGTTGGTAAGCATGGTTGGGTTGCATAGATGGCTTGGGGGGCATAAAAATGAGATATATGCCGGCTCAAATTGTCATGACCCGCACCCATTGTAAGGGTTCGAGAACGTGGTTATGTCCAACCTACGTCGCAGCATCGACGGTAGAATATTGTATAGGTCAATAATTCTATCTAAATATCTCACATAATATATATGTACTTTTCAAGATATCTCAACTCCGAAAGGAGGACAAAATAATAATCGAAACTCAATCATAATAAAACTAGAGAATGATGTAGCACAATTTGGAATAGAAATCATAGTCACAAATATAATACATGCCAAATGTTTAAACTGAGACATAACCAATCCAATAGTCTAAACATCTGCAACTAGCTGATCATCAACCGGTATTGACTCCTCCTGAGCTACCATCTCTAACTTTACACCCATTAAGTGCTGAGGTCCATAGTATGTAGGATACCAGTCATCTAAATTATCTAAAAAATATATCCAGTCAGGATTGGAATGAAAGACACCTCTAACAGCAGTTCCAAATAAATTATAAAGACTATATAAAAGTAAATTGAGAGAATATATAAGATAAATTGAGCATGAGCAAGAAATATACAGAATATGGAAATACTGTGAATAGTATAAGAGAGGAGAGCATCATATACAAGAGTCAAAAAATACAACTAACTAAGTGAGTGAGTACTAGCTTCGGCATGTGATTCGCTTGGAAACTTGTACATGAATCATGGCCTGGCTAATCATACGTGAGATGTATAATTAATAGTAAATGGTACTTGTACAGGAATACTCGTACAGGGTAGATATGATCACATATCTAACTAATACTCTTCAACCCCTGACTGGTATAGTGGATCCAACCATGGCACGTTATGACACATGATTCTCTAAGAAGGTAGTTAGTCTCCCTAGGAATCAGTTTCCATACAAGTACAAGAGCAACTTGGCATGTACATGATATGCTAGGAACTACCAGGAATAACATATCATGATGGGATCCAAAAAATATCAATCTGTGTAACCATGTGTCAAAAAATCAAGGATATCTACACTAAATATAAGAAACATAGAAGATATCATAAACGAAAAACTGTCAGAGAATGTACTCGCCTTTGGTCCTGAGCAAATGATGTAACTCGGTGCTCAAGCTGCTATCACGTAGACCTATATATGGAATATCATGTCATTGGGTGTAAGAAATGATAAAGATAATAAATGAGTCAAAATATGCTTTCTAGGCCATTTCTAGTCAAACTAGGTCAAACTAGATCAATACCTTGATTTTAGGTCCATACCTAGCTTCTAGGTTGATTACAAGTCTATACTAATAATTAATAGATGATATTAGGTCATCTTTAGGTTTCTAGGTTCAATACAAGGCTATACTAGTTATTAACACTAGATATCTATATATACTAGCTAAACATTAAGGTATTCTAGTCAATTTAGTTAATACCTAGCTATTACCTTAGTACAACCTAGACTAGTATCACAACCTTAACTATCTATTTTTAATATCTTGGTTGAAACCTATAATTCAATACTAATATATAATACTCATGGTGTTTTAGTATCTTATACTCTATGTTGAGTGATACCAATACCAACAATTATTACCCTCACCCAAGCATTGACACACCTTAACATATACACACTCTTATACCCATAAATTAGTATTCATTGATACCTACTTAGTATCACACAAATCTAATACTACACTACTATTCTAGTACTTAATTCAATATCCTAATCATATACTCAAGATATCAATTTAACTATATGTATATACCCATATACATATACTTATCTTGTAAATTTAATACTTTCTAACACTTAGCCTCAACTACCCTATACATAACTGTTCACTTACACTGGCACTACTCACTCCTTAGTTGTATTAATACACACACGATACACCACTTCCTCAGTCACCTAAACCACACACAATACTCACCTCACAGCCCAACATACCCTCTTTAGCCCAACTACCTGTGCATCATCCCTAAACCCCTACACTGCCACTGTAACTTGCACCCTCTCTTCTTATGTGCTCAAAGTCTTCCTTGATATCATAACTAAATATTCAAAGCACATCACAGCACCATTGCACTTATTGCATGCTCTAACCCTCCATCTGTAACACAGTATATCACTAATGCACAACAACACTTATACACTGGCCTATAACACATCACCACCTAATACACCCGACCATTCTTCCACCTGGACCACCTCTTGCATAGATATCATCACACCAAGTCTTATACTCACATATATAGATCCATACACCTGAACACTTGTGCACATCATACCTAGTCTCATAATGCATTATCACAATTCCTTTCAGTCCATAAGTGTATGCACACACACACACACACACCCCACACACTAGAAGCATTAAACCAAACATATGGCATGTACCATATGATACTCTATGATATGCACCCAAATAGAATGCCAAAACCCACAATACCTTGCCAATACTAATTATATATAGCTATCTCATCATAATACAACTAAAGTAATTAGTTACAAAAGAATTTGAAGAGAAAAATATACTACTATGCACAAATCACCCAAATGAATCCCCATATCATAGCGTATCATAAAATATCATGATACGCTCTACTCGTATCCAAATATGGACATGTATCTAGTCTTACACTATCAACCTAAGTCAAATTAGATATAATTGGTCTTATGACACACACTTGATGTATCAATCTCAGAATTCTTCCAAATTGGACAAAAAAACCTATGTAAAAGTCATAATAAAAGTTATATGAATCTAGTTCTTGTTTTTAGAGGTAGCCAAAGCCAAAAAAGATTTTCGAATGGTCAAATGCATGATTTAGAGTCTAATTAAGGAGAGAATTCAGAATTATACCTATTGGAAGATGGATTTCTAATACAAAAGCCAAATGGACACAATTAAGACACAAGCTCCTATCTAGTGACTCCTTCTCCAAGTTTTTCTTACAATCCAAGCTCCAATGCTCCTTAGGTGAAGTAAATAAAAGGGAATGTGAGTGAATTGGGTGAATTTGGTAGAGGGATAAAATGATTTGGGGAAGAACATAATTGGGGATCCAAATTAAAATAAATTAATGAGAGGAGAGATAGAGAGTGTCACGATCCACACCCGGTATTGGGATACAAGTAGTGAACAACGTCCAGCCTACGTCACAACATCGATGGTAGAACATTGTTTGGGTAATCTCTCTATCTAACAAGCAAGATAAATATGCCACCAATGTAATATAAATACTAAATCACATATCTATAAGATGGAACAACACGATAAAAGAACTGAAGAGTCATAATACAACTCACAAGACCAAAATAATATCTAATGAGTCAAGAAATACTAATAATAGAGCTGAAGACAAATGCAGTACAAATAGAATCTAACTACTATGCTACAAGTCCCAGGTCATCTGTCTCAATCGGGATGAGACCCGCCTAAGCCAAGGTCTCTGGCTCTAAGCCAACTACGTCCTGAGGCCCGTAGTGAGTGGGGTACCACTCCTTAGTGTCATCTGAAAAAAAATATATTCAGTCAAAAAATGAGCAAAGTACATCTCTAACATCAGTTTTAATAAATGATATAAACTATATAATAGTAAATAGATGTGAATATATAAGATATAATATACACATACAAGAGATATGCAATAAAGAAAAATATTGAAAATAAATACAAGAATAAGCAATATAAAAATGAACAAGAAATAATAATAACTAGGTGAGTGAGTACCAACTTTAACATGTGATCAACTTGGAAACTTGCACAAGGATAATGGCCTGGTTAATCATATGTGCGGTATATGATCAACACTCACAAGGAACAAGACATGCACAAGAAGGGTATGATCATATATCTACAGTAAATACTTTTTGCCTCCGACTGGTATAGTAGATCCAACCATGTTACGTTATGACACTAAATTCATTGGGTAGGTAGCTAGTCTCCCCAAGAATCAATGTCTGTACATATACAAGAAGAACAAGGAAACAAGGCTTGCACAAGATACACTGTAAATACCAAGGAGTAATATCTCATGACAAGATCCGGATATACCAATCCGTGTAACCATCGTATCAAGAAATCAAGGATATCTACACTAGAGACAAGAGACTAGAGGATATCATAAAAGAGAAACTATCAGAGAATGTACTTGCCTAAAATCCGGTAAACAGTATCAAAGATATCCGGTACGGTGCCTCGAAGACCTAAATATAGAATATTATATTAATACAAGATTTTAGAATAAAAATAAGTTAAACCAGTCAACTTCTAGGTTATAAAGATATTTCTAAGTCAAAACATTCAAACTAGGTCAACTCTAGGTTAAACTAGCTATTTCTAGGTTGTACGAGTCCATCTCTAGGATATTTGGTCCATACACTATGTAACTAAGCCATACTAGCTATATTAGGATACTAGAAAACCAACAAAATACCGTATCATAAGATACGTAATTTAGTAGATATGGAAATATTATAATATGTATACAAACAACAATATATAATACTCCTAACTAAACTAATGCCAAGTGGATACCTTGGCTTTGAACCATAAGCGGTATCACACCACCTACACACTTATCTTGATGTTCCAACCCAATATCTTGAATAAAATCCAGTACCTAGACATTACCTTGGTACCACAAGGTAATTCAATATCTAACATATTACTAACTACCCATATTCCTCACTATACCATAATATGTATTTAAACTTATAACAATACTATACTAAACTATATACTAATATACCCCTTCGGATATTAAATACCCGTACACAATGAAACAAGGCTTGCACAAGATACACCGTAAATACCAAGGAATAATATCTCATGACAAGATCCGGATATACCAATCCGTGTAACCATTGTATCAAGAAATCAAGTATATCTACACTAGAGACAAGAGACTAGAGGATATCATAAAAGAGAAACTATCAGAGAATGTACTTGCCTAAAATCCGGTAAACAGTATCAAAGATGTCCGGTACGGTGCCTCGAAGACCTAAATATAGAATATTATATCAATACAAGATTTTAGAATAAAAATAAGTTAAACCAGTCAACTTTTAGGTCATAAAGATATTTCTAAGTCAAAACATTCAAACTAGGTCAACTCTAGGTTAAACTAGCTATTTCTAGGTTGTACGAGTCCATCTCTAGGATATTTGGTCCATACACTATGTAACTAAGCCATACTAGCTATATTAGGATACTAGAAAACTAACAAAATACTGTATCATAAGATACGTAATTTAGTAGATATGGAAATATTATAATATGTATACAAACAACAATATATAATACTCCTAACTAAACTAATGCCAAGTGGATACCTTGGCTTTGAACCATAAGCGGTATCACACCACCTACACACTTATCTTGATGTTCCAACCCAATATCTTGAATAAAATCCAATACCTAGACATTACCTTGGTACCACAAGGTAATTCAATATCTAACATATTACTAACTACCCATACTCCTCACTATACCATAATATGTATTTAAACTTATAACAATACTATACTAAACTATATACTAACATACCCCTTCGGATATTCAATACCCGTACACAAGATATCTCCACTCACATTACCTTGGCGTATCTCAAGGTAATCTTGAAATAATACTAACTAACATTAACTAGTTCTTATGTATATATACATATCTCATATATAATATATACTAACTTATTAACAATATATACATAACTACTAGCTTATTAATATAAACTAATTAACTTCTATATATATATATATATATATATATATATATAAACTAACTTATAACTTATCAAGAAGCTACAGCTTATTGATAAGCTGCTGCCGCTGCTTACTGTCGTTGCTGCTTACTGCTTCAGCTGCAACTGTTGCTTCCTGCTTCTTCTTCGGCTGCTGCTACTGCTGCTGTTTCTGCTACAGTTTCTGCCTGCTGCTTCTGCTTTCGGCTTCCTTTGCTGCTGCTTCTTCCTGCTTCTCTCAGTTTTTCTCCCACTGCTTATCATTGCTTTTCTCACCGTTTTCTATTATTTTTCCATTGTTTCTTCTTCCCTCAAGATCATACACATAAATACACACATCTCTCTCTCTCTCTCTCTCTCTCTCTCACACACACACACACACACACACACACACACACACATACACACACACACACACACACACACACATATATATATATAACACCATAATATATATACATACATATATATATATATATATATATATATATATATATATATCATTTTAGAGAAACACATGAACTTCTACTCTCCCATGATCACCAACACATCAACGTGAATTATAGATCAATCATATAAATATACATATACATATATCTCACAGAATAATTATAATTATAATATTATAATATCTATAATTGAATTAAATTGCAAAGAACAACATGTGAAGTGTATCGCACCCGTATCACACTAGATCTATGATACGCTTGAGATACGGCTCCACCACACAACCAATTGTATTCCAATAGACACGAGCAAGTCTAAAATAGTAATTATGAACAATACGAAGAGCTAACCACTCATCTACGTATCCGTGTCAAAATGTGACATGCTCAAACCCCCGTGTCAGAGAAAAATCTCCAAATTAATCCGTATCTCCAAATTATCGGGATACGGCCTACACGTATCCAATTATGGATACGACACTAACCACACACAATCAAATATATGCCAATTTGGTCTAATGGACCTATTGACAAACACAAGATGTGTCAATCTCGAAATTCTCCCAAAATTGACACAAAATAACACATAACTTTTTCCATAGGAATCCTATGAAGCTAATTTCAATTCCTATGGGTAGCCTTAGCATATCGGGTGGTTCCTAATGATTAAAAGATAGATTTAAAGTCTAATTAGATGGAAAAACTGAATTGTAACCTATTGGGAGATGGATTCCCAATGAAACCTCCAAATTGAGTAAAAAATGGCCTTCAACTTGTAGATTCTTGTCCCTCCTTGTAGATCCTTGCTTTCTTCTTGTATATTCATGCTCTAATAGCCTCCAATAATGATTTAGGAAGGAATTGGTAAGAAATTTGGATAGAATTTGATGTGGGGAATAAAAAAATTTGGAAGAGAACATTCTAGATCAAGATTTAAAATAAAAAATAAAGAGAGAGAATTTTCCTTCCCTTTGAAAATAGTCCGGCCCCTTTTCCTCGTCCCCAAGCTACTATAAAATATCTAGAATACCCCTTGGGGCTTCTCATAAAAAAATAATTAAGGAAAGAAGGTTCTAGTCTAATTGGTTTAACTTAATTAATCCTCCTCCTAATGATTGGGCTTCTTATTGGGCTCAATTCTAACTAGAATGAAATGTTGGTCCATGGATCTAATCTAAACTAGTTAGGTCCACTGACACAAGTCCAAAATTATATATTAACATCTAATAATAATTAAATAATATAATAAATAATATATAATATGTATAATATTTAATTAATTATAAAAAGACCAAAATATCCTTTCATAGAAAATGTGGCAGTGATAAGTCTACCCCCTTAAAATAATTTCGTCCTCGAAATTCAAAGACGAAACTACCCCCCCCAAAAAATAAAATAGAACAGGACAGAACCAGGAAATAATATACCTCAAAGCACAAACAAATATGGGTAACGCTCTGATATTTTATCTTCTCTCTCCCAAGTAGACTCCCCCGAAGAGTGATGCCTCAATAAGACGCATACCAAGAAAATAGTCTGGTTCCTCATCACCTTCTCTCTCCGATCTAGAATCTCAACTAGCTGCTCTGGATAGCTAATAGTAGGGCCCACATCTATCTTTGAGTGATCCTGTCATGCCCCGATCTCCTGCAGGTAACGGCCGCCCCTGCCGGGCACGAATCACCATGCCAGCACACTCGCGGGATGATCTATTTCCATCGAAATGTGATACCGTACGAGTCTGGGGTTGCTCCCGTACAAGGCAACATCGTTAAAGTTGTGGCTATTATCGAAATAATCGAGTGTGCAGCAGAGGGACAATGTTGTACATAATAAATCCATCTGAGTAAATAGGGTAAATCATAATGCACGAGGTTCTTTGAATACAATGGCATCATTCCATACATTACGTACCTCTATACAAAAGCAGCTCAAAGCAATCGATATGGCTCAAGGCATCGAAATGAGATCTCCGGGTCCTGGGGATGAGGCACGACTATTGCTTCCTCTGATGATCCAGCACCTGCGAACAAGTAAACTGTTGGTGGGTCAGCACTTTGGAGAAAGTACTGGTGAGTATAAAATCAACGAACATAAGCAACACTCCCTGAAACCCACACTAAGTAAGCATGTGGCAAAATATTATATTACTAGTGATCTTGCTACTTTTACCTAGATTCTTTTAATGCAGTACAGGATTATAGTCAGTTTACATCTTTCAAAAATATGTCTTTAAAATTCGTTTCCACATTCAAATAATTAAGCAAGCTATACGGACAGTATTCTATCGTGCAGTGCATAACATGTATCGTGAGCCTTTTTAATCTCTTAGGAACAAAGGTTCTCTAGTGGACTGTTTATCTCATATCAAGACAAGTATTTCAAGTGGACTATTAATGAAATAGGGCCAGCAGCATACTGAATTAACATAGATATATCTCATTTAGCATTTATGATGTGGAACATAAGAAAATACAAGTGATCACTTATTCAATGATCCTTACCCATGGCCGAACGGTTATTCCTGCATCAGACATACGAGTTAGAAACATATGCATATATATGAATAAGGCTCTCTTTCTCTGTCCATCTCTGCATCAAACAGTTAGGTATGCAAGAAGGTTGAATCCTAGCATGCAACCTAACTATATGATGGTCCATGAGTCTTCTTCCTCAAGATTAGAAGCGGTGTTATCACGGCCTAGCACTACACTATGTATACTTGCTCATAATATATAGCTGCTTTGACATGTGGACCAGCTATCTAATAGACATGAATACCCCCTGATCGCGAGGACTTCATTGCCTCAGGTATTCCTCTGACCCCCCCAGGGCGAACGGTCCCCAGCGCCCCAAAAAATCGTTCGTGGGATGATCCTTGTGCACAAGTTATCTAAGACCAAAGCATAAATGCAGCTCTATCAGATAAACTCTATATGGATGCATCAGTTTAATAACAAGCACATATTCAATCTATTCTCTCTCTTTGTCTCTTGTCTCTGTATGGTTAGGCCGCCAATTCTATCTTTTATGCAGACTGACTGCCATAATCTCTGATACCGTTCAAGCATTTCGATAACTTCTATGGAAACATATAACAGTCTCTATTGAAGTAAGCAAGCATGGAAATATTTCTCTATCTCTATACTATGCATGTAGTTCTACTCTTTCTTTAGCATATATGAAGGAAATATATGAACATTTATTACTCTTGTTTATAGCATGGCAGCGGTTTGATCGATAGCGGTGTTCGTGTAACTAAGCATGCAACATCTTATTTATTAACTAGCATAGAAATGTTTCCATCTCTTTCTTTTTAGACAAGCATAGACATTCTCTAGTTAGGCAAGCAGGTTCGTTTCAATGACAAGCTATGTGAGTTCTCTTATTAAGCATGTAGAGGCAGGTTCTATCATTCTTCTTATGAAACTATCTTCTTAAGCAAAAAAGCATTGCAAAAACTAAGATTCATTATTAAGGCGTGCAAGAATCAGATAATGTAGTTCTGCCCACTCACCTAGATCAATCATCTTGGATTTTGATCGAAAACTCTCAGAGAAGGCTTCCGCTCGAGCAAGCAAAGAATATTACTTGTACATAGTGCCAATGCGGAGCAAGGTACTACATACTTACCCACCAACAAAACATTTTGTCCTCAAAACTTCAAGAAGAAACTTTCAATATCCAGAGCAACGATAGTCCCCATCCCTTACCATACTCAATCAAAACTCTAGCAATCCAGAACGCAATAAAACTCTAGCCATCTACAAGCACGAAAGCACAACTTTAAGTAACAAATCAAATATAGAAAACTTTTTGTTAGCATCTTTGAGAATATTTATGGATTTATTGTACGTAACATTCAACTCAGCAACGATATCAATGCACAAGAAATCGTCATCTAAAAACTTGCATCAAAATGGGCGTAAGGCCAGAAGATCGAGTTGTTCTGATACTATTATGTCATGTCCCGATCTCCCGCAGGTAACGACCGCCCCCGTCGGTCGCGAATCACCATGCCACCGCTCCCGCGGGGCAATCCGTTTCCATCGGGCCGTGATTCTGTGCGAGCCTGAGGTTGCACCCGCACAAGGTAACATCGTTAAAGTTGTGGCTTTCATCGAAATAATCGAGTATGCAGCGGAGGGACAGTATTGCACATAATAAATCCATCTGAGTAAATGGAGCAAATCATAATGCACGAGGTTCTCTGAATACAATGGCATTGTTCCATACATTATGTCCCTCTATAAAAAAGTAGCTCAAAGCAATCAATATGGCTCAAGGCATCGAAAAAAGATCTCTGGGTCCTGGGGATGAAGCATGGCTATGCTTTATCGGACAATCCAACACCTGCGAACAAGTAAACTGTTGGTGGGTCAGCACTTTGGAGAAAGTACTGGTGAGTAAAAAATAGACGAACAGAAGCAATACTTCATGAAACCCACACTAGGTAAGCATGTGGCAAAATATTATATTACTAGTGATCATGCTACTTTTACCTAGATTTTTTTTCATGTAGCACAGGATTATAGTCAGTTTACATCTTTCGAAAACATGTCTTTGAAATCGATTTGCACATTCAAATAATTAAGCAAGCTATACGGACAGTGTTTTATCGTGCAGTGCGCAGCATGTATCGTGAGCCTTTTCGATCTCTTCGGAACAAAGGTTCTCTAGTGGATTGTTCATCTCATATCAAGACAAGTGTTTCAAGTGGACTATCAATGAAATAGGGCCAGCAACATACTCAAGTAACAAAGATATATCTTATTTAGCATTTATGATGTGGAACATAAGGAAATATAAGTGATTACTTATTCAGTGATCCTTATCCATGGTCGAATGGTTATCCCTGTAGAAGACATAAGAGTTAGAAATATATGCATATATATGAATGAGGCTCTCTTTCTTTGTCCGTCTCTGCATCAAACAGTTAGGTATGCAAGAAGGATGAATCCTAACATGCGACCTAACTATATGATGGTCCATGAGTCTCCTTCCTCAAGATTAGAAGCGGTGTTATCATGGCCTAGCACTACCTATGCATACTCACTCATAATACATAGCTACTTTGACATGTGAACCAGCTATATAATAGACATGAATACCCCCTAATCCAAGGACTTCAGTGCCTCAGGTATTACTCTGACCCCCCATGGAGAACAGTCCCCAGCGCCCCAAAAAATTGTTCGTGGGCTAATCCTTGTGCACAAGTTGTCTAAGACCAATGCATGAATGTATATCTATCAGATAAACTCTATATAGATGCATCAGTTCAATAACAAGAACATATTCAATCTCTTATCTCTCTCTTTCTCTTGTCTTTGTGCGGTCAGGCTGCCAATTCTATCTTTTATACAGACTGGCTGCCACATTCTCTGATATCGTTCAAGCATTTCGATAACTTCTATGAAAACATATAATAATCTCTATTTAAGCAAGCAAGCATGGAAATATTTCTCTATCTCTATACTATGCAAGCAGTTCTACTCTCTTTTTAGCATATAAGAAGGAAACGTATGAACATCTATTACTCTTGTTTATAGCATGGCAGCAGTTCAATTGATAGCGGTATCCATGTAACTAAGCATGCAACATCTTATTTTTTAACTAGCATAGAAATGGTTCTATCTCTTCCTCTTTAGACAAGCATAGACATTCTCTAGTTAGGCAAGCATGTTTGTTTGAATGACAAGTTGTGTGAGTTCTCTTATTAAGCATGTAGAGTCAGGTTCTATCATTCTTCTTATGAAAATATCTTCTTAAGCAAACAAGCATTACAAAAACTCAGATTCATTATTAAGGCATGCAAGAATCAGAGAATACAATTCTGCCTACTCACCTAGATCAATCTTATTGGGTTTTGATCGGAAACTCTCCGAGAAGGCTTCCACTCGAGCAAACAAAGCGATATTACTTGTACATAGTGCCAACGTAGAGCGGGGCAATACAGATCCAATACGTGACTAGGATCCATCATATACCATCTAAACTGTGACACATGAAAGACGTTATGTACTTCCTCCAATGCAGGTAGCAAGTCTAGTCTATAAGCAACTGTACCGACCCTCTCGAGAATACTGAAAGGTCCGATGAATTGCAGACTAAGCTTTCCGCCTCCACCGAAATAAATCGTGCCTCGTGTCAAAGAAATCCTCAGAAATACCAGACCATCAACCTAGAACAAAATACAACCTTAAGAACTTAATCTATAATAAACAACCAATATCAAGCACAAACAAAAATCTAAAACTATACCTCAAACTCCAAAGGTCTCTGGTGGCTATCGGTCTAATGCCGTTGTCTGTCTTGTGCCACTCGAAGTCTGTCTCTGATCAGATTAACCTTTTTAGCTGCATCCATAACCATCTCTTGCCCTAGTAAAACTCTCTCTCCAACATCGTCCCATGACAAAGGAGTACGACATCTCCGACCGTACAGAGCCTCAAATGGTGACATCTCTATACTAGCCTGGTAACTGTTATTGTAAGAAAACTCTACCAAATAGAGATGGTCCTTACAAGATCCCTCAAAATCTAGTATACAGGTACATAATATATCCTCGAGAGTCTGAATAGTCCTCTCTGACTGCCCATTTGTCTGGGGATGATATGTAGTATTGAACTTGAGCTGGGTGCCCAAACTCGCTTGCAAACTCCTTCAAAAATGAGAAGTAAAATAACTATTCTGATCTGAGACTATGCTGACGGGAACCCTATGTATCCTGATGATCTACCTCACATACATCTCTGCCATCTTCTCCGTAGACAAACTCACCTTGAAAGGCAAAAAGTGGGCCGACTTGGTCAACCTGTCAACGATGACCCAAATTGCGTCTTTTCCTCCTGGAAGATCGTGGAAGTACGAACATAAAATCTATTGTAATGTGCTCCTATTTCCACTCTGGAATGGGTAATGGCTGAAGTAAACCACCTGGCCTCTACCTCTCGACTTTCACCTACTAGCACACTAAGCATCTGGATACAAACTGTGCCACTTCCTTCTTCATGCCATACCACCATACACTCTCTCGCATATCCTGATACTTCTTGTTGGCACCTGGATGCATGGAATACTGAGAGTGATGTGCTTCCTGCAATACCTTCTCACGTAGATCCCTACCAGGCACACATAATCTAACACCATGCCGTAAAGAACTATCCTTAAAATGGTAAAATCATTCTCCAATCTTGGTCTCACCTGAGCTCTAATGCTCCTCAGAGATACATCCTCATACTGGGCTGCTTTGATCCTGTCCATCAACTATGAGTGTATCTGCAACCCCTCTAAGTCCTCCAACAAATATCGATCTTGCGTCAACAACATAACTACTGGATACTTGCTCGAGGCATCAAAAACTACATTGGCTTTCCCAGGATGATACTACAAAGATATGTCAAAATCCTTAATCAGTTCCAGCCACCGACGCTGCCTCATGTTCAACTCATTATGAGTGAAAATGTACTTCAAGCTCTTGTAGCTGTGAAGATCTCCATACGCTCTCTGTACAAATAGTATTCCATAACTTCAGGGCAAAGATGACTGCTGCCAACTCCAAATCGTGGGTAGGATAGTTCTTCTCATGAGGACGTAATTGTCTGGATGCATAGGCAATCACTTTTCCATTCTGCTGAAGAACACAACCTAGACCTTTCCTCGATAAATCACTATAAATAATAAAATTCCTGATACTGATGGCAACATAAAAATAGGAGCAGACTTCAAACTTTTCTTCAATTCCTCAAAAGCAACCTGGCACTCCTCTGTCTAAACAAACTCTGCATTCTTCCTGGTGTAGAAGTATGAAAAATATGCTGGAAAGCTCTATGCAGCATATTGATGCAGAGCAGCGTAAACAGAGGCCTTCAGAGCCATCAAGCGTGCAACAGAGCTTTTTCCACTAAACACAGAGTGAAATATTAAAAGCTCAAAGGACCATCCGCGTAAGTACAGTATGTCCAGGATGCTTCAGCGTAAAACAGGGTTCTTCGTCGCCTCCTGGGCGTAAAACCCATCCTCTTTTAATATAGCATTAAAGTGTACAAGGGAAGCTTCGTGTTCTCCGAAGTGAACCTGTCAGATCCTGCAATGAACCTGACGTCTAGACTTCTGACAAAGGGATACTGCACGACTACCCAGACGATGGCTATAATGATGGCACAGCACTGCAATCCAGGCTGTCATTTACTGCCATCTCCTTTGCGTAAACTACTTTTACGTGCACAAAGGGATACGCTGCCTTGTTTTACACAGGCAGACATAAGCTATTTATGCTCCACAGTAGACAAACCGCCTGCCACATCAAAAGCTGTACTTCGTACGGGGCTCAAGGCACGTCTCTATGTCTAATGCACAGAGCGGTGACAGTTTCTCAAGGCACGTCTCTGCGACTGATGCACAGAAGGGCTGCAGACCTTCAAGATACTCCTCCGCATTTAATGCATAGGATGGTGGCAAATCTCTGCATTTAATGCAAGAGATTTGATTATATCTTCAAAAGCCGTAATTTCGGCTAAGACGTCCACATCAGCACTCTGGCACGGTACGCAGCAGCTTCTACGCCCATTCAGCTCTTGTACTCACTCGGCTTCTACGCCCATTTGACTTCTACGCCTACTCGGCCTCTACGACCACTCGGCTTCTACGCCCACTCGGCCTCTATGACCACTCGGCTTCTGCGCCTATTTCGGCTTCTATGCCTACTTGGCTTCTATGCCATGGTGACAGACATTGGCTTCTACGCCCACCTCTTCTACACGAGGGATACCTACCTACGTGGCTTCTGCGTCGTGATCTTCGTAGCGATTATATGCGTTTTGTCCCTTAGTTGGACCTGCGTCACACGCTCATTCAAAGGATCATCTATATGCAGGCATTGGTTATTTTAACCGTTGTGTAAAAGGGTGCTATACTTTCCACTACTCGGTTTCTACACCGATGGAGTGGTCACTGTCACCAAAACTCTATAAATAGAGACCTCTATCAACAGAGGACAAGGTCGGAAATTGGTCAAGAAAACCAATATCAGATCCACGGTCGAAAAAAACTTCAAAATAGAAGATCGAACAAGGTCAAGACTTTGAGATATAGATCCAAGGTCAAACTTCCAAGAAAGATCGAACCAGAGGTCAAGGGAGAGAGAGAGAGAATCCGGAGCTCAGGCAAAGAGTAGGGATCGATGACTTTGGTATCGTACATCCACCCTCTTTTGTAACCTTCGAAGCTGCTTCCAGTCTTCTACGGCACTTCTTCATCATCGTGTGGTCCAAGGGCTAAAGTGATCGACTGCAGATCAGATACCTATAGCAATATTTACCTAGATTAAATAAATTGTACTCCCACATCCTCGTATAGGATCAAATTGTACAAGTTTATTTGTAAACCAAAGAAGGCGGGTTTAGTGTAAAATCTCGTATTATATACACTTCATTCTTTCGTTTAATACCACAAACAAGATGGTGACTCTGCTGGGGACGTCTTTCTCTTCTGATGAGGAAGTAATTACTCAACACGATGCGGTATCTGTAGGAACCGTGAAGAAGACACTGGTCGTCCAATTCGACCAGTCTGCCTATGAAGATATGCTTCGAACCGGGGGTAGCTCTCACCCTCTCTCCGTCCAAGACAACAGGAAACTGCGCAAGGTCTGGATGCCCAAGACCTGCTCTACCATTCCTGTGGACTCTCCGATCTCTCCGACCAATGAGGTTGTAGCATTGCTCCCTCCGTGCCCCGTACGTAAAATTTAGTCTCCCACTACGTGCGGTACAGACGAAACTTCGGGCAAAGCCTCAGCGCTAACCCAGAAGTATCCATTGCGCTCTACGCGTAGAAACCAGTCTCCCGCTATGCGCGGTACAGACAAAACTTCGGGCAAAGCCTCAGTGCTAACCCAGAAGTATCCACTGCGCTCTACGCGTAGAAACCAGTCTTCCGCTACGCGCGGTACAGACAAAACTTCTGATGATACCTCAGCGCCAAATCGGAAGTACAAATCACGCTCCGCCCGCAAGACAACATCTGACCTCTACGGGGAACCAGATGAGCGCTGTGATCTCCGCAAGGGAAAACAAGCGGCAGAGTAGTCAACTTCTCGGCCTTTACGCCAACGAGGGAGCAATCTGTCTACCCTCCGGATTACGCAGGAAGCCGATGGCCGACTGAGGACCTCTTCAGCTTTATGCTAGTCTGAGCAAATCTCCAAATTATGCCAGGCGAAGTCCCACGGCGTAAAGCAAGCTCAGGTTGTGGAAAGACACCCTCTCCGGGGATTATCCGCCACCATGATGGCCAACCTGTTGTACACAGGTGGCACAGGGAAAACCATGGTGCCCAATCTCCGCATGCCCACTGATGGGAACAGAAGGAACAAGCCGTCGTCTTCTTCTTCTGCAACTCCTCCTGACCTGCGCAAATATCTAATCCAGAAGCGTAAGAAGAGGGGACCTTCCAACATGTCTATTATGCCCCCTGGCGAGCACTGTTGTAATAGTCATAAGATTGTGATTGACTGCTGCTGTTCTAAAGCAAAACGGTCGGTTTTCGATCGATTGAGCTACTCTCTGTCTTTCCAGGAAGAAGAGCCCGTGCATGCATCCGTGAACATGGCTTCACACATACCTAGAGGAGGGTCAAGCTCAAGACGTCATCCCTCTAGGCCTCCGAGCCGAAGGAGATTCGAAAACCTCCTTAGGAACGCTGAAGCTGGGGTATTCCAAAATACCCGTGCAAGGTCACAGCAACCAGCTTCGTACTCGTCTGATTCCGACGCTGGGGGTCGCCAGTCTCCCGGATCAGATACTGAGAGTATAGAGTCGACTTCTGCAGCGACCTATACTAATCCTTCAATGACGCCCAGGGAAATGGGAGTTTATGCCGTTGAAGATGAACGCGAGGAAGCTTCGCCGTCAGGAAATGCGGAACAACGCATCACTATACTGGAGACATCTCTAAAACAAATGCAATCCATAATGGAGAACATGCACCAGATGATGCTAACTCAGCACGCAACTGCCATGGCTCAAGCATCGGTCCCGTCAACTCAGATACGTGTGGGGGTGGACTTACCACACTCCAACCCGAGCCAAGAGCCTGCTCTAGATCAAGAGTCAGCAATTCCTCCGCTTCCTCACTCGGAGAATATATTACCTCCCGTTGGAGTCACGATACAACCAACTCTGCACTACACCGTAGTCCCGCTTCCAACTGAAAATTCGATATAGGCAGTACGGGAGTTGAAAGCCCAGTTTGACGCCTAGAAGCACAAAGATCAGCTCAAGAAACTGGGAATCAACCAGCCTTACCCAGCTATCTGGGAAGAGGTCCCTTTCCGTCTGAGGTACAAACCTCAGACTATGGCTCTGTTCGAGGGAAAAACATCACCAAGTCAGTACATGAACTATTTCAGTATGATGACGGTATTGCTACAAGGGAACGACGCCCTCCTCACTCGGGTGTTCAAAGGCTGCCTCTCAGGAGTAGCCTATCAGTGGTACCATAGCTTGGCGGACAACTGCATTACTTCCTTCGAGGACTTCAAAGCTTTATTCTTTACGCGATTCTACTAGGGAGGAATGGACATGTCTATGTCCTCTCTCATCGAAGTCAAGCAGAGGGAAAAGAAGGACGTTTTCACCTTCGTCGAACGTTTTCGTCAGGCCACCTTACAGATGCCTCCAGGAGTTCCAGACTCTGTGTTAGTAGACATTTGCGGAAAGAACCTCCTTCCCGTAGTCTCGGTGTTTACAGGACCATATCAGTTCCATGATTGGCCCTCGTTCATCATCTCGGTCGTAGCCGCCGAAGACAACAGTCGCAAGGCGCGCGACAACGGCATCATGATCTCCGCCTCTGACAGAGGCAAGAGGTCATCTCCCAGCAGCGACCATCCTCGCAGCTCCAAAGGAAAAGAAGCTCTGGCGATCAATACGGCCAGGCAAAAGACTGCGGCAACCGCACAAACGAAACCCGGGACTTCCAGGCCCGTCGAAGTCTACTCTTTCGACGATGACGATATCCCAAATATATTCGAGTGTCTCGTCAAAAGTGGCAAGATCACCCTTCCAGAGCTGAGGCGACCCCAAGAAGTCGGCAGTACTAACGACCCCAAATACTGCATCTTCCACAGATACGTACACCACCCGACAAAGACGTGCTACATACTGAAAAGGAAGATCCAGGGTTTGATCGATGCTAAGGCCATCACTCTGTACAACACCGAGAAGACGGTCACGGCCAACATGATCTCTCTGCGATTTGGCAATCTGCCTTCCCAAGAAGTCTCGGACGGTGTCACACCCATTTCCTGGACCACGATGAATATCGTCAATCTTCCTCCAACTAGGGGCCAAAATCATGACCTGGTACCCCTAACCACCCGGCAGGGCGAGATTATGTGGGTTCATCCGGATTTGGTGTCAGAGCTCAAGGAGGAGACTAAAGCTAATAAGGCTACGTCTAGAAAGAGCTCCAAATGCAAACCATGCCATATGGTCGCAACTTCTTCGCCATCAGACGAAGACGAGGTATTTGCTGCAACCCGTTCAGGGAAAGCCTACCTCAACGACTACGAAGCAAGTCAGGAAGATGCACCGGCGGACGCTTCAGCTGCCAAACCTTCAGGACCAGGCCCCATCGTACCAGATGCCGGTCCTTCAAAACCAACTCCGGCGGACAAGGGGCAGCAAAGAGAAGTGCACTTTGATAAACCTGTAAAAAATATTCCAAACAAAGGTTTAGAGAAGCCATACAACTTTGACATACTGGCCCAACTGGTTAATACACCAGCCAGGCTGTCCATCTTCGAGCTACTCAGGCTCTCCCAAGACACTCGTCTAGCCCTGAGTGAAGCACTGATGTAGGCGAAGGCATGCTTGACCCATCTCAAGTCCCCAGACGAAGAACCGGTGGCATGTCCTCAATGCCACAGTGTAATGGAAGTGGTCCCAAATATCACTTTCACTCAAGACGACATGCTGTTAAAACATAACAGGCATGACAGGCCCCTCTATTACATCAGGTACGTCGGTTCCATGGAGGTCGATCGGATTCACATAGATCCAGGATCGTCGATCAGCATCATCCCTCACAGTCTGCTCAGACAGCTGAGGATTCCTACCAGCCAATTGGCTTACACCTCCACTACAATCGTGGGTTTCAACGCCGGAAGAAGTAAGTCGTTGGAGAAAATTTGCCTGAGGATCCAGATTGGCAACCTCAGATCGGTGGCCACATGTTACGTCATCGATTTAGAGGTGTCCTACAACATTTTGCTGGGAAGACCGTGGATCCACGACCACAACATCATTCCTTCAACTCTACATCAATGTCTTAAATATGTAGACCCCCAAGGAACAGTACAAACGGAGGTTGCTGACCTAAACCCGTTTAAAGGAGTAGAATCCTACTATTCCGATGCTGTGTTGTACTCTCAAGACCACAAGGGAGAAGTGTCGGGCGAGGCAGAGAAGGAATCCCACCGGGAGCCAGAAGAACCCTCCGTCACACTACCGCTGTCAATCAGAGTGAAAGGACGAACCACTCGTCCAAAAGCCATGGAGCCTATGGCTATCCACCTGAACAAGACCAGGTCAGGAAAAGGGAGTGATCCTCTAGTGATCACTTTAAACCAGAAGCCTCCACCCTTGGTCATCAACCTTCGGCGCAACAGGCAGCCGACCGATGTAAATGCAACCAGGAACGGAGTTCCAGATGATAATAAACATCCTCTTTTCCAGTATATTGATGCTCAAATTCTAAATTAGGAATCCACTCCCCGTGACGAGGTAGAACCCATAGCACAAAAATTCTTGGAAGTTATGAACTCCTACCGTCCGTATGTCTGGGAAGTAGCGTCATCATCCAACGTCGTCATGACGTATGGACCATATGAGGATTCTATCTTTATTGTCCTGCCTACCTGCAGCAGCCAGCGTTCAATAGTCTTCGGCCGTATGCGCAATCAACCGGTTATCCAGGAAGATTCTTTCAATGACGATGCTGAAAAAATACAAGTTCACCGATACAGCCCGCAAGCGTTGAGGATCATGCAAAACATGGGCTACGACTTGAAGCGGAAGCCAGGCCTCAACTACGAAAGAGGCAAACGAACGCCGCTGCGCGGCGACCCCTACTATCAATGAACTCATTTCGGGTTAGGGTATGCCACCTCCTCTAAGTCGGACGAGGATATCTTTTCCTCTTCTCAGAATGGCTCGTCGCCCTCTGACTCACCTGATGCTCTCGAACAAACATTATCAGTGAATATGGTAGTGACAGATCCCTTTGAAGCAGATGAACAGGATTCTGAGCCGTTTGAGGATGACTCTTGGGCCCAACAAATGGATACGCAGTGGGAATTCTACTTCGAGCAAAGAGAACCTCCCACCAAAGATGAAATTATCCAGGTTGATGTTGGGGGTGAACTTTCGCCAAAGCCGATATTTATCAGTGACAATCTTTCCCCAGCTGAAAAGAAAGAAGTTATCCAGCTGATAAAAGAATATATCGACGTCTTTGCATGGGATTATGAGGACATGCCAGGCCTTGACCCTAGAGTGGCTACTCACAAACTCAACATATTGCCCGATTCAAAGCCTGTGAAGCAGCACCAACGCCGGTTCCGCCCGGATATGATGGACGCCATCGAAGCTGAAGTCAAGAAGTTGATAGCCTGCAGTTTCATCCGGGAAGAACAACATCCCGACTGGGTCGCCAACGTTGTCCCAGTCATAAAGAAAAATGGGAAAATACGTATATGCATCGATTACCGAGATCTGAATACGGCCTGCCCCAAGGATGAGTTCCCTCTTCCCATCACAGACATCATGATCGACAACACCTGTAGTTTTGAACGCATGTCTTTCATGGACGGATTCTCAGGATACAATCAGATCAAGATGCATCCTAAAGACGAGAAGCACACTGCCTTCCGGACCCCGTTGGGGGTATATTGCTATACGGTCATGCCCTTCGGATTGAAGAATGCCGGGGCTACATACCAACGGGCTATGAGTAACATATTCCATGAGCATTTACGCAAAACAGTAGAATGTTACGTGGACGACATAGCCGTCAAGAGCCACCTCAAAGATGATCACATTGAAGACTTAAGGATGGTATTCGAGTTAATGCGCCAACATCAACTCAAGATGAACCCTACGAAGTCTTTTCTCGGTGTACCTAGTGGCAAATTCCTGGGATTTGTCATTACCGCCAAAGGCATCCAAGTGGACCCTGACAAAGTCCAGGCCATCGTAGAAATGCGACCGCCCCATAATTTGAGGGAACTCCGGGGATTTCAAGGCCGTCTGGCTTATATTCGGAGATTCATATCCAACCTCTCGGGGAGATGTCAGCCCTTTTCGCATCTCATGAAGAAAGGTGTATCCTTCGTATGGGATGAAACCTGTCAACAAGCGTTCAGAGATATCAAGCGCTACCTCACCAGTCTGCCAGTTCTGGTGCCTCCCGTCATGGGAAGACCATTCTTGCTGTACGTTCGAGCGATGGATCATTCGCTAGGAGCTCTTCTCGCACAGAAGAATGATATGGGTCATGAACAGGCTATCTACTACCTCAGCAGGATGATGGTCGGAGCCGAACACCGGTACAACCCAGTGGAGAAAGAATGCTTGGCTCTGATGTTCGCTATCCAGAAGACGCGGCACTATGTCATCGGCCAGACTATTCATATCATCTCCAGGATCAACCCTCTTCGAGTACTGATGAGCTAGCCAAGTGCTCTTAATTCCTGACTCGCGACTTAGGCGATGCTGTTAACACCATACGACATGGTATACATCCCGCAGAAGTCCATCAAGGGCCAAGCGCTGGCCGACTTCCTAGCTGCTCACCCGATCCCGGAGGCCTCCAAATTATACGAGGAAATTCCCGACGAAGTTGCAGAATGTAATTCCGCAATGGAAAGTGACGCATGGCAACTGTTCTTCGACGGCGCCTCCAGGACTGGTCCAAGGGAAACGTGGTTTCAGGGGTAAGAATTGTCCTGGTCACTCCTGATAAACTCGTCATCTACCGAGCATATTCTCTTAGCGAGCCATGCTCCAACAATGTGGCAGAGTACAACGCTCTGCTAATCGGGCTCTAAGTCGCCAAAGAGCTGGGGGTCGAGTCCCTGGAAGCTTTCGGTGATTCTCTGCTTATCGTCAATCAAGTCAGGGGAATATATGAAGTCCAGAATCCAGACCTCATCCCCTATCACCAAGAAACGGTCGCGATAGCCATGACATTCAAAGGGTTCTTCCTAGAGCATGTACCTCGATCTCAGAATCTGGAAGCTGATGCCCTAGCCAGTCTAGCTGCGGATTTAGCCACTCCTATAAGAAGGCAGAATTCGGTAATCCTTCTTAACAAAGATTTATTCTGTGTGAAGAACAACTTTTACATAGATCGCAGCTACGCTGTGAACACAGATCCCCCTAGAAGAGACTGGAGAAGTCCCTTCATAGATTTTGTGGCATACGGAATCTTGTCGGAGGACCCCAAAGAAGCAGTATCTGTCAAAAGACGATCATTATGCTTCTACTTCGATGCATCTTCACAATGCCTATATCGTCGTACCTACGACGGGCTGCTATTGAGATGTCTCTCTGACGACGAAGCACAGCAGATTATCTAGGAAGCGCACGACGGTGTATGCGGAGCACATCAGTCCGGTCCTAAGCTACAGGATCGTATCAGGAGAATGGGCTATTACTGGCCCACTATGATCGCAGACACGATCAACTATGCAAGACAATTCAGAGCCTGTCAGGTTCATGCAGACTTCATACATCAACCGTCTGAATATCTACATCCTACGGTTGCATCATGGCCTTTCGAAGCATGGGGTATGGATATCATTGGTCCTATTCACCCGTCTTCTTCCAGAGGTCACCGGTTCATACTGGCCATCACGGATTACTTCTCCAAATGGGCAGAGGCGATCCCTCTTGCTGAGGTAAAGGCATCTAATGTGATCAGCTTCATCAAACATTACGTCATTTATTGCTTTGGGATAAAAATCGGATACACAATATTGCCTCTACGGCATATTATCCAGCTGCTAATGGTTTGGCGGAAGCTTTCAACAAAACCATTATCAAACTCTTGAAGAAGTTCGTCACTTCAAACAAGAGAGATTGGAATAAGAAGCTGGGCGAATGTCTCTGGGCATACCGTACAACGGTACGAACACCGACAGGTTGTATCCTATTTTCACTGGTCTACGGGAGCGAAGCAGTTCTTCCCATCGAAATTCAAATCCTGTCACTCAGGATAGCCGTGACTAATGAGCTAGAAGGATTAGACGAGAAATGCCTCCAAGCTCAACAGCGCATCGCGCTCTACCAAGCACGCATTTCTAGAGCTTTCAATCATAAAGTAAAGGAAAGAGTGTTCAAAGTCGGCGAGCTAGTTTTAGCCGTAAGAAGGCTGATGATTCTTACTCACAGAAGTAAAGGCAAATTCCAGCCCAAGTGGGAAGGCCCTTATGTGATCGAGACAACGTTCTCAAACGGCGCCTACAGGATAGCCCGACCTAATGGAGACCTGTTAATGGCTCCTATCAACGGTAAATTCCTGAAAAGGTACTATGCTTAATCTCCTCTGCTCAAGGGGAATATAGCGAGAATCTCAATTCCGACAAAACTACTTCCAAAACGAAACTAGTTGGGTCATATTCTATCATGTCCATATAACCTCTGAATAGATATGTTCGACTAATTTGGAAATGCAATACCTATCACGTCCATATTACCTCTGATAGTGTCTTGTCTACAAACTTTAGTCAAAGTATATTCTATCATGTCCGTATGACCTATGAATAGATATATCCTACCAAAGCATATTCTATCATGTCCGTATGACCTCTGAATAGATATGTCCTGCTAAAAGTTTATCGAGAGTCTATCACGTCCATACTACCTCTGATATCACTCTCGCCCAAACCTGTCATTTACATTCCGAAATGATGGGTCCACAAAGTCAGAAAAGAGTCGCTTTTATTTATTCCCAAAGAAAAAAGAGAGCAGAATTACATTTGGGAAGCAAAAAGAAGAAAGGGTACATCATTGTGGGGGAGCGGTCAGATCACGAATCAGCTGCACCAGTGCAGCTATCCTCTCATTCCTGGAAACCAGGGCATCAGCGCGAGCCCGCTCCAGCCGTGCCTCATGGTTGCTCATAAAGGACAGCTCGGCCCTTGCCCGAAGAGAGCCAGCACGGGCAGCTTCTGTGCGCTCCAGATCCCGTCGTGCTGTGCTCAGTCGACCAGTCGCTACATCTAGACCTGCCAACGATTGAGAAGCCCACTCCTCTGCCAGAGCGAGTTTTTCCTTCAACTTGCAGGCCCTCGCTACGTTCCCTTCATGCTCGAATTGGCATTTCGTCTGAAGAGCAAGAGCCTCCTCCACGACAGCTTTTCTTTCATCCATCTCCAGCTTATGTGTTTTGATGGAGTTATCTAGGCTTTCCAGCTGTTTAGTAAGCCGCGCAGTCATGAGGTCGTATCTAGCCTGGACCTCAGCTTCAAGGCTGCCCCGAGTCAGCTGCAAGTATTCGTTAATAGGTTGCTCCAAACCATTAACCATCGTCTACAAGGCATCAGCTACCCCAGAATCGCCGAACTCTCTGACCGCCCCGATCGAAAACTGAGAAGCCTTCTTCAGACGCTCGGTGTAGAAACCTACGTGGCTTCTACGCCGTGATCTTCGTAGCGATTATATGCGTTTTGTCCCTTAGTTGGACCCGCGTCACACGCTCATTCAAAGGATCATCTATACGCAGGCATTGGTTATTTTAACCGTTGTGTAAAAGGGTGCTGTACTTTCCACTACTCGGTTTCTATACTGACGTAGTGGTCACTGTCACCAAAACTCTATAAATAGAGACCTCTATCAACAGAGGATAAGGTCAAAAATTGGTCAAGAAAACCAATATCAGATCCACGGTCGAAAAAATCTTCAAAATAGAAGATCGAACGAGGTCGAGACTTTGAGATATAGATCCAAGGTCGAACTTCCAAGAAAGATCGAACCAGAGGTCAAGAGAGAGAGAGAGAGAGAGAGAAAGAGAGAGAGAGAATCCGGAGCTCAGGCAAAGAGTAGGGATCGATGACTTTGGCATCGTGCATCCACCCTCTTTTGCAACCTTTGAAACTGCTTCCCATCTTCTACGGCACTTCTTCATCATCGTGTGGTCCAAGGACTAAAATGATCGACTGCAGATCAGACACCTATAGCAATATTTACCCAGATTAAATAAATTGTACTCCTACATTCTCGTGTAGGATCAAATTGTACAAGTTTGTTTGTAAACCAAAGAAGGCGGGTTTCATGTAAAACCTCGTATTATATACACTTTGTTCTTTCGTTTAATACCACAAACACCTGGTGAGTCTAGTCATCGGCTCGGCAATCCAAAAAAAATCTTGCACAAACTTTCTGTAGTAGCTTGCTAGACCCAAGAAACTCCTGATCTTTGCCACTGAACTCGGGGTCTTCCAAGACTCCACTACTTTGATCTTCTTCGGATCTACTAAAATTCTATCACTAGTCATAACATGTCCTAAGAACTCCACCTTGTCTAGGAAGAACTCACACTTGGACAGCTTCCCATACAGCTTCTCTTTCCTCGGCATATCCAACACAATCCATAAATACTTCCCATGCTCCTCTGCTGTCTTCGAGTATATGAGTATGTCATCGATGAACACCACCACGAACTTGTCAAGGTACTGATGGAACACATTGTTTATCAAATTGATAAATACTATCGGGGCATTAGTCAACCAAAACGATATCACCATGAACCTATACTGGCCATATCGAGTCCTAAAAGCAGTCTTCGAAATGTCATACGGCTTCACTTTAACCTGGTGATAGCCTGATCTCAAGTCTATCATAGAAAATACCTTGCCGCCACTCAACTGATTGAACAAGTCATCAATCCATGGTAACAGATATTTATTCTTGATAGTAAGATTATTTAATGCCCTATAATTGATGTACATGCTTACCGATGTATCCTTCTACGGTACAAACAATATCGGGGCTCCCCACGATGAAGAACTGGATCTAATAAACCTCTTATCCTATAACTCATCTACTTGCTTCTTCAGCTCGACCAGCTTATTGTTGTTTACTCTATAAAAATATTGTAAAATTGGTTCTGCACCTGGCACCAAGTCTATAGAGAATTTAATATCTCGATCTGGCGGTAATCTTGACAATTCTTTAGGAAACACATCTAAGAACTCTGCTATCAACGAATACGGCAACTCCTTGTCTTCCACCATAGCTCCACAGATAAAGCCTTCTCCATACTCTGCAGCTCCTCTAGCAAATTTAAACTCTGACCCTCCTGGCGGGCTAAATAAAACTCTACCTTCTCTGTAATCTATACTAGCATGGTGCCTACTCAACCAATCCATCCCGAGTATAATATCGTAGCTCGGAAGTGGCATTATAAGTAGACACGCACTCAGCTTCTCCCAGAGTAACTCTCCGATTCTTGCAAATATCACTAACCAGGATAGTGCCTCCTCCGGTTATGATCTTGAAAGTCCTAAGCAACGACAGCTACCAAATGATGCTTCAGAGCAAAAAAAAACAGATACAAAACTATGAGAAGCATCACTATCAAATAAAGCTAAAGCTGGAATGGAACTAAGAAGAACAGAACCTACAATGACATCTTCGGTGGGCTCAACATCCTCAACCATCATAGCAAATGCTCATCCCTGATATGCACCTCCCTGATGCTGGTGTTGGGCATAACGCTGCTGCTGGGTCGCATTCGGTGATCCCCTCGGCTATATTATAGGTGGCATCGCCTGTGTCCTCTAAGCTAGAGCTGCTCCCTGAACTGCATGACAAGGATTGGGAGGACACTCTCTTAGCTGATATCCTTCGATACCATAATATAGACAAACTTCCAACATCTTCCTGCAAACTTTCCAGATGTGGTCAAACTTCTTGCAGTAGTGTTAGAACGTTTGTTGTGACTGTCTCTGCTACTGCGATGCCTGGTGAAATGGTGCCCTACCTGGAGTTTGGTACTGCTGCCATTGCTAAAAAGTCTTGAACTGGAAATGAGGACGCTTAGCAGTCATTATGCTGCTATTAGCCCCCAAAAAAGAATCGCGATCTCTCTTTGATTTCAAGCCCAACTGCCGCTCAACCTTGCGTGCTTCTGCAAGTATCTCCGAATAGGTCTCATAGAAAGACTGAATAAGGATCTTCACTTCCCAGTTCAGACTCTCACAGAAATAGATAGCTCGAACCTCCGGCTCCCTCACTAAATATTTCACAAAATGGCTCAGCCTACCGAACTCTGTGGCGTATTCCTCCACAGATATGCTCCCCTGAATAAGGCTCTCAAACTGCCTCCCCAAGTCCAACTTCTCTGCCCGAGCAAAGAACTTTCTCTTGAAGAGGTCCTTAAACACCTCGCAAGACTGGCCCATATCAGCAATAAATGGCTCATTTCTGAACCAAGTGCGGGCGATGTCGAACAGCTGAAGTCTTACTACCTAAACCTTCAGATCCCCAGCAAGACGGGATACCTTCATAAGATACTCAATATCCTCGAGCAAATCATCAGCATAGATGATGCCCTCCATCCCCTTGAAGACCCGAGGTTCCAGCTTCTTGAAGTCCTGGATATTGCCTGGCCGAAGCTGGAAAACCTGCGAAGCAACCTGCTACTGGACCGGAACTCCTCTCTCTACTACAACAAGGGCAAGCTGATAAGCACTCTTAATGCCTTGCCACAACACATCGGTCTACCTCTGGTATACCTCAGACTGGGCCCTCTAAGCCTCCAACATCTTGCAAAATAGTGTGAACACCTGAGTCGCATTTGTCGGCACAGAAGGTAGAGGTGAAAGTCCCTCAGATACAGCCAGAACAGTCCTCTAAGCTGGAGGTGGACCCCCGAAAGCAGCTGATATGCCAATCATCGAAGAAGTGACTGGGGCAGGCCTTCGAAAAGTCACAGATCTCTCAGAAACTGCTCCCCCCAACTGTGATCTAGTCTTAGGCAACATCCTGAGGCAAAGCGAAAGAAAATAATCAATATGGCACAAGATATAATGCATTCAAAGAAGGAAAGTTAAAAAATAATATCAATATCAAGGAAGAACAGTTGAATTGAATTAATAGAGTTTTTCCTAGATGTGATTGAGTATTCTCAGCCTATAGCCTATATCCTATATCCTGAAATAGGCTCGTAATAGCACTCAATTCAGAGCACCACTATGAATTGCACTAATTGCGACCTCGAAGACCTGCATTGGCCACCACTAAAAATATATCATGACCTACACCCGGTGTAGGGATACAAGTAGTAAACAATGCCCAGCCTACGCCGCAGCATCGACGGTAGAACGCTGTTTAGGTAATCTCTCTATCTAACAATCAAGATAATTATGCCACCAATGCAATATGAATACTAAATCACAGATTTATAATATGGAATAGCGTATGAATATGATAAAAGAACTGAAGAGTCATAATACAACTCACAAGACCAAAATAATATCCAATGAGTCAAAAAATACTAATAACAGAGCTGGAGACAAATCTAGTACAAATAGAATCTAACTACTATGCTATAAGTCCCGGATCATTTGTCTCAATCGGGATAAGACCCTCCTGAGCCAAGGTCTCTGGCTCTAAGCCAACTACGTCCTGAGGCCCATAGTGAGTGGGGTACCACTCCTCAGTGTCATCTGGAAAAAAATATATCTAGCCAGGAAATGAGCAAAGTACATCTCTAACAGCAGTTCTAATAAATAATATAAACTATGTAACAATAAATAGATGTGAATATATGAGATACAGTATATAGATACAAGAGATATAAAATAAAGAAAAATACTAGAAATAAATACAAGAATGAGCAATATAAAAATGAACAAGAAATACTAATAACTAGGCGAGTGATTACCAGCTTCAACATGTGATCGGCTTGGGAACTTGTACAAGAATAATGGCCTAGTTAATCATATGTGCGGTATATGATCAATACTCATAAGGAACAAGACATGCACAAGGAGGGTATGATCACATATCTATACTAAATATATTCCGTCCCTGATTGGTATAGTGGATCCAACCATGGTACGTTATGATACATGATTCACTAGGTAGGTAGCTAGTCTTCCCAAGAATTAATGTATGTACATGTACAAGAAGAACAAGGAAACAAGGCTTGCACAAGACACACCGTAAATACCAAGAAATAATATCTCATGACGAGATCCGGATATACCAATCCGTGTAACCATCGTGTCAAGAAATAAAGAATATCTACACTAGATACAAGAGATATAGAGAATATCATAAATGAGAAACTATCAGAGAATGTACTTGCCTAAAATCTGGTGAACAGTATCAAAGATGTTTGGTACGGTGCCTCAAAGACCTAAAAATAGAATATTATATCAATACAAGGTTTTGGAATGAAAATAAGTTAAACTTGTCAACTTCTAGGTCATAAAGTCATTTCTTAGTCAAAATAGTCAAAATAGGTCAATTCTAGGTCAAACTAATCAAACTAGCTTTTTCTAGGTTGTACGAGTCCATCTCTAGGATATTGGGTCCAGACACTATGTAACTAGGCTATACTAACTATATTAGGACACTAGGAAACCAATAAAATACTGTATCATAAGATACATAATTTAGTGGATATTAAAATATTGTAATATGTATATAAATAATAATATATAATACTCCTAACTAAACTAATGGTAAGTGTATACCTTGGCTTTGAACCAAAACCGGTATCAAACCACCTACATACTCATCTTTATGTTCAAACCCAATACCTTCAATTAAACCCAATACCTTGACATTACCTTAATATCACAAGGTAATTCAATATCTAACGTATTACTAACTACCCATACTCCTCACTATACCATAATATGTATTTAAACTTATAACAGTACTATACTAAACTATATACTAACATACCCCTTCGAATATTCAATACCTGTACCCAAGATATCTCCAATCTCAGTACCTTGGTGTATCTCAAGGTAATCTAAAAATAATACTAACCAACATTAACTAGTTCTTATGTATATATGCATATCTCATATATAATATATACTGACTTATTAACAATATATACATAACTACTAGCTTATTAATATAAACTAATTAACTTATATATATATATATATATATATATATATATATATATATATATATACACTAATGTACTAGCTTACTAGCTTATCAAATAAATTAACTAGCTTATATATATATATATATATATATATATATATATATATAAACTAACTTATAACTTATCAATAAGCTACAGCTTATTGATAAGATGCTGGTGCTGCTTACTGCCGCTGCTGCTTACTGCTTCTGCTGCAGCTGCTGCTTTCTGCTTCTGCTTCTGTCGCTTCATACTACTGCGGTTTCTGTTTCTGCTTCTGCTGCGGTTTCTGCTTCTGCTTTCTGCTGCTGCTTCTCTCAGCTTTTCTTTTACTGCTTATCATTACTTTTCTCACTATTTTCTATTATTTTTCTTACTATTTTTTATTGTTTCTTCTTCCGTCAAGCTCACCCACATAAATACACATCTCATATATATATATATATATATATATATATATATATATATATATATATATATATATATATACCATTTTAGAGAAACACATAAACTTCTACTCTCCCATGATCACCAACACATCAATGTGAATTATAGATCAATCATATAAATATACATATATATATATCTCATATAATAATTATAATTATAATATTATAATATCCATAATTGAATTAAATTGCAAAGAACAACATGTGAAGTGCATCGCACCCGTATCACACTAGATCTCTGGTACGCTTGTGATACGGCTTCACCACACAACCAATTATATTCTAATGGATACGAGCAAGTCTAAAATAGTAATTATGAACAATACGAAGAGCTAACCACTCATCTACGTGTCCGTATCAAAATGTGACATGCTCAAATCTCCGTGTCAGAGAAAAACCCCCAAATTAATCCGTATCTCCAAATTATCGGGATACGGCCTACACATATCCAATTATGGACATGACACTAGCCACACAATCAAACATATTGGTCTAATTGACCTATTGACAAACGCAAGATATGTCAATCTCGAAATTCCTCCAAAATTGACACAAAATAACATATAACTTTCTCCATAGGCCTCCTATGAAGCTAATTCTAATTCCTATAAGTAGCCTTAGCATATGGGGTGGTTCCTAATAATTAAAATATATATATTTAGAGTCTAATTAGAGAGAAAAACTGAATTGTATATATTGGGAGATGGATTCCCAATAAAACCTCCAAATTGAGTAAAAATAGCCTCCAACTTGTAGATCCTTACTCCTCCTTGTAGATTCTTGCTTCCTCCTTGTGGATCCTTTCTCTAATAGCCTCCAATGATAATTTAGGAAGAAATTGGAAAGAAATTTGAGTAGAATTTGATGTAAAAATAAAGAAATTTATATCTAAATTTGAAATAAAAAATGAAGAGAAAGAATTTGCCCTCCCTTTGAAAATAGGCCAGCTCCTTTCCTCCTCCCTAAGCTAGTATAAAATATCTAAAATACCCCTTGAGACTTCTCATGAAGAAATAATTAAGGAAGGAAGGTTCTAGTCTAATTGGTTTAACTTAATTAATCCTCCTCCCAATGATTGAACTTCTTATTGGGCTCAATTCTAATTAGAATTAAATATTGGTCCATGGATCTAATCTAAACTAGTTAGGACCACTAATACAAGTCTAAAATTATATACTAACATCTAAAAATAATTAAATAATATAATAAACAATATACAACATGTATAATATTTAATTAATTATAAAAATACCAAAATACCTTTTCCTTAAAAATATGGTGGTGACACACACAGAGAGAGAGAGAAAGAGAGAGAGAGAGAGAGAGAGAGAGAGAGAGAGAGAGAGAGAGAGAGACCCTCTCATATGGCCAGCCCCCTTTTACCCCTCCTCTAAGTAATTCACAATGTCTAATACACCCCTACTAGTTAGTTATGAGAAAATAATTAGGAGGGCAATATTAGGAAGCTTCTAATATAATAAAAATTAATCTAATATCCTTAATTAACTGAGGAAATGAGTCTAATGGGCCTAACCCAATATTGGGCTCAATGTGTTAGGATAATCTAATTGGGTCCATTAATGACAATTTCAATAATTAGGCTAGCCTACTAACTAATAATAAATAGCAAAACACAATATAAATAATTAATAGCATAATATATAAATATTTAATCACTAAATATAAAATTTGCTAAACTATAAAAATACCCTCAGCTAAAAATACGGTAGTGACAAGTCTACCATCCTTAGAAATATTTCGTCCTCAAAATTTAAGGAACGAACTAATACTACAATAAGCAATCACAGCAAGCAAGAAAGAATGATACCTCACAGCTCAAATAAATAAGGGTATTGCTCGCACATCTTGGTTTTCCCTCCCATATAGACTCTCTCAAGGAGTGATGCCTCCATGCAATGCATACCAAGGGAATTGTCTGGTTCTGCAGCTTCTTCTCCCTACGATCCAGAATCTCCACTGGCTGCTTTGGGTAGCTGAGAGTCGGACCCACCTCGATCACCGAGTGATCAAATATGTGACTAGGATCTGCTATGTACCGTCTCAACTATGATACATAGAATATTTTATGTACTTCCTCTAGTGCAGGTGATAAGTCTAGTCTGTAGGCCACTATACCGACCCTCTCAAGAACACTGAAGGGTCCGATGTACCGTGGACTAAGTTTCCTGCCTCCACCAAAGCGAATCTTGCCCCGTGTTGAAGAAATCTGTAAGAACACCATATCGCCAACCTATAACAAAATACAGCCTTAACACTCAACCTAAAACAAAGCAATCGCAAGCAAAATAAACAAAACCTATACCTCAAACTCCAAGGGTCTCCGGCGGCTATCGGCCTAATACCGCTGTCTGTCATACACCACCCGAAGTCTATCTCTAATAAGCTTTACCTTCTCAGCTTCATCCGCAATCATCTCCGGTCCCAACAAGGCTTTTTCACCAATATTATCCCAAGATAAAGGAGTGCGACACCTCCGTCCATATAAAGCCTCGAATGGTGAGATCTCAATACTAGCCTGGTAACTGTTGTTGTAAGCAAACTCTACCAGGTGAAGATGATCCTCCCAAGAGCCTCAAAAATCCAAAACACAAGTGAGAAGAATATCTTCGAGAGTCTGAATAGTCCTCTATGACTTCCCGTCTGTTTGGGGGTGATATGCACTACTAAAGTTGAGCTGGGTGCCCAAGCTAGCCTGCAAACTCCTCCAGAAGTAGGATGTGAAGTGACTATCCCGATTCGAGATGATGCTCACAGAAACCCTATACACTCTGACAATATATCGCACATACAACTCTGCTAGCTTCTCCGTAGATGTACCCACTTTGAATGACAAAAAGTGGGTCAATTTGGTCAACCTGTCTACGATGACCCAAATCGAGTATTTTCCTCCTGAGGAACACAGAAGCCTCAAAACAAAATCTTTGGTAACATGCTCCCATTTTCATTCGGGAATGGGCAAAGGCTGAAGTAATCCACCTGGCCTCTGTCTTTCTCTTTTTACCTACTGGCACACTAAACACTGGATACAAAGTGCTCCACCTTTCGCTTCATACCAAACCACCACACATGCTCCTTCAGATCTTTATACTTCTTGTTGGCACTTGGATGAATAGGGTATTGATATCGATGCACCTCCTGGAGAACCTTCTTATGTAACTCCCCACTCGGCACACATAGTCTGGTACCGTGCCTCAATAATCTATCATCAACAATAGTTGAAGTCCTCTGATAATCCCATCCGAATATGTGCCCTGATACTCCTTAGAGACTTATCATCGTACTGTATAGCCCTAATCCGGTCTATTAACTCTGACTATATCTACAATTCCCATATCTTTATCTCGACACCAAGAACTAGCACCTCAATACCCAGGCTCTCAAGATCGGCCAATAAGTTTATGTCTGTCATCAAGTACATAGCCACTGGATACCTGCCTAAGACATCAGCGACTACATTGGCCTTCCCTAGAAGGTACTGCAATGATATTTCAAAGTCCTTCATCAACTCCAACCATCACCGCTGTCTCATGTTCAGCTCTTTCCATGTAAACATGTACTTCAAGCTCTTATGGTCTGTAAAGATCTCCACACGCTCTCCGTACATATAGTATTTCTACAGGTTTAGACCAAAGATGATCGCTGCCAACTCTAAATTATGGGTGGGGTATTTCTTTTTATGAGGACATAATTGCCTGAAAGCATAGGCAATCACCTTCCCATTCTACTGCAGAACGCAATCCAAACCCTTCACTAAAGCATCACTATAGATAGTAAATCTACCTGACCCTGATGGCAATATCAAAACTGGAGCTGTCGTCAACCAACTCTTCAGCTCATCAAAAGTGGTCTGATAATCCTCGGTCCAGACAAAATCTACATCCTTCCTGGCCAGCCTAGTCATTGGCTCTGCAGGGAAAAGTTCTATTTTTATTGATAATGAATATCTATTAGAAACTCTTGAACGAGTCAGCTAATTTGCCGCACAGGCTTACAAAAGTGTTAACTCAAAATGAGATAGCAGTCCTGTATATTACATCCCTTTACTAAACTTCAAAACGATAAAGATCTCCGGGATGGATGACGGCCTTCCCACGGAGCAGCATTGTGTATTGAGTTGCAAGCTCCTTCCTTCAAGTACTTCAAAATACGGCGCAATCAGGATGTGCCTACAACTGGACTGGATCGGGAAAGATGACTTTATCTCCTTACTCGGTTCTCCTTAGTGCGGGGAACCTGTTTCAACGAGGGTCAGTATGTCAAAACATACTGGTGAAGGCAAGCTAACCCAACTATACCAATCAACACGTTGTTTTAATGAAGCATGCATATTCTTGTGGTCTTTCTATCTTTCCTTAGTTCATTTACAAGTAAGAGGCATATATAATTTACTGAAATGAACTTGCCACCGTTCGGTGGCTTTTACCTGTCCGTCTGAACGACCTGAACAATACTTACCATGCCTTCCCTGCCACAAAGACACAAGTTAGTTTGCAACAGGTTTAAATATACAAGGGGATCACTAACATGATGCCATAATAGACACTAACCACTGGCGAGAATGGTATGCAGCGAAAGTATAATAGGCGCTACAAACCATCTCGTCCAGCACAATAGACTATACAATAGAGTTCCGTCTGGACCGGATCGGTTCTAATGCCCCAGCAACCGTCCGTAGGAACTAATGACCTTGTGCACAAGTTGTCCGTGATCGAACGGTATGTTTATTTAGTTAACAATTCATGCAGTTGAGGCAACATGAGTACAAGACAAGCAATATTGTATGATTTATTTTGCATAGCCGCCCTGAACAATTATTCGCATACAAGGTGTGTTCCATACTTAGTCTAATTTATAGAAGAAGATGCATTCTAACTAAAACTGAAACATATGATGAACATTTGAAACAAACTAGCATACAATAAGATAACCGTTCACAAGTTTAGTTGATAAGAAATATAATCCAAGTCTATTTCCATTTTATCTTGTAGTCTTTTAGTTATTACTTGGTATCGTCTGATCGGGACAACAAGAATACAAGATTTTTAGGTGTGAAGGCTTGAAAGTAGGGCTAGCTAATCGGGATGGTAGCCACTCACTTAGTTGGTTGGAAGGGAGAAGGAAAGAGGCACTTCAAGACTCCTCTCGTAAGCCACCTACTGCTCGTTCATCTGCATTGCACGAACAGCTCGATCAATACCTCTTCCTCTCATTCCAATCTCGGAATTGAAGTGCAGTTCAATGAACAAAAATAATAAAATCTATCAAACCGTTCAAGAAAAATAAGCAAATCTGAAAACCAACTCAAAGCACAAAAGCAACAAGCGATATCGAAATCTGAGGCAACAAAGATACAGTGGAGAGGTCCCTCCTGACTCTGTCGCTAAGTCGATCCCGGGGACACGGTCCACTGAATATTGGAATCGATTCCGAAGAAACAAATCCATAACGAGGATAAGTTCTTGTTTTAATCTATCCTGATCGAACGATACTATTTTGTATTTCTTAGTCGCGCTTCCCGATTAGGGAAAATGGGGCACAACATCCTACCCAACCAATTGGAAGTTTTGTCCACGAAACTTAGGAATAGAACCTACCGTTAGGGATTATTTTGTTGGCGACGACGAGCATGACTCAATGAAAAATTATGAACTAAATGGTTTGATTCGCCATAGGCTAGACATAATCCAAGTTTCAGACGACATTTATCCTTCGTGTGCCCCGGCCGCTTGCAGAAGTGACATAGTCTATCTAAATTTTCTTTTTGCTTTCTACTGTTGTTGGAAAGCTTTGCAGCATTGTTTCCTTTCTCGTTGCTAGGGCGTTAGTGATTGGAGGTATGCACATCGCCGGTAGAAACATGAGAATATTGCGGTTCAAGAGATAGGGCATGATTCATGACTTCCCGTATTGTCTGATACTGCGGAACGACTATATGTGCATGGATGGAAAGGCGTAGACCACCTTCAAACCTTCTAGCTTGACTCGTTACATTAGGTAAATAGGCACTAGCAAATTTGGAGAGTCGGTTAAATTCAGCGGAATACTGTTTGACTGTCATGCTGCCTTGTCGTAGTTGTACAAACTCGTTCTCCATCTGACGACGCACAGGAGGGGGTATAAACTCCTCTTCAAACGTGGCATGAAAAGTCGTTCACGAGATCGCCTCCTCTCCATGGTCAAATTAAAAAGATCGTCGATGCACGTCCCACCAATCGTGCGTATTGAGGCGGAGCTGTAGTTGTGCACATGTGACGCATTTCTCTTCGGGGACCTCTAGCAGAGCGAAGTGGTCTTCAAGTTCGGCCAACCAATCTAGAGCCACGATTGGGTCCTCAGTCCCGTTGAATAGAGTATTGCAGACTTTCTTGAAGTGGCCAAAGTCGAAGGCAGTCACGTCCCTCGTCCTTGGAATTGGAGGCATCTCAACTTTAAGCACGGGCTGCTCCACCGGAGTCGCTGCTGTTGCTGCGGAATGGTTGGAGGCCAAATTCTGAATGATCTATTGCATGGTATCTACCTGCTTCTGTTGGACTGAGAATCGAGCTTCTATATTGTCTTGAAACTTGAGCTGACTCTCCTCCGCTCGCTTCTCGGCCCGTTCATAGCGAGCTTCATCCCTTTGTTAGTTTGCCTCCAACATCCACAATATTTGCTGGATGGGATCGACGCGAGACATGGCTTGCTGGCTTCGCGAACTTCCCTAAGTACCCAAACTACTTTCTTGGCCTTGAGTTTCGTCCGGTGCTAGTACTGAGGATTACGCTGGTGCCATTCCTTCAAAAGAAGGTAAATTACATTAGGATCATAATGTATTATGGACTTATTGCATGAACGTATCTCATTTTGGCCTAATGAGTTCAAGAGTTCTCACAAGAATTGATCGTTAAAGGAACTTTTCCAGTGCGAGAAGGAATTTTGAAGCTATGCTCTGATACCAACATGTCACGCCCCGATTTTGCCAAATCGTAGGGGTGTCCCCTGGCGCGACCGTCGTACAAGCCTGGAATTACGCCCGCACAAGGCTATTTTGTTTTGCATAACGAGCACATATTCAGAGTACGCAGATAAATTGAAACACAGATTTGAAACATGGAAAAGTTCTCTTTTTATTGATAATGAATATCTATTACAAACTCTTGAACGAGTCAGCTAATTTGCCGCACAGGCTTACAAAAGTGTTGACTCAAAATGAGATAGCAGTCCTGTACTTTATATCCCTTTACTAAACTTCAAAATGATAAAGACCTTCGGGCTGGATGACGGCCTTCCCACGGAGCTGTATTGTGTATTGAGTTGCAAGCTCCTTCCTTCAAGTACTTCAAAATGCGGCGCGATCAAGATGCGCCTACAACTGGACTGGATCGGGAAAGACAACTTCAGCTCCTCGCTCGGTTCTCCTTAGTGCGGGGAACCTATTTCAATGAGGGTCAGTATGTCGAATCATACTAGTAAAGGCAAGCTAACCCAACTATACCAATCAAAACGTTATTTTAATGAAGCATGCATATTCTGGTGGTCTTTCTATCTTGCCTTAGTTCATTTACAAGTAAGCAGCATATAGAATTTACTAAAATAAACTTGCCACCGTTCGGTGGCTTTTACTTGCCCGTCTGAACGACCTGCACAATACTTACCATGCCTTCCCTGCCACGAAGATACAAGTTAGTTTGCAACAGGTTTAAATATACAAGGGGATCACTGACATGATGCCATAATGGACACTAGCCACTGGCGAGAATGGTATGCAGTGAAAGTACAATAGGTGCTACAAACTATCTCGTCCAGCATAATAGACTATATAATAGAGTTTCGTCTGGATCGGATCAGTGCTAGTGCCCCAGCAACCGTCCGCAGGAACCAATGACCTTGTGCACAAGTTGTCCGTGATCGAACGGTATGTTTATTTAGTTAACAATTCATGCAGTTGAGGCAACACGAGTACAAGACAAGCAATATTGCATGATTCATTTTGCATAGCCTCCCTGAACAATTATTCGCATACAAGGTGTGTTCCATACTTAGTCCATGTCACTACCACGTTCCGAAAACCGGGGTATTTTCGACTTTTTATAATATTTAATATTATTATAGTTATAATTTAGTAATTGTGTGCTGGACGAGCTGAAGTTGTCTTTCCCGATCCAGTGAAGGCAAGCTAACCCAACTATACCAATCAAAACATTATTTTAATGAAGCATGCATATTCTGGTGGTCTTTCTATCTTGCCTTAGTTCATTTACAAGTAAGCAGCATATAGAATTTACTAAAATAAACTTGCCACCGTTCGGTGGCTTTTACCTGCCCGTCTGAACGACCTGTACAATACTTACCATGCCTTCCCTGCCACGAAGATACAAGTTAGTTTGCAACAGGTTTAAATATACAAGGGAATCACTGACATGATGCCATAATGGACACTAGCCACTGGCGAGAATGGTATGCAGTGAAAGTACAATAGGCGCTACAAACCATCTCGTCCAGCACAATAGACTATACAATAGAGTTTCGTCTGGATCGGATCAGTGCTAGTGCCCCAGCAACCGTCCGCAGGAACCAATGACCTTGTGCACAAGTTGTCCATGATCGAACGGTATGTTTATTTAGTTAACAATTCATGCAGTTGAGGCAACACGAGTACAAGACAAGCAATATTGCATGATTCATTTTGCATAGCCTCCCTGAACAATTATTCGCATACAAGGTGTGTTCCATACTTAGTCCATGTCACTACCACGTTCCGAAAACCGGGGTATTTTCGACTTTTTATAATATTTAATATTATTATAGTTATAATTTAGTAATTGCGTGATGGGTATATTAAATTAAATAATTAAGTGGTGTATAATTAAAAATAGTATTAGATGCAGTGTTCATTTATTTTTTAGCTAGCAGATTGACCTAGAAGCCCAGTAAAGGAACACCTGTCCGAATTGTAGAATCCTGTAATTAATTATTTTATCTAGAATTTAATTCTTGGAGGTTATAATTAATTACCGTAATTTATTTAATTATTGCGCATTGCCTTTGCTTCGATAATTGGAGCAGTATCTTGACTTCTGTCTTCCAACAAATTTCACAATCTTGCTCTAGACATCCCCGCCTTCCATTCTGCTATTTTTTACAACTCATAATTTTGCTTCCTGTGCATTATTTCTGGCCGCACAAAAAATCATCGCGGACGTTATTTAATAAATCCCTATTTTGTATCGTTGTGCGTTCCAATCGGGAATTGGAGGCAATCTTGACCTATTTTTCGTGTGGCCCAAATTAGGGTAATATCCTGTTCTGAGTCTTCTTCATTATTGGTATTGATGACCTGACCTGATTTTGACCCCATGTACTCCTAATTAATTTTAGAACACAACTTGTATTTTATCTCTAATTAAATTGATGATACTATTTTATCTGATTCTAAAATCCCAAATTAATTCCAGTGTCCTGTTATTTGAGCCCACACAAATCTTACAGCGCCCCCTGACCCTACAAAACACAGGACACCGAATCGCCCGCCAAATTTTCGTCATTTCATGCGTCTGTGCAAATACCCCAAAATTAAGGGGGTCAATTTGCAAATTTGCATTTTGTGTCAACACCTCATTTATTTAAAACAATGAGGGAGCCCTATTAATATTTTAATTAAATCTCTCACCCTCATCCCCCATGAATTATTTTTCTCTCCATGTCAAATCTGAGCCACTCATTCTAAGGGTTCAAATCCTCACCCTCCATCACACCCTCTCTCCCTATTTAATATCTTGTACCCTCAAACCCTAATCCCAAGAAACCTAGGTAGCCCCCACCTCTCTCACTCCTCCACCCTCAACCGTAGGAAGAAAACTCCTTCCCTTCTTTTTCTCTTTTCCTCTTCTTCTTCCTCTTCCCTTCTTCTTCTTTTCCCTTAGGATTTTTTTAAATTCAAATAGAGGGGGGGGGGGAACCCTGTTCACCCCTCACCCACTGTTCCCAGCCGGGCCATCCAACCGGCGGCCCTCTCTCAGCCGGCGGAGCCTGCTGCTCCTCCCTCGGCCGCTGCTCAGCCCGATCTGCCGAGCTCCCTCTGTACTCACTCCCCGACCTGCTCCGGCGGCCAACTCCTCCGACTACCGAGCCCCCAACTCCCTGTGATCCCCCTCCGGTCCGGCGAGCATCTAACACCATCACCACCACAACTCTCCTCCCCTTTTACTCCCTGCTGCTCAGCCCGGTCAGGCGGCCAACCCCCTCGCCGCTGCTGTTCTTCCCTGCTCCTCCTCCTCCCATACAGTTTCTCCGGCGACCCATCTACAACCATCCAACCATCCATCTCTACCTCCTCCATCACTTAACACCACCACCACCACCACCACCAAAAGAGACTCCGGCCGACAACTCCTTCCACCACCGTACACCTCCATCACCTATCACTGCCCCTCCGGCCTCCTACATCACCCGACAGCCGAATCCTCCCTCTGCCCTTCCTCCCTCCGACCGGACAGTCCCCCAGTCCGGCCCCTGCTGCTCACTCCTCCCCTGATCCCTCCGGCACCGCCCCAGACAAGCTCCCTCCCGCTGCCTGCCGTACTCCGGCTAACCCGACTTCACAGTAAGTTTCTTCTCCCCCTCTTTCCTCCTTCCCTAATGCATATGTTAATATAACTAATGTATAAGTATTTGTATATAAGTTAATTAATGTGTATAAATATAAATGTATATAAATACGTATATACATGTATGTGTATACGCGTGTGTGTGTATATGTGTACGCATACATGCATATGTATATATATATATAAATACATAGTGTATTTCTCTATTGGTATATATATACCTGTATTAGTATAAATATTATCTTGGTATAAATATATATATATATAATTTATATTGGTATATGGTTAATAAAAACATATTTTGGTATTTTGGTGTATATGTATATGTATATACATCTATTATGATTTATATATATATATATACATATTTAAATGAATATGTATTTGTGTATATTAATTTATGTGTAGATATATATATAGGTATATAAATACGTATATGTATATTTGTGTAATTGTGTATGTGTATACGTCTATGTGTATGTGCGTATTTGTGTGTATATATGTTCGTATATTTTCTCCCTATATATATATGTATGTTAATGTATGCATATAGCATATTTTATTTGTGTATATATATGCTTTATATATATATATATATATGCATCTTGCGTATTTCTCTATATACGTATTAAATGTATATGTATTAAACTATCTGTATATATAAATATATATGTGTTAGTGTATGAAATGGTATAGGTACAAATATGTATTTGATATATATATATAAATGTAATTTGGTATAATTACCTGTATATAGTATAAGTACTAATTTGGTATAATTATATATGTAGTATAAATTAAATTGGTGTTTTAGTCTTGGTATATTTAATAATAGTGTAAATCGTATTTTTGGCATGTATATATGGTACATAAATATTGTTCAACTAATATATATATATTATACATGAAATTAAAAGGCATATATATCTTGTATAGGTATTCAATGTGATGTATTAGTATTAGTATATATTTAAATAAATACATTAACAATATATATATATTTTTAAAATGTATTTTTATGTATGAGTATACACATATAATGTTCAATTAGTATAAATCAATTATGTATTTAAAAGGCATATATATATATTATAAATACGTTTAAATTGGTGTATGTATAAATATTGCAAGTATTAATAAGTGTAATGTGTTTTATGTATCCCTACTAGATGACCCTAGTTGACTAGTGCCATACCCGGCACGGCCCTGAGTTCGATGTTTTGTGTTGTGCTAGTATAACACCTGATGCAAATGTTGTATTGATATATTTTAGGACTATTGGATCCTCCAGACGACACTCTGGGACAGGACATTGGTTTTACCAGCTAAGGACCCAAGGCGAGTACATTCTCTGATTAGTTTCTAATTTATGATATCTCCTATGTTCACTGTATCTAGTGTAAATATCCATGCTCTTGACACGCTGGTTACACGGATTGGTATACACGGATCTCGTCATGAGATGTTATTCCTTATTCATGGTGTAGCTTGTACAAGACTTGTTTCCTTGTTATCTTGTGCATGTACAGACACTGATTTTCGGGGAGATTTGCTACCTCCCTAGGGAATCCCGTGCCATAGCGTACCATGATTGGATCTACTATACCAGTCGGGGGTGGGGAGTATTTTAGAGTAGATATGTGATCATACCCAACCTTTCATGCATCATAGCTCACCCCACATCTCACGTCGGTTGCGGCCTGACCATCTCCATGCTTCATAGCTGTTACGTGTGATTAGCCTGACCTCTCCATGCATCATAGCTAACCAACGGTTAGCCTGACCTTCCATGAATTATAGCTAATCACATGTAACCAGCCTGATCAAGTTCCCAAGCCGATCACATGTTAAAGCTAGTACTCAAACACTTAGTCATAGGTTCTTGCTCATGGACATATTGTTTCTTCTCCTGCGTTTACTTACAGTATTTCCAGCATTTCTTTTATTTCTCGTACCTATACATGCTTCTGGTATATTTCCATCTAGAACTGCTACATAGTTTATATCATTAATATAGAACTGCTATTTAGAGATGTACTTTGCTCCTTCCTGACTGGAAAATATTTTTTCAGACTGTGACCTTAGTAGACTGGTTTCTGACACACTTGGGGATTGGAAGTTAATAATTGCAGGTATAATTATTTTGTCATTAGACTTGTCTTGTATTTCTTGCTTGCTTTGATATCTCATCGTGCTTAGTTTATGTGATTGAGTATTTCTAGCATAATTTTATGATATCCACGTCTCCTTATGGAGTTGGGTATTTACGTGAGTTTGATTAGATAGTTACATGACCTAGACAGCGTTCTACCGTCGATGCTGCGGCGTAGGCTGGACGTACCCACGCACTCGTGCCCCTAAACCGGGTGCGGGTCGTGACAGTCCAATTTATAGAAGAAGATGCATTCTAACAAAAACTGAAACATATAATAAACGTTTGAAACAAACTAGCATACAATAAGATAATTGTTCACAAGTTTAGTTGACAAGCAATATAATCCAAGTCTATTCCCATTTTATCTTGTAGTCTTTTAGTTATTACTTGGTATCGTCTGATCGGGACAACAAAAATGCAAGATTTTTAGGTGTAAAGGCTTGGAAGCAGGGCTAGCTAATCGGGATGGTAGCCACTCACTTAGTTGGTTGGAAGGGAGAAGGAAAGAGGCACTTCAAGACTCCGCTCGTAAGCCGCCTACTGCTTATTCACCTGCATTGCACGAACAACTCGATCAATACCTCTTCCTCTCTTTCCAATATCGGAATTGATGTGCAGTTCAATGAATGGAAATAATAAAATCCATCAAAACTATTAAACAAAAACAAGCAAATCCGAAAACCAACTCAAAGCACAAAAGCAACAAGCGACATCAAAATCTGAGACAACAAAGATACAACGGAGAGGTCCCTCCTGACTCTGCCGCTAAGTCGATCCCGGGCGCATGGTCCACTAAATATGGGAATCAATTTCGAAGAAACAAATCCATAACGAGGATGAGTTCTTGTTTCAATTTATCCCGATCGAACGATACCATTTTGTATTTCTTATCCGCGCTTCCCAATTAGGGAAAACGGGGCACCACAACATCCAGCCAAGGACTGCTCTGAGCGCCGAGAGGGAGCACCAATGGTTGATCGACCAGCTTTACCAGCACCAAGGCCAGCTTATCCAGCTTGGGAGCACCACAGACGGGAGTTGGAGGAGTCAGACCACCAGCTCCAGGAGGGTATCAGCAGATACCACCTTTGGCACCACAGAAAGCACTATTCCAATAGGCTCGTCAGCAGAGAGGTCCAGCTCAGGGACGAGGACAGGCATTTGCATTGGCTATTGAGGAGAAAGCAATTGCAGGAGAGGTTATAGCAGGTACTATATTAGTAGCTTCATTACCTGCTGTAGCTTTATTTGATTCTGGAGCATCACATTCATTCATAGATGCTAGCTTCATAGCCACACATAGAGTAGCTACCGCACCCCTTCTGAAGACTAAGAGAATTCTAACGGGAGGTGGAATTATCCCAGTTAGTGACATTTGTAGATCTTGTTCGGTAGTAGTCTGTGGAAGAGAGATGCGAGCTCAATTTTTGATCTTTTTTATGCCGAATTATGATATTGTACTTGGTATGGACTGGCTAAGTCAGTACCATGCGACCCTAGATTGCCGGCTTGGACGGGTTATATTTAGACCGTCTGGACATCCAGAGTTTGAGTTTCTTCGGGGAGCCATAGAGCAAGGTGTACAGCCTACTCTTAGGGTACTATCTGTAGAAGGGGAGTCAGGTTACCCAAGAGTTATATCAGAGTTTGTGGATGTATTTCCTGATGATCTTCCAGGTTTACCACCTGATAGGGAAATAGAATTCATAATAGACTTGACTCCAGGAGCGGAGCCTATCACTTCACCAGTGTACCGGCTAGCACCTAAGGAGTTGGTAGAATTGAAGGAGCAAGTTGATGATCTTCTGGAGAAGGATTTTTTTCGACCTAGTATTTCACCATGGGGAGCACCCATACTATTTGTGCCAAAGAATGATGGGACAGTACGCCTGTGTATTGACTACAGGGCACTGAATGTTGTAACCATTAAGAACCGGTATCCCTTGCCAAGCATTGACGACCTATTCGATCAGTTGAGTGGTTCTAGGGTATTTTTAAAGATTGACCTTAGATCCGGTTATCACCAGATTAGAGTGAGGAAGGAGGATATACCGAAGACAGCCTTCAGGACCAAGTATGGACACTATGAGTTCTTAGTTATGCCGTTTGGTTTAACCAACGCGCCAACTGTGTTCATGAGTTTGATGAACAGAGTTTTTCATCAGTACTTGAACAAGTTCGTGGTTGTGTTTATTGATGACATCTTAATATATTCTAAGAGCCACGAAGAGTACGAGGAGCATCTAAGAATCGTGCTAGAGACGCTGAGACAGGAGAAGCTTATAAAATCCCTAATTCTAAAAATCGTATTAATCTTTTTAATTAATTATTTAATTGAATTATAGTATTTATTATATTATTAGTAGAAATAGAATTTATTTAATTTTTATTTTAGGTGATTGTGTATTTAGAGGATTTATGGAGCAACCGTAATTTTTTCTTAATTTATTTCATGTAGGAGACCCTATGGACAGTTGATATATTAATTGTATGCTCTAAATAAAATTTTAGAATTTTCTATATATATATATATATATATGGTTTATTAAAAGGAATAATAGAAGAAAGAAAAGAAATTAGAAAGAAATAAAAAGAAATAGATAAAAGAAAAAGGAATAAAAGAAAAAGAAAAATAAATGAAAATAAAAATGAAAAACAAATAAAACCTTAATGGATATTCTAACCCAAACCCGCTACCCTAGAAACCGGCCCGTACCCGCTGAACAAAAACCAACAGCAGCCGCTTGGCCCTTGACCGCGCGAACGAGAACCCCCACCCACCGCACTCTATATATATTAATCTCCCATCATAAAAAACCCTAACCCTAAAACCTATCTCCTCCACTCGACCCCAGAGCCACCGCCGCCAGCCAGCGACCACCGCAGCCGCGCCGGCGACCGCCACAGCCGCCGTACGTCGCGCGATCGCGAGCGTCGCTGCACAGGAAATTGCAGCATAGTACCCCTGTTCACGCCCCGATTTCCGTTCTATTGCTCGACCAAATTTGACCCCGTCTTCACCGGTTTATTCACGACCTATCCCCCTTCCATCTATGTACATTAGTTTACCTCGAACAGCACGTAACCCTAGACGAAAACAACGACCAAGTTGGCAAAAAATAACAACTCTTGGATCGCAGAAAACTAGGGTAACTACCCATATTCACGGACTCATATCTTCCATCACAGAGATCCGAATCTAGTTTTTCTTTTTCATATGCGAAGACCACCTAACCTAAATTATTTTCTGTCAAATACAATAATTTATTAGTTTCTGTGTGCTGAATTAAATTAGGTTAAAAATCCATAAAAACCTATTTTTTGAAATATACAAATTTATGATACGGAGAGCGCCCCACCAAACGGAACCACCCCGTCGTGTACCAAGTGTACCGAAAGGTGCGGGCGGTATACCCAGACATGTGGGCTTTCACGAAAACTGATTTGGACGCGTCTGCACGTCAAAATGACTCCGTATATGCGAAAAGTCTCCGTATCACGACTTTTATAAAATACCATACCATTTGGCATACACTCGTCACAATGCGACAAAACTTGCGCCATTGGACTCGTAGTATCGTGCTGGTCCTGTGACCCAAGTTTTATACGATTCTGAGACAGTTGACCAAGCCGCCTATTTGTGGGCGAATTTGTGTTCGGCTCACCGGAATCCAAAATTGGATGTACCGTTGAGTTCGTATTGACGTTTAGAATTGGTTTGACCTATAATTTGTCCTATTTAGAGACCTTTACCCCTGACATACTTTTCGGTACAAAGTGGGCCACATGTGAACACCGCTTTGATCAGAAATTACCATTTTGCCCCTGTGTCCAAATTGGACGAAAGGGTAGTATTTTTTAGCTATCTTGCTTATTCTGGGAACGTTGATGATATTTATTTCAGCATCCGGAGACGTTCATTTTGAGGCCGTGGTTTCTGATCCTGTGTGCTTGACTCCTGGACGTTACACTTTGCAGCTTCCTTGCCAAGCAAGATATCTTGCCAAATTGTTTACAGTACTTTGCATGCTTAATATATTTTTGTATATTCATTGCATTATACATTCATTGCATGTGTAGTTTCTTTCATTCGTTACTATATATTAGATATGTTAAAACATACATGACACTTAGTATCATGAGAGGACAATCAATAGGCATATGGGATTTAACCACTCTGGTGAACTGTAGTAACTAGCACACACTATGGTAGTCGTGTACGATGGTCGCTACCCCGTGGTATGTTGATTGATGGAGTCACGAGGGTCGCTACCCCCGCGGTATGTCAGCTGATGATGTTCTAGACGGGTGTGCGAGTTGTGAGGCTTAGATCGAGTAGCCTACCCTTGTCCATACGTTGAAAAGTTGTCCTCATTTGCATTCATATAGATTATCTTGTACAGCGTACTTATATATTTTTTGTCTATATTGCATGTTTACTGTATTCAAATTGGCATGCTTCTATGTATCTTGTTACATCCCTCTGAGGACTTGGTCCCTTTCCAGGTGTAGATGTTCATGACTATTCACAGGAGCACAGATCAGGACTTACCACTTATCTCTTCCGAGGAGGTCTTACCTTCGGAGCATCTTTGATTATCTCTAGCGACGGATCGCTTCGCTAATAACTTTATATCATCATCTTATATATATTGGAGATTTACCCTTCTCCCTCATTCTATTATTGATATAGTCATTGGTAGTGGATTTGTCTCCACCTAACTATCATTTATGGATTATTCAGACTCTTTATTCTAGTTCAGTTATTTACTTTTTGTGACTTATTGTGTGGATGAGATTAGTATACTTGTGACTTGTGATACTATATTTATACCATATGTGAGTTTATATTCATATTACAGCGTACGTGTGTATTATGGTATCCATATATTGGAGTTGCCATATACATACGGCTGGCATGCTTATGTGTTCTTAGTCCTACCTATTTTTGTACTGGGGCATGACATATTTTTGTGGTGGCCCATGCAGGTCGAGAGCATATTGTCTCAGTTACGTTACTGTACCGAGCAAGCCTGCGTATAGGATTAGAGTATAGGATCTCATCCACTTAAATTATTACCTCCCTTGAATTCGTTTTCCCATTCTCATTTGATTGCTTGCATTGCATCTTGATTGATCCTTTCTTAACGTTAATCTTCTCTCGTGCTTAGGAAGATGACTTGTACTAGGTATATACACTCTAGTATTCAATAACACTATTAATTAAATTATTGTAAGTTGGGTAGTATGCCTCATAACCTAGTAACACATAGACCTATTGCCCAATTAATAAAGTGTAATTGAATGACACCAACTATAGACTTGCATAAAAGATATAGCATTTACCCAGACTGTAGAACTTAGAGGCCCATACACTCATTTGGTCGACTAGAGACCTTGACAAGGAGTTATTATAAAAATTATAGAGGCACAACACCGATCTTCTTGGTGAACTTAGATTATTCTGTACCTTCCTCCATCATAATCAAGCGTACTTATATTTTTACTATCTCGACTTATGCTGCTATTATAGCCTAGTTTTGCAAGCTTATTCTTTTATTGAGCTTGTTCATGACATATGTATTATTGGGGGCCTACACTAATATATTGTCTAAATCAGAATCAGTATATTATGGTCTGATCAACCGTAGTGCACTTGGTTCGCTCTTTGTATTACTACTTTATGTGGATTAAGATATAGTTGACTCAACTTGTTAGACAAATATACTTGCCCTCTAGACTGGTCAGAGCATATCATGTCAGGTACATAACTGTTCTGATGTGAACATACGAATAAGAATTTACCAAAATAAGGTTTTAATCCATAACTGCCTTGGCAACTTCCTTTCGAATTCTCTAATCCCTTTGAATCCCGTACTTGTATTCTATTACCTCCTCCTTGAAATTCTTTATTGTTGTTTTTTTTTGTCTTCCCCTATTTCGGAAAGACGAACGTTTGTGCTTAGTATAAGTTGATACGTGGATAGTACTAGATATATCCCATAGGCCAAGCACTCAGGATGACAAACAGGAGAGCAGGCACAGGAAGTCGTAGATACAGGTATGACCTTAGTTATATTTTTTATTTCATACTTATGACCCCCTTTATGATACGAGATCTTAGATGTACAAGTAGACGTAGAATTATATATAAGGTAGTTTAGCAGATATGAGAATATATTGATATTCTACCCAGATGGCATACACGCGATGCTAATGGATGACGTGAGTAGCAGTAGTAGTATTACTTTTCTATCACCATCTCGCCCCCTTGGGTGGCTCATCTTCTCTTCTCTATCCATTCCTTATCTCGTGCTTAATTCTCCCTATCGTAGTTACGTCTTTTCGTGTCATCATGAAATGTTGGTTTACTTCGACCCCACCCTTATTAGTGTTAGTTAACATATAAATGTTTTAGTAATGATTAATAACTAAAAGATGAGTACATAAGGATAACCTTTATGTATATGCACCATAGCAATATCTGTATCCCCTTATTATTTTAAAATATGTATAACATCCCTTAGTCTAATAGGAATTTATTAGATTATTTGAAATAGTTCATACTTTTAATAGTTTTATAAGTTAGTCAAGACCTTAAGTGTTGCCCTAAAACTTAGACTAAGCTTAGAAAAGAGTTGAAGGCACTTGTTACGAACTGACAACTATGACAAATCGCTGGCAAAGTAGCGACAGCTGCAGCTAGACCGTTGTAGTAGAGTAGTCAAAGTATTTGCAGGCATATTGGTCAGGTGGCATGGCAGTATTAGACTACGATACTTGACGGTTACAAAGAAAAATTATGGTTGTGAGATTCAAGACAAGTACCCCAAGATTCTCGACCTAATAAATATATTCGTCTTACAACCTAGACAATAGCTTCAAAAGACTGTGACTAGTAGTAGAACTCTTGTAAGTTGGATAGTGTAGATGAGTTAGAAATAGAATAGTGTATGGACAATAAATGAGGAAGTGTTAGAATAACATACCATGACTTTTAGGAAGCACTGCTAGATATCAATATAGTGTAATAGCTATAGTGATTATTATAAATATGGGTTAGTGTCAATTTTGAGGACGAAATTTTTGTAAGTTGGGTAGAATGTAAAACCTATAATTCTAAAAATAGTATTAATCTTTTTAATTATTTATTTAATTGAATTATAGTATTTATTAGCTCATTAGTAGAAATAGAATTTATTTAATTTTTATTTTAGGTGATTGTGCATTTAGAGGATTTATGGAGCAACCGTAATTTTTTCTTAATTTATTCCATGTAGTAGACCCTGTGGACAGTTGGTATATTAATTGTATGCTCTAAATAAATTTCTAGAATTTTCTATATATATATATATATATATATATATATATATATATGGTTTATTAAAAGGAATAATAGAAGAAAGAAAAGAAATTAGAAAGAAATAAAAAGAAATAGATAAAAGAAAAAGAAATAAAAGAAAAAGAAAAAAGAAAAAGAAAATGAAAAACAAATAAAACCTTAATGGATATTCTAACCCAAACCAGCTACCCTAGATACCGGCCCGTACCCACTGAACAAAAACCAACAGCAGCCGCTAGGCCCTTGACCACGCGAACGAGAACCCCCCACCGCACTCTATAAATATTAATCTCCCTTCATTAACAAACCCGAACCCTAAAACCTATCTCCTCCACTCGACCCCAGAGCCACCGCCGCCAGCCAACGACCGCCGCACGCAGCTCGACCACGAGCGTCGCCGCACAGGAAATTGCAGTAGAGTACCCCTGTTCACGCCCCGATTTTTGTTCCATCGCTCGACCAAATTCGACCCCGTCTTTATCGGTATGTTCAGACCTATCCCCCTTCCATCTCTGTACATTAGTTTACCTCGAACAGCGCATAATCCAAGGCGAAAATAGTGACCAAGTTGGAAAAAAAGACGACTTTTGGATCGCAAAAAACTGGGGTAATTACCCATGTTCACGGGCTCGTATCTTCCACCACAGAGATCCGAATCTATATTTTCTTTTTGGTATGCGAAGACCTCCTAACCTAGATTATTTTCTATCAAATACAATAATTTATTAGTTGCTGTGTGCTGAATTAAATTAGGTTAAATATCTATAAAAACCTATTTTTTGAAACACAAAAATTTGTGATACGGAGCGTGCCCCCCCCAAACGGGACCACCCTGTCGTGAACCAAGTATACCGAAAGGTGCGGACGGTATACCCAGACGTGTGGGCTTTCACGGAAACTGATTTGGACGCGTGTGTGCATCGAAATCACTCAGTATCCGTAAAAAGTTCCCATATCGCGACTTTTGCAAAATACCGCACCATTTAGTGTACGCTCGTCATAATGTGACAAAACTTGTGCCATTGGACTCATAGTATCGTACTGGTCCTGTGACCCAAGTTTTACACGATTTTGAGATAGTTGACCAAGCCGCCTATTTGCGGGCCCCACAGTTGACTTTGTAGGCAAATTTGTGTTCGGCTCACCGGGATCCAAAATTGGATGTACCATTGAGTTCGTATTGATGTTTAGAATTTATTTGACCTATAATTTGTCCCATTTAGAGACCTTTACCCTTGGCACGCTTTTCGGTGCAAAGTGGCCCACATATGGACCCGACTTTGACCCAAAATTACTATTTTGCCCCTGTGTCCAAATTGGACGAAAGGGTAGTATTTTCTAGCTATCTCGCTTATTCTGGGAATGTTGGTGATATTTATTTCAGCATCCGAAGATGTTCATTCTGAGGCCGTGGTTTCTGATCCTATGTACTTGACTCCTGGACGTTACACTTTGCAGCTTCATTGCCAGACAAGATACCTTGCCAAATTATTTATATTACTTTGCATGCTTATTATATTTCTGTATATTTATTGCATTTCTGTATATTCATTGCATGTGTAGTTTCTTTCAATCATTACTATATATTAGATATGTTGACACACACATGATACTTAGTATCATGAGAGGACAATCAGTAGGCGTATGGGCTTTAACCACTCTGGTGAACTATAGTAACTAGCACGCACTATGGTAGTCGTGTCCGATGGTCGCTACCCTCGTGGTATGTCGATTGATGGAGTCACGAGGGTCGCTACCCCCGCGGTATGTCAGCTGATGATGTTTTAGACGGGTGTGTGAGTTGTGAGGCTTAGATCGAGTAGCCTACCCTTGCCCATACGTCAAAAAGTTGTCCTTATTTGCATTCATATAGATTGTCTTGTACAACATACTTATATATTTTTTGTCTATATTGCATGTTTACTGTATTTAAATTGGCATGCTTCTATGTATCTTGTTACGTCCCTCTGAGGACCTGGTCCCTTTCCAGGTGTAGATGTTCATGACTATTCGCAGGAGCACAAATCAGGACTTACCACTTATCTCTTCCGAGGAGGTCTTACCTTCGGAGCATCTTTGATTATCTCTAGCGATGGATCGCTTCGCTAATACCTTTATATCATCATCTTATATATATTGGAGATTTACCCTTCTCCCTCATTCTAGTATTGATATAGTCATTGGTAGTGGATTTGTCTCCACCCAACTATCATTTATGGATTATTCAGACTCTTTATTCTAGTTCAGTTATTTACTTTCTGTGACTTATTGTGTGGATAAGATTAGTATACATGTGACTTGTGATACTATATTTATACCACATGTGAGTTTATATTCATATTACAGCGTACGTGTGTATTATGGTATCCATATATTGGAGTTGCCATATATATACGGCTGGCATGCTTACGTGTTCCTAGTCCTACGTATTTTGGGACTGGGGCATGACAAAGCTATATGCTAAGCTCAGTAAATGTGAGTTTTGTATGGATAAGGTGCCTTTTCTGGGATATATCATCTCAGGAGAAGGACTTTCAGTTGATCCAGAGAAGGTTGCTGCAATAGAAACTTGGCCTACACCTACATCAATTGCAGAAGTGAGAAGTTTTCTCGGACTTGCTGGATATTACCGGAGGTTCGTAGAGAATTTCTCAAGGATTGCGGAGGCAATGACGCGGTTGACACGTAAGGACCAGGAGTTTGCATGGACGAAAGATTGTCAGAAGGCCTTCGAAGAATTGAATAGGCGATTGACAACAGCACCGGTCTTGACTCTTCCTTCAGGATCGGGAGGCTTTGTTGTTTATAGTGATGCATCAGGCAATGGACTAGGATGTATTTTGATGCAACATGGCAAAGTTATCGCTTAAGCATCGAGACAGCTGAAGGTCCATGAGAAGAACTACTCGACGCACGATCTTGAGCTAGCTGTAGTAATATTTGTACTAAAGATGTGGAGGCACTATCTTTATGGTGAGAAGGTAGAAATCTTTACTGATCACAAGAGTCTGAAGTATGTATATACTCAGAAAGAGCTCAATATGAGACAGAGACGTTTGCTTGAGTTGATGGTCGACTTTGATATAGATCTGCAGTACCATCCGGGCAAGGCAAATATCGTAGCAGACGCACTCAGCAGGAAGCCCACGGCTTATTTCTTGACGATGCAGCCCCAACTTTTAGAGGATCTACATGAGCTCAAGATAGAGATTATTTTACCAAGACAAAGTGGCTTGTTGGCGAATCTTGAAGTTAAGTCATCACTTATGGAGATGGTTAAGGCGATATTGCCCACCGATGCTAGGTTCCGGAGACTTAAAGAGAAAATGGAAGCCGACATGCAGATGGGACTTCGCATCCATGAGGACGGGACATTAAGGTGTAGAAATTGCCTATATGTTTCGAATGGGGAATTGAGACATGAGTTGATGTCTGAAGCATATAGCTCCATGTACTCTATTCATCCGGGAGAAACAAAGATGTACCGAGATTTAAGACAGTATTATTGGTGGCATAGAATGAAGAGGGAGATTGCACAATTTATGGCAAAATGTTTGGTCTGTCAGCAAGTTAAGGCCGAGCATCAGAGAACTGTTGGTATGTTACAGCCGCTTCCCATACCCGAATGAAAGTGGAAACATATAACTATAGATTTTGTTACAGGATTTCCAAGAAGCTCCAGTAGAAAAGATGCAATATGGGTTATCGTGGATCGACTCACTAAATCGGCATATTTTTTGCCGTTTAGAGTTGGACAGTCAACAAAATTACTAGCCGACATGTATATACGACAGATTGTAAGATTACATGGAGTACCGGTTAGTATTGTGTTAGATCGTGACTCAAGATTTACATCCCATTTTTGGCAAAGTATGCAAGAGAGTCTTGGCACCTGACTCAAGTTCAGCACTGCTTACCATCCACAGACAGATGGTCAGTCTGAGCGCATGATTCAGATCATGGGGGATATGCTGCGATCATGTATGTTAGACTTTGGAGGGTCTTGGGAAGACCATTTGCACTTAGTGGAGTTCTCTTATAATAACAGCTACCAGGCGAGCATCCAGATGGCACCATTCGTGGCTTTGTACGGCAGGAAGTGCAGATCACCGATATGTTAGAGTGACGTTGGCGAGCGTCAGATACTGGGTCCAGCGTTGGTGATGCAGACCGTTGAGAAGGTGAAACAAATTCAGAATCATCTTTATACAGCTCAGGACAAACAAAAGCATTGGTCTGATACACACATACGACCTTTGGAGTTCAAGGAAGGAGAACACATATTCTTGAGGATTTTACCTACTCGAGGTACTATTTGATTTAGGAGCAGAGGCAAGCTGATCCTGAGGTACATTGGGCCATTTGATATTCTGGAGCGTATTGGTGAGGTGGCGTATCATCTTGCATTACCCCCATCTTTAGAGGGAGTGCATGATGTATTCCATATCTCACAGCTGAGAAGGTACGTGACTGAGCCAAGGCACGTAGTCGATCATTCTGAGATTGCAGTTGGCCCTAGCTTGAGATATGAAGAGCAGCCAGTTGGGATACTCGACATCAGTGAAAAGGTATTACGAGGTCAGACGATTAGACTAGTTCGAGTAGCTTGGAAATATCACTCTCCCAGCAAATCTACCTAGGAACGAGAGGATATCATACGCCAGTGTTATCCTCACCTATTTGAAGATACAAGTATAACCTAAGCATTTCTTTTAGTTACCATGTTTTAATTTTCTTTAGTAGCTAATTCTTGGATTGCGAGGACGCAATCCTCTTAAGGGGGGTAGATTGTAAATACCCGGATTTTTCAGAAATTAAAATATTTTTTTATGGATTTTTCTAATATTTTTAAATAAATAAAATAAATGTTTTCGGGAATTAAATTAATTTTGTGATTTTATTAAATATTAAAATAATATCAAAATAATATTTTTGGGTGCAAAATAAAACCTTAGACATAGTGTAATTTTTTTGGAATTTGCTGGGCCCAGAACTATTTTTAAAGACCTAAAAATTAAGTTTCTAAATAAGCCAAAACAAACCGAGCTGAACCCAACCAGTTTATTAAACCGAACTGAACCAAGCATCCTGAACCGAACCCTAATTTAAGCCCTATTGGATCGGGTCGGATCCAAACCCGACCCAAAACCTGACCCGCTGTCAACAGTAACAGAAAATTAATTTCTCCGCCCGCACGACTCCTCGGCCGTCGCTTCGATTTCCTGTAACCGCCATCCGTTCATACCTCAGCCTTGCCTCTTCTCCTCCCCGCTGCCTTCAACCACCGAACATCCACCTACCCGTTCACCCTTATAAAAAACCCCCCAGCCAACCCATCTCCAACCAACCACCACTACTTTCAACACTTCCTCCGTCGAAGACCGACGACCCCGATCCTCGCCGTGACCAGAGGACCCCGGCGACGTCTTCGCCCGAGCTCCTCCAACACCTTCGCAGCTACCCCCGGCGACCCCCAGCAGCTACAGCCTACACAGCACCCACCGCCGCCAGCCGTGCTCTGCCGCGCCTCCTCCTATCGCGTCAACAACATCCGCGAGGTATCCCCCTTCTAACTTGCGTTTCTCCCTGTATATAGATCTATTTTTCGTTGTCGAATCATGTGCATACCCTGCGTGACCCTCTCGAACCCCGTGTAACTCGTTCAGGGTATCGTGTCCTGTGTCGATCGTAAACTGCGATGCAAAATCAGGAAAATAATTCCTAATTTCTAAAAATTCAGAATTTGTCCCAAACTCCCCAGTTTATGACTGTTTTGCGACCAACCTGATAAATGTTTTCAAAATTGGCTTGAATAGTTATTTAGATTACTTAACCAAGTTTTAAACCCTGTTTTTATTTTATTTTATTATGATATAGTTTGTAGTTAATTAGAGGGTGAAAATGACCAAAATATTGGTTATTTAAAAACCCTAATTTTCTCGGAACTGGGTACGCCCCGCTAAACGAGGCAACTTGGTCATGTGCGAACTTTATCGAAAGGTGCGCAATATACATATGGACTTGTGGGAATTTGTTAAAGTTGATTTGGATGTGCGTCCAAACCGAAATTAACGTGTATCCGTCGACAACACCCCGTATCGGCCTTGTTCTGAAACTCGTTATAACTTCGTGTACGCTCATCATTTCGAAATGAAACTTGCGCTATCGGACTCGTAGTGATACGCTGGTCCTATGACACAAGTTTGGTTCGATTCTGAGAACGTAGAAAAATCCCGTATTGTAGGCCCCACGGCTCCACTTGACGGGCGATTTTATGATCGGCTTATCGGAATCCAGTTCTGGACATTCCGTTCGGTTCGTATCATCGTTCTGGACTTGTAGATACTAAGTTTGATAAATTTGGAGAACTTTGTCTCTGGCACATTTTTTGTTGCGAAGTGGGCCACATGTGGACCCCACTTTGACCAGAAATGGTTAATTTTGCCCATATGTCCAAATTGGACTTGTGGATAGACAATTCTAGCTATTTGATATCTTCTGAACATGATGGTAGTGATTATTTCAGTAACCGGAGGAGTACCTGCAGATTCTGCTGATACTAGAGCAGTAGTTGGAAACCAAACCCCAGGCAAGTGTACCTTGCCATACTTACAGTAAATTGCTTATTATTATTCTCTTGATCTATTCTAAGTTATAACTATTCAACCTAGGACCGTGTGATATTACGTCCGAATAATATTCGGGTGTCAACGCCGTACGCGGAGTTGTGTAACGTCACCTAGACATGGATATCGAGACACTATACATTTTCTTGCTTGCATTATCAAGTACGTCATACCACAGGACACCTGACACTATTCATAAAACAGAATCTTCCAGAGTCATTCATGGTGATTCTGTATAGGCTACAGGATTTGTGACATAGACTTTATATATATCATATGACTTGCTGTATTAGATATGATCTTGCGTGACATGGACATGAGACGTCGTGAACATAAGACGTGTGATTACATTGGGTGGAGAGAGACACACATGCTACAGGCTAATTTTATATATATATTTATTATTGTGAGGCCGTAGAATCTATATCAGAGCTAGGCACATTACGTAATATTTCTGCTACCGGCTCCCCGACACAGAGCTTGTAGTAGTCTCAGCCTGAGTACTAGTGATACTCTCACTTGCATATCACATAGCTGGTTATATAGTTTACCCTATTGATTCATTTATTATTGCACTGCATTTATTTTGGCTTAAGTTATTCTTGTACCTTGTTATGTCCCCTAAGGACCTGGATCCGGATTATATCTCCTAGTATAGCAGAGGAGTTCTATCCCGAGGTATTGTCACGCCCCAGTCCCAAAATATCGAGGGACTAGACACGTGGCAATGGCCAGCAGCACACACCGATGGACAAATCCAATTTAATGGATCCATCGGGGCGTACTTAAGCTGTAATACAATAATAATGGTCTAGATATACTAATCTCATCTACAGAAATGAATACAACAATATCAGAATCATAAAGCAAGATCAATCTCAATATGATATAAACTCGGGAAAATAACCCGATAATGAGTCTGATACATCTGTCAAGATACAAGAATAAAGATAACCACAGCAAATACCGAGTATGGGGAAAGCCTATACCCAGATGATACCCTCGGGGATCAATCGTCTACTGGATCTGGTACTGCTCCAGTGTCTGCTCCTGCTCCATCTTCTGCTAATGCTCCTGTCCCGTGTAACTCGGGGTCGATCTCGTCTGCTAGTCCTGGGGACAAAGTCCGGTATCCAGGTCCTCAGGGGACATAACAAGGTACATAAATCGACATGCTAAAATGCAGTATAATAGTAAATAAAATAAATAGGGTAAACTATATAACCATCTATGTAAAAATGCAATTTGAGAGCATCACTAAACTCAGACTGAGACCACTACAAGCTCTGTGTCTTGGAGCCGGTAGCAGTGTTTACTATGTATTTTACTATGTGTTTACTATGTGTTTACTATATTTTATATATATATATAAACTCAGCCTGTAGCCTGTGTGTCTCTTCCCACCAATGTAATCACACGTCTCATGTCCATGATGCACCATGTCCATGTCACGCACGATCATATCTAATGCAGCAAGTCATCTAATATCTATGAATATGATGTCTATGTCATAAAACATGTATCCTACACATAATCACCATGAATATCTCAGAAAGATTCTGTCTCATGAATAGTGTCAAGTGTCCTGGGTTATAGTGTACTTGATAGGACAAATACGAGAATAAAGAGGGTCACAAATATCCATGTCTAGATGACAATACACAACTCCGCGTACGGTGTTGGCACCCGACTATAATCGGACGCTAAGTACGTCACACGGCCCTAGGTTAAGCATGCACAGCAATATAATAAAGCAAGAAAAATATATAACAATACTGCAGAGTTTGGCAAGGTACACTTGCCTGGGGTCCTGTTGCTGGTATGAATCAGAGTCCAAGTCACAGTCCAAATAGCCTATGTATTACAAATTTATCACGTCAAAAGATAATTTATTTTAATTTATTTAATTCTGGAATAATTACTCTAAAATCCTATTTTGATCTTATTATTCTGATTTTTTATGTTAATTCCTAAATTTTGTCCAAAGAAACTGAATTTTATCAACTCGAGACTCATGGCACGCAAATCGAAGCGATCTGTTGACCAAAAAGTCAACCGACACAAACTCAACTTTCATGCATGATTTCCTGTAGATTTCAGCATCAAAAACATACTAGAATTTATGGCTCGTCCGAATTCAAATTCGTTTGGAAATTATGGCACATACAAATTTTGTATTGTGCACCGATGGTTAAATTCTAACCTAGAAGTTCTACAGAATTAACAGTATGTAAATACTTCAAATTAAATTCTGTAAAAAATATATGTCGATGATCTCGACATTAGATTTCCGAAACTTTAAACGGTTCGTGATTCTGATTCCGGGTTCTCCCGAAATTGCAAAAACATCGAAACACGTCTATTTTCGGACATGCTGTGCTCTACGAATTTTCTAGAATTTAATACTAATAATTTTGTAAAACAAATTATATAATCAAAAATCTAACCTCAATATCGTTCTAACGCAAGAAACTAGGCCTCGTTTGGAGTCCGGAGCTATGCGCAATGGCTTCTGGAAGATGAAGAAATCCTAGATGACAATTCTCCCAAATCTCTCTCTCTCTCTAAAATAATGAGATAATTAGGGTTATTATATTATATATATATATATAGATGTACCTGCGGCTGAATGGATATCTATAGGCTGACATGTGTCAGAATCTGATTGAATGGTTTTATTTATATTATTTTTTTTTGATTTGCCTTTATCAAAACATTATTTAAGTCGTTTTAAATCTAAATAACTCAAAATAAACATTAAAAATAATCATAAAAATCTGGAAAAATTACAGAAAATATATTTTGAACCAATAAAATCTTAGAAAAATATTTGGGATAATTTTATATTAATAGATTTCCTACTATAATTAGGAGAAGCTCTAAAAATTAGTTTTGCCATAAAACTAAAAATAAATACTAACATTATTCCACAAATTCTGAAATAATTCCAGAAAATATATAATAATATTATAAACCTTAGAAAATAACGTGGGTCCATTTTATATTCCTGAGCTTGCACCATAAATTCTACAAGTCCTAAAAATTAGTTATTAGCCTAAATAACTCCCAATAAATACTAAAAATACTCAGAAAATTCCCAAAAACTTCTAGAAAATATATTTTATTATTTAGAACATAAAATAAAATTTTGGGATATTTTTAATTATATTTGAATCTAAAATAAATTCTTGAAAATTCTAGAAAATTACAGAAAATTATGAAAAATCCAAATTAAAAATTTCTGAAAAATCAGGGGTTTACAATCTACCCAACTTATAAAAATTTCGTCCTCGAAATTAAAATTAAGCCATGGTAGAAGTCAAGGATGGTCTAAGATTTGTATTGGTTAAAATGCAAGGCTAGGTTTAACGGAGTGGACGATGTTGCACGTTGCACATTCCGAAAATCATGGGAGAAATTCACATGAGTGAAAATAGGTTTCTTCGTGTGTCATGTCCAATAGTGTGGACACCTAAATGCTCTTTTGCATAAAAGTACCCAACAATTGAAATATTGCACAAAGATAAAAATTGGAGGATGGGCATGTCTAGGACAAGGTGTGGAATTTGTAGAAAGGCGGTGACTAAGGAAGTGCTCCAATTATCGAAGCAATGGTAAGGCGCGCCGAGGGATACCATGTTATAAAACTAAATGAAAAATGTCGTATTCTATTCCTAAGTGGATTCGAGCTAGCCTTAGTCTCACTATCTAAGCCAAGTAGGTCTACTTCTTAGGTGAGGGGGTTTCACAATCCAGCCAACTTAAGACAATGTCGTCCTCAAAATTAAAATAAGGCATAATTTGTTAATCCTTCGTGTATATAAGGCAAGTCAATCGCAATCTCCTTGCGACAATTAAAATCCTAATCATATCCATTGTAATCACTTCTAGGTTAAGATGACCACTGATCCAATCAAATTCAACCTATGGTTATCTCTTCTCGCTTTTTCAAATTATCCATATCCAAATTTAAATTAAATCCATATATCATCTTCAAGATTTAAATACGCATATCAATTTTACCTCACGATCTCCAATTATCATAATCTCCTCTAGAAGTAATTCGAGTCCATTATTATTCCTATTTTCACTTATAAGTTTTTGTATGCTTCAACTTCTTAAATTCCATTCATATCCTTAATATTTCAAATAGGTAGTCCAACCATCAAGTTTTTTTATTTTAACTCAAATCATCAACTTGAAAAAAAAAATTAAAATACAGTCCACCATTGTTCAAGTCTGAAATTTCATCTTTTTATCCTCTAAATTTTAAGTTGATGATTTTACCTTCATTGTTTAAATCATGTACTTAAGGTATAAATATTGGGTCCTCAATATCAATTCATTAATCCTCATCATCTTAATCATTCTTCTAAAATTCTCAAAATTAAAATAGCTTGAACCTCTCCCAATTTAATCTTACTTGATCACAATCTAAAAGAAATTTCTCTTGAGTTGACAATGCACTACTACCCAACTTAGAATTTACCCATCTATCACATAAGGACATATACCTTAAGAGAATATTCCTTAATATGTTTACTCATGTCATTCAATTCTCGAACTTCAATGCCGATCATATCATATATGATATGTCCTTAATTACGAAGAATAATCCTCAAGTTCGGCCTATGGGGTATATCTAGTATTCTCTGTGTATCAATTTATACCAAGCACGATGTTTCGTCTTTCCGAAATAAGGGAAGACGGAGACCAATAATAAAGAGTTCAAGGGCAGCGTAATAGAATAGAAGTATTAAGATCAAGGCGTTTAAAGAATTCAATTGGGAATTGTCAAAGCAGTTGTGGATTGAAATCCTATTTTGGTAATCCTTTGTTTGCATGCTCGTATTAGTACAGTTATGTAACCGATACGATCTGCTCAGACATATCTAAAGGGTAAGTACAGGCGTCTACTAGTCAACTATATATCTCAATCCACGTAAAGTAGTCGTGTGAAGAGCGAACCAAAATGCACTAAGGTTGATCAGACCATAATACATTGATTCTGAATAGACAATTGTATTAGTGGGGTTGATCAGGCCCCAATAACACATATGTCATGAACAAGCTTGATAAAGAATAAGCTTGCAAAAACTAGGCTATAATATAGCAGCATAAGTCAAGGTAGTACAAAAATTATAAGTACACTAGATGATGATGAAATGAGGTACAAATCAATTCGAGTTCACAAACAGAAACAAAATAAGCAACAATAATAAAAGACTCTACAATCTCTACAGTTATCATACAACTCCTTGTCTATGTCGCTAGTCGACCAAATGGGGGCAAGGACCTCTAAATTCTATCGTCTGAATAAATACTGTCGTCTTATGCAAGTCTAAAGTTGTGTCATCCTAAGTCACTTCATCAATAGGGCTATGTGGTACTATGTTATGAGGCATACTACCCAACTTATAAGAATTAAACTAATACTGTGACAGTCTTAAGAGGGTCCTGCAAAATAACCTTGCACATCTAAATAAAACAGAACTCTTATTAGGGTCTCCTATGGTATTACGTAAGTAATGGTCATCTTAAGTCTTAATCATAGTGCTCATAGGTCATGTGTCAATAGTGAGAATGGACAGGTTACTAGTCTCAAGGGAAAGAAAAGATAACTTGTATCGAGGTGGGGTACTAATTACGCGGTTCAAAGCTAAAGGGTAATCATTAGGTCACCATCTATAAGATTAACTCAAACTGTCAAGTTCTAATTACCAATCACATAATAAAAAGTTTAGAGTAACAACCAAAATAAATAATAAGAGGCGCACGAAAATCAAGGCAGGATGCAAGTCAAGAAATTAATTCGAATCCGATATAGATGTCAAGAATGATTCAAGCAAGTGGATGAGATCCAAAAACTTATCCTATCCTTATTGCAGGCTTGCTCGGTTCCTAAGTTGAAACCGAATAATTTAGTCGTCGACCTGCATGGGCCACCACAAAAACCATGTCACGCCCCAGTCCCAAAATATCGAGGGACTAGACACGTGGCAATGGCCAGCAGCACACACCGATGGACAAATCCAATTTAATGGATCCATCGGGGCGTACTTAAGCTGTAATACAATAATAATGGTCTAGATATACTAATCTCATCCACAGAAATGAATACAACAATATCAGAATCATAAAGCAAGATCAATCTCAATATGATATAAACTCGAGAAAATAACCCGATAATGAGTCTGATACATCTGTCAAGATACAAGAATAAAGATAACCACAGCAAATACCGAGTATGGGGAAAGCCTATACCCAGATGATACCCTCGGGGATCAATCGTCTACTGGATCTGGTACTGCTCCAGTGTCTGCTCCTGCTCCATCTTCTGCTAATGCTCCTGTCCCGTGTAACTCGGGGTCGATCTCGTCTGCTAGTCCTGGGGACAAAGTCCGGTATCCAGGTCCTCAGGGGACATAACAAGGTACATAAATCGACATGCCAAAATACAGTGTAATAGTAAATAAAATAAATAGGGTAAACTATATAACCATCTATGTAAAAATGCAATTTGAGAGCATCACTAAACTCAGACTGAGACCACTACAAGCTCTGTGTCTTGGAGCCGGTAGCAGTGTTTACTATGTATTTTACTATGTGTTTACTATGTGTTTACTATATTTTATATATATATATAAACTCAGCCTGTAGCCTGTGTGTCTCTTCCCACCCAATGTAATCACACGTCTCATGTCCATGATGCACCATGTCCATGTCACGCACGATCATATCTAATGCAGCAAGTCATCTAATATCTATGAATATGATGTCTATGTCATAAAACATGTATCCTACACATAATCACCATGAATATCTCAGGAAGATTCTGTCTCATGAATAGTGTCAAGTGTCCTGGGTTATAGTGTACTTGATAGGACAAATACGAGAATAAAGAGGGTCACAAATATCCATGTCTAGATGACAATACACAACTCCGCGTACGGTGTTGGCACCCGACTATAATCGGACGCTAAGTACGTCACACGGCCCTAGGTTAAGCATGCACAGCAATATAATAAAGCAAGAAAAATATATAACAATACTGCAGAGTTTGGCAAGGTACACTTGCCTGGGGTCCTGTTGCTGGTATGAATCAGAGTCCAAGTCACAGTCCAAATAGCCTATGTATTACAAATTTATCACGTCAAAAGATAATTTATTTTAATTTATTTAATTCTGGAATAATTACTCTAAAATCCTATTTTGATCTTATTATTCTGAATTTTTATGTTAATTCCTAAATTTTGTCCAAAGAAACTGAATTTTATCAACTCGAGACTCATGGCACGCAAATCGAGGCGATCTGTTGACCAAAAAGTCAACCGACACAAACTCAACTTTCATGCATGATTTCCTGTAGATTTCAGCATCAAAAACATACTAGAATTTATGGCTCGTCCGAATTCAAATTCGTTTGGAAATTATGGCACATACAAATTTTGTATTGTGCACCGATGGTTAAATTCTAACCTAGAAGTTCTACAGAATTAACAGTATGTAAATACTTCAAATTAAATTCTGTAAAAAATATATGTCGATGATCTTGACATTAGATTTCCAAAACTTTAAACGGTTCGTGATTCTGATTCCGGGTTCTCCCGAAATTGCAAAAACATCGAAACACGTCTATTTTCGGACATGCTGTGCTCTACGAATTTTCTAGAATTTAATACTAATAATTTTGTAAAACAAATTATATAATCAAAAATCTAACCTCAATATCGTTCTAACGCAAGAAACTAGGCCTCGTTTGGAGTCCGGAGCTATGCGCAATGGCTTCTGGAAGATGAAGAAATCCTAGATGACAATTCTCCCAAATCTCTCTCTCTCTCTAAAATAATGAGATAATTAGGGTTATTATATTATATATATATATATAGATGTACCTGCGGCTGAATGGATATCTATAGGCTGACATGTGTCAGAATCTGATTGAATGGTTTTATTTATATTATTTTTTTTTGATTTGCCTTTATCAAAACATTATTTAAGTCGTTTTAAATCTAAATAACTCAAAATAAACATTAAAAATAATCATAAAAATCTGGAAAAATTACAGAAAATATATTTTGAACCAATAAAATCTTAGAAAAATATTTGGGATAATTTTATATTAATAGATTTCCTACTATAATTAGGAGAAGCTCTAAAAATTAGTTTTGCCATAAAACTAAAAATAAATACTAACATTATTCCACAAATTCTGAAATAATTCCAAAAAATATATAATAATATTATAAACCTTAGAAAATAACGTGGGTCCATTTTATATTCCTGAGCTTGCACCATAAATTCTACAAGTCCTAAAAATTAGTTATTAGCCTAAATAACTCCCAATAAATACTAAAAATACTCAGAAAATTTCCAAAAACTTCTAGAAAATATATTTTATTATTTAGAACATAAAATAAAATTTTGGGATATTTTTAATTATATTTGAATCTAAAATAAATTCTTGAAAATTCTAGAAAATTACAGAAAATTATGAAAAATCCAAATTAAAAATTTCTGAAAAATCAGGGGTTTACAGGTATACGGGGCATGAGCCGAAGCAGGAGCAAACACTGGAGCTGAACCGATCCCCGAGGACGAGGTGATGGCCGTGGATTTCTCCTGAGTATCTGTTATCTATACTCAGTCTTTTATTAGACTCTTTTATTTCCTGTTTAATGAACCATTGTATTAGACTTATTATCGGGTTATTCCCCGATATACTTTATTGAGACTTGATGTTGGTTATATTTCATTATGCTGATATTGATCATATTTATCTTCCATGGATAAGATTAGATTATGACATGTTTAGTAGACATTTATTGTTGTTTTACAGCTTAAGTATACCCTGATGGGTCCATTTAATTGGGTTTGCCCATCGGTGTGTGCTGCTGGCCATTGCCACGTGTCTAGTCCCTCGGTATTTTGGGACTGGGGCGTGAGAAAATAATATGGAAGAAAATATAGGTTAAAGGATGTACACATTCACCCAAAAATTAGTAACAAGCTAAAGCCTTCATGTGAAAGTCATTCTCAGTAAAGTCATGAAACATTTTACTGGATCATAAATAGTATAAGCTTTTGTTGGTGAGTAGCCAGTAAAAGGTTCCTCTATTTTGAAAAAGTAACTTCACGTTCTTCAAGGTTGATTTGACTGACCATTTTTAAAGACTCATGTCAAATATTATGAGCCATACCCCTTCGATTCTCATATATCCTATGGGAAGTAACAAGGGCCTAGCTTGAAATTGATTCAAATTGGAAAGAAAGCTATTAATTGTGCTTACAAAACTATCATTTCAAGGCATTAATTATGTCTGAGTGGAACGGACAATTTTTGTTGATTGTTCTCCCATAAAAAAACCTACTCCGCGGATATTTCTTGTGTGAAAGAAACACAATCTCATTGCCACGTGGCAGAAACAAATAAGAGACTTTACAACTGTCTTACTTTTTGATGTTCATTCCTCGTACTTTATGACCACAACCACTTCACTTTTCGAGACAATCTTTGGAAGAGTATTTTTTTGGGGATTTGTGCTGAATAAATGGACTTTTTCCCTAGATAGATCTAGAGATCACAACCTTGATATCAAGATTAGTTACTACTACAATTTCCCTATTTTTAAATTTTTTAGTAATTACAATTATTGGGAGATTTTTATTTAAAATATGTTTATATATTATTAGGAAATACTTGTTAGGAATTTAGGAAGTTAACAAAAACCAATGTTACACCTAAGTCAGATAACTAAGAAAAATTTAATACTATGTTAAATATAGATCTTAGAGACTCACATATAGATTTAAATATCTATATATATAATTTTAGAATATTTGGAAAAATTGGAATTTTTGGGATAATTAAAAACCTAGAAAACCTATTTTCTATAGCTCCCAGAAATTATTGTACAACCATCAAAAAGTAATCTTTATGACAAACTTTTATTATAGGGTTAAGAGGTCTAAATATATTTTTCTATAATTTATTGGGATTTTATGAAATTATTTGGAGTTATTTGGGTTAAAAATCAATTAATAACTAATTTCTGAAAATAAAAACTGAAAAAATGAAAATACACAATCAGCAGCCTATTCAATCCCATGGGAACTACACGTCAGCCACCAATGGCGCGCAGGCGGTCCCGGGTATCAATTGGACGTGCCATGTGGGTGTGTAAAAGAAATGGTCCCCGAGCCAAATCCCTAGCCAAGCCGACCTGGAAAAGCTGAGCCGAGCCAGACTGGTATGGACCCTTGGATTTGGCTGGCTCTACTAGATGGCAGCCAAGTACGAGCCAAAGCCTTAGCTCGGCTCATTCTCTCTCTCTCTCTCTCTCTCTCTCTCTATATATATATATATATATATATATATATATATATTATAAACCCTAATTCATTATTCAACCGAGTTATAATTAGAGAAAGTTGCTATGGAGAGGATTTTAGGGTTTGTCGATCTTTCTGGAGCCTTTGCGACCAATCCTGACATCTGATTCATGCACCATTTTTTTGTTGGAATAGTATCGAGGTGGCCTTTATGAATATATAATTTTTTTTCATAATTCAAAACCAATAATTCAGTAAAATTATTTAAGTGTCAGTTGTCCGAGATATGACCCTAATTTGTTGTTTTGGAGATTTCAGGAGAATCTAAACTCATTTTTATGATCTGTTTAATTTTTCAGAAAGTTGGCACAGATACCTACAAGATATAGATTTTCCAAAATTTATTAGGTTATTTTGTTATTCTTATTAACGTGTTAAATCCTAGATGACTAGCAATCTCTCGAACTATAACTAAAAATCATAACTGCGATATTTCGTAAACGATTCGAGATTCATGCAAATTGTTAATTACAGCATTTTTGTAGCACTGAAATCTTGATGATTGTGCACTAAAATTTTAGGTTTATGTTGGTTGACTTTTTGGTGAACATAATGTCACGATTTGCATGTCACGAATCCTAAAACTTCAAACATGATTTATTTTTAGGTATAACTTATAGTTCAAAATAATAATTAATAAATATTGATTATAGAGACTAGTGTGACATATTTCCTAGTTAGGAGTGGTATTTTGTATTTGAATTTGTGAGTAATATTTGGTTGTATATTAGTTGGGCTTGGTAGATGTTCTCCTGGATCATAGCTCATTAGTTCGTTGATAGTTTTGGCTATACTTTGGTCCCGCAACTCAGTATGCTTGGACAAACATCACATGCAAGTATACCTTGCCAACTTGTATAATATTTATGAATCTTTATTTTTCACTATTTTTTGTTCATGTTGTTTCCTTCCTTGTCTTATCGTATGTTCTTGTACATGATTCATGACATTCCTTTAATTGTTTTTGCGTATATACTACTTGTCTATTTTTCTTGTCACGTACTTGATCCATGCTACACCATACTTGTTTAGGCTTTTGTATTCTTGTGCGTACGACTTGACTTGATCATGTGTCCCCATATTACTTGTACTTGACTGGACTTGACATGAGATTAACTTGACCTTTGTATTCCTTTAGGTGAGAAGATTGATACTAGGATTGGCTACTTTGACCACTTTCGACTCGGGAGTCCCTCACTAGGCTACGATAGAGACTTTCTATAGCCAGGGAGTCCCTCATTGTACTACACTCTATAGGACCGCTAGCACCACTCAGGCATGCGGTTATTTATTTTATTTGTAAGCCACGTCTAGTACCACGATTCTCTATGGTATGCCACCATCTTAGTATTTCTTGTGTATTAGTTGTCGTTCACTTGTTGTGCTAATTTCTTTTCTCTCTTGCATGTATATTTACTGTTACATTCGGCATGTATATTATGTATCTTGCTACGTCCCTCTGAGGACTTGGTGATCTCTCCAGGTAGTTGTTTAGCTCTTAGTTGTGTAGTAGGTTATCGCATCTCCAGGATTTCAGGTATATCTAGTTGATACCTTATCATATTCTTTCATATTTATTTATTTTTTCCTATATATATTGACTCGTGCTGTTGTTATAGACTAGTATTAGCAAGCTTATTCTTTTCTCGAGCTTGTTCATAACATATGTATTATTGGGGGGTCACTCTAATATATTTGTCTATTTAGAATTGATGTATTACAGTATGATCAACCTTAGCGCACTTGGTTTGCTATTGATATTTATTCTTTATGTGGATTGAGATGTAATTTACTTGACATTTTAGATATATATACTTTACCCTTAGACAACGTATACGTATTCGCATTAGGCTAAAGGGCTAAAGGTCCACTTGATACATAGCTAGACATTGCCACGTCTTCTAACCTACATATTTTGGGACTGGGACGTGACTAGTTTTTGTAGTAGCCCATGCAGACCAAGTTAGCTATTTCGGTTACGTTACTGTACCGAACGGGCCTGCAAATAGCATTAGATTTAGAATCTCAATCCATAATTGATTTGAAAAGTCTAATTAAATTTGATCATCTCTCTTGGCCTCCATATTTTGTTTTCAATTCTTTTCTTTGATATCACTATCCTTGTTTCTCAGCTCCCCTTATTTCGGATGGATACGCTCGTGCTTGATGAAAGTTAGAAAATGCCTAGTACTAAATATATGATATCATAGTTAATTATATTATTAGGTGAATTACTTTGGTAATTAATGATGTATTAGAGGTGATATAATTTAAGTTATGAACACGTTAATTTTTTTTTAGGATTGATGAACATTTTGAATAATTTGAGAAAAATTCTCTTAAAGGTATAATCATGTGTTTATGAAAGATTGGTAGATTCTAAGGTGGGTAGAAGTTTTATTACAAAATTCAAATCATAGTTACAAATTTTATACATTGAAGGTAAAACCCTAGATGGTGGTTAAGAAGGCAATCAAATAAAATAAGATTTAGTGGTTTAAGTGCTTTTGACTTTAACATTTTTCATAAGAATATATATGATTTATTCGAGTTAATGTGGAAAAAAGGGACTTGATAGGAATTTGACCTTATGGAGAAGAGTGTTTAAAGGACTGAATAAATTTAGAATTTTGATTAGATTGGATTTAAAATTTGCGATTTAAGGATTGAAAGTAATTTCCATTTAAATTTTAAGGATGAAAATAAATTTATATTTTGAAGCCTACGAAATTCTTAAAATTGAAATTCGGGATATGATCGATTGAATACAATTGGTTATTTAAAACTTTGAGAAGATTGGATTGATATTTAAATTTCGAGGACAAAATTTTTATAAGTTTGGTAGAATGTAATTTCCCTATTTTTAATTTTTTTAATTAGAATTATTGGGAAATTTTTATTTAAAATATATATATATATATTATTAGGAAATACTTGTTAGTAGATTAGGAAGTTAACGAAAATCCATGTTACACCTAAGTCACATAACTAAGAAAAATATAACACTGTGTTAAATATAGCGCTTAAAGACTCACATATAGCTTTAGATGTCTATTTATATTATTTTAGAATTTTTGAACTTTTTTGGGATAATTAAAAACCTAGAAAACATATTTTCTATAACTTCCAAAAATTACTATGCAGCCATACAAAAGTAATTTTTTTGCCAAACTTTTTTTAGGGTTAGAAGGTCTAAATATATTTTTTGTAATTTATTGGGATTTTCTAAAATTATTTGGAATTTATTTGGAGTTTGGTTTTAAAACCAATTAATAACTAATTTCTGGAAAAAATGAAAAGAAAATAAAAATAAGCAGTCAGCAACACATTCATCCCCCTAGGGCTCGCACGTCAGCCACCAAGGGCGCATAGGCGGGCCCGAGTATCAATAGGATGGGCCATGTGGGGGTATAAAAGAAATGGTCCCCGAGCCTATTTTTCATGCTCTAGTACCGGAATATGGAGACGGACATAGACAGCTATCCCGTACAAGGTATAAAATATCGTACGATGATCACAGCTGTAAATAGACAAGGGGTGCATACTACAAGCAAGTCACTTAGGGTCACATAGATCATCTATGTAGAAGCATAAAAAATCTAAATCCATGTGTCCAATAAACATGCGCCCCAAATTCGACTCAGAAGAAATTAAGCCAAAGAGGAAGCCGCATAGCAGAATTCATGCGGCTTGAAATACCACAAAGTAAGGGCCGCATGAGATCCCCTGACACTGAATTTAATGCATATCAGAAGTTCTGACTCGCCACTCGTCACCCAGAGCGCTTCGAGAATCGTGAGAGAAGCGACGGCTCATAAAAAGATAAAAAGTCAAATCAGTGTATTAATAACTTCGTCAGACGTGCCATGCTACGTGTTCCCTCATATGCTGCTATGGCCCTATGCGGCCTCGTCATCATGCAGCCATAATATCCATTCGACCAAGGCCAGACGAGAGTTTGCATGTGGCCACAACATCATATGGCTAAAGTGTCCGTAAGACCAAGGCCAAAGGAGAGCACATATGCGATCAAGATGTTATACGACTTTCAGCTTAAACTGTTGCAACCAAAAAGATCTTCACACAGTTAGTGTTGATTACGTGTCCAGCTAACCGAGTTACGCATATGGGTGATTTAAAAATAACCCCGAGATCTTATCAAATATCATATCCTAACCGAAGTCGCATAACAGCCTCCCCATAGTATGCGGCTATCGTTGCAACCGTATTCTGTTGAAGGATCCCCCTGCGACAACCAAAATAGAAGCATATGCGGCACCTATAGTCCATCAGCATAATGGATATAAATAGGAGAAACTTGGATAATCCAAAGGGCTGGCTTTTCTACTTCATAGACCATATCCCCTCCAGGTGAGCTACGTATGTGCACACAAGCTTAAGAGAGAGAAAATAGAAGAGAGCATCATCGTTCCCTCGTTGAACCATCAACGGAGTGAAGGAGTCATTGTAGTACTCGATCTCCATTGTCACATTCCCAGACCAAAAAATATTGTAGTTAGATTTTCTATCTAGGATTTATTTATGCTTTTTTGTTTGTTGTTGAACAAAAGTTTTCCAAACTCACTTTAATGGCAAACAAGGTGGCGACTCGGCTGAGGACATCATTTTCCTCTTATGAGAAGGTTGTGACACAGTCCAATGAATTAAAGCTAGGTTCAACCCAGAGGATGCTGGTTGTACGCTTCAACCAGCAAGCCTTTGAGGAAATACTCTATGAGGGCAGTGCTTCACTGAGGCTGACAAAGCCTAAGAAGACCCACAGGACATAGGTTATAAAGTTCGATGTACCTCACCCAAATTTGGATCATGCGCTCCCCGTCTCTCTTCCTACCATATGGAAAACACATCATGCATCCATACGAGCTGACTCCACTCATGCGACAACCTCTTCCGACAAGGAAAGTGCTCAGCATTTGAGCTCTGGCAGGGAAAAATACTACGATTCCAGGAATTCGACCGCTAAGACACGTTCCATGGGCCACGTTAAAGGTCACATAAGGAGGACTATGCGGCACCGGTTGGCAGCTGCAGGTAGATGTCCGTATGCGGCCAGGATAGCAACAGAAGTTCTTTCTTCAACCGAATCTCACGTAGAGCTGACTCCATGCACCATATTGAGAAAGGCGAAGATGTAAACTTGGACCCTTCAAACTACGCACTAGCGCATGCTATAAAAAAGAAGTCTAGGGCAATACGAGCTCGCCAAACTCAAGCAATTGCTCATTCGATCGACCGATATTAGGTACTGCTAACTGTAATGTGTGTCCATGCGTCCAACCCTCAATGGAAATTTGACAGGGTTAGTCTAAAGAGTCTTCCATTAGTAACCTGGGAAAATTTCTTGTATGAACCCCAGGTCAGGAAGCAGAGTCAACACCTACGAACCCATGTGTTCAGTCTACCCGGGCTCATAAGAAGGGTGCAAAGGTGAATCAGCCCTCGCTTGACTTGCATAACATGATTAATCACAATAGCAAAGGGAGGAAATCAATTACGACTTATGAAGTATCCTTCCTAAGGCATCACTGTGCCAGCATTATAATCAACTGCTACTGTAATAAAGTAGCAGTACCCACAAACAGGCAGTCGATATCCAGCAGCTGCAACCAAAGACATCCACCCGACTGCAACCCGGAGAACAGGTACAAGCACCAGAGGAGAGGAGCTGCCCTTCACCTCATGTTATTCTACTCGAAAGGCACCCTCCATAAGGGAAGGTCGAAAGTCCAACACCTCCAGTCCGTCGATCTCGGCTAGCGGGTCAAGAAGATGGGTCCAAGGAGGACAGGCAGTAGAACCCGCGGAAGGTGTTTTCCTGGGCACCCGCTCAAAGAACAAGTTGTCGGCTACTGGGGGTAGATCTTCTTCAGGACCTCAGATGGCTACACAAGCTAAGGGTTGTAATCCCCTGGACCTTTATGACAAACTAGCATTCCGAGAATATGGTGATTCCCAAGGAACAGATGCTGAGATCCCTGGGGGTGGCTGCCCTCGTCAAGGAGACGTAGCTTCTTATGTTGGGGGTAGTGTTACCTCCGAGTTTGAAGAGGATGCAATGCTGCCAACTTTTCCTGAGGTCCATTCATTGCAAGAGTCCGAGGTAGAAAGTGTGACGTCCACCACCCCATCCATCTCTCCCTATATGAGAACAATAAACATGGCAGAGGACCATCACGAGGGCTCTAACGATCGACAGTGCCTCAAAACCCTCAAGGCCATGATACAAATAATGAGCATGTCAATGCAAGACTTGACTAAGACAATACTGGAGATTAAGGCAAATATAGCTGCACAACCAACAAGGGCCTCTGGTCAAGCAAGCCTGGACCCCGGGACCAACGGGGATTCAATACAACCGCTCCACACGCTGGCAGCAATCATCCCCTGCCCAGATTATCTACTCATTTCGCAGTAGATAAAGCCCTGGAAGCAATACAGGAGGTACGTTAACTTCGGACCCGCCTAGACTCAATAGGCAATCGAGACTCACTACTTGAACTCGGGATCAGATAATCCTATCCCCTTTACTGGAGAGATATACCGTACCCGCCCAACTACAAGCCCTTTAAACTTAACTCCGTTTGATGGGAAGGCATGTCCCCGTCAATTCATGAGTTACTTCGAGACGACAATGGGGCATCTACCTCACAATAATACCCTCTTAACCAAGCTCTTTGTTGGGGCATTGTCTGGAATAGCTTTCGATTGGTTATGCAACCTCCCAGATAATTGTATTTCGTTGTTTAACGATCTCAAAAGTCTTTTTCTTGGTCGATTATATGACATGAGAAACGATATGACAATGTCCTCTTTAATGGACATCACACAAAGAGAGAAAGAGTTTATACGGGAATATCGAGCAGTACAGGAAAGCGGCACTAAAGTTACCCCTTGGTAAGCCTGAGTCCACGCTGATGGATACCTGCCGGAGAAATCTTCTTACCACAATCAGACTCTGGATGGGTGACTCTCAGTTTAAATACTGGACGACGTTCATCATAAATATTGTCGGTACTGAGAATAAAGTAAAGGACGCCCGCCTCTTGGGAATACAGATCACCATCACTGATGATAGGGGAAAATGCCCTTACAACAACAACAACAACAACAACAACAACAACAACAGTGGCAATAGCGTCCGAGATGGAAAGGGGAAGCAGGCTCTTGTTGCCAATATAATCAAGAAGCCCAAACAAAGACCTGCAGAGGTCTCAAAACCGAAGAAAACTTATTCGTTCGAAAATGATGACGTCATAGAAATCTTTGACATGCTAATAAAGGGAAACAAGCTTCGGCTCCCCAACATCAAGTGCCCTGTTGAGACAGTCGATGTGAGTAATCTGAAGTACTACTACTACCATCGATACGTCCACCATACAATACAGGATTGCTACACACTGAAGCGGTACATCTGTAGGACCGTGTATGGAAACTCCTATGGGGGTGAATAGAGTGTATGTATACAGCGGTGTAAAATCACTTGTTAAAAATATAATTCTATTGCATGCAATGGTGATCAACTACTCGCAGTTAGAATATATCTCATCTGTAAGTGATACTACTAGCCGTGTTATGAATATACTTATATATATACAATAGGGTGAGAGAAAGCAAACGCAAATACCAAGATCTATACTGGTTTTTCTCATAGAGGACTAGTCCACTCCCGAGAACTCAAGCTCGGAGTTTTGTCCACTATAATCACCAATAGAGAATCACAAGCTTTGATCTGAAAGCTTGCCACTTTTTTACACCACGAGGTTTGATCCGAAGTCTCGCAACTTCACAGCTAGAGAGAGAGAGAGAGAGAGTAACTAATGGAACCAAGTACTTTACAACTCTGAAGAATTCTAGACCGAGATCACACTTGGCACTAGGAAGGCTAGGGAGTTGCTCTTGGAGATGGGAAGGTTAAGGCTTAGATGTTTGCTAACAATAGAATAGAAGATTAAGAATCATTGAGTGAGTAAAAATATAGAATTCTAATCCTATTTATAGTGTGTGGGCAAACATAATTTGGCCAGAATTCGGATGGGGTTTAATTCAAATTTCCAACCGTTGGGCCAAGAAATCAGGAGCTAATTGAACTGGTTGATTTTATACCAAAAGGGTAACCGAGTTTGGTCCGAGTTTTACCTGAGTTCGGCCTGAGTTCGATCTCTAGGTATGGTAGACTTTGTAAATAAATGTGGCCTGATTTGGTGGATATGTTCTTTGGTTTATTTGAGTGGACTAAGTATCTGGGTATGGTACTTAGATTTTCCAGTGCGACTCAGTTTAAATCAGTGCTAAACTCAAATAAATAAAAGATTATATTTGAATAAGAAATCAATAGCTGGTGCAGAGTCTGACTTTTGTACTGACAAAGTTGATATGCTTTGCATCGAGTATCTACTTCATCTGTATTTTAGATCTGATGTGTGACGATTATCAGAATTAGGTTGACTGTGACCACTGTGTCAACAATCTCCCCCTTTATGATAATTGACAAACTATGTCAAAATACACATAGGTGAGTCTGTTTTAGCCTTTGATGCAAGTAATTGAAACATAGACGAAGATTCCTTGTACATTGATCTTTTCATTGAAAATAAGCTTTTTAAGAAAAGCTGCCCCGTAAGTAGATCTTTCCTTTGAACGAGAGCACTTGAATGACCTGTAACTTGTTATTTCTTTATAGCAAAATTAGGTGCAAGTATATCAAGAATATATATTGTTATCACATTTTGTCATATTTTGTTATTTCTCCCTCTTTTTTAATATATCATAGGAGAAAATAAAAAAAACTCCCCCATAACGAGTGATTATGATAATTTGAAGAAATAGACATATTAACCAGATAAAAGTATCATGCATTGTTTAATTAAAACAAGTATCAAGACTGGCGAATATCTAGATGCAAATAACCAAAATAGCATAAAAGTTTTACAAAAATTGTACGCAAATATTTCTAGTACACTAAAATAGAAAAAATAATAAATCCACATAGCCAAAAAAAACTATCATAAATCATTATCAACAACATCAGCATGTGGGTGATCATAAAAATATGCTCCGGTAGGGTCAAAGTATTACTGAACATATGGATCATCGATCATGTAGCCTGAGAGGAAAGGATTACGAACTACTAGATGAGGTATAGTAGGATGATGGGCTAGATGATAATGAAGATATTCTAGGGAGTTGGCTATTGTGTGGGCCTGGATAGTGGTGTGATAAGACTGGTCGCAAAGCCAAGTGATAATAATAGTATTTTGCGCTTGGTGTTGAACAGCTATCATCTTATTTTGCAACCTAAATTATTCGCGAAACATCTCTTGGATAGAGTCCAAGGTAAAAGGTTGTGCATAGGATGAGGGAGTGGGAGTTGGAGCAGGAGGAGCTGGAGCTGGATCAGCTGGTGCATCAGAATCGGATATAGATGAGTCATCCTCATCAGGAACGAGATAAGTAGGCTGAATCATGTAGTTTTAGGTCAGATAAGCTGGCTCAGATAGATAAGGGGGTTCTTCCATAGGAATGTGGAAGTGAACAAAGATGAGTGGTAGATATATGGCATAAGGAAGTTGACATTTGTGTTTACAATAGTCAATTATCTGCCTAATCATGGTCTTAGGAAGAATAAAGGTAGTGGATGTGTAGAAACGATATAAAGCAGATATCTCACTATAGGTAACATCATCTTTGGAGGTTTGCTTTGGAATGATAGCAGAGTATATGATACAGTGAAGTTCGTAAAAGTATTGGTTGAAATAACTATTGGCCCATTTGGTCTCGGTCAACTTGATTTTGATAGTTAACTAAACAATGCATTGATATGTCGCGATCTAAAGCCTCAATACTGCTTTTAAATGTCCTATGTATTACAGCTATTCAAATGTAATCTTTCATTTAGTTAAGTCTATGACTGATGTAAGCTGAGGCACACTGGCAAAATCCAAGTACCTATACCCAAATGCCTAGTCCACTCAAATGAATCAAAGAATTTATCCACGAAATCAGGCCACATTTATTTATAAAGTCTACCATACTAAGTGACCGAACTTGGGCCAAACTCGTACCGAACCCAGACCAAACTCAGTTACCTTTTTGGTATGAAATAAACCAGTTCAAAAGCTCATGATTTCTTGGCCCAACGGTTCAAAATTTAAATTAAACCCCATCCAAATTCTGGCCAAATTCTGTTTGCCTACACCCTATAAATAGTATTAGAATTCTTCATTCTTATTCACTCAACCATTATTAAGTCTACTATCATATTTTGAGCAAACCACTGAAGCCTTAACTTTCTTATCTCAAATAGAAACTCCCTAGCCTTCCTAGTACCAAGTGCGATATCGGTCTAGAAGTCTTCTGAGTTGTAAAGAGCTTTGTTCCATCAGTTACTCTTTCTCTCTATAAGTTGTGAAGTTGCGAGACTTTGGATCAAACCTCGTGGTGTAAAGAAGTGGCAAGCCTTTGGATCAAATCTTGTGATTCACGATTGGTGATTTTAGTGGATTAAACTCCGAGTTTGAGTTCTCGGGACTAGACTAGTTCTCTCAAAGGGAAACCAGTATACATCTTGGTATTTGCATTTGATTTCTCTCTCTACTTTACTGCTTTACTTTACTGTCTTTATATATATTGTTAGTTAGCAACTGCCTTCATTCTGATAATATTAAATTGGGTAGATTATTCTGTTGCACTCTATTCACCCCTCCTCTAGAGTTGCCTCACGGTACTTTAATTTGTATAAGAGCTAGTTCTCTTGATATTTGGCTTAACATCCTAAGAGACTTATGGAAACTGTTATATCTATCCACACCAACAATGGTGAATGCCAGTCTACAAATAGGCTACCTTTATTTTATTGTACTAACTACACGTACTGGAAGACACGTATGACTTCTACCTAAAGTTACTTGATTTTTGCCTTTCGGTTGTAGTAGTAGAAGGATACAAGAAGCCACAGAGAATAGTCATAGTTGGTAACCTTGTAGAGAAGCCTCATGATAAGTACACAGATACCAAAAAGAAATAAGCTAATCTTGATGCTAAAGCTATTAACGCTATATTTTGTGCTATAGACAAAATTAAATTTAACAGGGTCTCCACTTGTGGAACTTCGCACGAAGTATGGAAACTTTTTGAGGTCACTCATGAAGGAACCTTTCAAGTGAAGGAATAAAAAATAAGTCGTCTAACACAAGTGTATGAAGCATTCAAGATGAAGCAAAATAAGATGATTACTCAAATGTTCACGAGATTCCTTGACATCGTCAACCCTCTAATATTACTCAGCAAGGAGTACAGCAATCATGATAAGATTCGTAAGGTACTCAGGGGACTCATCAAAAATTAGAATCCCAAGGCCACTACAATCATAAATGGAAATGATCTTACCACGATAACCCTCGAGACGCTCATGAGAAAGCTGATGACTCACGAACTGGATCTCAAGGAATTTGAAGAATCTACTCCCAAGGAGAAGACGATTTCTCTTAAGGCATATCATAAAAAGGTCAATAACTATAACTCCGACGATAATGAGTCTCAAGATGAGGAAGTTGCCCTAACCACCAGAAACTTCATAAAATTTTTAAAGCTTAAGAAATTAAAGAAGAATGAGCATACTGACAAAAGTAATGAAGAGCCTATATGCTACAATTGTAAGAAGATATGGCATATAAAGAAAGATTGTCCAACCCTAAGAAAAGGAAATTGCCATAATTGCTCATCCAAAAGAGTATCATCACAAAAATATGCAAACACTAGTATTTGGCACGAAAGTTAAGCTAGTGAATTCAAAAAAGAGAATCCTCGAGAAGCAGCAAACCTATGCTTCATGGCATTAGCTGATCAGGTAACGGATAACTCTTATGATAATTTTACTTTTGATGAACTAGGTAATACTTTTAGTGATCTACTTGATGATTTTAGGAAACATAGAAATAAGTATAAGCATGCTAAGAAAGATGTTCAAGAATTTCAAACTGAAATAGAGAGACTAACATCTCTACTAAGTAAAATAAAGGATACCTCAAACGATTCAGATGAGAATTCTATATTTAAGCTTAACCTCCACGAGGCATTTGTCAGTCTTGACAAAAGCTCTCAAGAGAACACTAAAATTAAGGAAGAACTCAAATCTAAAAATAAGATGTATTCCATTGCTGCACGTAGAATAGATGCTCTCACTGCTAAATATGATTAAGTATATACTTGTCACTACCATATTTTCTAGGAAAGGGTATTTTAGTAATTTTATAATTAATTAAATAGTGTGCTTGATAATAATTATTTTTTATATTATTTAATTATTGTTAGATGTTAGTTATTTATTTTGGACTTGTGTTAGTGGACCTAACTAGTTTAGTTTAGACTAATGGACCAACATGTATTAATTGTTAGATTTGAGCCTAATTAGAAAGCCCATTGATTAGGAGATTGATTAAAATTAATTAAACCATTAGAATAGAAGCTTCCCTCCTTAATTATTTCTTTATGAGAGGTCCCAAGGGGTATAATAGACCTTACATAGTAGCTTGAAGAAGGGGTAGAGGGGGCCGGCCTATTAAAGAGAGGGGAATTGATTTCTCTCTCCTCTTTTTATTTCAAAACTAGATCTAGAATTTTTCTTAACCAAATTTTTTCATTCCCACTTCATTTCCCTACCATATTTCATTCCAATTCCTTTCCAAATCACCATTGGAGACTAATGAAGGAAGAATCTAGAAGGAGGAAGCAAGGATCTACAAAGAGAAACAAGGATCTACAAGTTGGAGGTCAATTTGATCACATTTGGAGGTTTCATTAGGAATCCATCTCTCAATAGGTATAATTTAGTTTTTCTCCTTAATTTAGGTTCTAAATCTGAGATTTAACCATGAGAAATTAACCCATATGTATAGGCTACCCATAGGATTTAGTTTTGTGTTCATAGGAGGCCTATTGTGAAAGTTATGGTACTTTTTGTGTCAATTTTAGGGAAATTTCGAGATTGACATTTGTTGTGTGTGTCAATTGGTCCTATAGATCAATTTGGCATTTGCTTGTGTGTTTGGGGCTAGTGTCGTGTCCACAATTGGGTACATGTAGGTCGTATCCCAATAATTTGGTGATACGTATTGATTTGGGGGTTTTTCCTCCAACACGAAACTTTGAACATGTCATATTTTGACACAGACACGTAGATTTGTATTTGACTTTTCGTGTTGTTCATAAATGATATATATGACTTGTTCGTATCCTGCGGGGTATGTTTGGATGTGTGATGGACTCGTGTCGCATGGGTATCATAGATCTAGTGGGATACGGGGTGATACACTCCATGTGTGTGCAATTTAATTGTAGATCTATTTTCTCTTGTTTTCTTATTCATGGTGAGGTGTAATTATATATATGTATATATATATATAATGTTGTGAATATGTATTTATCTAATATTGTGTCTTAGAACTATGTATCTATGTATATACTATATGTGTGTATATTGTATGTAACTATTCTTCTACATATAAGCATATTTACCTATTATAATATATATAGATATAGATATAGATATGTTAAATAGATATTTATATGTTGTTATATTTATATGTATATATGTATGTTATATATATTATGTATGATTATGTGTACATGTACGTATATGTGAAGTTATGTATATATGATACCATATATGTGTATATTATGTTATTATGTTTTATTATGTACATACGTTGTGGAAGAGTATATGTGTTTACATATTTAGTGGTATTATATATAGTGTATTATATATATATACATATTATACATTATGTATTATACATATTTTATGTGTGTTATATTATATATATATATATAGTAATAGAGGACAGGATCTTTGGCGACAGGAGGAGAGTCGCAACAGCAGCAGCAATACCAACAGTACAGCAGCAGCAGCAGCAAGAGCAATAGTGACAGCAAGCGTCGCTAACTACTGTCGCTGCTGCTATGCTATTTTCTTTTGATGCTGCTGTTGCTGCTGCGACGCTTGCTGCTGTCGCTATAGCAGCTGCTGCTGTTGTTACTTCTACTGCTGTTGCATTCAGCGACGTTTTTTTAGTGGTGCCCCATGCAGGTCGAGCTTCGCAAGTTGTGCGATGTCGTGGCAGCACGATGACTTAGTTATACTACTGCGAGCCTGATTTAGGATATATGATATAGGCTATAGGCTGAGAATACTCAATCACACCTAGGAAAATTCTTTTGATTCATTCAACTATTCTCCATTGATATTGATATTTGATCTCTTAATCTGTCCTTTCCATGAGTATCTTACATCATGTGCCATATTGATTCTTTTTTTCGCTTTTTCTTAGGATACCGCCTAAGACTAGATCGCAGCAGGGGAGAACAGTATCTGAGAGGTCTGCGACATCCCGAGGGCCTGTACTAGTGACTTCTCCGATGATTGAAGTGTCTGCTATTTTTGGAGGTCCACCACCTACTCAGAGGACTGTGCCAACTGTATCTGAGGGGCTTCCACCTCCAGCTCCTGTGCCAGCAGAGGCGACATAGATGTTTGCACTGTTTTGTGAGATGCTCAAGGCACAAAGGGCTCAGTCAGAGGCATATCAGAGACAGACCGACGTTTTACAGCAGGGCATCGAGAATACTCATCAACTTGCTCGTGCCGTAGTCGAGAGAGAAGTTTCGGTCCAGAAGCAGGATATTCCTCAAGTTGCTCAGCTTCGGCCATGCAACTTTCAGGACTTCAAGAAGCTGGATCCTAGGGTCTTCAAGGGGACAGAGGGCATCATCTATGTTGATGATTGGATCGAGGATATTGAGTATCTTATCAGGGTATCCCGTCTCTCTGAGGATGTAAAGGTTGAGGCGGTAGGACTTTAATTGTTCGACGTTACCCATACTTGGTTCAGGAATGAGCCGATTCTTGTTGACGTGGGACAGTCTTGGGAGGTATTCAAGGACCTCTTCAAGAAAAAATTCTTCGCTCGGGCAGACAAGCTAGACTTGGGAAGGCAGTTTGAGAGCCTCATTCAGGGGAGCATGTCTGTGGAGGAGTATGTTGCAAAGTTTGGCAGGTTGAGCTAATTTGCAAAGTATTTGGTGAAAGAGAGCCGGAGGTTCGGGCTATTCATTTCTGTGAGGGTCTAAACTGGGAAGTAAAGATCCTCATTCCGTATTTTTATGAGACATACTCAGAGATACTTGTGGAGGTGCGTAAGGTTGAGCGGGAGTTGGGTTTGAAGCCCAAGAGAGACCGTGATTCTTTTCTGGGGGCAAACAACAGTGCAGTATCTGCAAAACTTCCTAATTTCCAGTCCAGGCCTTTCCAACAGCCTCAGCAGCACCAGACTCTAGCTAGGGCACCTTTTCACTAGGCACCACAGCAGCAGAGACAGTTACAACAATCTTTCTGCCATTTCTGCAAGAAGTCCGGCCACATCTGGGAAGTTTGCAAGAAGAGGTTGGGAGTTTGTTTGTATTATGGTACTGAAGGACATCAGTCGAGAGAGTGTCATTGTCGTACATTCAGGGAGCAACTTCAGCTCCGAGGGCACAGACGAGACCACTTGCAGTACAGCCAAGGGGCCGCTTCCAACACAGCAACAACGTTATATCCAGCATCAGCAGCAGGGATTTACGCGTTAGGGACGAGTGTTTGCTATGACCGTCGAGGAGGACAAACCCACCGGAGATGTCATCGCAGGTTCTATTATTCTTGATTCTATTCCAGCTTTAGACAAGTTATATGAGAAACGTACAAGTGGTCTCATAATAAGGTCTATAATTATGAAAGGCTATATTATCAGTCATTGCTTTTAGACAAGTCATTTAAATAAATTTATATTGCAGTCAATTACTAAATGAATAAAAAAAAAAATTAGGAAACATTTGTAAATATCACTTTGTATATCATTACTCAGTGAGATATTTTTGTTATTATTAATTAGGTGTAGGGGTCGATTCCCAGCTAGCGGTGGTTCGAAGACTTTTAAATACCGTATCGCTTAAGGCTGTTTACACCTTGTTGTCAGAAGGACCTTTAGGCTATTTAACAATAATTTCTACACCTTTAGAGTTTAATACTGAAGAGTCATTTAACAAAAGTTTCTTTGTACACGGTTTAAGAATAATTGTACTACCATATTTTAATGAATTGAATGAGTACAGTATACTACTATAATTATGAAAATTTGTGTTACCATAATGAGTTAATAGTCATATTTTGTGTTAGTGAAATTGCCATGAGAATGTCCATTAGTTTTTGTAATCACCAACTTTCTCCTTTAATATAACGTCTTGCCGCAAATCGTTCCACCTATATGATTAGAACAAGACTTTGGTATCCATGAATTGGATCCATAGTGATTAATTTTTGGAACCCAGATAAACATATTCATATTTATTAAACTTCATGCTTTATAAAAGTATGAGGAGTATCGTTTCAATCCACAGTAGTGACATATAATAGTGTTGTTTGGGTTAAAACTACGTGCATGAGCATGATATATCACGTGATTATTTTTCTTTGGTCTGGTGTAGATAAAGGCATGATTATATCTTTTACCAATCATCTTGTCTCTCTTATGTGAGTGTCTTGTGTTATTTTGTTTGGTCAAGTATCGTATGTGTCTTGTGCTAGATTGAGCTATAGGTTGTATAACCTGTTTACCCAGTATGTTCTCTAACTTTTTAGAGCTAACAAGTAATTCATCATATTTAGTAGAAAGAACATTTATCTTAAGTGAGGTATTAGAGTACTTCTCCTTTTCCTGTTTTAGGTCCTTCTTAAGTTTAGCATTTTCTTGATTGCTTTCATCAAATCAGTCAAGAGCTTTATGTAAGTTAAGCTTAAGTTTGGAGATTTTAATAGATTCATCAGAAGAGGAGTTTTCTCTAGCTTCCTTAAGTAAGCAAATAAGCTGATCATTCTTAAGCTGATAAGATTTGACATCTTTTCGAGCTTGCTTAAGTTATTTCTAAGCGTATTATAGTCTTCAAATAAATTATTAAAAGCATCAAATAATTTATTATACGAAATATCTTTTGCTAGTGAGTCATCATTTACCTCGCTTACCATTAAGCACAAGTCTGTCATATGTTGAGGGTTTTTATCATTCTCGTACTGGATGCTTTCACTTGCAACATCTTCTTCCTTTGAGTTGCTGTCATCATTGTTGCATTGAATGTCTGCATCTTTCTTTGCACTTGCATCTTCTTTATTTTGTTACAAGCTTGCAACATCATGAGGTTCTTCTTCAAATTCTTCGTTGTTTCTGTAAGTTGCTTACAATATTTTCCATATCTCATGTGATGTTTTACACTTGGAGATAAGTTTGAATTCGTCTTCTCCTAGAAAATAGTAGATCATGTGTATTACCTTTGCATTATCGTTTGCTATTTTTTTCATCTTCGGTATATTCATTATCTGCTTTGTCAACTCTTTTGTAACCATTAGTAATATAAGTCCATAAGTTGAAGCAAAAAGATTTTAGAAAAATACTCATATTTATTTTTTAAATTAAATAGTTAGTGCTGTTAAAAACAGGTGGCTTATCAAGGAGTTGGCTTTCACTATTGATGGAAAAGAGTGATCGTGTTATTGTCATGTGTTATACTCTTTGGATGTTAATCCGGTAATCAAGAGAACTTGCTTTGATACCAATTGTAGGACCGTGTATGGAAACTCTAAAGGAGGGTAAATAGAGTGTATGTATACAACAGAGTAAAATTACCTGTTAAAAATATAATTCTATTACATGAAATGGTGATCAACTACTAGCAGCTATAATATATCTCATGTGTAAGTGATACTACTAGCAGTGTTATGAATATACTTATATATATGCAATAGGGTAAGAGAAAGCAAACACCAAGATGTATACTGGTTTTCCTCTGAGAGGACTAGTCCAGTCCCGAGAACTCAAGCTCATAGTTTTATCCACTATAATCACCAATAGTGAATCACAAGCTTTGATTCGAAGGCTTGCCACTTCTTTACACTACGAGGTTTGATCCGAAGTCTCACAACTTCACAGCTAGAGAGAGAGAGTAACTGATGGAACCAAGCTCTTTACAACTCTGAAGACTTCTAGACCGAGATCGCACTTAGTACTAGGAAGGCTAAGGAGTTTCTCTTAGAGATGGGAAGGTTAAGGCTTAGATGTTTTCTCATAATAGGATAAAAGATTAAGAATCGTTGAGTGAGTAGGAATGTAGAAGTCCAATCCTATTTATAGTGTGTAGGAAAACAGAATTCGGCCAGAATTCGGATAGGGTTTAATTCAAAATTTTAACCGTTGGGGCAAGAAATCAGGAGCTAATTGAACTGGTTGATTTCATACCAAAAGGGTAACCGAGTTTGGCATGAGTTCGACCCGAGTTTGGTCTCTAAGTATGGTAGACTTTGTAAATGGATGTGGCCTAATTTGGTGAATAGGTTCTTCGGTTTATTTGAGTGGAATAAGTATCTGGGTATAAGTACATGGATTTTCCAGTGCGACTCAGCTTACATCAGTCCTAGACTCAAATAAATAAAAGATTATATTTGAATATTAAATCAATAGTTGGTTTAGAGTTTGACTTTTATACTGACGAAGTTGATACGGTTTGCATCGAGTATCTGCTTCATCTGTATTTTAGATCTGATGTTTGACGATTATTAAAATCAGGTTGACTATGACAACTTTGTGTCAACAATATCCAGCGTTTGATCGAAACCAATGCCCTTACCTTGGATTTTGATGACAAAACAATTGCCGTTAACATGGTATCTCTCCAATTCGGTAACTTTCCGGTATTGGAAGCCCAAGACGGAGTGATCCTGATCCCCAGGGCAATAATTGAGGTTGTCAATCTCATGCCAGTAAATAGTCGGGTTGATATATTCATCCAGATCTTGCTCCAGACTTGATGAAGCAGGCAACACCTTCCTCCACCAAGTCCAAGGGCAAGAAGTCCAAGTTATGCTACACGGTTTTTTTTCTTCCGAAGAAGCTATAACAGGAACGACAAGGTCAGGCCTGCCATACCAACGAGAATACGACATCCTTGACGATGGTGCGCTCCCAATTGCCACACCTACAACATCTGTTCTGGGTCCATCCCAGCCTTCGACATCGGACAAGTTCAAGCAGAAAGAAACTTGCTTCGACAAACCGCTGCGCAAAGATACAGCTCATGGGTTGGAGAAGCCCTACAACTTCTATATCTCAGCACAACTGGCTAATAATCTAGCAAAATTGTCACTATTCGAGCTCTTCCGTCTCTCCAAAGACACTCGGGTTGCCCTGAATGAGGCATTACAGAATGCCGACACCTACTTGGCGCAGGTCAAACCGCCAGCTGAGAATCCTGTCGCATGTCCCCATTGCAATAATGTGTTGAAGGCGATACCCAATATCACATTCTTATAACAAGACATATTGCTAAAGAATAATGGGTACGATTGTCCTCTGTATTACACAGGGTACATCGGTGCCATCAAGGTGGACCGGATGCACATCAACTCTGGTTCGTCAATTAGCATCATCCCATGGAGTCAGCTTCAGACCTTGGGAATATCGATGCATCACCTGGAAGCAACTAATGTTGCCATTAGTGGATTCAATGCAGGGAGGAGCTACCCTCTGGGAAAGATTTGCTTGAAGTACCAGATCGACGTTTTCACAATTTAAAAATAGAGGTCACCTGCTATGTCATAGACGTAGACGTAGACGTATCCTATAATGTCATGTTGGGACATCCATGGATACATCAGTACATGATCGTACTGTCGACCTTGCACCGGTGCTTGTAGTACGTGGATGATCATGGCATCGTCAAGACAGAGTTTGACGACGTTGATCCATTCAAAGGAGTTGAGGCATATTACTCTAACTAGATCCTCTAAAAGAAAGTCCACTAAGATGAAGGTGACTATGATGCCGATGATGAGGCAGAGACTGGGACAACATCCGACGAGCCCATGAGAGTCCATCTCAAAGCATAAGCTCCCAATGCAGCCCTCCCCTCATGGTAAAACTGTATATGAAAGAACCTGAACCTCTGGTCGTTCGACTTCATAGACCTAGTCGACCGTTGAAGGAAGATTTGGCACCTACTATGACTTCTGAACATCTAGTGGTAAAGCTGCGCAGGAGACCTCCGAAGTCGTCACTCGCACTGGGGGTAGATATCATGAAGGATGAACTAGAGGAGTACATAGCCGCTCATGCTAACATCCCTTCTCTTGATAATATAATTCTTGAGGATAAGATACCTTGTTTTACGAAAAACGATTATCTTTGAACTACTCCAATGTTGCACATCTAAGCACATTGTATTCCATTGGGCACGGTCTAGGCATGCACCTGCATGCACAGGTGACTACCACATATGCAGTCAACCGAATTCTTTCCAGTCAAAACTCTTACTTCATAGTTCCAGCAAGGAAGAGGGGAGACAAACTCATCATCTTCGGAAGAGTGGAAAGTCCCTAATCCTTCGTCCCAGAGGATTTGGAGCTAGAAATTGATACCAACAAAATACCATTTCACCGGTACAGCTCTCAAACCAAACACCTTATCCAGATGATGGGATACGATCTGAAAGCCGCTAGGGGCTTGAACTAAGACAAGGGCGACGGCTGCCTCTGCATCTGTATGCTCTTACAGGCAAGTCCGAGTATTACTACCATAAGACCAAGCACGGCCTAGAGTGCGTCATGCCTCCCACAACACCCGAAGGCTCAGATAAAGATGATGAGTTATACTCTCACTCTTCAAGATCTTCCTCTTGGGACTCCGACATCAGTATCGGAGAGATGCTCAAACAAATGTTGTCTGCAAATATGGTATCAGCTGACCCTAAGAAAGACGAGAAGGTCCACCTAAACTTTTTAAAATAGAACCGTAGGCCCAACGCCTAGACTCACAATAGAAGATGAGGACAAACTACTATAAATCGATCTGGTCGATGAATCCTTCCCTAAACCTATATTCATCAGCAAAAGTTTTGTCCAATGGGGATCAAAAATCCCTACTAGAACTTGTCTGGGAGTATATCGATGTCTTTGTCTGGAGACACAATAATAAGCCAGGACTGGACCCCCAAATCATGGTCCAAAAACTAAACATCTTGCCAAACGCTAAGTCGGTCAAGCAACAACAACGGCAGTTTCGGCCGGACATCATGAATGCCATCGAAGATGAAGTCAATAAACCGATAGCTAGTGGCTTTGTCATTACCAAATTTCTGGATGAGAGTATTTTTGTCATTTAGCATATTTATTATTTAGTAATTAAATATTTATATATTGTGCTACTAATTACTTATATTATGTTATATTATTTATTTTTAGTTAGTGGGCTAGCCTATTTTTGGACTAGTCATTAGTGGACCCATTAGATTTTTATGACATATTGAGCCCAACATTGGGTTTGGCCCATCTGAACCATTCTCTTAATTAATTAAGGAGGTTAGATTAGTTTCATGAAGAATTATAAGTTTTCTAATATAGCCCTCTCTAATTAAACCTCATAACTAGCTAGTGAAGGGTATTGTGGGCATCGTAGATTACTTAGAAAGGGGGAAAGGGGCCAGTCGTATAAAGAGGGAGTCTTTCTCTCTCTTCTCTCATTAATTCATTCATTCAAGATCCTTAATTATGTTCTTCTCCAAATTGACTCATCCCTTTACCAATCTTAACCTAATTCACTCTCATTCCCTTTAAATTACATTATCTAAGAAGTATTGGAGCTTGGATTACAAGGAGCACTTGAAGGAGGAGGAATTGACAAGGAGCTTGTGTCCTAATTGTGTCCATTTGGGTTTATCATTGGGAATCCATCTTGCAATAGGTAAATTATAATTTTCCTTATAATCTAGACTCTAATTCATGCATTTAACCATTAGAAAACCTTCATTAGTTTAGGGCTACCCATAGGAATAAGAACTAGGTTCATAGGACTTCTATTGTGATTTTTTTCTACATGGAGATTTGTAGTCGTTTTGGAAAATTTCGATATTGATGCATCAAGTGTGTGTCATAAGACCAATTAGATCTAATTAAATTAAGATTGATACTATAGAACTAGGTATTTTGTGATACGGTATGATACAGGGTTCATTTTCGGTGATTTGTGTAACTACTCTTCAAGTTCACTTATAATTAGTTGTATTAGTTATTATTAGATGTGATTGAGATGTTTTATTGCTATTATTGGAGAATTATGGGGTTTAAAACTTTATTTGGGTGCATACCATAGAGTGTCATATATTGCATGCCAAGTGTTTGATGAATGACTATTAGTGTATATTGTGCACCCTTAAGTCTTATTTGTGTTATATATAGATATTTATATATATGTGTAACGATGTATTGTGAGTGTGATTATTATGGTGTTGAGCTCGGGTTGGTGAATTCAGTGAGTAGAAGTAGCCTGTAATTGTTGTTGTTGTTGATATTTTTGATGTGGTTAAAGTGAGCAAGGGTATTAGTATGTTCAAACATGGGTATCACATAGCAGCAGTAGTAATCGAGGGGGGAAGACTACTCAGTATGACCGTGCAGTGTGATATACGTGTTATAACGTGTCATGATTTGGATTCGTGTACTAATCGGGGGTTGGGAAAGTATTAGTGGATATTTAATCATACCTTATAGCCCATGATTTAGTGTAGCCTATGATAGCTAGCAGATCATGCAACTCATGTGTGATCATACTAGCTCCCCTTTTATATATAGCCCTTGCTAGGCCCAAGCCGATCACATTATCTTACTAATATTTTAAGGCATATTTACTATATTATTTTCTTTATTCTAGTTTATTACATTAATGTTCCTTACCATATTGTTCTCAGATTATTGCCATTATTTACCATAATTCTTCTTCTTGTGATATTTGCTAGTTTAGTTATTTTCATCATTTATTTTCATTTGCTATTGTTGTTTTATAGTTTATGTCAATTATTGGAACTGCTATTGGATTATACTTTGCTCCAATCCTAACTGGATATATTTTTTAAATAATTTATTAGAGAACTGGTATCCTACGCACTACAGGCCACAGAATGGCGAGCCAGTTAAATTAGCACCCATAAACCATGTTGAGATAATACTAGCAGTCGATGAGACTTAACTAGTTTACTTATGATATTGTATATGTCAGTTGGACACTTTTGGCATATAATATATTTGAGATCATTGAGTTATGATTAGACTATTGGACTTGTGATATATTTGACTCTATATTTTTTCTTCTATTCCATATCGTGCCATATCTTTCTCTAGCTTATTATTGTGATTGAGTATTGTTTACCTATCATATTATCGTATTGTCCTCAATTTGGGAGTTGAGATATCTTGACAGATACACATTATATATATATATATATATGTTGTGTGAGATGTTAGATAGTATTGTTGACCTAGACAACGTTATACCACCGATGTAGCGGCGTAGGCTGGACGTACCCACGTACTCGTGCCCTATACCGGGTGCGGGTTATACATTTTTTTTGTGCTGGCCAATACAGGTCTTCTAATAGTAGTACTCAGACTTGGAGTATTACTACAAGCCTGTAATCTGATATAGGACTAGGGATATAGGACGAGAGAATACTCAATCACAACTAGGAACATTTCCAATTTATTGGATTTATTATCTTTATCATTCAGAATAATTTCTTTCTTTGAAATATTATTGTCCTTCCTTGATATTATCGTATCTTGCGCAATATTGATTCTTTTATTTTGAATCTGTCTTATGGATATCGTCGAAGACCCGATCGCAGTGCTCTGGAGCAGTTTCGGTGAGGTCAGTTACTTCATCACCTCAGAGAGAGACAACAACTTCTGTTCTGCCTTCTTTCGCTCAAAGGTTCATCTCCCCAGTCCAGGTGGGGATTTCAGCAACATCTTTTGGGGGTGCTCCACCACCAGTTCTGAGGGTTGTTCCAGCAGTCACGGAGGACCTTCTACCCCCACCACCCATGCTAGCTAACGGGACACAGATGTTTGCTATATTTCGGGAGATGATGGTAGCACAGCAGAGACAGATAGATATTCTACGTTAGGGCATCAAAAGTGCTCACCATTTAGCACTAGTAGCTATGGAGAAGGTAGCACTTGTCCAGCCGCAGATCGTACCGCCTAATCCTGTCCCGTACCATCCGAGGCTGGGTACCATCATTGTTTTTAAGAGGATGGGGCCCAAGGTCTTCAAGGGCCTAGAAGGAATCTTGTACGCCGATGTTTGGATCGAGGACGTAGAGAGGACCCTGCGGCTGGCACATATTTCGAAGAGTCTACAGGTGAAGGCAGCGGGCAGCCATATGTTCGATATTGCCCTGACATTGTTCCATACAGACTCGAGGATCGTGGCGCCAGGACTTACTTGGGAAGCTTTTAAAGAGATTTTCAAGGAGAAGTTCTTTCCGGATATGGCTCTAAGTACCCTAGAGAGCCAGTTCCTAGACCTCGTCCAGGGGAGCATGACGGTGGATGAGTAAGCCGCAGAGTTTTACAGATTGGGCAGATTTGTAGATCAGAAGAATCCCTTAGGAAATGCCAGGAAGTTTCGAAAGGGTTTGATCAGGGAGGTCATATCCCTCACTAGAGGACACCGCATAATGACATTCGAGGAGATCCTGGTGGATGCATAAAGGGCTGAGAATGACTTGGAGATCAAATCCAAGAGGATGAGAGACACATCAGGTGGAGCTAGCAGTAGTATGGGTCCAGCCAAATGACCCTACTTCCAACAGCAGAGGACCTTCCAGCCGCAGAGACAACAATTTTATGAACCATTTTGAGCACTAGGGCAGCAGGCACACCAGGACCCAAGACCAGTAGAGCACGCCCTACAGTGTACTCACTGTAGAAAGATTAGACATACATAGGAGGTTTACAAAAAAAGGCTTGGAATGTGTCTCTATTATGGAGAGCCAGACCACCGGTTGAGGGAGTGTCTAGTGACTCCAGTTCGAGCAGGCCAGGGAGCAGCACCGGCACAGAGAGCACCAGCGAGGCCACCTACGAAACAACAGAGGGGACCTCCTTTACCAACTCAGCAGCAGGGTTTTATTCAGCAACAATAGCACAGAGGTGCACCGCGAGGGCAAGCTTTCGCCATGACAGTTGAGGAGGAGGAGCCAGTCAGAGATGTGATATCAGGTTCAGTTCTTCTTGATTCTATTCTATTTTATGCTTTTTTGATTTTGGTGCTTTCTTAGTTTTATATCTGTACCATTTTCTCGTTTAGATTTTGAACCTTTGGCTAGGACTTGCAAGATCATGATTGGGGTGGCATTATCCTGGTCAATAATGTTTACAAGGATCAGAGAGTTACACTGGGAGGCCAGAATTTGAGTGTGTTCTTACTCGTAATGCCACTTTTGAGCTACGATATTATACTCGGGATGGATTGGTTGAGTAGGCACCATGCTAGTATAGATTGTCGTAGAGGCAGAGTTTTATTTCGACTGCCAGGAGAGCCAGAGTTTAAGATTACCAGAGGAGCAGAGCAAGGATGTTATTTATGGAGCCATGGAGGAAGAGAATGAGTTGTTACATCCATTGATAGCAGAGTTCAAGGATATTTTTTCGAAGGAGTTACCATGTTTGATGTCAGACCGAGATCTTGAGCTCTTTATAGACTTGGTTACAGGCGTAGAGCTGATATCTCAACATGTCTATAGAGTTAACAATATCAAACTAGTCGAGTTAAAGAAGCAGGTGGATGAGTTGCAAAAGAAAGGCTTCATTAGATCCAGTTCATCACCATGGGGTGCTCCGATATTGTTTGTACCAAAGAAGGATGGGTCGGTACGCATGTGTATCGACTACAGGGCTCTAACAACGTCACTATCAAAAATAAATACCCGCTACCTAGGATTGATGATCTCTTCGATCGGTTGAGCAGAACAAAGGTATTTTCGAAGATAGACTTAAGGTCAGGTTGACACCAGGTGAAAGAGAAGAAGGAGGACATTTTGAAGACAGTTTTTCGGACTCGGTATGGCAGTATGAGTTTATGGTGATGTCGTTTGGGTTGACCAATGCCCCTACGGTATTCATGGGCTACTCCAAGTTCAGTGGCAGAGATCAAAAGTTTTTTGGGGCTATCAGGTTATTACCAGAGGTTTGTACAGGACTTCTCCAGGATTGTATAGCCGATGACTAGGCTGACAAGGAAGGATGTGGAGTTTATTTGGACAGAGGAGAGTTAGGCCACTTTTGGAGAGCTTAAGAAGAGGTTGACGAAATCTCTAGTATTGACTTTGCCATCAGGATTTGGTGGATTCACTATCTATAATGATGCTTCAGGGAAGGGTTTGGGTTGTGTCTTACAGCATAATGGGAAGGTGATTACCTATGCTTCCAGGTAATTACGTTATCATGAGAAGAATTACCCTATCCACGATTTGGAGTTGGCAGCGGTCATTTTTGCTCTAAAGCTATAGAAATACTATTTGTACAGAGAGCATGTGGAGATCTTCATAGACCAGAAGGGCTTGAAGTACATGTTTACACAGAAAGAGCTAAACATGAGACAGTGGCGGTGGTTAAAGTTCATGAAGGACTTCGATATATCATTGCAGTACCATCCAGGGAAGGCCAATATAGTCGCTGATGCCTTGAGTAGGTATCCAGTGGCTATGTGCTTGACTACGGACAGACATTTATTAGCCGATCTTGAGAGCTTGGGTATTGAGGTGCTGGTACCTGGTGTCAAGATATAGATATAGGAATTACAGATACAGTCTGAGCTGATGGACAGGATCAGAGCTACGTAGTATGATGATGAGTCTCTGAGGAGTATCATAGCACAGGTTTAGATGGGATTATCAGAGGACTTCACTATTGTTGAGGATAGATTATTATGGCATAGTACTAGATGGTGTATGCCAAGTGGGACGTTGTGCGAGAAGGTTCTTCAGGAGGTGGATCGATCGCAGTACTCTATACATTCAGGTGCCAACAAGATGTATAGAGATCTGAGAGAGCATGTATGGTGGTATAGTATGAAGCGAGAGGTGGCACGCTTCGTATCCAGGTGTCCAATGTGCCAACAGGTAAAGGCAGAGAGCCAGAGGCCAGGAATTTTACTTCAGCCTTTACCAATCCCAGAGTAGAAGTAGGGGCATGTGACTATAGATTTTGTTTCAGGGCTTCCGCGTTCTCCAGGAGGTAAAGACGCGATTTGGATCATCGTAGACAGGTTGACCAAATTGGCCCACTTTTTTCCCTTTAAAGTGGGTACATCTACGGAGAAGCTAGCGGAGATGTATGTGCGACATATTATCTAATTGCATGGAGTTCTTATGGGCATCATTTCGGATCAGGACAGTTACTTCACATCCCACTACTAAAGGAGTTTGCAGGCTAGCTTAGGCACCCAGCTCAAGTTTAGTATCGCATATCACCCTAGACGGACGAACAGTCAGAGAGGACTATTCAGACTCTTAAGAATATGCTTCACACTTGTGTTTTGGATTTTAGAAGCTCTTGGGAGGATCATCTTCACCTGGTAGAGTTTGCTTACAATAACAGTTACCAGGCCAGCATTGAGATATCACCATTCGAGGCTTTATATGGACGGAGATATCGTACTCCTTTATCTTGGGATGATGTTGGTGAGAGAGCCTTGTTGGGATCAGAGATGATTGTGGATGCAACCGAGAAGGTGAAGCTCATTAGAGATAGACTTTGGGTAGCGCAGGACAGACAGCGGTATTGGACCGATAGCTACCGGAGACCTTTGGAGTTTGAGGTATGGATTTTGTTTGTATTGCTTGTGATTAATTTGTTGTAAATTGAGTGTTAATGCTATTTTTTTGTTTTAGGTTGGCGATATGGTGTTCTTATGGATTTCTCTGATACGGAGCATGATTCGCTTTGGTGGAGGTGGGAAGCTTAGTCTACGGTATATCGGACCCTTCGGTATTCTTACGAGGGTCGGTAGGGGCCTACAGACTAAACTTGCCGCCTGCACTGGAGGGAGTGCATGATATATTCCATGTTTCGCAGCTGAGATGGTATGTGGAAGATCCAAGTCAAGTATTGGATCACTAGGAGATCGAGGTGGGTCTGACTCTCAACTACCCAGAGCAGCCAATGGAGATTCTAGATAGCCGTGAGAATGTGCTGTCGAACCAGACAATTACCTTGGTACGCGTCGCGTAGAGGCATCACTCTCCGGGAGATTCTACCTGGGAGAGGGAAGCCGAGATGCGCGAGCGATACCCATGAGGTATTTTTCTTTCTTGCTTGTTGTGATTGCTTGTTGTAGTTCTAGTTCTTTTCTTAAATTTTGAGGAAAAAAATTTTCTAAGGAGGGTAGACTTGTCACTACCACATATCTCGATGAGGGTATTTTTGTCATTTAACATATTTATTATTTAGTGATTAAATATTTATATATTGTGCTACTAATTACTTATATTGTGTTGTGTTATTTATTATTAGTTAGTGGGCTAGCCTAATTTTGGACTTGTCATTAGTGGACCCATTAGATTATCATGACACATTGAGACCAATATTGGGTTAGGCCTATTAGACCCATTCCTTTAATTAATTAAGAAGGTTAGATTAGTTTCATAAAGAATTAGAAGTTTTCTAATATAGACCCCCTAATTAAACCTCACAACTAGCTAGTGAGTGGTATTGTGGGCATAGTGGATTACTTGGAAAGGAGGAAAGGGGCCAGCCACATGAAGAGGGGGTCTTTCTCTATCTCCTCTCATCAATTCATTTATTCTAGATCCCTAATTGTGTTTTTCCCCAAATTAACTCATCCCTCTACCAAATTCACCATAATTTACTCTCATTCCCTACCAATTACACCATCTAAGAAACATTGGACCTTGGATTGCAATGAGCACTTAAAGGATGAGAAATTGGTAATGAGTGTGTGTCCTAATTGTGTCCATTTTAATTTTTTATTGGAAATCCATCTTACAATAAGTAAATTCTGATTTCCCATATAATATAGACTCTAATTCATGGATTAAAACATTAGAAAACATTTCTTGGCTTAGGGATACCCATAAGAACAAGAACTAGATTCATAGGACCTCTAATATAATTTCTACATGGACATTTGTGCTCATTTTAGGATAATTCCAAGATTGATGTATCATGTGTATCATGAGACCAATTAGATCTAATTAGACTTTGATTGATGCTATGGGACTAGGTATGTGTCCACAATTAGATACGAGTAGAGTGTATCATGGTATATTGTGATAATGTATTATACAGGGTTCATTTTTGGTGATTTGTGTAACTACTCTTCAAGTTCATTTGTAATTAGTTACATTAGTTATTATTAGATGTGATTGAGATATATTATTGCTATTAGTGGAGAATTATGGGTTTTGATACTTCATTTGGGTGCGTACCATAGAGTATCATATATTGCATGCCAAGTGTTTGATCAATGAATATTAGTATGTATTGTGTACCCTCAAGTCTTATTTGTGTTATATATAGATATTTATATATATGTGTATCTATGTGTTATGTATATGATTTTATGGTGTTGAGCTCGGGTTGGGGAATTCAGTGAGTAGCAGTAGCCTGTAATTGTTGTTGTTGATGTTGTTGATGTGGTTAAGGTGAACAAGGGTGTCAGTCTGTTCAAACCTGGGTATCACATAGCAGCAATAGTAATCGAGGGGGGGAGATTGCTCATTGTGACATTGCACCGAGTTCACTGTATGTTACCAACTGTAACAGCAAGATGGGAGTTGGGGTGTCGAGTGTTTGACCCAAGCAACAATAGCATATAGTAACAGTCGACTAAAGGAAATAACAATAGTAGTAGGCCTCATATCAGGGAGAAGTAGCAGCAAGTTGGGGGGTCCTATTTGATGTAAATATATTAAGAGAAAGGGTTATCTGTTTAGTAACTGAGTTGGGTATCTGATGGTTATGTGTGTATATTATAAATGGATGTGTGTGTGTGTGTGTGTGTGTGTGTGTGTGTGTGTGAGAGAGAGAGAGAGAGAGAGAGAGAGAGAGGGTAGTGAGATACATGTGACTGTGAGGGAGTAAGGTTTCAGTGAGCAAGTGGAATGGTGCACTGTGTGCATATGTGTGGGTAATATTGCAGTTATGTATGTTGGTTATACTTAGATGTATATAGTATATGTGAGTAGATGGTTGAATCTGTTGTTTTGTTTGTTGGCAAAGTATTAGTGGGTATCAGCTAAGTGGGGGTAAGGTAATGGAGTGTTGGTTGTGGGGTGCCAGATCAGTGCACAGTGAGGGTAAGTTGAGACTTGTGTGATTATGTATCAAGTACAAATGAGGTGTGTTAGTGTGATATGTTAGTACTAGACTTGAGATAGAGTATTAATTATAGTATAAGGTATATGTTAGACTTGTGATTATGTATCAAGTACAAATGAGTTGTGTTAGTTTGATATGTTAGTACTAGACTTGAGATAGAGTATTAATGGTAGTCTAAGGTATATGTTAAAGTATTATTTTATATTGGTAGCTAAGATATTATCATTGTAAACTACATCGACCAATTTAGGATTTAATTAATTTAGATTGAGAGAATATGATTAATTTGGATATAATTATTATTAATGTACAACAATTATATGTCTTAATACACCTCACTCTTGCTTCGACGTTTGGAGCGCTACATTAGTAGTTACCTTCAAACAAATTTCAAATACCTCTCATAGACATGCCAGATTACCCATCTGACCCTTGTGTCCCATCCAATTTTAATTCCATGTGTCTTGAATTTGTTAAAGGACGCCATGCGCATTGCTTTTAATAAAATTAAATTAGAGGCCAAAACTCACCCCAAAGCAAGACCTAACCAAGCCCATGTACACCTTTCATGTAGACCAGCCCCCACCTCGAGGAGCCAGGACGGCCCAAATCCCAAGGTCAGCCATATTCCCTCTCCCTCATATAAATACATACTTCTCTATTGAAACCCTAGAATTATAATCACCCCACTATCTCAACCCTAGCCGAATCCCCTTCCAAAACTGAGTACCCCCTCTCCCTTCCCCCGACTTCACAAATACCACCACCACTTCAGGCCGCCACTACCGCAGCCCAGACCACTGCCTGCACCCTTAGCCACCGGACCCCTCCTCTCAGGCCGCCTGCACAGGCTGCACCACCGCCATCAACCATCCCCTTCACCATCATTAACAACTACCCCAACCCGATCTACCCGACCCCCTCAACACCACCACCACCTCAGGCCGCCACCTCCACAAGCCTCTTTTGCCGCCTATCCCCGCCTGACCACCGTCTCCACCACCCAATATCGTCCCCATCCCGCTGCTGCCGTTGCTGCAACTACTGCAGTTACTGCCGCTGTCGCTGCTGCCTTGCTTGCCGCCATCGACCAGGGCTCCGTCCCACGCCGGAGGATGACCAGTCAACGAGCAGACCCTCGTCCAGCCAACTAGGTACTCGCCCTCTAGTTCCCATCTCTCCTCGTATTGTTGTGATATATATAGTCGTCGTTTCGTCGTGTCGAGTGTCGTAGTCTTGGACACAAACCTAATTAACGTTAAACTATATATATAAATGTATGATGTTAACAAGAGTTAGCATTTATTTAATAACTATCATTTATCTTACTGATATAACTCGATTATAAAGACTTGTATTTCACCTAAAAACCTGGACCTCGACATGTATGCTTAAACATGGGAAATAACGACATATAATTGTACTAAACGTAAATAGTTTCATGACCAATAACTTAGTATTTATTATCGCGAGAGACACGATAACTGAGGACAGGACCCGTGTGCACCTTAGCTACGTGCACACGCGCCACAGTAGTCGACCAGCCATTATATTACGTCAGTACCTGAGAGCAGCATCGTAAGTTATGTGTATGTATTGCTTAGTGCCTGATGAAAGTATTTGCTATATTATATTGTGTGTTTAAGGTCATTGGACTAGCCAGGAGACACTGCAGGAATAGGCTTTTGGCATTCATAGCTTGAGGACCTAGGCAAGATACCTTACCATATTTAGTGTTTAAATTAAATGATGCATATGTTATATGATATCTTGTTGTTTTATTTTGTATGACTGTGTGCGTCTGAGATTGACTCGGGTGCAGTCGACGGATGCGTCGATGAGTAGTGTACTTGACCTAGTTGCTAGCAGACTCACCCCCTTGGGAGGATACTCTGGTATTTTCTGAAACCTGACACTCTTACACGTATCACTGGGACAAATTCATATTGGGATTTGGGTTCGTGTACTCGACTAGCTATCGGTGCGTGTGACATACATCTCGGTTAGTACGTAACTCAGGATTATTCTATTTGTAGAGACTTGGCATATAGATATGTGGTATGCACGTCTAGTATTCGACTTGTGTATCTATATTGGGCGGGAAGGACAACTAGTAGGCATATGGGATACACATATTGGAATCCGTAGTATCCGGAGGAGCCACGGATCCAATGACTTCCACTATTCAGATGCCACATTCTTCGGAGCGATATGGACGATATACTATTCAGATGCCACGTTCTTCGAAGCGATATGGACGATATATTATTCAGATGCCACGTTCTTTAGAGCGATATGGACGTTATATTATGCAGATGCCACTCTCTTTGGAGTGTGGACGTTATATGCCTATGCCTACCCATACGTACCAATGTTGTCCTCACATTGCATTCACTTCGATGGTTAGCACACCCTTTATTGTATTTATTTAATTCAGTATTTATGTATATGGCATACTTCTATGTATCTTGTTACATCCCTCTGAGGACCTGGTACCTTTTCAGATTTGTACGAGGCATATTACCCCACAGTGTACGGCCTAGAACAGGAGATGAGGTACGCTACCGCGGAGGAGCTAGAGGTACTACAATCAGAGTTTTCGTGATCAGTTGGTAGGCCTTCTGCCTAGGATTGGGAGCATCTTTATCTAGTCAGCAGATGCCCTAGTCATGACTCTTTTTATCTGTCATTCTGAACTTTATTTTCGTCCTAGTAGTGGGTTTGTTCCCACCAGACATTCTTGGTTGTACTATGATATTTGAGACTGGCGTTTATCTTCCAGCATTTATTTTAGTACTTCTTGCTGATTATTTTATGGATGAGATTAAATTACCTGTTGTTGATTGATATGGGACATATTAGTATTCTAGGACAGCGTAGCACTCTTCGTTAGGATCCATTAAATTGGGATATTCTTGGAGACGTGCCAGCTGGCTATTGCCACGTGGCCTGGTCCCGTGTATTTTTGGGACTGGGACGTGACAATCATTATTAGTAATCATAAGTTTATATGTTGTAGTAATGATACTAAGTAAATTAGATATATAGTGACTAGTATAAGGTTATAGGTATGCATTACCTAGCATTAATAGCTATTGTAATGTAAGTATTGCCATTGATATTATAGAGTATGTTAATACCTAGTTTTAGCTAATATAACTTATATCCTCAAGATACCAACCTAGAAACTATGTATGGACCTAAAATCAAGGTATTGGCCTAGTATGACCTAGTTTGACCTAGTATGACCAAGGAATATCCTAGAAAGCATATTTTGACCTATTTTAGTTTATTTATCACTTTATTTTAGTATTGAGATAATTATTTCTTGACACGAAGGTTACATGGATTCGTATACGTGGATCTTGGTCATGAGATGTTATTATTGTGATTACTCAGCGATCACCGTATCGTACTTCATGATTACTCAATGATTACAAAGATATCTTAGTTATTATATAGACCATGATCATAGTGCATGATATTATAGACCGTATAGTATAATATACGTGTTATAACGTATCATGATTTGGATCTGTGTACTAGTCCAGGGTTGGAAAAGTATTAGTGGATATGTGATCATATCTTATATCATGTGATTTAGCGTAGCCCGTGATAACTAGCAGATCATACTGCTCACGTGTGATCATACTAGCTCCCCTTTTATATATTGCCCGTGCTAGGCTTAAGCCGATCACATTATCTTAATAATATTTTACGGCATATTTACTATATTATTTCCTTTATTTTAGTTTATTACATTGATATTTCTTACCATATTATTCTCAAATTATTGCCATTATTTATCTTGATTCTTCTTCTTGTGATATTTGCTAGTTCAGTTATTTTTATCATTTATTTTTATTTGTTATTGTTGTTTCATAATTTTTGTGAATTATTGGAACTACTATTGGGTTATACTTCGCTCCAATCCTGACTGTATATATTTTTTAGATGATTCATTAGAGGACTAGTGTCCTACACACTATGGGCCACAAGATGGCGAGCCTGTTGAATTAGCATCCTTAGAGCATGTTGAGATAGTACCAGCAGTCGATGAGACTTAGCTAGTTCACTTATGATATTGTATATGTCAGTTTGACACTTTTGGCATATATTATATTTGAGATCATTGGATTATGATTAGACTATTGGAATTGTGATATATTTGACTCTATATTTATTTACTTCTATTTCATATCGTGCCATATCTTCCTCTAGTTTATTACCGTGATTGAGTATTGTTTATCATTATCATATTATCGTATTTTTCTCTTTTTGAGAGTTGAGATATCTTGACAGGTACATTATATATATTGTCTGAGATATTAGATAGTATTGTTGACCTAGACAGCATTCTACCACTGATGTTATGGCGTAGGCTGGACGTACCCACGTACTCATGCCCTATACCAGGTGTGGGTCATGACAGGCTTCGTCTGCGAGAAAAAATATCTGGATTGGGTAGCCAAGATCATGTCCATTGTTAAAAAGAACAGAAAGACTAGTATCTTTATTGACTTTCGTGATCTAAACCTAACATGCCCTAAGGACAAGTTTTTTCTTTCGATCATAGATATAATGATCGACAACACTTGTGGCTTCGAGATCATGCCCTTCATAGACAAATTCTCTCGCTATAATCAAATCAAGATATTTCTCGATGACGAGAAGTATACTTGGTTTCGGACGCCGATAAGAGTGTACTGCTACACAGTCATGCCCTCCGGTCTAAAGAACGCATGTGCTATATACCAGCGAGATATGATCACCATCTTTCATGAATACCTACGCAAGACAATGGAGTATTATGTTGATGGCATCGATGTCAAGATTTTCTCCAAAGATGATCACCTTTGAGACTTGAAGACTATGTTCGACCTCATGCGTGCGCACCATCTTAAGATGAATCCTACCAAATCCTTCCTGGGAGTCTCCAGCGGCAAATTTTTGGGTTTGGTCATAACTTCGAAGGATATCCACGTAGACCCTGATAAGACTAAAGTATTCCTTGAAATGCACCTGCCGAAGAACTTCAGAGAACTTCGTGGCCTTCAAGGAAGACTGGCATACATCAGAAGGTTCATATCAAATCTCTCTGAACGTTGTCAGCCATCACTTAGCTAATGAAGAAGGAAGTCTCATTTGTCTGGAACGAAGAATGCCAGCGCGCCTTCAACGATATCAAGGAATATCTTATAAACTCCCCCTGAATTGGTGGCCCCCATTGTGGGAAGACCCTTCTTGCTATATATGCGGGCAATTGATCACTCCCTCAGAGCCCTGCTAGCCCAGAAAAGTAATACAGGTCACGAACAAGCCATCTACTACCTCAGTAGAATGATGGTCGGTACAGAGCAAAGATACAACCCCATTGAGAAGGAGTGTCTCGCTCTTGTCTTCGCCATTCAGAAGACCCGGCATTACTTGGCAGGACAAACCCTCCATGTGATCTCGCGAATTAATCCTCTCAGAGTCCTTATGACTAAACCCGGAGTGCTTAACTCTCGCCTAGCCACATGGGCAATAATGATGTTCCAGTATGACATGGTATTTATCCCACAAAAGGCGGTCAAAGGTCAAGCATTGGCAAATTTTTTGGCATCCCATCCTGTACCGGAAAGCTCGAAGCTCTACGAGGAGATCCCAGACAAAGTAAAGGGCTCAAACTTGACCACAAGCGCAGAAGTCGTTTAGCGAATGTTCTTTGACGGTGCTTCAAGAATAGGGCCCAAAGAAAATATTGTCGCTAGCGTCAGGATAGTACTGATTTCCCCATACGATCTGGTCATCAACTGTGCTTACTCCCTCACAGGGCCAAGCTCCAATAAATTGACAGATTATAACGCTCTCGTCATTGGGCTCCAACTTGCTAAACGAGTAGGAGTAGACTACCTGCAGGCCTACGGCGATTCCAAGCTGATAGTCAATCAGGTCCAGGGCGAGTAACGAGGTCCAGCATGAAGACTTAATTCCCTACCACCAAGTTGCGCTCGAAATAATCTTCACTTTCGAGGGGTTCTTTATAGAGCACATCCCTCGACTGCAGAATATCAAGGCTGACACCCTGGTCGGCCTCGCTGCCTCCCTAGAAGTCCCGGTCAAACTCATCAGTTGTTCAAATTGGTCGGTCAAGAGCTTGTCTGCCCAAAAAATAACCTCTCCATGTGCCTAAGCGGAAGTAGACACCGGCATCCAAGACTGGAGGATCTCATTCATCGAATACACAGTCTATAAAATTCTCTTTAAGAACCCAAAGGAAGCCACTTCTATTAGAAGACGTTCTCTCCGGTTCTATTACGATATGGCTACCAAAATATTGTATCGTCGTTCCTACGACTGTCTTCTGCTATGATGCCTATCAAATACAGAAGCAAAGCAGGATCACCACGAGGTTCATGACGGGGTTTGCGGTGCCCATCATCCCGGACCCAAGCTATATGACCATCTCCGAAGAATGGGTTACTATTGGCCGATAATTGTAGCGGAGGTTGTTGACTATGCGAGAAAGTGCCAAGCGTGCCAAATCAACACAAATTTTATCCACCAGCCCTCAAAATTCCTACACCCAATGGTAGCATCTTGGTTGTTTGAAGTGTAGGGAATGGACATTATCGGGCAAATTAGTCCACCATCTTCTAAGGGACATCGATTCATCTAGGTTATCATTGACTACTCCTCCAAATGGACGGAAGCTGTTTCACTCGCTAAAGTCAAGACCTCAAATTTTATCAACTTTGTCAAGCATCACGTCATATACCGCTTTGGTTTGCCATGGAGGATCATCCATGACAATGGTCCACAATTTGTAAGTCATGCCTTCAACCAATATTGTGATAAAAAATGAATCCATAATATAGCCTCGAGTGCCTACAACCCAGCAATAAATGGTCTGGCAAATGCATTCAATAAGACCATAATAAAGCTACTCAAGGAGTTTGTGTCATCCAATAAGCACGACTGGAATGAGAAGCTGGGTGAATATTTCTGGGCCTACCGCATAACGGTCTGGACACCTACTGGCAGTACACGATTCTCCTTGGTTTATGGAAGCGAAGCGGTCCTCCCACTCACTATCCAAATTACGTCACTCCGAGTGGCTCTTTCCAACCAGTTAACCATTGACGACAATCACTGCCGACGGCTACAAGAATTAGATGCGCTCGACGAGAAACGTCTTTTAGCTCAACAGTGCATTAAGCTGTACCAAGCGCGCCTCTTAGGAGCCTTCAACAAACAAGTCAAGAAGAGGACTTACCAAGTGGGTGACCTCATCTTGACAGTAAGAAGACCGATGGTTATGACCCACAAGACGGTCAATAAATTCTAACATAAATAGGAGTGTTCTTTCATTGTGGAGTTCGTATTCTCCAACGGTGCCTACCGGCTCGCAAAACCCAGTGGCGACTTGCTCATGATGCCTATCAACGATAAGTTCCTCAAAAAGTACGATTTAAGATAGACTTGTACTCCCCTTACTATCAGCTGGACAACCAAAATATACAGTGCACGTTCCCTGTTGTTCATCCTAGTAAGTATGTAAGCACAATATGCACTTCTCTTCCACAAAAGTTTGATGAAAGCCATTGTCTATATTCAGGAATCATGAATACGTAACAGACAGTAGATCCGCAAAAAGCTCCCCAGCGAAGCCACCTTCAGGTTTATCCACACTTTCGATTATACCACTCATAATCAGCTCCCTTGGGCATTAGTTCATGTCCACATCACCTCTGAACTACTGTCATAATCGATTATTTCCAGTAGGGTTTGCCATATCCATATTACCTCTGAGGAAACCTCTCTATATACCGAGGTGTCACTACCATATTTCTTGATGAGGGTATTCTTATCATTTAGTATATTATTATTTAGTGATTAAATATTTATATTATGTTCTACTAATTAATTATATTTTGTTGTGCTATTTAATTATTGATTAGTGGGCTAGTCTATGTTTATTTGGATTTGTCATTAGTGGACCCATTGGATTATTATGACGCAATTGAGCCTAACATTGGGTTAGGCCTATTAGACCAAATTTTCTTAATTAATTAAGAAGATTAGATTAGTTCATGTAGAATTATAAGCTTCCTAATATAGCCCTCCCTAATTAAATCTCATGACTAACTAGTAGGGGCATCTTGATATTGTACATTGCTTGAAAAAAGGAAAAGAGGGGGACCGGAGGGTCCCACTCTCTCTCCTTCCATTAATTCATTCACTTAGATCCCTAATTTTGTTCTTTCCCAAATGGACTCATCTCTCCTCCAAATTTAACCCAATTTACTCCCATTCCCTCTCAATTTTATCATCTAATAAGTATTGGATCTTGGATTGCAAGAAGCACTTGAAGAAAGAGGAATTGATAAGAAAATTGTGTCCTAGTTGTGTTCATTGAATATTTTATTGTAAATCCATCTCCCAATAGGTAAATTATGAATCCACTCTATAATTTATACTCTAATTCATGCATTTAACCATTAGGAATTATTCTTTGGCTTAGGGCTATCCATAGGATCAAGAACTAGGTTCATATTACTTGTATTATGAATTCTACATGGTAATTTATGTCAATTAGGGAAAATTCTGAGATTGACACATCAAATATGAGTTATGAGACCAATTAGATCTAATTAGACTTAGATCGGGGTTTTGGGACTAGATACGTGTCCACAATTGGCCACGAGTAGAGTGTATCATAGTATCTTGTGATACAGTATGATACGAGGCTCATTTTTGGTGATTTGTGTAAATACTCTTCAATTTCTATTATAAAAAGTTATATTAGTTATGAAATAGTGTATTTGATAGGAATAATTACTGTGGTGTATTGGGAGTTTTGGTATCTCATTGGGTGTGTATCATAGAGTGTCACACACTATGCAAGCCAAGTGTTTGTTAAAATGCATAATTACATATATGTATGTGTAAGTATATATATATATATAGTGGTTATATGTATGTATATATATATATATAATTGAGGGAGTAGCTGTGTGTGAAGTATGTTGTGTGTGTGGTTTCAGTCATTAGTTCAAGGGCTTACAGAGATTTGTATAGCAGTGGGGCAGTGCACTGATGTACATGCATTCAAGAGCAGTATAAGGGGAACCTTGAGGTGTGCTATGCACAGCAGTTGATGCTCGGGACAGTGTGGCCACAGCAAGTCAGTAATAGCAGCAACTGTTTGCTGTGGTGAGAGGATGAGGTACTGGGTATGGTGCACAAGTAAGGAGTGGTTGTTTGTTGTACTGAAATTACAGTGGGCAAGTATGAGGGGTAAGTTTGTGAATGAAAGTAGTACCAGTAGGGTGTTAAATTTGAATAATGGGATATCATTCCATGGTGTATCAGTGAGTGTCACCCAATAGTATTTATTGCCTTAGTATTAGGCAATCACTTGATATCAGTTAAGTTGTGAGTGACTAACATCTTGGGTAGTAGAGAGCTCTGAGTGTCACGCCCCAATCCCAAAATACCGAGGGACTAGCCATGTGGCAATGGCCAGTAGCACACTCCAATAGGCAAATCCAATTTAATGGACCTGTTAGAGTATACTTAAGCTGTAAAATAAATATAATGGACTATGATACAGGTCACAGTCTAATTCTAATCTCATCCACAGAAGGTAAACATAATTCAAATGTCAGACTAATCAAAGAGAAATATAATCCAACAACAAGTCTCAATAAAAAGTCTCGGGGAATAACCCGATAATAAGTTTAGTACAGTAATCCAAGAGACAGAAAATAGAGAAACTAGAAACAGAAATAACTGAGTACATAAAGCAAATACTTAGAAGAAATTATTTGGCACCACCTCATCCTCTGGTGCTGGTATTGCTCCAATGTCTGCTCATGTCCCGTATACCTCGGGTTAAATCTCCTCTGCTATACCTGGGGACATAATCCGGATCCAGGTCCTCAGGGGACATAGCAAGGTACAAAAATAACTTAAGCTAAATAAATACAGTATATAAAAATAAATATCAGCAGGGCAAACTATGTAACCAGCTATGTGATATGCAAGTGAGAGCATCATTAGTACATAGGCTGAGACCACTACAAGCTCTGTGTCGGAGAGCCGGTAGCAGTAATATCACATAATGGGCCAAGCTCTGATATAGAGGCTGAAGCATCGCAATAATAAATAAATATGTATGTAATCAGCCTGTAGCCTGTGTGTCTCTCCCCACCCAATGTAATCACATGTCTCATGTCCACGATATCTCATGTCCAAAATACACAATATCATGACCTCTAGCTAGTACAGCGAGTCATAATAATATCTACGTATATGCAAGATCTATGTCACTAATCCTATAAGTCTATACAGAATCACCATGAATAACTCAGGAAAGATTTTGTCTCATGAATAGTGTCAAGTGTCCTATGGTATGACGTACTTGATAAAGCAAGCACAAAAATATAGGATCGGGTTCTCAACTCTCTAAGTGACGTTACATGACTCCACGTACGATGTCGACACCCGAATCTTGTTTGGACGCTAAGCAACGTCTCACGGTCCTAGGTTGAATATGTACATCTCCAGAGTATATATATATATATATATATATATATATATATATATAAAGAACTCAAGCAAATAATATAACAGGAACTACTACAAGTTGACAAGGTACACTTGCTTGTGGTTTGAACTCCTTCAGTTGCTCAAATAACAGCAAAATCTCCAGAAATGCCTCTGGATACTGAATCAAATATTACCTTCACTCTCAAAATACATAAAATAGCTAGGATTGACTACCCATAAGTCCATTTTGGACACATGGGTTTGAACTCCTTCAGTTGCTCAGGTAACAACAAAATCTTCGGAAATGCTTCCGAATACTGAATCAAACATTACCATCACTCTCAAAATACATAAAATAGCTAGGATTGACTACCCATAAGTCCAATTTGGACACAGGGACATAAGTGACAGTTTCTGGTCAAAGTGGGGTCCACATGTGGCCCACTTCGCACCAAAAAATGTACCAGAGACAAAGTTCTCCAAATTAATCAAACTTAGTGTCTACGAGTCTAGAATGATGATACGAACCCAATGGAACGTCCAAAACTGGATTTCGATGAGCCGATCACAAAATTGCCCGTTAAGTGGTGCCATAGGGCCCACAAAAATGGGGTTTCGTCAACATTCTCAGAATCGATCCAAACTTGGGTCACAGGACCAGCGTAATACAGAGAATCCGTTGGTGCAAGTTTCGTTATGAAACGACAAGTACACACGAAGTTACAGAGAGTATCAGAATGGCCCGATATGGGGCATTTTCGATGGATATGCGTTAATTTCGGTGTGCACGCACATCCAAATCAACTTCTGCAAAATTTTATACGTCCGCATTAATGATACGTGCCTTTCGATGTAATTTGCACACGATGAAGTTGCCTCGTTTAGCAGAACGCACACAATTTCGGGAAATTAAACCAAGTTTTTGGTCAACTTTACCCCGCTAATAAAACATAACATACAATAAATTAAAATAAAATAATTATAGATTTTTAATCTCGGTGATATTGTCTAATTTACTGTTAAAATAGAATTTAAAAATATTAACCAGGTTGGGAGTAAATCGGCCATGAACATGGGGTTCTGGGACAGTTTCTGAACTATAAAATATGTTATTTTTTCTTGTTTTGTGTCATGATTTACGACCAACACAAGATACGATAACCCAAACCAATTATACAGGGTTCGAGAGGGGCACGTGGTCTTCGTATAGGATTTGACAGAATAAAATTTGGATAACTGTACAGGAAGATACGAGAGTGGGAAGAGGCATACCTCGCTGCTTGGTTGCTGCTCGTGAAAGGGGGCGGTCCGCGACGGAGTTTATGGCATCGTACGACGGTCGTCGGTGGTCGTCCAAGGTCGTGGAGAGCTTGGGGATATGCGGGGGGTGGTCGTGAGGTGTATAAATTTAGGGATGGGGTGGTTTTGTAAGGGAAGAGGGGGTCGCGGGGGATTCAGAACGGGAGGGGGGTCGTGGGTGCTGTGGGGAGAGTGGGTAGGGTCGGGTCGGGTCGGATAGTGTAGGGTAGGGTAGGATCTAGATCCATTAGAGTTGGGTTGGTTGGGTTTAGTTTGGTTTGGTTCGGTTCAAGCTGGTTCGGTCTGATTTATCTAAAACAATGCCTTTATCTATTTAAAAAAATAGTTTTTGAGCCCAATAAATTTTAGAAAAATTATACATCATATTATTAATTATACACTCAAAAATATAATCTTTTTAATATTTTAATACTTAATTTAATACACAAAAATATTAATCCCTAAAGGGCATTAATTATAATTAATCAAAAATTACAGAAAAATCCTAAAATTCATACTTAAAATTTAAAAAAATTCGGGTGTTTACAATCTATCCACCTTAAAAGAATTGCATCCTCGCAATTAAGAAATAAAATATAACTGGTCAGAAGAGATGACGTGGCTGCAAGACATGTTTGTTGAAGCATGACACAAAGAATAAGGAATCATGAACAAGGAAAAATCAAAAGAAAGGGTGAGGGATTTGTTTAGGCTGAACACGTAGGAAAGGAATAAAAACCTTTCCCTAGGCAATAAGAGATAAATAACTCAAAAGTAAAGGACCCTAATTAGAGCAAGAATCAACTATAGCTTATGAAAATTTGGATACCAGTGACATATTACTAATCTAGACTAACAACTACTAGGTATAGGCTAGGGAATGGAACTAACAGGTACATGCTAAAGTATTGCTAGGAATATTCACTATTATAGATAGCTATGATAAAACTAAATTTTACTCATATTTGCTACTCCTCTAGTCTGTGTCTCATCTATTGTCATCGCAAAAGCCTGTCCACGTACTTGTGGTGGTGCCTTCTGTTGTTGCAGGGCCTGCTGGAAGAGTACTGCATGTGGTGCCAATGGTGGCCTCGGCTGATATCCTCCCAATGCTGGTAAAGCTTGTCGGTTAACCATCGGTGCTCCTTCTCGATGCTCAGGGCAATCCTTGGCTGAATGTTGGTTGGATCCGCAAATCAAATATAATCCCAACTTGCGTCTGCACTCAGTCTCATAATAACCTCACTTGCCACAATATTGACATGTAGGCAGTGTCTGCGGAGATGCTCTGGGTAGCTGGTGCATGTGAGGTTTCTTTGCATCTTCTCCCGGTGGTGCTCTAGCTGGTGCTGATGTGTCACTACCCGATTCTAGAAAATAGGATTTATTTTTTTATTTGGTAAATTGTGTATTGTTTATAAATAATTATATTTATATTTAATTGATGGTTGTATTATTTTTGTTTGGTTGTTTTAGGGTTTTGGCTAGTCTGGACCCATGTCAAACCCTAGTGGACCCATGTCTAACCCAACCAACACCCTTGTGAGGCTTATTTATGAGTTTAGAATAGTTATTATATTTTATTTAGTTAGTTGGGTTGTTTTGGGTTAGTTAGAGTGTGTTTAGTGAACCCTAAACCTAAACCCAAATTGCATGACTAATTATGAGGACATTTTAGTCGTTTTCCACTTAAGTAAACCCTATATTTCACATGGCCGGCCCTTTTTCCTAACCCTATTCCAGACCTGGCAGAACCCCCCATCCTTCTTCATTCCTTCTTCTCCATTCTCCATTTTCTTCTTCTTCTTCCTTCTTCCAACAAGTTTCAAGTAAGTATTTCTTCATTTCTTCTCTTCCTTCTTCTATTTTTTCTATTTATGTGAACCCTAACCCTATACTTTTCTCTAACCTAGGTGTGTAGAGCCTAGACTTAGTATAAAGGTTTTGCTTGGAGGCTTGAGGGTGGTGATTTTAAGGGTTTTGGAGACATTGGCCTTGGAATTCCAACTCCCAAGAGGTAAACCATAACTTTCCTCTTATTGGTTGCTATTATATAGTATAATTAGTAGTTTAGAACCTTCCTAGACCTTAAGGCTACCCGTGGGAGGAAGTTAGAACTTGTTTGGTTGTGTTTGGAGACTTTGACATTAGGTTTTGTGTCAATTTTGGGTGAAATCCGAGATTGGCCCAATTTTGGGTGATGCCCTAGGTTAGACGGACCTAGGTAGACGTGCTTGGATATCTTGAGGGTAAGTACATATCTTCGTTCGGACACGTGAGGTCGTGTCACGGAGATTTGGGCGTTTCGGGCGATTTGGGGGTTTTCGTCATCGTAGGTTCTATGTGCGTGCGCGTTTTTGCCACGGACCTAGAATCGGCGAGATAGTATTTTTTTCTAGGTTCTAGACCGATTAGAACTCGTGGGTAAATTTTGGGCCAATTCCGAGTAGGTTTGGTGTGCGTTTCACGAGGTTTCGCGAACCGCACTCCACGTGTTTGTCGAAATGACCGAATGGCCATTTCGACTTAGTTTCTAGATTTTGGACTTGTGCGCGCGTTGGCTTAGCTTCGGAGAGTGTGTGTTAGAGTTTTCGAGTTATATCTTATATATTTATATGTATTTATTGGTGTTTGGGTCATTGTGCGTGTGTTGGTGGGGTGTTGTGTGTTGTGTTGTGTGTTGTGTGTGTTGTGTTAAGTGTATGTTTATATATGTGTATATATGAGTTTATATATATATATGTATGTATGTCTATATATATATATGTGTTTGTTTATATATAAGTTAGTGTGTGTGTATATATGTGTTTGTATATGTATATATGAGTGTATATATGTATTTGTGTAAGTGTATCTATATATATAAGTATATGTGTATATATTTATGTGTGTCTATATATATATATATATATATATATATATATATATATGTGTGTGTGTGTGTGTGTGTGTGTGTGTGTGTGTATGTATATATATATATATGAGTATGTGTATATATATGTGTAGAGTGTGTTTATATATATATATACCTATGTGTGTTTATAGATATGTGTGTGTGTACCTATATACATATGTGTATGTGTATATATATATATATATATTTATATATATCTATGAGTGTGTGTGCTTGTGTGTCTCTGTGTGTATGGTGTGTCGAGGGGAGGTTAAGAGCAGCAGGACATCAAGGTGGGTAGAATGAGGGGGCAGTGGCTTAAGGCCTGCAGCAGCGAGGGGGAGATTGAGCAGCAAGCATCAGCTGCAACAGGGCAGCAGCACCGCGATAGCAGCAGGCACAGCAGTAGCTCAGCGGCAGTGGCTGTAGCGCCGCGGCAGCAGCTACAGCAGTAGCAGCCAGCAATGGCAGCAGCAGCAGCAATTGCTGCAGTATGCAGCAGCAGCAGCAGCAGCTTGGCGAGGCTGCAGTTGGGCAACGAGGCACCAGCAGCGCGTTTGCAGCAGTCGCATAGGTAGCAGCGTGTAGTAGGTAGTAGCGCAGCAGAGAGAGAGAGAGAGAGAGATCTATATAAGTATAGATAGATAAATAGATAGATATTTAGATTAGTATAAGTAGATATATATATATAGTTAAATATATATTTATGAGTTGGGTATATGTATATATATATATATATATATATATATATATATATATATATATATATATATATATATATATATATATATATATATATAAAAATATATATAAGCCTATGTGTTTGTGTATATATATAGTAGCCTAGATATATAGCTAGGTATATATGTATATGCATAGATAGATAGCTAGTTCGTAGTGTTAGTGGATATCTCAATACCTTAAGATATCAAGGTATCTCAATACCTTGAGATACCCAAGGTATTGAGTATCGGAGCGAGGTTTTTGAGCATTTGCCTAAGAATAAGATTAGAGTTATTTTTATATGTATTGGTATATATAATTACGCGTGTTAGCATAGGTATTAGTGGGTATAGGCGGGGTGTATAGCTTAGGTCGAGGTATTGGATACCGAGGGTATTCCGGTATCTCAAGGAGGCAAGTTTTAGGGTTTAGTAGCTTAATGAGCTAGTTTTGACCTAGAATTTTAGGGGCACCCTAGTTTGACCTAGCGTTGACCATAATTGCCCCCGTTGACTATAAAGTCAACATTTGACCTAGTTTTGACCCCGAGTTGACTTTTTGGACCTCTTGTTGACTTTTTGATCCAAATTTTACCGGTTTGACCCGTTCGACCTAGAATAACCCTAGAAGCTTGTTTTTAGTTATTTTTTTATCAGTTTAACTCTTTAGAACCCCGTTTAACTTTACTTTTCGTAATAGGTTCTTGCGACGCCAGTCCGGATCTCGATCTTCACTAGTTGCTCAGGACGTCAGGCGAGTACCTACCTCTAATTATTTTAATTTCATGATAGCGTATATATCACCTGTTCTAGAACTGTAATATTTGATTCTGACACATTGTTTCACGAGCTGGTACTAGTTGGATCCCGTCATGAAATATTATCCCCCTTACCGTGTTCAGCGGGTACTCTATCACGTGTATTTTATTATGTGCTTTGGATATTGATTCTCATGTGCTATCATTTGCTTCGTGTGTTCTCGCCTTTATGTGCACGAGTTATTTATCATGTACGTAGCGTGTCATGGTTGGATACAAGAGTATTAGTGGGGGAGGGGAGTAGGAGTTGGTTATGTGATCAAAGCCAAACAGTATTCATGTGTATGTCGGTTATGCAACTCACGCATAACGGAGTTATTGTAGATTATTCATGTGTAACCTAAGCCGATCACATAACGAACTTGTGCTCAAGGCACTTAGCTAGTATTTCTATTTTCTCGTATACAGTTACTTCTCTACTACTTGTATTGTTCCGCAGTTTTATATTGCAGTTACTTTATCTGTTCCACCATGTATTTACTTTCCTGTGTATCTTGTATACTTTTCTATTGCTAGTCATATACACCTTACCATACATTTGGAGTTGCTTTCAGAGTTATGTACTTCGCTCCAGTCCTGACTGGGCATATTTTTTCCAGAGGATCCTGAGGATTTTTGCCCGACATTCTACGGGCCGGGTGTCGAGGAGTGTTGCGACCCTATTTTTTAGGAGGAGCCCGTCGAGGAGACGCCATTAGCACCTTAGTTCAGCTATGTGGGTTTCCCTGGGTTGTTCCTAGTTGCTATTTTGGATGACTGTATTGCTATTTATTATTTTGCTCCTGTGAGATATTGTAGACTTTAGACTTGGACTGTATATTTGGATATTGTACTTGCTCTTTGGTTCTTGTTTCTTTATGATATCTTATTGTGCTTTTACTCTTCCCCTAGTTATTGTGATTGAGTCATATATATATTGCGTGGTTGCCCTCATTTTGGAGAGGTTATATTGACAGATTTTGTGAGATATATAGATATTGTGACCTAGAACGGAGCTAGACAGCATTCTACTGCCAATTCTGCGGCGTAGGCTACCCACGACTCATGTCCGATTTTTTGGGTGCGGGTCGTGACACATTTTTGGTGGTAGTCCATGCAGGTCAAGATGCAGGTCGTAGTTTGCAGGTCTATTTTCTAGGTCTACCTTCGACAGGATATAGGATATAGGCTGAGAGAGAGTGTGCTCAGTCACAACTAAGACTCTCCTTGATCTTTTGCTATCTTTAATTTTTCTGAAATTATTTTCTTTTGCAATATTACTGTCCTTCCTTGATGATATCGTATCTCGCGTCGTTAGTGATGTGATCTCAGGTTATGTTCTTCTTGATTCCATTTCAGCACTTGCTTTATTTGACTCCGGTGCTTCCTATTATTTTGTGTCTATATCTTTTGCTGTTAGACACCATCTTATTGCTGAACCTTTAGCCAGACTCTACAAGATCACGACCGGGGGTGGCATCATCCTAGTCAGTAATGTCTGCAGAGACCGAAGAGTTACCTTGGGAGGCCAGGAGTTGAGTGTGTGCCTACTCGTATTGCCACTTTCGAGCTACGATATTGTACTCGGATGGATTGGTTGAGTAAGCACTGTGCTAGTATAGATTGTCGTGGAGGCAGAGTGTTGTTTAGTCCGCCGGGTGAGCCAGAGTTTGAGTTTGCTAGAGGTGCAACGGAGCAGAGCGAGGGAGTCTTCTGTGGAGCCCTGGTGGTAGAGTCGAGGTTGCCACATCCACTGATAGTGGAGTTCATGGATGTCTTTCCGGAGGAGTTGCCAGGGTTACCTCCGGACAAAGATGTGGAGTTCTTTATAGACTTGGTGTCAAGCGCGGAGCCGATATTCCAGTACGTCTATAGAGTGAGCAACAGTGAGCTGATAGAGTTAAAGAAGCAGGTGGATGAGCTTCACGACAAGGGATTTATCAGATCTAGTTCTTCTCCGTGGGGTGCTTCGGTACTTTTTGTGTCGAAGAAGGATGGGTCGATACGGATATGTATCAACTACAAGGCTCTGAACAACCTCACAATCAAGAACAATATCCGCTGCCGCGTATTGATGATCTCTTTGACCAGTTGAGCGGAGTGAGGGTATTTTCCAGGATTGATCTGAGGACATGCTACCACCAGGTGAAGGTCAGGCGGGAGGATATTCCAAAGACAGCTTTTTGGACCAGGTATGGACAGTATGAGTTCATGGTGATGTCGTTTGGGTTGACTAATGCTCCGACAGTGTTCATGAATCTGATGAATAAGATGTCCCATCAGTATCTGGACAGGTTTGTAGTGGTGTTTATAGATGACATCTTGGTGTATTCGAAGACCTCAAAGGAGCATGAGGCGCATCTGAGGATAGTGCTGGAGACTCTCAGGAAGGAGAAGCTTTACGAAAAGCTTTCAAAGTGTGAGTTCTTCCTTGACAAAGTTGAATTCCTTGGTCATGTGGTGACTGGAGAGGGGATCTCGATAGATCCGAGGAATATCATGGAAGTTGAGGCATGGATTGCTCCGAGTTCAGTAGCAGAGGTTAGGAGTTTCCTGGGGCTGACAGGTTACTACATGAGATTTATTCAGGATTTTTCCCGGATTACAGAGCCGTTGTCTAGGCTGACTCGGAAGGACATGGAGTTTATTTGGTTAGAGGAGTGCCAGATCGCCTTTGATGAGCTGAAGAGGAGGTTAACGACAGCTCCAGTGTTGACGTTGCCATCAGGGTCTGGAGGATTCACTATCTATAGTGATGCATCGGGGAAGGAACTGGGTTGTGTGTTGTAGCAAAATGGGAGGGTGATTGCTTATGCTTCTAGGCAATTACGTCCTCATGAGAAGAACTACCCTACCCACAATTTGGAGTTGGCAGCGGTCATCTTTGCTCTGAAGTTGTGGAAACACTATTTATACGGAGAGCGTGTGGAGATCTTCAGAGACCACAAGAGCTTGAAGTATGTGTTTACTCAAAAAGAGCTGAACATGAGGCAGAGGAGATGGTTGGAGTTGATAAAAGACTTTGACATATTATTGTAGTACCATCCAGGGAAGGCGAATGTAGGTTCGAATGCGCTGAGTAGGTATCCGATAGCTATGTGCCTGACTATAGATCGTTATCTTCTGGAAGATCTAGAGAACTTGGGCATTGAGGTGATAGTGCCTGGAGTTGAGATACAGATGTGGGGACTACAGATTCTGTCAGAGTTGGTAAACCATATCAGGGCTACACAGTTTGAAGATGAGTCCCTGAGGAGCATCAGGGCACAGGTTCAGATTGGATTATCAGATGACTTCACCATTGCTGATGATGGTTCATTGCGGCACGGTACCAGGTTGTGTGTGCCGAGTGGGTCGTTGCGCGAGGAGGTTCTTTAGGAGGCACATCGATCCCAGTACTCTATGTATCCAGGTGCCAACGAGATGTATAGAGATATGAGAGAGCATGTATGGTGGTACAGGATGAAGCAGGAGGTAGCACGCTTCGTATCCCGATGCTTAGTGTGCCAGCAGGTGAAGGCGGAGAGGCAAAGGCCAGGAGGATTGGTTCAGCCGTTACCCATTCCAGAGTAGAAATAGGAGCATGTGACCATAGATTTTGTTTTTGGACTTACCCGTTCTCCAGGAGGGAAGAATGCGATTTGGGTCATCGTAGACAGGTTGACCAAATTGGCCCACTTTCTACCATTCAAAGTGGATACGTCTATGGAGATACTAGCAGCGATATATGTGCGCCAGATAGTCAAACAACATGGAGTTCCTGTGAGCATAGTATTAGACCGGGACAGTCGCTTTACTTTGCATTTCTGGAGGAGTCTGCAGACTAGCTTGGGCACCCAGCTCAAGTTTAGTACTGCATATCACCCACAGACAGACGGTCAGTCAGAGAGTACCATCCAGACACTCGAGGACATGTTTCGCACTTGTGTTCTG